>OX101752.1:111813908-112532603 GCA_944452675.1 Tachina lurida | reverse complement strand
CACAACCATTTATGAGGTATTTGATAAATGTAAGTTATTTGATGTTTCGGACTTTTAGTAATAAATAAACAGGGTGCTCCTAATGTAATAACTAAAATTAATTAAAAAAATTTTGTAAATCTAGGAAATAAATTGATTGAATTTTGACCAAAATAAATTTCTTTTGAACAAAATAATTTTTTTAAATAGTACAGTCTAGTGACGCCTTTTTTATGCGACTCATTTTATCTTAATTTTGTGTAAATCAAAACATGTATAGAAAATAAAAGAAAAGATTTTTTGGGAAACTCAAAATTTATAAATTTTTTATCGTTTTTATCGAATTTAGTTTCATAGCTATTTAACATTCAATTAATTTCATTTTATTATGAATTAAGTAATATAATATTTTTACAATGAAAATCGTTTAAGATCTCATGAAAATTAAACTTAATTGTAATGCCGAGTACACATCTGGTATTTGTTTTGTTGTTGTTTTGTGGTGGCATTTTCAAAAAGTGTGCAACGCCGTTCACATTATGTTTTTCATATGCAAAGCAATGCCACACAACGAAATATATCGGACATTATAAAAGTGGCCACTAGTACACACTATTGCGATGTCATAAAAAGCCATAGTGTGTACTCGGCATAGCTCAGTCGTATTTAAATGGACAAAAAATTTGGCCATTTTATTTCTAAAATTCTTCCTCAAAAATTTAGAATGGAGCCTCCTAACGGACAAGGGATATTTATTGTACCGTTAAAGTGTGTAGGATAGGGTTGTGGGGGTGATAAGGTCCGTCCTCAAAGGAAAAGCAAAGCTCTATTAATTTAAGTGTGACGTTCGCCCTCCAGTCGGTCTATGTGCTGTTGACTGGCCTCCGTCGCCAGTCAGAATAAAAAGCAACTTTGTTTGCGAAACTATATAAGATATTTTTATGATATTCAAAATTTATTCATTGCATCCAAACAAAACCAAATGCTATGTTGTTTTGAAAAGTAGGACTAAGATGGCGGCAGAGGGGTAATTTATGCATCTACGAAACTACTTAACCGATTCTTATACAATTCAAAACACATAGATTTGCGGTTATAAAAAAGTCGGAACAAGAGAGGATCAGGGGGCAAATACTGCCTCTTTGAAATCATCCCATCGATTTCTATGATATTAAAATCATAGACAGATATGCGTCTAAAAGAAACATAAGCTGAAACCGATTTTTATGAAATTATAAACGTAGAGACATCTCCACATAGAAGGACACATACGCTCTTTATGCTTTTGTAAAATGAAGACTAGGAAGCGAGTGTCCAGTGGATGATTTTTGCATCTCAAAAATTATGCACACGATTTTAATTAAATTGAAAACATAGTTCACCCCTTCGATCAGAATTTAAAAATAAGGGTACGTAATTTTGGGCTCTCAGAAACTATATAACCGATGTTTATTAAAGGCATAACATAGATACACATAGACACACACGCTTTGTATATATTTAAAGCTAGGAAGGTAGAAATTTCCAATTCTCCAACACTATGTCCTCGTCCATACAGTGAAACATTTGCTGCAAAACATTTGAGTTTGTAGACGAGAGGGGAAAGAGGAATGGAAAAGGGTACTTTGTTTCATGTACACGAAGTTCTTGTTGAGTACGTCATTCTCGTCTCATTCTCATGAGAAATATATGAAAAAATGTATTAAACTGCAAAACAAAAACTTCACAGTGTGGACACGAATGCAGTTTCAAAAGAGAAATCAAAAATGTTTCGCAGCAAATGTTTCACTGTATGGACGAGGACTATGCAACCGATTTTAATGAAATTTAAAACATAGATAGATATTCTTCTAAAGGAACGCATATAGTTTTTGTTTTAAGATCACGATGGTATCCAGTTTTCGTGATTTTTGTGCCGTTTACTAATTTTTCATATTATGATGGGTTTTTTATGAATGATGATTTCAAATTCAATTGAGACACTTAGTGCAATAACTCTGTAAGCCACAAAAAAAATATTGAATAAATCGACTTTTAAGTTTAAAATAAATCTAAGATATCGGGGGTTTTAACATTTTCTACTTTAAACACCCTTAAGAAGAATTTTATGACGTGTCCATCTAATTATAAATGCTTAAAGCCCATTGGAAGTACCATTTTTAATAAAAAATTTTGGCTTACATTGTTACTGCCTAAATCCATTTGAAAAATTTTTTAATTTCAAAAACAACATTTCTAATATTTTTCTGTGGCTTCCAAAGTTATGCGATAAAAAATTCCTCATTATTTTATTTTCAAATATTTATCAAATTTATTAATGCAAAGATTTTAAAAAATATACAAAAAAGCAAATGCTAATTATGATAATATCTAAATAATTTCTAAACACAAAAGTCCAAATTAAGCAAAATAATAATTTTATCCATAAAGATAAATTTAAAATATACCTCGCTTTTTTTAAATATATATTCCTCATCCATTGGTAAGAAATCTTTATCTTTTAATGAGTCATCACAACTTTCCACAATTTGTTTCAAATCGCTCTCTATTCTGTCAATAGAAACCCATTACAAAACGCTTATCAAATATTTTCTAATAACATAATAAAAAATTCTTCTTTTTATAAACAGCAACAACTCTGTAAGCCACATCAACAAAAATAATTATATTTTTTGTGCAATAACTACATATGCCACAATAACTTATAAAAATCATACCGTGCTAGTTTCTGATATAAATTTGATGTCTCTTGGGAAGAGTCCCTTAATACCTATTGATCTAACAGAAATATCAGAAGAACTTGAAAAAAAACTTCCAGTTTCACCAAAATCTCTCAATGAAAAAAAGAACAAGTAAATTTAATGTGGCTTATAGAGTCGATTTAATAATAATACCGCTAAGTTAATCGAATTTACTTAAAATCTTTTCAGCGTACAAAGCTATGGTACCTAGCAATACATTGAGCACATAAAATCAATTTTTGATTCCATGTGGCTTACAGAGCTAATGCACTAAGCGTCTCAATTGAACTTTGAAGAATTGGTCAGTGGCATATAAGTCTATTTGCCGATAGATAGATAGTTCGAGATAAAGAGAGTAACAGAAATCAATTTTCAATATTGCAGAACTGAGAATCTCACGCTTTTTTATTCTATTATATTTAATTGAATTTTGTATAAAGATAACATTTGCTTGCAATTAATTTTTGTATTCATGTTTTTTTTTAATTTGCAAAATCATATCCAAACGAACCTTTCTTATGGTTGAAACAAATGTTTGATTATAAAAACATAAGTTTCATGACATCATATTTGTACATATGTGATGCATATGTATGTATGTATGTATATCGTAAATATTTGTATTTATTCAGGTGAAAATTATTTGTTTAAAATAATCTAAATATTTAGTTATACCTATGTATATATTTTCCCACATTTAAAATTAAAGTAAATTATTTTGAATTCATTATATTTGCAATTAAACCTGTCATCATGTTCAAAATTAGACATTTCGACTGATACGTAAGTCTTGAGAAGCAGTAAAAAGTTAAAATGCTGCATCAACATCATCAACAAAATCATCTCTCCTGCACTTAAAACGCTCTAAAATTCAGTAAAAAATTTAAATCATTCTACTCATATGTGTTCGTTATATGAAAAGCATTCCTTCTTTGAGTAGATTTCAAGATACAGATACACACATATGTACATACAAGTATTTGATTTTAGCCACAGACATATTGTACGTTCCGTGACGAGTTTTTTCTTAATTTTATTCGTATCTTGTTTCTTATTTCTTTCTTGTGAAAACGAGAAACCAGTTTGCAACAATTTTTTTTCTGTTTTAGCCTGGGATGAGTTATTTATGGTGTGGCTTCCTTTTGCCTGAACGAGTATTCATTCAATGGAAGTTTTTGTTTTTGTTGCTCGATCTTCACTTTGTTGTTGGTTGTTCGTTTTTGTGAAACAAACAAGAATTGAGCAATTAAGGGGAGTTAAGTCATTATTGTGCAAATCAAATTTATCTATAAATTAAAAATAGTGCTTTTAAATTAATTCAATGTAGGCTTCAGAAGAAACCATGATAATTTTTTAACGTAAATGACGGATAAAACAGTTTGTTTTATCTAAAAGTATTAACGGATAATTACGTAATCTGGAAAATAGCATTTCCTTATGCGACCATTGTGGGTATGTATCAAAAATTATTCCACATTTACATAAGTACATACATTAAATGGGACACAAGAAATTAAATAGTAATAGAATAAAATGTATAAAAGTTATCATTCAAAATAGTGGAAGTTTTAGGTTTGTCATTCCGTGTGTAATTTCCTCAATATTGATATGCCACCCATAAAGTATATTTATGCTGGGTCCTTATGAATGCGAAAGACGAATATGCGATGTACGTCCATCCGCCCGTCTGTCCATCTATCCATTTGTATATAAAATCGGTTTTCCGAGACTTCGGTCTTAGACTGTAATATCAGAAATGGTCCAAGCTAGATTGGTATTAAAATCAGCGAAATCGAAAAGGCGGTTTCAGAGCTGGAAATTTTAAACTTTTTTTTTTTGGAATATAAAAGTACCTAGTTTTTTTATATATATCAGAAAG
This sequence comes from Tachina lurida, assembly GCA_944452675.1. NCBI lineage: Eukaryota > Metazoa > Arthropoda > Insecta > Diptera > Tachinidae > Tachina > Tachina lurida. The sequence goes on along the minus strand of OX101752.1, from coordinate 112,528,004 downwards.
AAGAAAATTGGTATTCAAAATAAAAAAAATAATAGGGATGATTCCAGTTTTGGAAAATTTTTTATTTTGGGGTATACATATGTACATATGTACATTAGGATGATTCTCAAAAAAAATTCGTATTTTTTTCTCAGAACCTGGTTTCAAAATTTTGTTTAGGTAAAAAAATAGGTCTGTTAAAATATCAGCTCATAATATTAATGATGAGATGGTGCGCATCACACTTTTCGATTTCCCATACGATTTAAATGGTATAAATTGATTTTGTTCATTCGGATTGCCATACGTATAGAACGGAACGTCCTACAGTAAATTTCTAGGTACGCTTTTGTAGAAAATTTAACGCTCTACAAAAAGAGCGATATAAAATTTTTTGTTATGTTAGCTGGATCAAAAGTTATTTACGGTCAAAATAAAATTTACACTAAATTTACGCGATTTTTCAAGAAAACAGCAGAAATATTATATTATTCCAGAAAATTCCACCAAACTTTCGTACAAAATACAAACAAGACTCTTAAAAAGAGTCGTTATAATACAGAAAAATAAAACAATTTAATTTAGCCATAGCTGTAATCAGTGAATTGAATAAAAAAAACAATTTTTTTCAGCTTTAGTTTTAATTTTTTATAGAGGGTTAAATTTTCTACAAAAGCGTACCAAGAAGTTTGCTGTACATTCCGTTCTTTACTTATGACAATCAGAATGAATAAAATCAATTCATACCATGTAAATCGTATGGGAAATCGAAAAGTGCAATGCGCAACATCTCATCATTAATATTGTGAGCTGATATTTTAACAGGCCTATTTTTTACCTAAACAAAATTTTGAAACCTGGTTCTGAGAAAAAAAAAACGAAATTTTTGTTTCGAGAATCACCTTAATGTATATACATATGTATGTATGTATGTATATACCAAAAGAAATTACAAATTTCCAATACTGGAATTATCCCTTTTATTTTTGTTTATTTTGAATATCAATTTTCTTCTTTCAAAATTTTATTTATTTATTTATTGAAACATGCTATACAAAGTAAATTTGTATAGTATGCAGTATGGCCACAACTAAAATAATGCTAAAAATGCTAAAAAATTATTTAAAAATTCTAAAATATAATGCTAAAATTTTGGAATGATTTTTTAATAATTATATTGTTATAACGAAGAAATATTTAATTAAATTAATAAAACAAAGTTTATTCAAACAACAATTTAGGAACATACAAAATACAATTCCTGAATTAATAAAACCTCTTGTATCTTTGTACGATCGTATTATATGTATATAAGAGTGTAAAATTTGTTGCTGGTAATTTTCATATAAAACTTAAATACGTAAGATAATTTTTCACTTTTATTTTATACGTTTGTTATAATGTATTAGCAGGCCTGCTATAAACATAATATGAAAGATATTTAAAAAATACTTTTTAAAAAATTTATTAATTTACTTTTCTATTTTTTATTGTACGTCCTGGAGCCAGATTCCGCAAGGATGAATTTTGAAGTGTTCGACCCCGAAAAACATAATTGTTAATACTTATTTTCTTCTTATTATTAGGTGTTTGACGTTTAAAATACATTAAAGCGGCTTTTAGACAGACGCTCATACTCGGTTATGAGCATGATAGACTATCGTAGATTTCAATAAACACCTTTAAAAATGCGAAATCTTACGAAGCCATCTTTACCCTTTCCGTACTCTACGTTTCCACATGACATGAAATTTTGTAGTAACTTGAAGTTATAACTGCACTAACAATAATGTTATCACTTGAAAAAAGCACATTAACTTGAAGTTTATGTTAAAGTGAAAAATTTTATGTCAGGTGGAGACCGCAAGTTACGAAAACACGAATGAAATTTGCACTGAATTTGACAAAAGATCTATTAAACGAGTATAAATGATCAAACAGAATTGGGGCATAAACACATTTTCCATACAAAATGACACAAAAAACTAGCCTCAGAAAGCAGTCGATAGATAGAATCTATTTTATTTTGAGAACGTTTTTTCTTATGCTCTCACATATAAATAAATATTCTCTCAAACATGTTACCATACTTTTTTGTGAACAAAACTACAAAGAACAAGTAAGAGTGCTATATTCGGCTGTGCCGAATCTTATATACCCTTTACCAACGTACGTACATATATATAGTATACAGACACGTACATACATATTTGTTTTGTGAAAAAATTTATCATTTTTTTAAAGTTTCCATCTTTGGAGCTATAATTTTCATTTTTCAAATTTCATACACCAAACTTTTCTTTCAGAAGCATAAAATATATTCAATTTATAAAAAAAAAGAAAAAAAAACAAAAAGTGTAAGTTTTCCAACCCTGGAGTCATAATTTTGGATTTTTCTGATTATTGATACCAATCTAGTTCTTTAAAAAATACATAAATTATGTTAAGTGAAAAAAGCAAGAACGAAATAAGCAAAAACTTAGTTTCATTTAATTCCTTTAATATTAAAAAAATCAGTTAAGTGCGACTTTGAATCGCGCACGAAAGGAAGGTTTTTTGCTTTTTTGAAGTTTTTTTTCAGTTAAAACGATTTTTTCAGTTTTGTCGCTTTTTTCTCGTTTTGGCGATTTTGTCTGTTTTTGGAGGTTTTTTTCATTTTGGCGATTTTTTTTCTGTTGTTGGGTTTTTCTTCATTTTGGAGATTTTTCTCATTTTGACGATTTTTTCTGTTTTTTTGGGTTTTTTTCGCGATTTTTTTGTTTTTTTTTCGTTTTGGTGATTTTTTTCATTTTGGCGATTTTTTTTCATTTTGGCAATTTTTTTCTTTTTTTTCGTTTTGGTGATTTTTTTCATTTTGGCGATTTTTTTTTCATTTTGGCGATTTTTTTTCATTTTGGCGATTTTTTTCTGTTTATTAGTTTTTTTTCGTTTTGGCGATCTTTTTTATTTTTTTGGCGATTTTTTTTCATTTTGGCGATTTTTTCTGTTTTTTACGTTTTTTTTTTCGTTTTAGCGATATTTTTCATTTTGGCGATTTTTTTTTCATTTTAGCAATTTTTTCGTTTTTTTGCGATTTATTTTAGTCTTAGAAATTTTCTTTTAATTTAGTGCTTTTTTTCATTTTGGCGATTTTTTTTTTTTGTTTTTTCGGGTTTTTTTCCTTTTGGTGATTTTTTTCATTTTGGCGATTTTTTTTATTAATTTGGCGATTTTTTCTGTTTTTAGGTTTTATTTTCGTTTTGGTGTTTTTTTTCATTTTGGCGATTTTTTTTTTTCATTTTGGCGATTTTCTTTCATTTTGGCGATTTCTGTTTTCATTTTAGCAATTTTTCCGTTTTTTTGCGATTTATTTTAGTCTTAGAAATTTTTTTTAATTTAATGCTTTTTTTCGTTTTGGCGATTTTTTTCTGTTATTTAGGTTTTTTCTTTTTTTGGCGATTTTTTTCATTTTGGCGATTTTTTTCTGTTTTTTAGGGTTTTTTTCGTTTTGGCGATTTTTTTTCATTTTGACGATTTTTTTCTGTTTTTTAGCGTTTTTTTTCGTTTTGGTGATTTTTTTCATTTTGGCGATTTTTTTTCATTTTGTCGATTTTTTTCTGTTTTTTTTCGTTTTGGCGATTTTTTTTTTCATTTTAGCATTTTTCCGTTTTTTTGCGATTTATTTTAGTTTTATAATTTTTTTTTAATTTGGTGCTTTTTTCGTTTTGGCGATTTTTTTTCTGTTTTTGGCTTTTTTTCATTTTGGCGATTTTTTTGTTTTTTGGGGTTTTTTTCGTTTTGGCGATTTTTTTCATTTTGGCGATTTTTTTTCATTTTGGCGATTTTTTCTGTTTTTTTTGGGTTTTTTTTCGTTTTGGTGATTTTTTTCCTTATGGCGATTTTCATTTTGGCGATTTTCTTTCATTTTGGCGATTTTTGTTTTCATTTTAGCAATTTTTCCGTTTTTTTTGTGCGATTTATTTTAGTCTTAGAATTTTTTTTAATTTGGTGCTTTTTTTCGTTTTGGCGATTTTTCTTGTTTTTGGCGATTTTTTCGGTTTGGCGATTTTATAATTTTTTATTTTTTCAGTTTTACCGTTTTTGAAAATTTCAAGAGTTTTGCTCTTACGGTTTCCAAGATACAGCAAATTGTCAAAATTACATAGTCAAAATTGCATTAACTGATGGAACACCCTTTAATTTAAATTTCTTTTAATTTTTGTGTTAATTTTTGTAGTCTGTATAAAAATACACTAACCTTACAAATTTCAATTGTATATATACTACATGGGATTCTAAAATTTTTCGTTGCTCGTTTTGGAACACCCTTTAATTTCCAATTATCATGTATTTGTTGTTGTAGCGGCCAAAGGTCTACATACTGTCTCCAAATTTCAGGTCTGTAGCTCTTACGGTTCTCGAGAAAATACTAATATAGTTTTAGACATAGTTAATTTTACATAACACAAAAAGTTAAAGTTTTCCAACCCTGGAAACGTCTTTTTAATTTTTTTGTATTTTTTTAATTTAAAATTCTAATTTTAGTCGTACTGAAGTGTAAAATATGTACATTTATTAAAAATAAATAAAAATTTGTTTTCGGGAGTTACTTTTATATGGCAAAATGAAGTTTAAGTTTTCCAGCTCTGCAATCGTCTGCCCGATTTTGCTGAATTTCAATACCAATCTATTTTGGAAAATTTCTGACACACCAGTCCAAGAACGAAGTCTCTAGCTCTTCTGGGAGCTTCGGAAAACCGATTTCACGTACAGACAGACGGACAGACGGACAGACGGACAGACGGACAGACGGACAGACGGACAGACGGACAGACGGACATCGCTTATTCGTCTTCCCTATGCATAAGGATCCAGAATATATATATTATATGGGTCGCTTATTGATATTATAGAAATTACAAACGGAATGACAAACCTATATATACCCTTTTACCATTTTTGTTGGTAAAGGGTATAAAAATAAGCACAAAAGAAAATAAAAAGAGAGCATTTGAAGTTACTGCCTTAGATTTTATTATGGGCTTTGTTAATTTGACAGCGATTTTTCCTGAAGTTGCGGACTTATTCTGTTTGATCATTAATGACAAACACAAAAATTAAAAATTTTTTAAAAACAAACCAAGATGAAAAACACGAATTTTGCATTATTAAACCATTCTCAAATACCAAGTTTGACAGCCTAATAGCCGTTTAAGACTTCTTTCCATCATTATACATTTGTATAAAAATTATAAAATACAATTAAACACATGAATTGACAGGGGTTTTGACTTGTATAAATGGAAAAGAATATATGAAATTTATAAAATTGAAAATGCTAAATAATGCTAAAAAATTAATACCAAAATGCTGAAAAAATGCTAAATGGAAAATAAAAAATTTACTGCTAAATCAAAATACATAATGCTAAATTTAGCAGTGAAAATGCTAAAAGGGTCACACTGATAGTATGGTGTTGCACGAATATGGGCGGAGTTACTAGACCATGCCCAAGATGTTATTAACAGTATCTTCAACTGTAAGACCTATGTCTTCACATAGGAAGTAGCAACGTCGTTGTTAAAGAAATTCCACTAAAAACCGAAAGATTATATGGTTATCCGTGGCAGATCAGTCAACCAGTGCGAGCGAGACGAAAAACTCTCGAAGGCCAAACAACAGACACAAGCCTGACCGCCCTTAAGAAATAATTACGATGACGCAAAATGATGTTCTTCAACCCAGAGCTGCTTAACGACTGTCATTGTCAAAATATTTTTGTTTTAACGAAATCATTGTCACGTGGTAATGTTTAATATAAATTATAATTTAGTTTTTCAAACGCAAAAAAAAATTAATTCATTCTTGAAGATATTACTTCTTCTATAATCTGCCCGAACAGAACAGCCACAGTTTTATCATTTGCACATGTTGCATGGTAATTCGGCAAAATATACTGAATAATAGTTAATTCGACAAAATATATCTTGATCACCAACTCTAACTCTTCCTTTATTTAATTTTCTACTTAAAGTAATAAAACGTAAAATAAAGTTCCAATATTTTTGTGTGATAAAAATGGGCAGGATAAATGCTTTCAAAAAGCTTTGAACTATTTTATATGTACATACTTGTATGTTTATACTCGTACGTCCCAGTTCACACTAGTCAAGTCTTATGGCTAAGCTTATCACTTTTTCTTCATTGGACTTTCGTCGGCATTCACACAATCCAAGTCCTATTTTTCAACTCATATTCCTTATGTATAGTTTTCTGTATGCATGTGTGCTTTTTTAACATTACGAATGAGAAAGCAAAACGTATTGACAGTACATGAAGCTGAGTACTCATTTATTTTCCCATATTCGCTCTCTCTCTCCTACAAACTAATCAGCTTAGCAATAAGATTTGCTTAGCATAAACTAGGACCACCTATCACTCTCGGGTGCATAGAACTTATATAAATCAAATTAAGATACTTTGATTTTCAAGCGTTGAGGCATAAATTGGACGAATTTCCCAGACCTCAATTATAATTAGATCACAGAACTTTCTATTTTGCTGACAATTTACAGAGATTATTTTAAGATTTCCTGCCCGACCTTTATCGAAGAAATTTCCTGACGTCATCACATTTTATCCAAACTTCAATGGTGAAACCAGAGAAAAGGCTATTAAAATTTCCAAAAACTAAAAAATTAATATCAAGAAGTAACTGCTGTCCTCTAAGCAAAAAAATACAGCGCAAAAAATTATTTTTATATCCTGAGGAATACATAAATCTCAAAAAGTAACTTTTATTTTCTGAGGAATAAATAAAAATCAAGAAATAATTTTTATTTTCTGAAGAATAAATAAAAATCAAAATATAGTCGGTAAAGTTGAGTTTTTTAATAAAAATTAAACAAATAAAAATAAATGCATCTAAAGGTCGTTCATGTAACAGGGTGTATTCCTTGTACACGTAGCACTTCTCTATTAGTTTGATTTTTTTTAGTTTAAATTTGGAAAAACGTTATTTACGGTGCCTGATTATTATACAATAATAATATCTAATATATATTAATCTTACGATCTTTTTATTTTTATTATTACATTGATATATATTATGATGTAGAGATTTTTAGAAAACTGAATTCTCCCCGACTCGCCTCAACAATTCTTTTAGGTGCTAATCAGTCTCATTATTGTATGAATTATTTGTGAATAAAATTTAAAGGGTCCGCCAGATAATTTTTTTTTTGAAAATGCTATGCAAAACATCGAGTGTAGCTTCGGCTGTGTGGCACGTAGCGCCTTCCTGTTGAAACCAAATGTTGCCAATATCCTCCTCTTCAATTTTTGTGGACAAAAATTCGTTCAACATGGCCCGATAACGATCGCCATTGACTGTAACGGCCACTCCTTGCTCATTTTCCAAAACTGGATCAATTATGCATCTGGACCAAAATCCGCACCAAACAGTGACTCCTTTTGGGTGTGTCGGCTTTTCAATGTATGCGTACGGGTTTTCTGTGCCCCAAATGCGACCATTTTGCTTGTTTACATACCCGCCGAGATCAAAATGAGCTTCACTTTTTTTTTTTTTTTTCATATACAAATTTATTTATTGTATCTTCAAAAATGAACTAACAATAAGTAATCAAATCTTAAATCTAAATATAATTATTAAGCCCGACCAATATCGGACATAAGCTTAGTGATAGTTATAAATAATACATAAGTAGTGATAATCAAAAAGAAGTATTTTTAAGCAGTCCCATCTGGAGTGTTGGGTATAAGAGCCCTTGTGTCCCTTTTTTTTAAGCGGATGTGTCCAGTAAAGCTCAAAATATTACGGGCAAGCGGATTAGGATGTGACTCGAGTTTAGTTAAATATTTGCCTGCGTATTTTGCAATTTCTTCACTCACTAGTGGCATATTTAAATCACGATGAATATTTGAATTTTTAACGTACCATGGAGCAGATGTTATCAAACGTAAAATTTTGTTTTGCCTTCGTTGGATTCTCTCGACATTTGAAGCTGAAGCAGTGCCCCATAGTTGAATTCCATAGCACCATATAGGTTTCAAAAGCGAATGGTATATCAAAAGTTTGCAATCTAGGCTGAGTGTTGAATTTCTGCCAATTAACCAATATATTTGAGTCAATTTAAGTTTCATTTGGGTTAACTTAGAGTCAATATGATATTTCCATTTAAGCCTTCGATCAAGGTGTATGCCAAGGTATTTGATTTGAGAATGTTGAGGAATATTTTGATTGTTGATTCGAATGGGGGAACAGGTATCTTTTCTTAGGGTAAACGTTATATGAACACACTTTTGTTCATTGACTTTAATTCTCCATAAGTTCAACCATATTTCAAGCTGGGTAATGTGTGCTTGGAGATTGCGGGATGCCTCATCAGGATTTTTGTGAATACTCAAACAGGCTGTATCATCGGCAAATGTAGAAGTGTGGATGTTATTGCTCACAGGCATATACAAGTATATATTAGATACAAGACTGGCACCAGAATACTACCCTGTGGCACACCAGAAGATATAGATTCGGGTACACTCATGAAGTCTCCTTCCACAACGGTAAATGTCCTATCAACAATATACCTTTCCAAAACCTTTTGTATATTTATTGGTAGGTATGTCTTCAATTTTAAAACTAGGCCTTTGTGCCATACTTTGTCAAATGCCTGAGAAACATCAATAAAAAGGGCAGAAAAATACTTCTTTTCTTCAAAAGTCCTCCTTATAATTTGAACCAATCTATGCGTTTGCTCAATAGTGCTATGCTATCTTTGCCTGGCTTTGGAATCATTTTAATCTTGGCAAGTTTCCAGTTATGTGGAAAATACTGCATTCGTAAAATGGCATTAAAAATAAATAGCAAAATTCTTATTGCAATATGAGGCAAGTTCATCAGCATCTTGTTACTAATGCCATCAATACCTGGAGCTTTCTTAGGGTCGAGTTCAGCAACTATTTTTTGTAGTTCACGCATCTTAAACCTTAAGGGACGAGGGGGTAAAGAGACTACACTCGGTAAATCGGCAGCACCCGTACATGAATTGGGAGTGAATACAGATTTTAAATGCTCAGAAAATAAGTTACCTTTCTCACTATCGCTTCTTGCCCAGCCTCCAGTCGAAGTACGCAATGGTGATTTGATATCAACGGGTCTTTTAAGATTTCTAGTAGCGCGCTATAAAGAGTAATTAGATGTTGACGTTACATCAAGACCTTCTAAATACTTTTCCAGTAATGCAGTCTTTTCCGACGATAGCAGCTCTTTGAGTCGTTTAGTACATTCTTTAAGTCTGATTTTATTTAGGGGTGATCGGTGTTGTTGTCATTCTCTTCTAGCTCTCCATTTTTCACATACAAGACGTTCAATTTCCGTAGAATAAATTCTATTAAAGCCAGTCTGCGGATAGGAAGTAGTGGCATGTTCAGCAGCCTGTTTAATATATTCGTTAAGATTGGCAATATTAAATTCAATATCAGCAGGTGATCTTAGCTGAATGTTTTCTACGCAGTGACTACTAATATATTTTTTTAATCCTAGCCAGTTGACCCTGTTAATCGTTTTCGCATATGAGTTAGTTAAATCAGTCCTTAGTGGGTTGAAAATTGTAACTATTGTGGGAGAGTGATCGGAGGACAGATCTACAGAGCCCTCTACGTGAATTAAGTCTCTATGGATATTTTTCGTGACGCCAAAATCTATAACATCTGGAATTTTTCTTACGTCAGTAGGCCAGTAAGTAGGCTCCCCACTCGAGATGACATCTAAGCCCATTTTTGAAATTGTATTAAACAACGCTCTACCTCTAGGTGTAACAAGACGCGAGCCCCAGTACGTATGTTTTGCATTGTAGTCACCAGCTGCCACGAAACAAGATCCAAGCGATTTGTAGAACTTCTCATACTGATCTTCGGTAACTGAAAATCTGGGAGGTGAGTAAATTGATGATATCACGAAGTTCGCACAAAAATTTTCTACGAAAATATTCGTAGCTTGCATATATTCTTCACTAACGTTCTCAAGGATATAGTGCTTGAGTCTTGACTTAATTAGAATTGCTGATCCACCGCATGCTCTCCCTCTCGGGTCCTTTGAATCATATAGATTGTAACCATTTATTTTAAAGCAGCTTCTCGAAGTCAAGTGAGTCTCAGAGACCATCATTATATCAATATTTTTTTCCGTGAGGAAGTGCTCAAGTTCATTTTTATGTTGGCGAATGCCGTTTGCGTTCCAGAAACATAGTTTTAACGTGTTCATGGTTTGTTGACTAATGCTTGAAGCAGAGTATTCTGCATTCTCAGCATTTCTTGCATCATGCTAGTCATATTTGTTGTAAAGTTGTTTATAGTTAGCACCAGATTCTCAATAGTAGCTTCAAGACGACTAAAGTTAAAGCTAGAGTTTGCATTCGTTGAATTACTTGGCGGTGGAACATTTTGTGTGGGAATAGAACTAGTCTTAGCAGCATCGGCATACGATACACGTGAATTAACTAGTTGGCTAGTTTGAGGCAGAGTGGCGGAGTAAGCATTTGCTGATTGAACTGGAGCTAATTTAGATTTTTGACCCATAGCCTGTTTAACGAAAGAATATACACGGCATCCTCTGTAATTAGCGGTGTGATTTTCTCCACAATTACTGCATTTTTTTCCAGCTTGTACTTTTGGCTTGGTACAGTTAGCAGTACCATGCAATTCACCGCAGATAACACAAACTGTAGGTAATTTGCAGTAGGTTTTTGTGTGGCCATATTCTTGGCAATTATGGCACTGTACGGGACCTGAACGCTTACGTGGCTCTTCAACTGTGATTTTTCGGTGTAAAAGGTATTTTAGACTATAAATTGGGTGCGTCTCATTTTTCTTTAACTGTATATCATTCGGCTCCAGTTCAACACGAAATAGAGGCTGGGGAATCTTCTCTCTATTGATTATATTGGTAACAATTTTTACTTTAAATCCTTGTTCGATAAGTGCACATTTTACTTCTTCAGGCTCAACATATGAATCTATGCCCTTTAATATTATTTGTAGGCCTTTAGCACTCTTAAGTTGATATGTATAAAAATTTGTTTTATTTTTTTCAAACTCACTAACAATTTTTCGCAAATCTTTTTCATCATATATTTGGATTTTAGTTTCATCAATATTACCTCGTTTAATTGGAATGATGTGAAAAGTATTTTCACCAATGGTCGACAGTAGATTTTTTAGAAGCGCGTTTGAATTTTTTTCTCTCAGATAAATAGGTGGTGGCTTAAAAGACTTTTGCGATGATGCAGCGGGCTTGTCGTTTTTGTCTTGCAATAATGAAAAACGATTTTGACGATTGATAGAAGATGTACTATTATCCCTAGACATCTTTGGGGCGGATCCAATTTTAGTAGAATTTGGGCTTCGCCCGCGCTTTAAAACGGTTATATATCTGTCCATTCCTACTTGTACCTTTGGTTTTGTACTACTGTTGTCTTCAGTAACAACTTGTTTAATTGTTGACCACGAGCCCGAAGCGGATGATATCGCTGAGTTAAATGTAGAAGTACTAGGCAATAATGTCAACGATTCACTAGTTGGCATTGGACAAAGCGAAGTTGATCGCTGACGAAACTGTGGTTTTGCCGTTAGTAAAAGTCTATTATCAGATTTTTTATTTTTATTAAGAGCTTCAGAACTCACAGCAAGTCTATTATCAGATTTTTTATTTTTATTGTTATCATTATGAGCATCAAAACTCACAGTAAAATAGGCATTTCTGCCGTTAGAACTCACTTCACTATTTTTTTCCTCTGGGGTACTCATAAAGAGTATTCCTCAAGGGTATGTTTGTATGTGTTTTTGTTTACGGTTTTTTTTTGGTTTTGTTATTTCAATATGTAAAAATATTATCAAAGCAAAAAAAAATGCTTATTTATCAAAGTTAATATGTACTGCGAATATTTTTTGTATGCTTTTTTTTTGTTTAGTTTGTATATAAGAAAAATTCCGCTATTACGTCTGTTCACTATGAAGGTACAACGAGAATGATGAGCTTCACCTGAAAGATGATTTTTTTTGCAAAATCGGTATCTTCTGTAAGCAATATTTCCCAGCGTTGTTCAAGCGTATACACAACCATATTCGTTCAGCGGAAGGATAAAACTAATTATCTGTCAAATCAGACATGAGCTAAGTGTTACCATTCATGAAATAAGCACTAGTTGAAAAAAAACAAGTAAGAGTGTTATATTGGGCTGTGCCGAATCTTATATACCCTTTACCAACGTACGTTCATATATACAGACACATACAAACATATTTGTTTTGTGAAAAATTTATATTTTTTTTCTCTAAAACAATTAATAGTAAGTGATATTTCAGTATTTTTCGATTAAAGAATTTGATTCAATTATTTTATTTTCGATATTAGCAATAGTTGAATATTTTACTCTACACTCTGTGGTTAAGATATCTTTTACATTCACTCTTATTTCAGTCAACATCGACGTCACGTCAATACATTACCAAAATATTGGGCTTGTTTACTCGCTCTCGAGATGTTCAAAAATCGTGCTGCTATTTAATAACTCTAAAATAGTCTTAGTATTGCACCTCCATACCAAACCTTTCTTTCAGAAGCATAAAATATATTCAATTTATAAAGAAAAAGAAAAAAATTTTTAGACCTATTTAATTTTACATAACACAAAAAGTGTGAGTTTTCCAACCCTGGAGTCATAATTTTGGATTTTTCTAAATATTGATACCAATCTAGTTCTTTAAAAAATACATAAAATATGTTAAGTGAACGAAGCAAAAGCGAAATAAGAAAGAACCTAGTTTCATTTAATTCCTTTAATATTAAAAAATTCAGTAAAGTGCGACTTTGAATCGCGCACGAAAGGTAGGCTTTTTGCTTTTTTGAAGTTTTTTTCAGCTTAAACGATTTTTTCAGTTTTGTCGCTTTTTTCTCATTTTGGCGATTTTTTTCTGTTTTTGGAGGTTTTTTTCATTTTGGCGATATTTTTCTGTTTTTGACCTTTTCTTCATTTTGGAGATTTTTCCCATTTTGACGATTTGTTTTTCATTTTGGCGATTTTTTTCTGTTTTTGAGCTTATTTTTATTTAGGCGATTTTTTTCTTTTTTTTCATTTTGGCAGTTTTTTTGGGGTTTTTTTCGTTTTGGCGATTTTTTTCATTTTGGCGATTTTTTTTCATTTTGGCGATTTTTTTTTAATTTTGGCGATTTTCTTTCATTTTGGCGGTTTTTTTTTGTTTTTGGGTTTATTTTTATTAAGGCGATTTTTTTTTTTCATTTTGGCAATTTTTTTTTATTTTGGCGATTTTTGTCTGTTTTTTAGGTTTTTTTTTTTGCGATTTCTTCCTGTTTCGGGGTTTTTTTTTCATTTTGGCGACATTTTTCTGTTTTTTTTTTGGTTTTTTTCGTTTTGGCGATTTTTTTATTTTGGCGATTTTTTTCATTTTAGCGATTTTCTTTCATTTTGGCGATTTTTTTTTCATTTTAGCAATTCTTCCGTTCTATGCGATTTATTTTAGCTTTATAAATTTTTTTTTAATTTGGTGCTTTTTTTCGTTTTGGCGATTTTTTTTTTGTTTTTGGCGATTTTTGTCGGTTTGGCGATTTTATAATTTTTTGTTTTTTTAGTTTTACCGTTTTTGAAAATTTCAAGAGTTTTGCTCTTACGGTTTCCAAGATACAGCAAGTTGTCAAAATTGCATAGTCAAAATTGCATTAACTGATGGAACACCCTTTAATTTAAATTTTTGGAAGTTTTAGTGTTAATTTTTGTAGTCTGTATAAAAGTTCACTAAACTTAAAAATTTCAAGTGTATATACATACATACATACAATTGTATGTATATTACATGGGATTTTAACATTTTTCGTTGCTCGTTTTGGAACACCCTTTAATTTCCAATTCTCATGTATTTGTTGTTATAGCGGCCAAAGGTCTACACACTGTGTCCAAATTTCAGGTCTGTAGCTCTTACGGTTCTCGAGAAAATCCTAATATAGTTTTAGACTTAGTTAATTTTACATAACACAAAAAGTTAAAGTTTTCCAACCCTGGAAACGTCTTTTTAACTTTTTTCATATTTTTTTAATTTAAAATACCAATTTTACTCGTACTGAAGTGTAAAATAAGTTTATTTATTAAAAAAAGTAAAAATTTGTTTTCGGTAGTTACTTTTATATGGCAAAATCAAGTTTCAGTTTTCCAGCTCTGAAACCGTCTGCTCGATTTTGCTGATTTTCAATACCAATCTAAGTTGGACCATTTCTGACACACCAGTCTAAGAACGAAGTCTCTAGCTTTTCTGGGAGCTTCGGAAAACCGATTTCACGTACACCGGACGGACGGACGGACGGACGGACATCGCTTATTCGTCTTCGCTATTCATAAGGATCCAGAATATATATATTTTTTTGGTCGCAAATTAATATTATGGAAATTACACACGGAATGACAAACCTATATATACCCTTTTCCATTTTTGGTAAAGGGTATAAAAACGTTAGATGGCGGACCCTTTATATACAATGACAAAAATTAAAAATTTTAAGAACTCCCAACATACAGACCAAACGGCTGGATAGATTTTCTTCAAGAATAGGTAGAAAGATATAAGTTCAAAACCTTTCACACATAAAAAAACCAAAATAAAATCGGTCTAGCCGTTTGGGAGCTATGGCACACAGTGGCGTGAAATAAAAAAAGTGGTAAAAAGTCCGCAACTTTTGAACTAGTGAACCGATTTCGTCAAATTAACTGTTTTGGAAAGCAAAAGTGTTGAACTTTTGAGAAAGTATATGTGAAGGCACCCTGTTGTAAAACAGGGTAGCTCCAAAGAGCCTGAAATTGGGAAACTGCGGGTGTCGAAATTCTTTCGGAGCTTGTAACTTTTGTAAATATTGACCGCTTCTAATAATTTTTTCAACGGGACAATCAACGTTAAGAAACTAAAATAAAACATGATCAGAGCACCATTTTATCTCTTACAGTTTCAGATGAAAATTTACGTGTTTTTTCTGCTATTCAAACAAACCTACATTTTTTATGACCTCTTGAAGGTGTATTAAATTTTTTTTTGTAATTAATTACTTTTATTTGGCTTAAACATATAAAAATTAATATAAACAGCCAGTATATATACCCATAAGGGCAAACGCACCTGCGCGCACACCTCTACTATGGGTATGTTTTTTTACCTAATATTTTTATCACTTTTGTATCTGTTGCTTGTCAAATACATACCTATACATTTAAGTTGCGATGGGTTCAATGTTATTATTTCAGTTATAGCTATTAAAAAAGTTTGCTCTGCAAATTGATATGGAAAAACCTCACTGATGGGACTGACTATTCGGTCGCAAAAGGTTGACCAAATGTTGTACATAACCCAGTAAAAAAAATTGGAAGTCATTCTAAAGGAAGTACATTTTCATTGCTTCCAAAAAATCGATATTTTTAATTTGGCGATAGTTAGCAGAAAACCAAGTAGAAGTTTATTTTAGTCATACAAAACCTTGAAATTCCTCTCTAGTTTTAGAAATTACTCACCAGAATTTTTAAAAAATTGATTTTTTTTGAAGAAACTTATGAACTAATTTTGGTCTAAAATTTTGAAGTTATTTGCTTAAATTTACATGAAAATACTGTTTCGCGTTTAAATTCCTATAAAAAGAAACTAATTGTTAAAATAGGTAACTATTAGCCATTTTTCCTAGATGAAAATATTATCATAGAACACAAAAAAGGAAATTTTTCTTAAAATCGCTTCCATTTCGGTGACCAGGCAGCGAAAAAGAGAACTTCTTGCAATGACAACCCTATGTAAAAATCATTAGATCGGATCGAAATTTGCACTACTTCCAGATCGCAAACTCTACATTTTCATGACTATTTTGGAGTGTCTTTTTTTACTGGGTAATAACTACATATGATTTATCGGCAAACACCGATTGAAATTGAAAAGTTTTTGAATTATATGAAAAAAACATTAGTGAATACATTAAGTAAGTTTCTAATGTGTAGTTTCCACAATGCAAGCAAGCGACTTGTCTAGAAAATTTGTATAGGAATCACTCAAAAATTTGAGTGTTTTTCATATATTTTTTCTAGGCAAGTCGCTTGCTTGCATTGTGGAAACTACATATAAATCTCAGAATAAAAATAAGGATTGGTTATATGTATGTATATAGAAAGAAGTTTGATTGGCCAAGTAAGGATTACGATAACGTTCGATGCAGGAGCAAAAGGATTAAAGAAGAAGCCTTGATAAATAAGTATTCGTAAAATTAAATCAAATATTTACTTAAATTGATTTTAGCGAAGACCCAACCAATAGAAACTGCCAAAATTGTAGCTAGGCTACCAAATGCATCTCCGAAAAGATTAACACGGATGGTGGAAAGCACTCCAACGCCAAGGTATAGCAAACATTTTACGGTGGAAGACACACTAGCACTCATTCTTAATCTGGGCCTTTTTTTTAGAAATAAAAACGATATAAGGAAGGTGCATAGGTTTCATTTTAGGTGTTATATTTGTGTATACATTTTCAGACTGATATAATAGCACACGTATACAATGTATACGTGTGGTGGACCTTGTGTCGATATTTTGGTAGATGAGGGCTCTATTCCGTGCCTTTTTGAAAAAAAATGACAATGCCGAAAAAAAAATTAAAAAAAAAAAAAATTAGGGGTGGCGCACGAGCCGAGAAAAAGGTCCACTTTGCCAAAATTAGCGGGGAAATTGCCATAGGTCATCAGGGGTCACCCGTAGGGGGGAAGAATGTATGGCCGACCCCCATTAACTTTTTACCGCCAACATTTTCCCCCAAGACACCCACCCCCTAGCTCCTCCCCTTAGGGGGGTCACCATACAAAAATGGAGGTTGCTCAGTATTTTCGAAAAACACCATAGGTCATCAGGGGTCACCCCTAGGGGGGCAAAATATATGACCGACCCCCATTAACTTTTCATCCCCAACATCTTTTCCGAACAAACTTACCCTCTATCTCTACTCCTTGAGGGACTCCCCATACAAAAATACTGAAAATCTATGTATTTACAGTTGCACAATATCGATATTTTTTTGATTTTTTTACAGAAATTCCACCAATATTCCACCAAAGTTAAGATGACAACACAACTTAGATCGCGCGACGATATTTTTTTGATTGGTTATCCAAGCATGAATATTACGGGGAACAAATTACCGTCGAAGAAGCAAGTGCTAAGAATGCATTTCTTCAACATTCGCAAACGAAACATGTCGAAGAAAAATAGTGCGGTTATAGTCGCGGACGCAGTGATGATTTTTTGGCGCCAAGCAGCTATTCCGACGAAAGCCAGAGGAGATGTTACAAGAAAAATAGCTGCGCTGCACGATGAGTGGGATGCTTTAAGAAAGTCATCTCACAGAAAGACTGAGTCCACTAGAGAAAAAGAGAATAAGTTTTCTGATAGCTTGGATAATCTTTTCGACATCGCACACGCCAACGCCCTTGAGAAAATGACAAATACCGAAGACATTGAGTTTCTGCTAAAGCAAAGAGATGGCCGGCCAGGAACTATGGGAGATGTGGACGCTACTGATACTCGAACGAGGAAAAGAAAAGCTGAGCGCGAAGAACAAGAAGAGTTGCGACGCAAACGTGCAACGGAATCTAGTAGAGATCAGTTCGCTAAAGGCGGTAAGTTATTTCGCGCTTTGTGTGTTCGTCCAATGTTTATATTCAAATGAAATTCTTTCAATTGCAGTGGTTAAATTTTCAAGCAGTGATTCAAGCGATGATAATGGGACACCACGTATACGAACTGGTGCTAAGGGAAGTTTTTGAGACAAAAATGGGAAAGACCAGTGCACCAGGCGTTCCTTGCTTTGACCGTTTCAAACAGGAATGGGACGCTGTAAAGGTTAAACCATTCCATTCTGGCCTGATAGACGATCAAGTCGTCAGAAAAATTCCTGTGGCAATGCAAGTCGGCATAAAGGAGTTTTGCTTAGATCAATTGAAGGAGAAACACCCTCGCGATGACTACAAAGAAATGCTACAATTAATTCTTTTGTTTCTGGGTGAAAAACTTGAGAATTACCATTTCCGAGCTCCAGGACCCGTTTCCCATGCTCGATGGATGGCAAAAGCCATTTACAGCCTCAAGATGTTTTTGTTTCGGAGAACTTTTCACTTATCTGTATGTGAATTGAATGGTATTCGACACGTTTGTATTTTTGTGGTGCGACTTTACGTCAAGGCATGGTTTGGTTCTTCTCGAGCAGCTGAGGCGCCGAATCAAGATTGGAAGTTTTTGAAGGACATCGTCGAGTACAAGTCCGTTGACCAGGATTTATCTCGGGTAATGATAAAGAAATTTATCGGTCACCTATGGTATCTCGCCGATGAGCACATAGCCCTTGCCTTTTTCGATGACAAGGTTCCAAATGAGTTGAAGGCCAAAATGGCCCAAGCATTGCTAGAAAATGAGAATGACGAAGGTGAAGAAGATGAAGAAGACGAAGAAGGTGAAGAAGATGAAGAAGACGACCCGGTTCCCCCAGCTCCTCGCGTCGTAATCAAAAGCACCAGCGTTAAAAAAATCGAGGTGAAATTCAAAGATGTGAATGAGGAATTCTTGGCTAAAGACTTGAGCAACTTCGTCTCTCATAATACCAAAAATTTATTTGTACGATTTGGAATATCGCAAGATTTCATTCTAGCGAATCCAGCAACCTGGAAATCTCGCGCAGACTATCAAGAAGGTCGTAGAATTGTAAATAACTTGCGCGTTGTGAACGACACTGCCGAAAGAGGAGTAAAAATGATACAAGATTATAATAGAATACTGTGTCAAGGCGAAGAAGAGAAATAGTATTTACTACATGTTATCGATTCTTACCGCAAGAAATACCCATCAGCGAACAAAAATATGTTAATTTGACTATATTATATTAAAAGTGCTTAGTAGTACTACTCAATTACAGCTTCTTTTATTTTTGTATGGGGAGTCCCTCAAGGAGTAGAGATAGAGGGTAAGTTTGTTCGGAAAAGATGTTGGGGATGAAAAGTTAATGGGGGTCGGTCATATATTTTGCCCCCCTAGGGGTGACCCCTGATGACCTATGGTGTTTTTCGAAAATACTGAGCAACCTCCATTTTTGTATGGTGACCCCCCTAAGGGGAGGAGCTAGGGGGTGGGTGTCTTGGGGGAAAATGTTGGCGGTAAAAAGTTAATGGGGGTCGGCCATACATTCTTCCCCCCTACGGGTGACCCCTGATGACCTATGGCAATTTCCCCCCTAATTTTGGCAAAGTGGACCTTTTTCTCGGCTCGTGCGCAACCCCTAATTTTTTTTTTTTTAATTTTTTTTTTCGGCATTGTCATTTTTTTTCAAAAAGGCACGGAATAGAGCCCTCATCTACCAAAATATCGCAAAAATTTCATTTCAAGGTCCACCTTAGTATACATATTATATACCGTTCAATGTACAATTATATACAATTATGGATAACATAGAAAAAATTAAGAAACATTTGAAGTAAAGAAAATGAGATCAATAATTTAGGCAATTAATTTAGGAAATTGAATGTTGTAATCAAAATTAGATTTTGAATATTTCGAAAAGTATTGAAGGTATAAGAATAATTTTTTTTGGTTTACAAAACTAAATGTTTACTATTGAACTAAATGAAAATGTTTCCCAATATATTTTTTTTTTATTGAGAAAAATTTTGTTAGAAAAATTTTTGCATTTTTAGAAAATCTCCTCTCCTGCCTGGATTTATGTGTAGGATGTCAAGAGTTTCTTACAGGTTACTTACAACAAGTTAAGTAATAATAAAAACCAAAAAATTTAAAAAAATGAGCGTGCGATCTTTTTGCAACATCCAAAAATTAGATTTTTGCAAAAAAAAATGCTAATTTTCGACCAATGCTGGATGTAGGGTTCACCATCAAAAAACTCTAAAATTTAATTAATGTCTTTCTTAATATCTCTTCTATCAGAAACAATCAAAGTTTTTATCAAAGACTTAATAATTTTTTAAAATATTAAAAAAAAATAAGAATACTTTTTTCACAAAATATGAACAATTTTCTCATAATTTTCAAAAATCCAAACTGCAAAATTATTCCTTGCTACAATTTTTGAGATATCGGAAAAAAAATTTTTTATATAAATTTTAATGAAGTTTTCTTTAAAAATCAACAAAACCAACTGATTTTCGCCAAATATTATAGAAGTTATGTACTAACGATTAAAAAACGTCAGGCCCAAAATTAAAAAAAAAATTTTTGAAGTCAAATAACTTGAAAGCTATAAAGATAAGATGGTGGTCTAAGAATGTTTTATTTTTTAGCGTTGATTGTCCCGCTGCAAAAATTATTAAGATCGATTTATATTTACAAAAGTTACAAGTTCCGAAAGAATTTCGACACCCGCAGTTTCCCACTTTCAAGCTCTTTGGAGCTACCCTGTCTTGCAACAGGGTGCCTTCAAATATACTTTCTCAAAAATTCAGCACTTCTTCTTTCCAAAACAGTTAGTTGGATCGAAATCGGTTCACTACGTCAAAAGTTGCGGACATTTTACCACTTTTTTTATTTCACGCCACTGTGCGGCGTCAAAGACACACAGATTCAACAGAATATGTATATTTAAAAAAGGTATGAGATCTTCTAAACGACTAAACCGATTTTATTCAAACATAGCCAAGAACACTTTCGGTCAAGTCACTTTTCAAACAGAAAAAACTAATTCAAAACGCAATCCAGCCGTTTGGTCTGTACGTGGACTTGTACAGACACACAGATAAACAGACACACTGGCACATACTACAAACTTATACACCCTTTTTTGGTCGGGGGTTAAAAACAAAGAAACACATTTTCTTAATGCTTCATGAGGTCCTTGTCTAAATTTATTAATTGATAAATTAAATGTGAAGATTGTAATCATATAAATTGAACTTTAAAATATTTTAAATAAATATTTGATTAATTCCGAAAGAAGATACAGCTATTATACAATTAAATATATTATCGTATAGCCGTTTTAATATAAATTCAACGTTTAATTAACACAAACAACAAATCACCACAATTAAAATGCAAATTAATTAGTTTTTTTTATATATATACACATATGCACAACCAACACATTATTATAAATTTTATAAATACTTGTTCAACATTTGAATTAAATATTATTCACTAATATAAAGCAAAAACATGCATTTCTTGTAGATAATGTGAATCAATTTTTGCTTAATAATTATTTATTTATGCGTGTGTTAAAAAGGGATTAGTTTATGCGGCAGTTAAACAAATTTATTATTTAAATTGGTTTAAAAAATATATTGAGTTCAAAATAATGGCCACATTTTTAAATAAATTAAAACAACCTAACACAAGTAAGTATCAATCAGATTTGATCCCTGGACTAAAACTTTTGATACTTTTAAACTAAATAGATATGTAAAACATATACAGTAGTGGTCAGAAATGAGTACGAGTTTGTACAATCTCTATTTTATGTTGAATACTGTGCTCTGGCATCAGTTTGAAATTTTGGTTTAAATATGACTTAATCCTTATGATGAGATACGATAAGACTTAAAGATCGGGAAAATGAGTCTGTAAAATGTGCAAATAGTTTTTTTTTTTAACCATTACTTCCCTCCACTGCGATTCCTTTTCCTTTAGATCGGTGCCTTAGGACTTGGCTCATTTTTCCCTTTTTAATGAATAGGTGACTTGCAGAGAGTTTTTCCTTCAGAAGGGGAATGTTTATGCACGTTATGTCCACTTTATGATCGAAACACTCTTATATCGAAGAATATTTTATTGCTGCGGAGCATAGTATTGAAGGGTACCCGAACAAGGTATTGTCTTGCGATTGTCAACATTTATTGTATGAAACATTTCGTTAAGAGATATCACCTTAGACCTTTTAAAATTCAGAGCGTTTACAAGCCAAGTCCGAACATTCATTGTTTTCGATATAACTTTGTCCACCAAGCCAAACAAATGGGCGCTACCCTATTAGCCATTTATTTAACTAATTTTTGATCCAACAAGCATGACGAAAATAAATGTTGCTAAATTGGAAGTAAAAAGAATCCATAGAGGACCGGTAAGATAGAATATCGCACAACCCAGATAACCGCGGCCAATATATTTGAGCTATCTTTCTAGTAAAGCAAAAATGGTATCCCGGCTTAACGAATACTCAGCTTAGCCAAACCAAAAAACTACGTACTAGACATAATGAGTTTTCTAATATATTTTCCAGATAAAATATCAATATGAGAAAGTCAATGCAGCTACATACATACATATGTATGTATATAGATTTTTTTAACCATGTTAATCAATTGAATGAGAATGAAAATTTACTTTATAAATAGCTTTTTTTCGTCATGTTGCATTGCAAAATTTTATTTTCTCAATATTTTTTCAATATTTATTTATTAATTTGTAAAGTTTTTTTTACTGTATGTAAATAAAATACATATTTGCTTTAATATCAAATTGTTTATTTTTATAGCCTCACATTATAAAGTTCGTTAAACCGGAATGCCACAGTATGCATATTATAAAAATTAAAATAAATAAAATAATTTAGGAAATTTAGTTGAAGTCCCTTAAAAATCCGATTCAGCAGATAATACTTTAGTCAATGTTTAAATTTCAATCCTCTTTAAAATATACTTGTAATGGAATTAAAACAATTACAAAATAGAGGAAATAATGAAATGTATTTGAGTTCTTTTTTCACACCAATTTTCGAAAATCAAGTTTTCGTCCGACCTCGAAATTACGTTCCGAGCAACTTTTCCCTCCCTGTCAGAATTTATATTGCTTTTCGTAAAAACCATAGTTATATTTAGTTAAACTTTACATGTATAATTTTTTTGTTAGTATAATGAGAAAAAATAAAGCTTTTTAAAAAAATTTTAGTCAAATTAAGAAATGGGCACTATAAAGCTAAAAATAATTTAAATTCAGTTAAATAAAAAATTTCCTAATACGTTAGCGATTGTGCAACAGGTAAGGTTTGATTTTTATTTGACTTACTTTAGTTTATTTTACTGATTAAAATTATTTATTTTGTGGTTAATCAAATGCACGATGGAAAGCTTGCTGAACCATGCACTTTTGAAATTAATAAATAAATGAAATTTTAGCCTAGTCAGTTATAGGCGTCGGTTAAGGGAGGCATAGGGTAAGATGCGCTATTAACACCTTGAGATGTTTTGAGAAACTATACACCTTGGTGCTTAGGAACTGTTCACATATTGGGTTGCCAATGGCTTACATTACTTCAAGCCCTAGGAATTCTTGAAATTCCTCGCGGACCAAAACAGGATAAAAACAAATAAAAGTTGAAAAAGTAACGGTGCAGAGCTTAAAAAACTAAGTACCGGTGGCTATTTGTGGTTAGCGAACAGGCCCCAGACGTCGACATAAAGCGCTTGTAAGGAAACAACCTCGGACGTGGAGAACTTGGCATCCGTAGTTAACAAAGTTTTAAAAAGGTCAGGGCGAAGAATCGGATCTAGGAAGTAAGTGCTCGCATAGCAAAACTTACCACGAAAAGAAATAATATATCAGGTGCGCAATGCAGGAAAGCAGCCAAAATAAAGCAAAAAGAGCTAAATAAAGGTATACAACCAGATGCTTCGAAGGAAACTATAGCCTATACAACCATCTACAAGGAGAAGGGTAAGAGAATTTGGTCTCCGGAGGAGCAAAACATCGTTAACCACTACAAAATAATTTAAAGGGGCTATAGCAGCTAGTGGTCCCCAGATCCAAAACGAAAACTCCTTGGGGGCGCAAAGGGTGAAAGGAATACACCGAAAGCAACTACGTCCAAGTAAGCGATGGCATCTACAAAATCTTCACTTACTGGAGGGGCATTGAATAGGAAAGCATTAAAATCACTGAAGAGAGAACTGGACGAGAAAAGGTCTCAGGAGCAGGCTACATATGCCAAGATGGATGGCAAGACTGTTGTAGATTTGGAGATAGTAAAATTGAGCCTTCATTACAAAAAAACTTTCAGCAAATTGAAATAAGATGAATAAAAACAATTCAGATATTCCATTTGCAATGATGGCTGAGTATATATATATATTTTTTTAATACATATATTTATTTATTGCATCTTCAAATATAAACTAACAATAAGTATTCAAATCTTAAATCTAAATATAATTACACAGAAAAAAATATCATCGAAATGCAACCAACAAAACAAATTGTTAATATATAATTTAAAAATTAAAAATCATCGTTGTTGATATAACAAATAAAAAATTTTTGTAATCAATTAAATTACTCAACAAAGTTATTTGATAAATTATATCATAACGGAATGCCCACATGCAGAAGAAACAAGAAATCATGTTTTGTGTGTATTCATTGTTTGCGTGTCTAATAAAGTGTTGCTCTTTAGCTGAGAGGTTAGTAAGTCAGCTTGTTACTCCTGATGTTGCCGGTTCAACTCCGCTCAAAGCCGTTTAGTGTTTTTCGCAGACAAGCAAAAATCGTTTCGAGGGTTGTGATTGTGTATAATAGTATAAAAAAATTGTTAATATAACAATTATGATAATAAAAATTTGTACGGAAATTCAACAATTTGCATTTTTAATATAACAATAAGTTTAATTGAAATAACTTTAAAATCTAATAAAAATAAATGTTGAAAAAATAAATAAATTTCAACCAACTATTTGTTGATATATTTAATTGAAAATATTTTTCAGATTTTCCTTTAACTTACAATTTTGTTAATTGTATTTACAAAAATCGTTGTAGGTTCAAAATCAATTAATTATTTAATTGATATAACAAAATCAATTGTATTTACAAATAGTTTTTTTTCTGTGTAATTAGGCCCGACCAGTGTCGGACATAAATTTAGTGATAGTTATTAATAATACATAAGTCGTGATAAGCAAAAACAAAAGTATTTTCAAGAAGTCCCATCTGGAGTGTTGTGAATAAGAGACCTTATGTCCATCTTTTTTAGGCGGATGCGTCCAGTAAAGTTCAAAATATTACGAGCAAGCGGACTAGGATGTGACTCCAGTTTTGTTAAATATTTGCCTGCGTATTTTGCAATTTCTTCAGTCACTAGTGGCATATTTAAATCACGATGTATATTTGAATTTTTTATATACCATGGAGCCGATGTTATTAACCGTAAAATTTAGTTTTGCCTTCGTTGCATTCTCTAGTTATTGGAAGGTGAAGCAGTGCCCCATAGTTGAATTCCATAGCACCATATAGGTTTCAAAAACGACTTATATATCAAAAGTTTGCAGTCTAACCTGAGGGATGAATTTATACCAATCAGCCAATGTACCTGAGTTAATTTTAGTTTCATTTGTGTTAGCTTAAAGTCAATGTGGTGTTTCCATGTAAGCCTTCTATCAAGGTGTATACCAAGGTATTTCACATGTGAATGTTGAGGAACAATTTGATTATTGATTCTAATGGGGTAACAAGTATCTTTTCGTAGGGTAAATGTTACCTGACCGCACTTCTGTTAGTTTACCTTTATTCGCCATAAGTTTAACCATAGTTCTAGATGGGTAATATGTTTCCGAAGGTAGGCTGTATCATCGGCAAATGTAGATGTTTGAATATTACTGCTCAATGGCATATCACAAGTATAAATCAAATACAAAACTGGCCCCAGTATACTCCCCTGTGGCACACCGGATCAGATTATTTCAGGCGTACTTATAAAATCTCCTTCCACAACAGCAAATTTCTGGCCAATAATGTAACTTTCCAAAAGACTTAGAATGTTTATTGGTAAGTAAGTCTTTAATTTTAAAATTAGGCCTTCATGCCACATCAAATGCCTGAGAAACGTCAATAAATAGCGCAGAGCAATACTTCTTTTCTTTAAAAGTTTTTCTTATAAATTGAACCAATCTATGAGTTTGTTCAATGCTGCTTGATTGATGATCCGGTATGCACTCATTATCAGTTAGAATTGGGGACAGTTTTATCATGAGTAACTTTTCAAAGAGCTTTGAAATTGTTAACAGTAAACTTATTGGCCTATATGACTCCGCTTTGGTAAGATATTTGACCAGCTTTGGAATCATTTTAACCTTGGCAAGCTTCCAGGTGTTTGAATAATACTCCAGTCGTAAAATGGCATTAAAAATCAATAAGAAGATTCTAAAGCAATACGAGGCAACCTCATCAGCATCTGGTTACTAATTTCATCAATACCCGGAGCTTTTTTCGGGTTGAGTTCTGCAATTAGTTTTTGTACATAGAGCAACTACACTTGGCAAATCAGCAACACCAGTACATGTGTTTGGGGTAAATACGTATTTTAAATGATTAGCAAATATGTTACCTTTTTCAGTATCGCTTCTTGCCCAACCTCCGGTAGATGTGCGCAGAGGTGGTTTAAGCTCAACGGGGGTTTTCAGCTTTCTAGCAGCGCGCCACAAAGACTAATTAGATGCTGGTGTGACATCAAGACCTTCTAGATAATTTTCAAGAGATGCAGTTTTTTCAATTGCAAGTAACTCTTGGAGTCGTTTAGTGCACTCTTTAAATCTGATTTTAAGTTGTGGTGATCTGTGCTGTTGCCATTCCCTTCTAGCTCTTCTTTTTTCACATAAGGCACGTTCAATATCGGTAGAATAAATTTTATTAAATCCAGTCTACGGATGGGAGGTAGTAGCATGTTCAGCAGCCTGTGCAATCATTTCGTTAGCTTCAATATCCTCGGGTGTTCTTAGCGTAATGTTTTCCGTGCAATGACTACTAAGATATTTTTTGAATCGCAGCCAATTTACACGATTGATCATCTTCACATACGAGTGAGGTAAATCACTTCTCTGTGGGCTACAGATTGTAACGATTGTGGGAGAGTGATCGGACGAGAGATCTAAAGAAGCTTCAACGTTAATTTATTCTCTAGAAATGTTTTTCATGATGCCAAAATCTATAACATCCGGAATTTTATTTATGTCAGTAGGCCAGTAAGTAGGCTCACCACTCGAAATGACGTCCAAGCCCATTTTTGAAATTGTGTTGAACAATGCCCGACCTCTAGGTGTAATAAGACGCGAACCCCAGAACGTATGTTTTGCATTGTAGTCGCCAGCTGCTACGAAGCAAGGGCCAAGAGATTTGTAGAAATCCTCGTATTGATCCTCAGTAATTACAAACCTAGGAGGGGAGTAAATTTATGATATGACAAAATTTGAGCAAAAATTTTCGACAAAAATATTTGTTGCTTGTAGATGTTCTTCACAAATCTTGTCCAGAATATAGTGCTTGAATCTTGACTTTATCAGAATTGCTGATCCACCGCATGCTCTTCCTCTCGGGTCCTTTGAATCATATAAGGTGTAGCCATTAATTTTAAAGAGGTTTCTCGAAGTCAAATGAGTCTCAGAGACCAACATTATATCAATATTATTTTCCTTGAGGAAGTGCTCAAGTTCGTTTTTGTGTTGGCGAATGCCGTTTGCGTTCCAGAAACATATTTTTAACGTGTTCATGGCTTGTTAACTAATGCTTGAAGCAGAGTATTTTGCATTCTCAGCATTTCTTGCATCATGCTAGTCATACTTGTTGTAAAATTGTTTATAGTTTGCACCAGATTTTCAATAATAGCTTCAAGGCGATTAAAATTAAAGCCTGAGTTTGTATTTGTTGAAGTATTTGGCTGTGGAACATACGATACACATGAATTAACTGGTTAGCTCACTTGCGCAAGAGTGGCGGAGTAAGCGTTTGCTGTTTGTGCTGGAGCTACTTTAGGGTTTTGCCCCATAGTCTTTTTAACGAAAGAATATACAGGACATCCTCTATAATTAGCGGTGTGATTACCTCCACAATTACTGCATTTTTTTCTGCTAGATCTTTTGGTTTAGTACAGCTAGTAGTACCGTGCAATTCACCGCAAATAACACAAACTGTAGGTAACTTGCAGTAAATTTTTGTGTGGCCATATTCTTGACAATTATGGCACTGTACGGGTCCAGAACTCTTGTGTGGATCTTCAACTGTCATTGTTTCTCAATTTTATATCATTTGGCTCAAGTTTAACGCGAAATAAAGGCTGGGGGATCTTCTCCCTATTGATTATATTGGAAACCTTAAGTCCCTGGAGGACGAGTGCATCTTTTATTTCTTCGGGAACAACTTAAGAATCTATGCCCTTCAATAAGCTGGTATGTGTAGAAACTTGTTTTATTTTTTTCAAATTCAGAAACCATTTTGCGGAAATATGTTTCGTTATAAATTTGAATTTTCGTTTAATCGATATTGCCACGTTTTATTGGAACAATGTGAAATTTATTCTCACCAATGACCGAAATTAATTTTTTAATAAGAGTGTTTGAATATTTTTCTCTCGCGGATAAATCAGGTATGTCGGTGTCATCTTGCAATATTTTAAACCGATTAGTAGAGGATGCGCTGTTATCCCTAGATACTTTTGAAGCAGATGCAATTTTAGTAGAATTTGGGCTTCGGCCGCGCTTTCCCACAATTATATATCGGTCCATTCCGACTTGAACCTTGGGTTTTGGGCTACTCTTATTTATAGTGACAAATTGGGTAAGTGATGAACACGAGCCTGTATCGGATGATATCGCTGATTTAAATGACGAAGTAGTAGGCAACTGTAATGTTAACGAATCACTAGTTGGCATTGGACAAAGCGAAGTTGAACGCTAACGAAAAATTGACTTAGCATTAAAAAAAGTCTATCATCACGTTTTTTATTTATTTTGTTTAAATTAAGAGCATCAGAACTCACACTAAGTCTATCATCAGATTTTTTATTTTTATTGTTATCATTAAGATCAGAGCTCACAGTAAAATAGGCATTTCTGCCGTTATAACTCACTTCACAATTATTTGTTTTTGAGGTACTCATATAGAGTATTCCTCAAGGGCACTTTGTTAGTGTATTCCTCAAGGGCACTTTGAGTTATTTTGTTTACGGTTGTTTTTGTTTTTTTTTATGCCCTAATTCTGTTCGACGAATGCATCGTCTTGTCTATGGACGAAAAAAAGAAGCAGTTTTGATTCTTTAAAAAGATTATTATTTATTGTATATACTAGAAGGTTCGTGTATTTGCTTTATGATTTTGTTCTAAACATTATGTCCAACACATATTTTTTCATATATTTTTCAAACTATTGTATAATAATTTTATTGAATTTTTATGTTTTAAAAAGACGGCAATAATATTTTTATTTTTCATTGTCAAAGACAACAACCATTTTTGAAGAAAATAATTTAGAGACTTCAAAGACAAGAACTCAGAAGCATTTTCAAACAAAAACGTATTAAAATTTCTTACTGAATTAGGGCATTAGTTATTTTTTTGTTTGTTTTTTTTTTTCAAGAAGTAACACTCAGGCAATTAATGCCTACTACTATTACTAGGTGTTACCTCTTTAGGAAAGGGATAGTGATAGAGAAGACAGGTGGTGAAGGAAGAGATAGAGGAAAGCTTCATTCATTTACAACTCTGCTTTTTCGCACGTTTTTAATAATGCAGTGTTGCAGCGCCTCTCTGATGTTAAATGAGGCGTATTAATTTTTTGAAGCTATGTCTTGTAGCCATTTTATTGATTATTTTACTTCCCCGATGATTTTGCTACACAACGAAGGAGGGCGCTCTGATGTTACATTAGGACTAGTATCTGCTGAAGTCGGTATAGTTCAGTGACCAGTGACTATGCCTTCATCACTTGAACTTTCCTACAACAACTGACACAAAGGGACACTAATGCACATCAGAAAAATGCGTGGTGTTGTTATTTAATGACTGTCGGATAGAGGGATTGAACCCAGGACCTTCGGTTTTGTAGTCAACGTGCTAACTACTTCAGCCAACGCCATATTACTGTCTATGTAAAGAATATTAGCAGAGCAAAAAAAAAAGCTTATTTATCAAAGTTAATGTACAATGAATATAATGTACTACAAATATTTTTTTGTATGGTTTTTTTTTGTTTAGTATGTATGTAAAAAAATTCCGCTAATACGTCTGTTCACTATGAAGGTACAACGAGGACTGATAATGTAAGTAATATAATGCCCTAATTCTGTTCGACGAATGTATCGTCTTGTCTATGGACGAAAAAAAGAAGCAGTTTTGATTCGTTAAAACGATTATTATTTATTGTCTGTGCTAGAAGGTTCGTGTATTTGCTTTATGATTTTGTTCCAAACATTATATCCAACACATATTTTTTCATGTATTTTTCAAACTATTGTATAATACTTGAATTGAATTTTTATGTTTTAAAAACATGGCAATAATATTTTTATTTTTCATTATCAAAGACAACAACCATTTTTGAAGAAAATAATTTAGAGACTTCAAACACTAGAACTCAGAAGCATTTTCAAACAAAAACGTCCTAAATCTTCTTACTGAATTAGGGCATAAGTAGTGCTTTTAGAAGTTATATTTGCTAAAATCTATGTATATAAGTATGTAAATAGAATGACGACTACCAATAAAAGAAATCGCTGAACAAATCGACCACTTAGTGCATTTCATGGCTGAAAATCCTGGACTGACAGCAGGCAGGTTCGAAAATCTCCATGGAAAAGTGGAGTGCGGAAATTAGTGGATTGGCCGATACTGTAAATAATATCGGTAGAACGTTCAAGACAGTGGAGCAATGGCAGACGGTACGATCCATAAACACAAAGCTTGAAGGAAAAATAATATCAGTTAGTGGCGGACACGCATCTGTTGCTGAGAATGTGCCATTGAATGAGTTGAGTGTAAATAAAAACAGTTTATAAAAAGTTTTAAAAGTAGTTCCGTTTATATTTAGGAGCTCTAAGTTCTCATATTTCAA
The DNA here is from genome assembly GCA_944452675.1 of Tachina lurida. Classification (NCBI taxonomy): domain Eukaryota; kingdom Metazoa; phylum Arthropoda; class Insecta; order Diptera; family Tachinidae; genus Tachina; species Tachina lurida. The sequence goes on along the minus strand of OX101752.1, from coordinate 112,497,135 downwards.
ATATTGTAAATCCATTTATAACACAAACCACACTTCTTTTCGATAAAATTAACACCACATAAATTATTGTCGCTTAAATAACGACACAGCTGACTTTAAACTACAGCGAATGTCGTTTAAAATGTTACTGAACAGCAAATTCGATAAATTTACGTTATATTTATCTAAACGATGCGATTATCGTTACAAAAAGTTAGTGAATCGCACTACAGATTTGATTTTGCTGGGTTAACATTAAAAACCGGTACATAATGTAGTGCGTGATTTTTAATGTTCAATTGTACGGCAAAAAACTCGTTAAGACCAGGTTAAATTTTGCCAGTTATGCTAACTTCATGCCAGTTTTTCGCAATAGATAGTAAAGACAAAAGTTATTGCCTTTTTATGTTACTTTTTCCTTTAAAGTGTGTTAAAGCGTGAAATGAGATTATTTGTCATATTATACTTTTAATCAATATATACCCTGAAGGAAACGTGGGGTTAAGTGTCCCCAAGCCACCACTTTTGTCGACTATTTTGGTGACATTATTAACGGAGCGTCTATTAATATTGTTTTTAATGCGTAGAAGAAATTTTTTCAAATACACACAACCACAACGTCATTATTTGTGACACAACTATGCTTTTTCTTAATGTTTTATTAGTTTTTTGAAAATAAAAGTGACGTCAAACAAAATTTAAGTATTTATCAAAATTAGTTTAAGAAATCAAATTAAACGATTAAAGGGTCCACTTTCAGATCCATACGTAAGTGTTTGACTTCACTACTAATTCAGCGAAAAATAAAATGACAAACAAAATCCCTACTTGCTGGCAATACGCTGAACGAATGGATGAATTAGTTCCTGTTATTGTATGTTTTTTATGCATAAGTTCCATTTTTTATATATTTGTTTCATAAAAATGTGAACAAAATATCATTATCAAAAGTGTATAATAGAATTACTAAAATGTACTAGTGACCATCTGTTTCCAATGTCTCTATATTGTGCCTAAAGAACTACCTAATCAGTAGTTCCAATGTCAGTAGTTGCTTTTGAATGACATGCACATGTTAAATGTCTATAGCAAAAAGCATTGTGTGGGGTATAATTAGTCGGTAGTACTGGCGACAAAATCAAAAGTGAATTAGTACTGAGTGACATTTCCTACAGGGCATTTACATATATACATATTCATACATAAGATTATTTTTATATACATAGATAGATACATACATACATACATATGTATGTATGTATTATTATTTGTGGGTAAAAATCAGGGTAGGGAAAAATTCTGCTCGCGAGAACAAGTTTTATTAACTCGCTCGTTTTAAAATTTGTGCTCGCGAGTGCAAAATTAGAACTCACGAGCACAAATTCTATAAGACTCGTACTCCTTTTGTGCTCGACTCGTAAGCATTAAATGACTCGCCTTAAAATTTGTACTCGCGAGTTTTATTTTAAAACTCGTAAGCACAAATTTTAAAAGAGTGCAAAACGAGCATAAACGAATTCAAAACGAGTAGTTATTACAAAAAAAAAAATTTTTGTTTATTCGAAAAAGTAAAAAAATATATAAAAATATATGTTCTTACTTTCAAGTCATGAGGTATTTTTCAAATGTTTTAAGGCTAAGTAATGCAAATGCTTACCTGTCAGTAATAAAATATAATTTCAACATTGCTACCTATAGCAAACAGAATTTGAGCAAACAAAAATTAATAAAACTCGTGAATAATTCTTTTTAACTCGACTCGCGAGTCGAGTTTTATTTTTTACTCTTAAAGTTTGAATTCTTCTCGCGAGTCCTATTTTCGATTCTCAAAAATTCAATGCGCTCGTGAGTTTTATTTTTTTAACTCGCGAGCAGACAAGAGTAGCTCTTTTCAATACAAAAAATAAAACTCGCTCGAATTGAATTCGTTTGCGAGCGAGTTTAATTCGAGCACTCTCCGCACTCTGGTAAAAATTGATTATCAGTTGTTTAACTTTCATTTTGTTGTCTTATTTATTTATTTATTTAACTGTAGCAACCACTCCAACGCAAATTAGACACAATTGAAATTATGTGTTTTCCTAAATATTGAATAAATCGTCGATGAAAACGCATAATTTTTAAGAAATACATGTATGTATGTATACAAACAAAAAGTGCTTCGTTTAAAATATTTTTATTTCTTATAAATACGACATTTTTGTTATGCCTGAATAAGTATTGAATTTCTTTCTAACAGCTTTGGAAAACCAAAACAACATTTATTGTAAAAATTTGTTAAATTTATTGTGCATAGACATTTCAGGCTTATTTATTGCATTAACTTATGTAAATAACATGAGTTTAAATGAAAATATTTATTTGATAATTAAGTAGGTATATGTATGCACACCCATTTATTTACTTCCATAAATATGTACTTATATATATGTAACTATATCGTCATATAAATTCAAAAAGGGCGTAAGTAACAAAAAGTCAAAATCACCTTTTTGCTTGATTATGATTTAATTATATTAAATCCATCTACCCACAATGTCTTTATCTTTAAATTTATTAACGAAATTCAAAAGACTACTGAGGACTAAATGTACTAACTAAGACTTAGTTTGTTTTGCTACTTCTGTAAAATATCTTGAATGTAACTTACACCTTTTTGGAATTTTGCATATCGTTGGTCACACGTAGAAAGGTGAAATAACTGTAACTTCACAGGAGAAGGTAAAAACATAAAAATAAATAGTACAAATGCTTTTGAATGCGTTATTTTTTACACTATGGCAAAACATTTTTGTGACGAGGTGTATTTGGAATCGTTGAAGAACTCGATTTCGTGAAAATACAAGTTAGGGCCTTTCTACTTGTGACCATCGATATATACTTATATGCACACGTAGCATTTGCCTAGTAACAGATGACACCAATTAAAAAATTTAATGTTTAATTAATATTCCAACAAATTAGAGGCATAAATTATTTCAACGAAATAACAAGTCTGAAAATAAAACAATTCTAAATATATTAATGTTTCCTCATTGCTTTTGAATGAATTTTTTTTACTAGAGTGAAGTGAGTAAAGTTCACCAACAAACAAAAGTTAAAATCAATATGTCAGAGCGCTGTATCCGATTGTGCCAAGTCTATATACCCTTCACCGACGTACTTATGTATGGAGTATATATGTACATATATACATACATAAGTACATACAATTTGCTTTGTGTAAAATATGGATTATTTATTTTTTGCTCGAAAACAATTTATAGTAAGTGACCTATGGGTATTTTTCGACTAAAGAATTTGATTCAGAGATTTTATTTTCGATATTAGCACTAGTGGAATATTTTATTTTGCACTCTGTATTAAAGTCTTTTTTCATTATTAATTCTTTCCCCTTTTTAAAATGACTGATCAGTACTTTCTAATGTCAATTTATTCACCCACATCTAGAGGAACTTGAATCTGCATATGTACATAAATATGTCGATTTCAGTGTAACTTTTATTACGACAACCGAATCGCTATAATAAATATAACGAAAATTTATCGACTTTGTTATCCACACATTAAAAAGTAAAATTAGAAGCTCAAATTCATTTAGTTTTTCTTTTATTCTTCTTTGAGCTTTTCTCTTATTTTGACATTTTGTAAGCAGAGAAGCCACATGATATACATATCGAAAAAAAAACAACAAATTACAGAATCACAAAAGTAACTAGGTCAAATTATTTTTTTCGTTTTTTTAAATATTTATTTCATGTCCTAGAAATAAATAGTTTGAAATAAAAAATCCAAAATATAAAAACGAAGCTTCAGAGTTGGAAAATTTAAATCTTTTTTATACATACAAGTAACTCAATAAAGCATTCTTTTCTTTGTTAATTAAACATATGTGACCTTCTCCGAGAAAAGTGACCTAGTGTGTCAAAAAACGGGAGTGTGTCAAAATCGATAAAAATGAGAAAAACATTAAAATTTTATTTTTTAAATGCGTTTTTCTCAAAACTTCATTTTCAAACACGAGGTCCATTTTCTCAGAGAAAGTCACAAATATTACATTTTAGAAAGACATAAATTAGTATTATACACAGCGATGCCAACTATTTATAAGCCAAACGCGCTATTCCCCTTCTCAAAACGCGCCAGAACGCGCTAAGTTACAGCATTATGAACAATTTATAGTCAAAACGCACTATTTTCTTACGCGCTAAATTAAATTTTAATAAAGGTCGATGTATGTATTAGTAAAAACAATTAATTTTTTTTGGAGACTCTCTTTTTTAGATTTTGCAATATTGCTTCTTCGAAATTATATCCAAACCCCCATATTTATAAAAAATTTGAATGTATTTGGAGTTCATTTTAAGAAAATTTTTTATGAAAAATTTGAAATAAAATACAATTCAAACTCGTTTTAAATATTATGAATATGGGGGTAAATAACTACAAACATTTAATACAGAATCAGACTCGCCTTCCAAATATTCGAAATTCTTAGTTTTTATTTTAATTTTCTTTGTAAAACTTTGTAACAACTTATATAACTTGTCGAATAGTGTTGCAATTCAAATGCTTTTTGAAGTACAAAAAGAATAGATGCTTAATAAGTTATATAAATTGTTTGGGTCACGAGTACGAGTACATATTTTTAGCGTTTTTAATTCTAACCATAGTCAAGGGAATTTTATTTGCAACATCTGAATCATTAATGAATTTAATCAAAAATTTTAATTTTGGATATTAGAAAATTGTTTAATTTATACAAAAAAGTAAAAAGATATTGAACTGAAATGATATTTTTGACTTTAATCAAAACGCGCTAACTTAGCGCTTTTTTTTATTAAACGCGCTAAGACGAAAAAAAACGCGTTTGGCATAGTTAAAACGCGCTAAAACTAGCGCGAAAGGCGCTGAATTGGCATCGCTGATTATACATGTGAAAAATCAAAAATGTGGTTCCACGGTTGAAAAATTTAACTTTTATCGTTACATTGAAAACTCCCATAACCGGGCAATCACAGTCGTGGTATTTATGTCCGGTTCTTAGAAGTGTCTGCTTATAAGAGAGGTACACTCATTTTGGTAGTTTGTTGTAGTTGCAAGAATATATTCAGAGTAGACTGCTTTAACTTATGCTCTAATTCAGTAAGAAGAATTAGGACGTTTTTGTTTGAAAATGCTTCTGACTTCTTGTCTTTGAAGTCTCTAAATTATTTTCTTCAAAAATGGTTGTTGTCTTTGACAATGAAAAATATAAATATTATTGCCATGTTTTTAAAACATAAAAATTCAATTAAATTATTATACAATAGTTTGAAAAATATATGAAAAAATATGTGTTGGATATAATGTTTAGAACAAAATCATAAAGCAAATACACGAACCTTCTAGCATAGACAATAAATAATAATGGTTTAAAGAATCAAAACTGCTTCTTTTTTTCGTCCATAGACAAGACGATACATTCGTCGAACAGAATTAGGCCATTAGATTGGTACAATTTCAACTGGGCTTAAAATGACTTTCAGGGCCAATTCCACAAACTCTACTTAAATATCAGTTCATATTTAAATGTCGATGAATTGATTGATATTAACATAAGTTGGCGAAATAGACTATCAATATTTTTTATTTGTTGCGATACTAAAAAAATCTTTCAAACTGGCAAATTCTTAAAGAAATGTTGCTACATGAATTTTTTAAATACACAAGAAACTACATTTTTGTAATTTCACGCACCGAATGTTTCTTTTTTTTCAAAACCGTTTATAATTTTTTACTTTAAGATAAGGAAAAAATGTTTATGCCATTTTGTAGAACAAGCTAAGCAAACTACTTCTTCAAATACATAAACAGCAACTTATTTAACGTCATCAACGCATGAGCTGTAAGTTGCGTTAACAGAAGAATCACCAATATCGTTGACATTAATACAAATATGAATCAGTTAAATAAAAAGAACTACTATTTAAATGCAACTATTGTTGCCATGTTTCATGTATCAATAAATAATATTATAATCATTGTTTGGGTTCTATTTGTAACTCTATTTCACATTACTTTAATTACTCTGAAATGAATTATAATTTTACATAAAAAATTACCATCTAATAGACTAAAAATTTGATAAAGCATTAAAGTAAGAACAAATAAATAAATATCCCTTTTAAGTCGTTTTATTGGTTTTTACACTGCAATTGAAATCCGTTTATGATAATAAATTAAAGCAGATAAAGTAATACGTTTCCATATTCTACGAAAATAAAAGATATACGTACATACTCGTGGAAAAAAACAGATAGGATAAAAAATATTTGCTTACAAAAAAATCAAAAGTTAAATGAAAGGAATATACCACAAAGAAATATTTAATCCAGCATCATCTAATTCTGTACCAGTGTCATTGTTAAAAAAAAGTAAGAGTTAAAATCACAAAAAGCGAAAAAAGAAATCTGTAGTTCAACAATTTGTGTTTTTTGTTAATATATGTACATATCGTCACTTTAAATGCAAACGGACGTAACTACATATTTATATATTTTACAGTAGAAATAAAAAACGTTTCAAAATCAATAATAATAAAGAATTTTTAAAAATTTTCTTCGAAATTTACTTGTAGTATTGATACTTATATGTTTTTAACCATTTATTTCCTTTTTATATATGTACGTTTAAGCTTTTATGTTAGTTACGGTGTTTGAAATAAGAAATTAATGCATTCGTAATTACGTCCGCTTGAATTTCTTTAATAAAGTCGTCATTTTTTATCGTAGAGTTCTAAATATTTGCGTGAAGATGTAGTTTGATAAAATGGACCATAATCAATCGAAAACTTGATTTCGAATTTTAGTGTAGTTACGTCCGATTGCATATAAGGTGACGATATGTATGTACGTTACCATTTAAAAAATTAAAGATATTCGCTTAATCATCGACCTGATCAACAAGACCTACTATATCAGCAAATAAAGAAAATAAAAACCTGCAAACACACAAATGGTGGATTAAAATGTCGTGAGAGAAAGTAAGACGATCAAATCAATAAAACAGAATACAAAAAAGATATATGGCCGCTGTTGCAACAACACAACCAATAGACTAACCCACCATACAAATTGATATTATTCGTACACAGAAAAAACAGATTCGTTGATACAACCGAATTTGTTGCCAGTCGAGTTTTGGCGGTTGCACCAACTATCATAGAATTCTCGTATAACGACTGCAATTTTCTTGTGGTACCACTATATTTTAATTATAACCCTTCACGAAATAGTTGCAGCAACAGAAAAAATTGGTTAACAGTATGGCATTTGAAATAAAAGTTATTCTTGCTACCGAAATTATGAATAATATAACTAAATCAATATCATAATTGGTACCTGTGAAACAAAAATTGGCCTTCCTTGCTGTAATAAAAATAGACAATAAACGCAAATAAAAATACAAAATTTAAGAAATTTATTATTTGACATATTGTCATAAGTTTAGTTTAATTAAAATTTATTTCCTGGTGGTGAAGCATGTCTATATGCATTTCTTCAGCCACACAGTTTGAACAGCCACAAACCTGTTATCTTATGCACAGACTTTCAAAAACCATTTGAGAATTCACAAATCATGATACCTTTGAAAGCCGCAAAAGTAAATTTTTAATTTGCTGATTCAATTAATAATATTTTATTCGGTTGTGTTAACCAATCAATTAATTGGTCATGACAAAACCATACGCTCGGTTGATGCAATCAATTTAAGAATTGTCAGAATCATATCTTAATTACAATTATGCCCTTATGGCAATGAATATGGATTGTTTTTTGGATTAATAGAAAATTGAAAGCGTGAACTGAAATATAGAGTATGCAAATGATATTTTGTTGGCCTAGCCATTTTCCAACCAATCTGTTTTCTGGGTGCAGGAAATAAATTTCAATTAAAATAAACTTATGACAATATGTCAAATAATAAATTTATTAAATTGTGTATTTTTATTTGAGTTTATTGTTTATTTCTATTTCAGCAAGGAAGGCCAATTTTTCATTCACATATACCAATTATGATATTGTTTTAGTTATATTAACCATATTTTCGGTAGCAAGAATAACTTTTATTTCAAATTACATATTGTTAACCAATGTTTTCTGTTGCTGCTACTATTTGGTTAATGGCTTGAAGTTAGTTAAAAGTAGGATTTCATCGGACGTATAAAAAGCTTTTCATCAGTACAATTTTAGCTTGACCTAAATTGAACGCTAAGTTAATGGCAAATGTATCCTTCCTGGTAAGTTAAACTTTTTTTTAATACATGATTTTTATTTATTGTATCTTCATATATGAACTAACAATAAGTATTAAAATCTTAAATCTAAAATATAATTAGGTCCGACCAGTGTCGGACATAAGCTTAGTAATAGTTAGATATAATACATAGGTAGTGATAATCAAAAGAAAAAAGTATTTTCAAGAAGTCCCATCTGGAGTATTGCGTATAAGAGCCCTTGTATCCATACCTCTTTTTTAGGCGGATGTGTCCAGTAAAGTTCAAAATATTACGAGCAAGCGGACTAGGATGTGACTCGAGTTTTCTTAAATATTTGCCTGCGTATTTCGCAATTTCTTCTGTCACTAGTGGCATATTTAAATCACGATGTATATTTGAATTTTTTATATACCATGGAGCCGATGTTATTAACCGTAAAATTTTGATTTGCCTTCGTTGGATTCTCTCGACATTGGAAGCTGAAGCAGTACCCCATAGCTGAATTCTATAGCACCATATAGGTTTTAAGAGCGACTTGTATTTAAAAGCTTACAATCTAGGCTGAGGGTTGAATTTCTACAAACCAGCCAATGTACCTTAGTTAATTTTAGTTTCATTTGTGTTAGCTTAAATTCAATGTGGTATTTCTATCAAGGTGTATACCAAGGTATTTCACATGTGAATGTTGAGGAACATTTTGATTATTGATTCTAATGGGGTAACAAGTATCTTTTCGTAGGGTAGATGTTACCTGAGCACACTTCTGTTCGTTTACCTTTATTCGCCATAAGTTTAGCCATAGTTTTAGATGGGTACTATGTTGCTGAAGGTATCTGGAAGCCTCTTGAGGGTTTTCGTGCAAACTAAGGCAGGTTGTATCATCCTCAAATGTAGATGTGTGAATATTACTGCTCAATGGCATATCACAAGTATAAATCAAATACAAAACTGGCCCCAATATACTCCCCTGTGGCACACCGGATGAGATTATTTCAGGCGTACTCGTAAAATCTCCTTCCACAACAGTAAACTTCCGGGAAATAATGTAACTTTCCAAAAGATGTAGAATGTTTATTGGTAGGTAAGTCTTTAATTTTAAAATTAGGCCTTCATGCCACACTTTATCAAATGGATGAGAAACGTCAATAAAGAGCGCAGAGCAATACTTCTTTTCTTCAAAAGTTTTTCTTATAAATTGAAGTAATCTATGAGTTTGTTTAATGGTGCTATGCTGACTTCTAAATCCAAATTGATGATCCGGTATGCACTCATTTTCAGTTAGAATTGGGGACAATTTTATCATGAGTAACTTTTCAAAGAGCTTTGACATTGTTGACAGTAAACTTATTGACCTATATGACTCAGCCTTGGTAAGATCTTTGCCCGGCATTGGAATCATTTTAACCTTGGCAAGCTTCCAGCTATTTGGATAATACTCCAGTCGTAAAATGGCATTAAAAATGAATAACAGGATTCTAATAGCTATACGAGGCAACGTCATCAGCATCTGGTTACTAATTTCATCAATACCCGGTTAAATTAAATTAATAATAATGAATAGCGTTTTATACGTCCGACAAAATCCTATATTTAACTAACTTTAAGTTGTAATAATGGCATTAAGTGTTATAATTAAAATATTGTGGTACTACATGAAAATTCTATGGTAGTTGGTGCAACCGCCAAAATTCGGTTGGCAACAAATTTGGTTGTCTCAACGAATCTGTTTTCACTGTGCATAAGTAAAAAAAGTGATTACCAAAAATAAAAAGGAAAGTGAATTAATTCTTATGTTTCAAAAATGCGAAATAAATAATTAAAATTGTCATATTCCAAGTGTTAGAATATCCTTGTTTCAGCCTTAGAAATTTTGTTAAATTCACTGCATCAAAGAAAATGGTAATCACCAAATATACAGGGTGTTTTTTTTAGAGGTATAGAACTTCGAATTGAAATAAAACACAAGAAAATCGTTTTAATGTCCATCAATTTGGCTTTATTGGAAGGATAATTTTATGCCATTAATGTTTAAATATGATTTCGGGCATGTGGCCGCCGCGGCTGACTCGAATAAAGCCAATTCTACAGGTCCAATTTTCAACCACTTTTTCGTGCATATGGGGCCGTATGTTGGCAATAACGCCACGAATGTTGGCTTCCAAGTCCCCTAACGTTTCTGGTTTGTTGGCGTAGACGAGCGACTTCACATATCCCCAAAGAAAATAATCCAATGGTGTCAAATCACACGATCTTGGTGGCCAATTGACAGGTCCATTCCGCGAAATTATGCGCTCATCGAATGTTTCCTTCAATAAATCGATTGTGACGTGCGCTGTGTGGTATGTAGCGCCGTCTTGTTGGAACCACAACTCATCCACATTCAAAATCTTCAAAATCTTCCATAAAGTTGATGGACAAAGCTCCAATTGCTGTGCACGGTGGCGAATCGATTCATTCGGGTCCTCTTCAACACTTTGCTCTACAGCGGCAATTGTTTCTTCGGTGCGCACTGTTCGACGTCTCTGCGGATGCGTATTATCACATAGAGTAAACGTAGTGCGAAAACGATCCATGGTTAACCGAATTAATTGCTCTGATGGACGATTATGTCGACCATAAAATGGACGGAGCTTGCGGTAAACTTCGCGAACTGAACCATTATTTTCGAAATAAATTTGCACGATTTGCAAGCGTTGTTCTTTTGTCAACCTGTTCATGATGAAATGGCAAACCAAACTAAATATTAATCACTTGACAGCTGACAAAATGGCCGCCAGTTAAAAAAGTGATGCCAACTTAAAGTTCTATACCTCATTAAAAAACACCCATTATAATATGCCAGATTTGAAAATTCATCTGTGAAAAATATATAGTTTATTTTTTTATTTATTTATAGTAATTCGTCTTAATAAAGGAACGATTCAAATATGTTTTCATTTTGCTGTTTTATCCCATTAGGGAGAATATCTTGTACCTGATTGATCAGTTAAACTTATAAATCTTAAATCAAGGCAAATATGAAGTTAGGAGGAAGTACCCAATTATTTGCCATCATGTGAATCCATGGTGTGATTACTTCGTTGCACTTAACTTATGTATGTGAATAACCTGTTCTTTAACTTGATCACCGAAACATTATTCTCAGATTGGGAATTTTCGCTACATATGTATATGTGCGGTTAATTTGATCAAATATCCTGATTAAAATTATTTGAATACATAGTGAATTTAATATTTCTTGCTTGCTATGGTTTTCATTAGGGATGTAACGAATGTTCGCATTCGTTTTCGCATTCGCAAATTATTCGCTTACTTTTGCTATTTGCATTCGCATTTGCATTCGCTAAAATATATGCGAATATTTCAAGCGAATACTAGCGACAAAAAAATTTTATTTCTTTTATGAAAATAGCTTGTGATTAACAAACGTCAAAAAAACGAGAACTACTTTTGCAAGATTTTGTTAAAGAAAAATTCATTCCAAGTTTTCTTAATATGTACTTTGACAGCATTTTACATAAAATGTTGAACGGAGTACCAGGCTTTAGGTCCAAAGTAGGAATGGGTTGATTGCCTAACATTTTGTAAACTTATTATTAATTATTATCTATACTTACTCTTATATAAATTTATTAGCATGTGATATTTTAACGTATTGTAATATTTGCATTCGCTTTCGCATTCGCATTTGCTTTCGCAAAAATTAATATGTATTATTCGCATTCGCATTCGCTAAACTGGTATTCGTTACATCCCTAGTTTTCATCATTAGAAAATTATTAAAAATTAATAATTTACGTTTCACATAATTTAAAGTTAAGTTTTGCAATAGTAAAAACTAACAGAGTTATATATAATGAAAAAACTGGCATGAAGTTAGTACAGTGGAGTCTCCCTTAACGGACACTTCCCATAGGCGGACACCCCCTTTAGATGGACACTTTTGTCAGGTCCTGGCTGCGCTCCATTTAAATGTTTAGTTTTCTCTTGACCGGACAGTCCCCTTGTACGGACACATTTCAATGGTCCCTTCAGTATCCGCTCAAGAGAGATTCCACTATATACGTGACGTAATTGAGCTAGCTGTTAGCGAGTTCCTCCATAAAATTTTTAATTTATTACCGGCCCATAACGTAGTTTTAATCCATTTTAAAATGCTAGCATGGTTTTTAATGTGAAATTTTATTGGACAACTTGTTAAGACCATGTTCAATTTTTCCACTTGTGCTAACTTCATTCAAGTGTTTCATACACATAAGGCTGTTAATATTTAGTACATTTTTATAAGTCAGCGGGCAATCGTTTTAGTGTGAATAATAAAACATATTCAGGTGTAATTCAAAAAATAAACTCATCCGAGCTCATTTTTGAAAGTACCAGCATATACATATGCTTTAAATTTAGTTCCTTTTAATTGAAAAAGTTGATATATATGAATATATCTGATTTCTTAATGGGTTGCTTTGAAGTTATTTCCAAGAGATTTCTCTTTTTAGAAATATGTACTTAAAGGCTTACGCATAAGTATGTATTTCATAGCAGCGCATTTTGATACATTTAAAAATCACCTAAAATGATTTAAATATTTAACAAGAATTGTTCGGTAATTTGTTATAATAAGTAGGGAAAGGATTTTCCCTTTGTGTACATAAAATATATGTACATTAAAAATAAAAAATATGTACTTAAAACTAAGAAAATATGCATTTATTAACTAATTTTTCAAGAAAAAAAATCAGCTTCATTGTTTTTTAATAAGCATTTGCTCATTAAAACACAAAAAAAGCTCAGCTTCAATGGTGTCTTAACAAACATTTTGTCAAATCATGTGGAATACAAAATAACGTTAAGTCGAGCTTTTATTTACGTAAATGAATAACCGTTTTTGTAAATTGACGATTTTTTTCTGAATAAATAACCACCATATGCCAAAAAATTTAACATGTGCTTTAAGTGTACGTTAAAACCGACTTTTATGTGGAACTTTTGCTTTAACGTCCACTTCAAGCACACGTTAATTTTTTTGCATATTGGTGTAAATATATAGAAAAAAAATTGATAAAAATACCAAAAAAAATTGTTTTGTCCATAATTGTCATTCTTTTGTGGACATCACTTACACGATATTTATTATTTTATTTTTTTTTTTTTTTTTTTTCATATACATATTTATTTATTGTATCTTCAAAAATGAACTAACAATAAGTAATCAAATCTTAAATCTAAATATAATTATTAGGCCCGACCAATATCGGACATAAGCTTAGTGATAGTTATAAATAATACATAAGTAGTGATAATCAAAAAGAAGTATTTTTAAGCAGTCCCATCTGGAGTGTTGGGTATAAGAGCCCTTGTGTCCCTCTTTTTTAAGCGGATGTGTCCAGTAAAGCTCAAAATATTACGGGCAAGCGGATTGGGATGTGACTCGAGTTTAGTTAAATATTTGCCTGCGTATTTTGCAATTTCTTCACTCACTAGTGGCATATTTAAATCACGATGAATATTTGAATTTTTAACGTACCATGGAGCAGATGTTATCAAACGTAAAATTTTGTTTTGCCTTCGTTGGATTCTCTCGACATTTGAAGCTGAAGCAGTGCCCCACAGCTGAATTCCATAGCACCATATTGGCTTCAAAAGCGACTTGTATATCAAGAGTTTGCAGTCTAGGCTGAGTGTTGAATTTCTGCCAATTAACCAATATATTTGAGTCAATTTAAGTTTCATTTGGGTTAACTTAGAGTCAATATGATATTTCCATGTAAGCCTTCGATCAAGGTGTATGCCAAGGTATTTGACTTGAGAATGTTGAGGAATATTTTGATTGTTGATTCGAATGGGGGAACAGGTATCTTTTCTTAGGGTAAACGTTATATGAACACACTTTTGTTCATTGACTCTAATTCTCCATAAGTTCAACCATATTTCAAGCTGGGTAATGTGTGCTTGGAGATTGCGGGATGCCTCATCAGGATTTTTGTGAATACTCAAACAGGCTGTATCATCGGCAAATGTAGAAGTGTGGATGTTATTGCTCACAGGCATATCACAAGTATATATTAGATACAAGACTGGCCCCAGAATACTACCCTGTGGCACACCAGAAGATATAGATTCGGGTACACTCATGAAGTCTCCTTCCACAACAGTAAACTTTCTATCGAGAATATAACTTTCCAAAAGCTTTTGTAAATTTATTGGTAGGTATGTCTTCAATTTTAAAACTAGGCCTTTGTGCCATACTTTGTCAAATGCCTGAGAAACATCAATAAAAAGGGCAGAACAATACTTCTTTTCTTCAAAAGTCCTCCTTATAATTTGAACCAATCTATGCGTTTGCTCAATAGTGCTATGCTGACTTCTAAAGCCAAATTGATGGTCCGGGATGCACCCAGTATCAGCTAAAATTGTGGACAATTTAGTCATGAGCAGCTTTTCGAAAAGCTTTGAAATTGTTGAAAGTAAGCTTATGGGCCTATATGACTCAGCCTTGGTAAGATCTTTGCCTGGCTTTGGAATCATTTTAATCTTGGCAAGTTTCCAGTTATGTGGAAAATACTGCATTCGTAAAATGGCATTAAAAATAAATAGCAAAATTCTTATTGCAATATGAGGCAAGTTCATCAGCATCTTGTTACTAATGCCATCAATAGCTGGAGCTTTCTTAGGGTCGAGTTCAGCAACTATTTTTTGTAGTTCATGCATCTTAAACCTTAAGGGACGAGGGGGTAGAGAGACTACACTCGGTAAATCGGCAGCACCCGTACATGAATTGGGAGTGAATACAGATTTTAAATGCTCAGAAAATAAGTTACCTTTCTCACTATCGCTTCTTGCCCAGCCTCCAGTCGAAGTACGCAATGGTGATTTGAGATCAACGGGTCTTTTAAGATTTCTAGTAGCGCGCCATAAAGAGTAATTAGATGTTGACGTTACATCAAGACCTTCTAAGTACTTTTCCAGTAATGCAGTCTTTTCCGACGATAGCAGCTCTTTGAGTCGTTTAGTACATTCTTTAAGTCTGATTTTATTTAGGGGTGATCGGTGTTGTTGCCATTCTCTTCTAGCTCTCCTTTTTTCACATACGAGACGTTCAATATCCGTAGAATAAATTCTATTAAAGCCAGTCTGCGGATAGGAAGTAGTGGCATGTTCAGCAGCCTGTTTAATATATTCGGTAAGATTGGCAATATTAAATTCAATATCATCAGGTGATCTTAGCTGAATGTTTTCTACGCAGTGACTACTAATATATTTTTTGAATCCTAGCCAGTTGACCCTATTAATCGTTTTCGCATATGAGTTAGTTAAATCACTCCTTAGTGGGTTGAAAATTGTAACTATTGTGGGAGAGTGATCGGAGGACAGATCTACAGAGCCCTCTACGTGAATTAAGTCCCTATGGATATTTTTCGTGACGCCAAAATCTATAACATCTGGAATTTTTCTTACGTCAGTAGGCCATCTAAGCCCATTTTTGAAATTGTATTAAACAACGCTCTACCTCTAGGTGTAACAAGACGCGAGCCCCAGTACGTATGTTTTGCATTGTAGTCACCAGCTGCCACGAAACAAGATCCAAGCGATTTGTAGAACTTCTCATACTGATCTTCGGTAACTGAAAATCTGGGAGGTGAGTAAATTGATGATATCACGAAATTCGAACAAAAATTTTCTACGAAAATATTCGTAGCTTGCATATATTCTTCACTAACGTTCTCAAGGATATAGTGCTTGAGTCTTGACTTAATTAGAATTGCTGATCCACCGCATGCTCTCCCTCTCGGGTCCTTTGAATCATATAGAGTGTAACCATTTATCTTAAAGCAGCTTCTCGAAGTCAAGTGAGTCTCAGAGACCATCATTATATCAATATTTTTTTCCGTGAGGAAGTGCTCAAGTTCATTTTTATTATTTTATAAGTAAATTATTTGTTTTCCTGTGTGGGGTCGTTTTGCGTGGAATCGCCCATTTATGAAATTTAACTGATCGATTATTTACCCAATTTATTTATTATGCTCCAGTTTATGTTTCCACTCGATTTTAAAAGTTAAGTTGGGAAATAAAAAAAAAGTAAGATATATCTTACCTTTTTAGTTACTTTAGTTATTCCACACTCCCATATACTTTGTATATGAACAAGTACTTAATTATAGTTTCGTATACTAAGTATATGAGAAAATACTTCATTTTGATTACAAAACGATATTACAAACTACGTTGAATTGTGTTAACGACGGATATTCTCTCGTACACTTTGTGGGTCGCTGGTAATCAATGAAAAAGCGGCCATGGTCTATATAAAAGTAAGCCAGAAACGTATATAGAGTTGGGAGTACTCCATACTCACAAAGTATGCCACACGTATTTCAGTACGTGTAATACACGTTCGTCACTGGGTATTTATGATGTGTTTTTAGTTTTATTTGTTAATGTACTCGAATGTACATTTGCTATGGCATAGTGTCATATGAGAATTCTTAGTAACGAGATTTCGACTTGCAAGAGCCCCTTATTTTGTGAGGCTTAGAAAAAAATATTTAAGCCAAAAAATGGTGGCGGTGGACAAAGGTCGCCTTCGTTCTCAAAGTTGAGGGTAAAAGCAAAAAAAAAATACAAAAATGCATATAACTTTCCTGGGTTCACTGCTACAAGGGTCAAACGTGACCAGCACCCATTAACTTTCTGCGCTCAACATCTTTTTTAAGCAAATCAACCGCTTACCTCCTCTCCTTAAGTGGGCTCCCATATAAAGGGGAAATTATTATAAAATTTACTCGCAGGACTCTAATTGCCCCTAGGGCGTTCCTATTGAAGTCAAGTGTATAACCAACCTCCAATATTTTTTAATGCAAAGATTTTCTCTAAACAAAATTATCGCGTATCTATAACCATTAAGGTGGTCCCCATACAAAAAACTATTTTTTTAATATTTTTTTTTTAAGAAAGCCGCTTGTTCCGCTTTTATGGTGCCTCCCAGGGGACTAAAATGTAGGACCGACTCACAGTACTTTTGTATCTCCAACATATCCTTCGAATATACCTATGACCTATCTCGACTCCTTGAGGGGGCTCCCATATAAAGGGTATATTTGTACAAAAAATAATCGCAGGGTTCTAACTGCCCCTAGTGTGTTGGTATCTTTTTATTTTGGGCAACGACTTGAAGTAAAAATATTTTGCTGCTTGGTCGCGGCACAACGCACTGCTGTAATATTCTTATAATTTTACGCCTCTTTCTGCAGCGTGTTGAGAACTTGCAGTTTTTGCAATATCTCTAGCGCTTGGTTATAGTCTTCACGTTGTCCCAGGTTTCTGGATCACTATTTAAAAAACTTATTGGTAATATAAAGCGTGGAAAAAAGTTTCCTTTCCCAGGTGTTACGTAGTGGCTCAAATCCTTTATTATTTCGCCAATGATTTGGCGAAAACGACCTTCCTCTCCACTGGCTCCGCTATTTATTTTGTCGTCTTCTGCCTCAGTATCATCTATCTTCGTTTGATACTGTCATACTCGTACAATGCCGAAAGGGATATAGTGTCTTAAAATATCCTTATTTCGAGAATATCTTAATTTAACCAAAAATGAATTTTATGGAATCCGCGATGTCAGTATAGACATCGTTACTTTATGGAAAAACTTGGTTTAGTGCGACTAAAGGAATCGAAGCTCCAAATAACGATTTGAGCTTTTTTAAAGCTATTGTTCATTATGATTTCAATACAATTTCGCAGTATTTGGTGAATAAATTTTTTGGACATCTCAGGTACCTTAGTGATAACCCTGTTACTCTCACATTATTTGGCCAGAATGTTTCCTGTGACATCAAAAGGAAAATTACGAATGATATTGTATTTTTGCAGAACATGGAGAAATATATGAGGAAGAGCTTACCGATAAACAGGTGGACGAATCATCAAACGTAGATGATAATGAGAGAGAAAACGACCATTAAAGTCAAACAAACGTGTTTTTAGAAATAACTTTAAAAAAAATAATATTTTTCGATGGAGACAACCTTTACGGTTGAAGATAGATGACAGTTATGGATAGAGTAAATCTTTGTATTGAAAAAATATTTAGGGTCGATCATACATTTGACTTCGATAGGTACGTCCTAGGGGCAGTTAGAGCCCTGCGAGTAAATTTTATACAAATTTCCCCCTTAAGTAAGGAGTAGAGAGATAGGGCATAGGTATGTTCGGAGAAAAATTTGGAAATAAAAAATTACTGTGGGTTTGTCTTACATTTCATTCCCCTGGGAAGAACCATATAAGCGGAACAAGCGGCTTTCTTAAAAAAAAATAAAAAAAAAATTTATTTTTTGTATGGGGACGACCTTAATGGTTGATGATAGGTGATAAGTATGTTTGAGAAAATATTTGTATTCAAAAAATACTGTAGGTAATTTCCCCTTTATATGGGAGAGGAGGTAGGCGATTGATTTGCTTAAAAAAGACGTTGAGCGCAGAAAATTAATGGGTGCTGGTCATATATTTGACCCTTGCAGCGGTGACCCCGGAAAATTTATATGATTTTTTGTAATTTTTTTTTGCTTTTATCCTCAACTTTAAGCACGAAGAGGCGACCTTTGCTCCCATCTGACCGCCGCCCCTTTTTGGCTAAAATATTTATTTCCGTTGAAATCGAAAAATCATCCACTATGCCATACCTAATGTACATGAGACTTTAGTATAATTTCTCTTTAATTTTCATTTATACAATAAAATAATTAAATTGATTTCCTAAATTTTTGGAGTGCAAGCCAAAGCATTCGAAAATTATAATATTCCCATCGCAATGGTTTTATGTATCTATGAACACCAGAACACTTGAAAAATATGGTTTTACTTCCTTTGCTTTTGGTATCATATCTGCTGTTTAATGATTTATTTTGTAATAAATGTAAAATTTCATTAGAAATACAACGTATCAAATAAAATGAAATAAAAATGAAAGTGCCGAAGGATTCCCCTTCCTGTTTGGAAAACAAATTTTAAAATATATGGAAGTACGAAATGAGACAACCAACATCAATTGCCTGTAAAATAGTTGACATTTTGGCTACTTGGCCAATCTAAGCACATATGCTGGTTCGATTAAATTTGTTGAACGAGTCATTTTTATAATGATACATTCATATAATGATACTTCAGCGCCTCTTCATATGACACCACACAACCAAACTAAAATGGTTGACAGTTTTATCGATGTTTACAGCAACAAAAGTAATTTCATTGCCTTACGATTCAAGAAATTATATTTACTCTCTCGTTTAATTTAAGACAACGTTTCCAGATCAAAAACATTGCCTTACATTTAAGTCAAAGATTAAGATTAATTTTTCTAAATGTAACAAAACATGGATAGCATAAGTTAATGAAAAATTTAAGCCACATAATAATATATAAGATTTATGTAACAGTGTTTTTGTATACTATATACTTTTTATATACATATGTAGAAATGTACATATGTATGTATGTATGTACATGTAATCTTTAAGATCATCTTGGGATGTCTTCCCGCACAAAAACCAGCAATAAAATGAAACACACAATACTCCAAACATACACATAAGCGAAGAAACAAAAGATATTGTTGAGGTAAATATGTCATCCTTCTTCACAACATTTTATGAGTTTAAATTTAAGCTGACAGATATTCGTAGGCCACGGTCAATGACGCGATTGTGTTTCTTTTTATTTTTAACCTTTGGAATGAATTATTCGATTTTTTCTTTTATATGTTAGGTAAGTTTCCCTTGCCAGTTTGTCATTTTGTTTCAATTTCTCCTTTTCATTTTCTCATGTTACTGATTAATATTGATAATGGCTTTAATTTAATATAAAAGTAATTTTATTATTATATGTAATTGCATTTATAATTATGTTAGTATAAACAAAAATTAAAATAATAATAATAATATTACACATAATAGTTTTATCAATAACAAAAATTAAACATTTTAAAAACCGCTGATTGTTATATCTAGAAAACATGTGATATCTTCTAAACGGCTGGATTGGTTTTCTTCAAACATATGTAGCTAACAACACACTCTCGATCAAGTCTAGTCGTTTGGTCTGTACGCGGATTCGATCATCCTTACAGATACACAGATACACAGGCACACACTACAAACATATAAAATCTCTTCTTTTGGTCGGGGTTAAAAAATAATTTCTCCCAGAAACTACTATTTTCTTAGTTATAACCTCTCGAAGTACCAAGGAGAGATTCTGATGCCACAAAACACTGACCAGCTTCTTTTTTAAGTAAAAATTAATATTGTCATTTGAACACAATTAATTGGAAGACTACAATAATATATCCGAATAAAAAGCTTTCCAAGTATTTTAGTGGAAGATTTGCATATTTGATTTATTTTCGACAACTCCTTTTTATGTATAAGAATCAAAGGTTATCTCAAAGTTGTGCAATGTATCTAGGACGTGTCAGGTAAACATATTACTCCAAATTATTGATTCAGGATCTAAAACGCCGCTAATAATAAATACATATCAAAAGTAATCGAAAATTGTCGAAGAATAGTTTAAAACCACAGTTATGCCTTTATATAATATCTATTAATTAAAGGAATATACAAATCTTGAAATCTAATATTTATCGGAAATAATTTATACTTCAATGAAGCTAGGAAAAGATAATGTCCCCAGAATGTAATTATAAGTCATCTTATGATTCCTTATTAAAACGTTGAAAAAAAAAATTTCTACAATGAATACGCTATCGTAATATTATTCCATATCACAGATAACTTTTCGTACAATTGTAACTTATAAAAACCCAGTGGGAAAAGTGGTTATTGAAAACTAGGAAACCATAAATATGCTTTAAAAAAAGTCTTTTATGCGCATTCAATATCCACTAAAAACTTGAAAATATGCACTAAAAACTCAAAAAATATGCTCCTAAGAATAAAATGAATTGGTTTATTTGTAAGTGAAAATATATATTTAATTTAAAAATTCAACATCATTTGCATATAAAATAAGACATAAATAAAATAAGCAAAAAGGAAACAGTAAAAGAATTAACAACAAATAACTGTCGTAAAAAAAATAGTTTGTGTTTGAAGTGCACATTAACACAAAATTGCCATACAAATTTTAAAATAATAACAAATTAAAGCAAATAATACAAATTAATTTTTTTGATTACTCTCGTAAAAATTTAACTTCAATTTCAAAAGAGATCACGATATCAAAGTTAAAACTTTGGAACTGTATTTTGGATAAATAAGAGAAGATCTTTACAAATTTAATAATTTTTATTGCAATAAACAACATAATATTGACCTAGATTTTCAAATAAAAATTATTGCAAGACCGAATTTTTATTGAAACTAAAGTCCGTAATAACTGCCTAATGTATAAGATATAATATACAGGGAACATTGGAAATAATATTTAGATGGCGAAAAATAATAATAAAATTTTTGACCAATACATAAGCTTGTAAGCATATCAAAATTAAACATTTTATAAACTATCAAAACATGATTAAAAGCGCAAATTATGCTCTAAAAAATATAAAATACACTAAAAATATGTGTGCAAGACTGATATATGCAAAAACATGCTTTAAAGGGTAAAATATGTAAAAATATAATACACTTACAAATCGATGCCAAAATTCATAAAAAGTTCTGAAACGTATAAATATGTTGTTCCAGCAATAGTTACCAACTTTACCAAATATATTAACACATATGCTAAATAATATATTATGTCTTATCGTAAAAGTGTCCGTGCTTTCCTTATAATATGTTTTTAAAAACTATCGTTTTTCCAGCTGCCTAGAAACTTTGCAATTATTATTAAAATACGTAGTTTATGATTGAACACCAGCCAGTGAAGTTCAGTTGTAGTAAAAATTGTATACATAACTTTGCCAGATTTTATTAAAAAATTATGTATTCTAAACGGTAATGGAGAAGATTGATAACAAAATTGAAAAGAGCAAGATATTGATTTTATTAATTAATTAATAAATAATGAACTAATTATATAACTAATTATTAATACATATATAATATAAAGCAGTGAATTATAAGGGGTGGTTAAATTTTAAGGGCCGATGTTGAATGTGAACCACACATAAACGTCAAGTTTTTTCTGCATTTCATTTGACATTTCTCAATTTCAGACTAACTCAATTTGAACCATGGAAAGATACACAATCGAGCAACGCTTTAAAGTTATTCAGGCTTATTATGAAAATGGGCGTTCAAATCAAAATGCATATCGTGCACAATCATCTTCAGTCATGAGGCACATTTTCACCTCAGTGGATTCGTCAATAACCAGAACCGCCACATTGGGACGAATGATAATCCAAGAGTGATTGTCGAAAAACAAATTTTTTTTTTTTTTTTTTTTTTTTTTTTTTTTTTTTTACTTATTGTATCTTCAAAAATGAACTAACAATAAGTAATCAAATCTTAAATCTAAATATAATTATTAGGCCCGACCAATATCGGACATAAGCTTAGTGATAGTTATAAATAATACATAAGTAGTGATAATCAAAAAGAAGTATTTTTAAGCAGTCCCATCTGGAGTGTTGGGTATAAGAGCCCTTGTGTCCCTCTTTTTTAAGCGGATGTGTCCAGTAAAGCTCAAAATATTACGGGCAAGTGGATTAGGATGTGACTCGAGTTTAGTTAAATATTTGCCTGCGTATTTTGCAATTTCTTCACTCACTAGTGGCATATTTAAATCACGATGAATATTTGAGTTTTTAACGTACCATGGAGCAGATGTTATCAAACGTAAAATTTTATTTTGCCTTCGTTGGATTCTCTCGACATTTGAAGCTGAAGCAGTGCCCCACAGCTGAATTCCATAGCACCATATTGGCTTCAAAAGCGACTTGTATATCAAGAGTTTGCAGTCTAGGCTGAGTGTTGAATTTCTGCCAATTAACCAATATATTTGAGTCAATTTAAGTTTCATTTGGGTTAATTTAGAGTCAATATGATATTTCCATGTAAGCCTTCGATCAAGGTGTATGCCAAGGTATTTGACTTGAGAATGTTGAGGAATATTTTGATTGTTGATTCGAATGGGGGAACAGGTATCTTTTCTTAGGGTAAACGTTATATGAACACACTTTTGTTCATTGACTTTAATTCTCCATAAGTTCAACCATATTTCAAGCTGGGTAATGTGTGCTTGGAGATTGCGGGATGCCTCATCAGGATTTTTGTGAATACTCAAACAGGCTGTATCGAAAAACAAATGTACCCACAAATAATGACTGTTTGGTGAGGTTTATGGGCTGGCTGCATCATCGGCGCGTATTTTTTCCAAAATGAGGCCGGTCAGGCAGTTACTGTGAATGGTGTTGGCTATCGTGAGATGATAACGAACTTTTTATGGTTGTGGACAATATGTTATTTCAACAGGACGGTGTCACTTCTCACACAGCTAAGGAAACAATGGCTCTTTTGCGCGACAAATTCAATGGCCGTGTTATCTCACGTGGTGGCGATGTCAATTGGCCGCCAAGATCATGTGATTTGACATCGCTGGACTTATTTCTTTGGGGTTATTTGAAAGAAAAGGTGTACGTCAATAAGTCAGCAATTCAAGAGCTAAAGGATGAGATAATTCAGCACATTAACAGCATAGAACCTCAATTATGCCTCAGCGCCATCGAAAATTTGGACCATCCGATGGAAGTGTGCCGAAGTCGCGGCGGCCATTTGGCCGATATTTTGTTCCATACATGATTGAACAACACCATATTATCATAATAAAAAGAAATGACAACAATTTCCTAAATAATTTGTGCTTTATTCAAAGTCAACATTGTCACTTAAACTTTAACCACCCTTTACAATTTGTTAGGAAATGAATAATAGAATGGCTTCTCCCGACACATTAATAATGAATTCTGGAATGAAGATATAAAAATATACGAAGATTCCACTATAAATAATAAGTGTTAAAAAATTCATCGAA
This sequence comes from Tachina lurida, assembly GCA_944452675.1. Classification (NCBI taxonomy): domain Eukaryota; kingdom Metazoa; phylum Arthropoda; class Insecta; order Diptera; family Tachinidae; genus Tachina; species Tachina lurida. The sequence goes on along the minus strand of OX101752.1, from coordinate 112,472,900 downwards.
CATGAAGACAATTTTCAGACTTACATACATACCGTTTAATTATAAGGTAAAGTTAAACCGGCACCACTGGTGCATTTATTGTACTGATTTAGTTTGCGTTTAACCATTTGTATACTTTCTAAAATGGCTAAGTTGTTTGCAAACTTACTTTCGTCGAACAAATTATTAATGTAATTACACTGTTCTCCAAAAAAAAATTTTGTCCTAAATTCAAATCCGTTTTCAGTTTTTGTCTGTGACGCACAAATTTTCTTTTTGATGGGCGTGACTAATATTAACCCATAAACAAGGCGGTCATGCTAAGTTATTACAATATGAGTTATATTTGTTAAATTTTAATAAATTAAACACTTTAAGATGTCAGATAAAATTACCTTAAAACCAAATTAACAGCTTTTTTCGATTTTCAACGGTTACGAGGATATTCAGAAATAAGTGGTGAAAAAAGTATTTTTAATCCAAAATTTAATTTTTTACTTGTTTTCAAAACTTTATAAAAAATTAAAACGGCGAATATTTTATTATTTTTATTATTTATCAAAAAAATTAGTATGTTAAAATAAAATATGCTATAAGTAAAGAAAGTACAGAAATGTTGATTAGATTTACATTAATAGCAGATATCTCACTTTGACAAAAATTGTGTAATAGATCTATCCGTAACACACCTGCATCTTGAGATTCAATCGTAAGGTCATACCAAGCAAAGGAATTATTTTTTATGCTTGCTGGAATTAAAAAATATAGTCATAATAGGAATATACAGTTTGTCAAGGAAATGTTTTGCCATAGTTAAAATCCTTTTAAATTTTGACTTTTTTCGTAAATATTTGTTTCCTTTTTTGCATTATGAAATTTTTTGTTATAGATTTCATTTCATTTACATTTAAGTGAACACGTAATAGTAAGTTATAAGCAAAATTAAAAAGTGAGAGCATAAAAATTACATGAAAGCCAAAAAAATCAAAAATTTCTCTTTCAAGAAAATGTTTTTAATTCCTTCTACTATATATTAAAAGAAAATAGGACAGATTTTACAAAAATAAATTTTTTTTTGCCCCAGTGGTATTAAATCGGCTTGTAAGACGACTTCTCATGGAAAAAATTTTTCTTTTCCAAATAATCCGCTGAAATTTCTCATATTCCCCTCGTATTACTGTTTTAAACTCCATTTAGTTCTTGAAATAACCTTTGGAAATACTATTTTTCAAATAAATCCATAAATTTTGAATAGGGCATAGATCTGGACCTTGAGATGGAGTATCCACAACTTTGCCGCAATTGAAAAGACACCATGTTCTTACCGAAAGTGCCTTGTGTTTGGTGTCATTAGATTGATAACAACTGGAAACTTGCATGTTTTCCAGCAATAAACCCAAATTTACTGCATATTTTGTATAAAAATTTATTATATTTCATGTATTATAAAGTGTTTTAGCAATAAATCGTCAAACCTAGTGAGATAAGCTTTTGGTCTTCTTAAAATTGAACTTCATAATGTCAACGAAAACATTTTCATAAATACAATTAAATTTAAAAAATTATCAAATGCAGAAAATGTGCACTTTCATTTAGCAAATGAAAATTATCATTCTATTAATGTAACATTTCATTCGTATGATGAAGAAATACCAATGAAGCCGCGTCATTACCTGAATCAACAATTTTTCTTTTAGTGTGTACAACAACTTTTTTATTTATCTATTTTTTTGAATACACCGAAGGAATTTTGCTTCATAAGTCCAATGAAACAATTTCATTAAATTTTTTTCACAAATCTAGTGATAATTTCACAAATCCAATGAAAATTTTATGAATATTGTGAAAGAATTTCATTAGAATTGCTTCGTTGGTATTCTGGTTTCGTAAGAATATTTTATTGGATTTATGACAACAATATTTTCTAATTATTAAGAACCCCTTTATATTTAAGTTATTTCATTCTTTTCATCAAATTATTTTATTGTTTCGACGAAGTTATAGCACTGCATTAATTACAAAGTTAAATAAATTTGATGGAAGTTTTCAATAAAATAATTTTGAAGAAACTGGTTTCATTAATCCAACGAACCGTGATGTTGGTTAAATTTTAATGAATTTTTCATTAGATTAATGTCGAAATTCATAGAATTTAGGCCGAAAATTCTTTTAGTGTACATACATTTATTTATAGTATCTTCAAATATGAACTAACAATAAGTATTCAAATCTTAAATCTAAATATAATTAATTAAGCCCAGTGTCGGACATAAACTTAGTGATAGTTATTAATAATACATAAGTAGTGATAAGCAAAAGAAAGTCCTTTAAAGCAGTTTCTGGATTGTTGATTATTAGAGCCCTTATGTCCCTCTTGTTTGAGCGGATGTGTCCAGTAAAGTTCAAAATATTACGAGCAAGCGGATTAGGATGAGACTCGAGTTTTGTTAGATATTTGCCTGCGTATTTTACAATTTCTTCAATCAATAGTGGCATATTTACATCACGATGTATATTTGAATTTTTGATGTACAATGGAGCCAATGTTATTAATCGCAAAATTTTGTTTTGACTTCGTTGGATTCTCCCGATATTGGAAGCTGAAGTAGTGCCCAATAACTGTACTCCATAGCACCATATTGGTTTCAAAATCGACTTGTATATTAAAAGTTTACAATCTAGACTGAGTGTTGAATTTCTACCAATCAGCCAATGTATCTGAGTTAATTTAAGTTTCATTTGTGTTAACTTTGAGTCAATATGGGGTTTCCATCTAAGCCGTCGATCAAGGTATTTTACGTGTGAATATAGGGTGAATGTTACCTGAACACACTTTAGCTCGTTTACTTTAATTCTCCATAAATTTAACCATAGTTCCAGTTGTGTAATATGTTCTTGTATATATCGGGAAGTCTCATGAGGATTTTCGTGTATACTAAGGCGGGCTGTTTCATCGGCAAACGTAGATGTATGGATATTGCTGATCAAAAGCATATCACAAGGGTAAATCAAATACAAAACTGGCCCCAGTATGCTCCCCTATGGCACACCGGATGATACAGATTCGGGCACACGCATGAAGTTTCCTTCCACAACCGAAAACTTCCGGGTAGTAATATAACTTTCTAAAATCTTCAAAAAATTTATTGGTATATATGATTTTAATTTTAAAATAAGGCTTTCATGCCACACTTGTGTACAACAATAACTTTAATTTTTTGTTTGTTTTTTATATTATTTATATGTCACTTAAATAAGGAATATAGTTGCACCAATTTTGAACATATACTATTTTAACCCAGAAATTTCATTGTCGATGGACCAGGTGAATGCCGATTTTGTTTCACGACCAATGAGACGAAGAAATGTATTGTAAATGCAATGAAGACACAGCAAGAAGGTTATGCCCTACTTTGGCACTATCGACTTGCTAGTCAAAACGGAAAATATGATTGGAGCATCGTACGTATATAAGGGTAATAGAAGGCACGCTTTTATAATCAAAAACTATATTTGGACCCATAAAGTGGAACTAACAACACGACAATTATCCAATTAATACTGACAATGCTGTATAACAGTAAATCCATGAGCAAGTTTTAGGAGTTTTGAATTGGGGTACGACGACTTAAAGCAATTTGATACAAAGGATACAAAAGCTTTAAATGACGCAAGCTAAAATGCTTGGAGTTAAATATCACTAGGGGCTAAATATCATTAAATTAAACTTTTCTTATGGCATTATAACATTCGTCGATTAGAACTGCAATACCTAGTTCTCCTTTTTTAAAATATAAAAATTAAACATTTCTCATTCAAGTGATGCAGAAAAACTCTGAATTTATTATAGGTAAATAAAAAAAAACCACTCAAAATTTTCTTCAAATTAATGGTAAGAATATGAAGCTTAAAACTCAAAAATTTTTAAATCCCAAAATATCTGGTTTACAAGATATATTCGTTCAAAATGTTTGAAATTAACCTATTTATTTAAGTGATTTGTATTGTACATAAGTACATATCCTTAGCTGAAATGAAAAATTATGTAATTACGTACACAGAAAAAATATTCCAAAATAATTTTAAAAATCTGTATTGTTGAATATGGAAAAATTAGTTAAGAAAACTTTGTACATATTTGTTTCAAACACATTACTTTTAAAAATTGCAGGTCTGCCAAATAGCAGGCGTTAAACTGTATACATGTATAAACACCTTATTTACTGAAAAAATATGCAAAAATCGCCATCACAGAGAGAGAGAGAAAACTAAACAAAATTATTCAAGTGGCTGAAGTATAGATTCCTTATTTTCATTTTTAATTCCGATAATTGTTATGTTAAAGGTTTGAAAATTTGTAGAGTCACAATTAATTAAAAATATGATTTTAAATTTGTTTTCTAGATACGTGGTTTAGAATTTCAGCTGGCGATATGTATGATTACTCGAAGTTAATCAAATAAAATTTGGTATTCGTTCAAATATAAAATTTAAAATTAATGCGCTTTGTCTTCAGAACTAGTTCATTTAAAATGGCTACATACGTTACGAAACGGTAATAAAAATGGGAGACATGTTCACCGACATCTGCTGAAATACTATAACATACATATTTCTTATAATATAACATATAACATAGGCATTTATTGCCAAATGTTCGCTTAATATTTATTATTTTTACCTTAAGTACAAAGACAAATAGTCCAATATTTTCTAACAAAATGTGGTCAGCAAGAAGGACCGATTATAATTGCATTTAACTTGCAATTGTTGTTTTTTAATGTTTTGGCCGCTTGACTAGTCGTAAAATATCATGACAACGGTTCTTGGCTTATGATTCGTCATACATCAAACATTTTTAATTGATAGAAACACAAAATAAAAATGTATACACATGTACACACATAGTACATATCGTTCCTTAATTTAGAAAGGCCCTACTCGTTTTTTTAAATCGAGTTTTTTTATATATTTAGATAGAAGAACATCTAATGTATCGAAACATGCAAAAATCTCGAAATCTAAAAAATTATGTGTTAGGGCCTTTCTACATTAAGGTAACGATATGTACAGACATACTATGCTTATGCATATTATATATAATACACAAATGAAAAACCTAAACATAAGAGATTCATATCTCCATTGTATGTCACAGTAGTTTTTATTTCAAACAGATAAAAATGCACAAGTCAAAATAATGCACTTCGTATTTTAAAGTACAAACAAACACAGTTTGATGTTTGTCGGCATATAAAATATTTAATTTTTCATCATAAGAACATAAAATAAATAATAATCAAAGAGTAAATAATTTATTAACTAACAATTTACAAGTAAATTGCAACTGGTGCGTTTAGTAAAACGCAAGGTGTGTATGGTTTTATAAAATAAATTCTAATGATGATTTCGAAAACGTCCTCCCTCATGAGTGCTGTTTCAAATTTATAACGCCGGTATTTGTTTTCCTTTTGGGCTTAACGCATTGCCAAATAAGATAATAATAACTTCTTATGTTAAGAGAAAAAAATAAGAATGGATGAGCATTGCATTTACAATGGAATGTTATTGTAGTATTACATAATATAAATCAGCAAATGGCTTTTATATGCCCATCTCCTTAATACTTGGTATATTTATTTTCTATCAAATCACCACTGCCGTTTCCACAACAGTCATTTTCGAAAAGTATAAGTCTTCATACACAAATATACTTACATACATACATATGTACAACGCACAGGATAACACATCGGAAGTACATAAGTATGTTTCTCTTATAGCTCTGCTGAAGCTTTATTTACAAATTTATTGTTGTAAATGTTGTTACAAACATTAATTTCAAATGATAAGAATAAAACGAAGAACATTTTGTATTGCACAGTGATTTTTCAGGCTAAAAAATAATGTTTGAAAGATTTGTTTAACTAAAGTGATGAGCTCTACCATGCAGTATCTATATTACTCTATCCATTCCCAGCGGGAAATTATAAAAATCAATGACGTCAGTTTGACAATGTAAGTGAGAAAGCTAAGTACTTGGATTGTAATGTACGTGTAATCCGATAAATCATGTGCTACTTATAACTTCGATTCCGATATAAGCAGGGATCTTTCGTAAAGAAAGATCCAACTCTTGGATCATCAAAAGCACTGTGACCATATAAAAATAGGGTAAAACGGGGTAAAAATAAAAAAATTTTCATAAAAAGCACTAAGCTAAATATGCTCTGTTATTTATGTTTTTATAACGGAAAGGTAACAAATAATGACCTGATAATTATTTGACTATTACATAATAGAACAACCCTATACCGGGAAATTATTTTAAGACTAAAAGAAATGCAAAGTGGTCTAAGTCACCTTTTGAACGCTGGTACATTCCCCCAAGGTTTTCTTTATTTTTTATTTTTCAATCTTAAGGAAAGCCATAACGAGTTAATAAGCTTTAACAAAAAATTAAGGCAAAACTTGGTTTAACGAAAAATGTTTAATATTATAAGAACTAAGACACTCTTTTGTTATTTCTTAAATTTGCATAAATGGTAAATCGACGTTGTTTAACTGTGTGCACGCATGTCAATTAAAACAGTAAACTGGTTGATTAACAAATAAATCAAACGAATTTTTTTATAAGTCCTAGTTTACACTCAGCAAGTCTTATTGCTAAGCTGATTATTTTTTAGTCCTAATTTACACTATGCAAGTCTTATTGCTAAGCTAAACGTTTATTTTCCCCTCGTCTCTTTCTCCGACAAACTAATCAGCTTAGCAATAAGACTTGATTAGTGTAAATTAGGACTAACGAATTAAAAAAATTGCTTGAGAAAAGTCTTGATGCATTTGCGAATAGTAGTCAAAACAAAAATTTAAATAACACGCAGTAGATAAAAATAAGTATCATGCTTGTTTAAAGAACAGTAGTTAAATGTTTCAGTTGTAAGAATTTTTATACCCTTTACCAAAAAAATGGTAAAAGGGTTTATATAGGTTTGTCATTCCGTTTGTAATTTCTATAATATCAATAAGCGAACCATAAAATATATATATTCTGGATCATTATGCATAGGGAAGACGAATAAGAAATCGGTTTTCCGAAACTCCCAGAAAAGCTAGAGACTTCGTTCTTGGACTGGTGAAATTTTCAGAAATTTTCCAAAATAGATTGGTATTGAAATTCAGCAAAATCGAGCAGACGATTGCAGAGCTGGAAAACTTAAACTTTATTTTGCCATATAAAAGTAACTACCGAAAACAAATTTTTATTTTTTTTTAATAAATAAACTAATTTTACACTTCAGTACGACTAAAATTGGAATTTTAAATTAAAAAAATATAAAAAAATTAAAAAGACGTTTCCATGGGATTTTAACACTTTTCGTTGCTCGTTTCGTCACACCCTTTAATTTTCAACTTTCATGTATTTGCTGTTGTAGCGGCCAAGGGTCTACACACTCTGTCCAAATTTCAGGTCCGTAGCTCTTACGGTTCTCGAGAAAATACCCTGTGACGGACAGACGGATATACGGCCAGACGGACAGACGGACAGCGTAGCGAAAACGATAGGGTTCCATTTCACCTTTGGTGTACGGAACCCTAAAAAAGCCCCAAAAAAAGAAAAAAATCGCCAAAATGAAAAAAAAAAACGCAAAAATTAAAAAAATCGCCAAAATTAAAAAAATCTCCAAAATGAAAATAAACCCCAAAAAGAGAAAAAAAATCGCCAAAATGAAAAAAAAATCGCCAAAACGAAAAAAATCACCAAAATTAAAAACCCCAAAAAACAGGAAAAAATCGCCAAAATGAAAAAAATCGCTTAAATGAAAAAAATCTAAATAAATAAAACCCCAAAAACAGAAAAAAATCGCCAAAATGAAAAAAAATCGTTAAAATGAAAAAAACCCCCAAAATAGGAAAAAATCGCCAAAATGGAAAAAGTATCGCCGCAGTGAAAAAAATCTTCAAAATTAAAATTAACCCCCAAAAACAGAAAAATGAAAAAACCGATAGAAACAGAAAAAAAATCGCCAAAATTAGAAAAATGCGACAAAACTGAAAAAATCGTTTAAACTAAAAAAAAGCCACATTAAAAAGTTATCAGAACCGAATGTACGGAACCCTTCGTTCGCGAGTCAAAGTCGCACTTTACTGAATTTTTTAATATTAAAGGAATTAAATGAAACTAATGAATTGAATAGGCTAAAGTTCGTAACGCTTTTTAAGCCAAATTACATGTGATAATTATTAATGAACAAATAACATCAAAGTTAGTTGTAAATATTCTGACAACAACACATAGTTGAACGGAACAGCCAGCCGTTTTCGAAGGCCACTAAACCTTCCTCATCAGCGTTCTTCTGTGTTTTGGTCCACTGTGTGTGGTGTCAGTTGATGTAGATGTCTGCCTTATATACGTAACTTTATTGCAAATGGAATATGTGAATTGGTTTGATTCATTGCATTTCAATTTGCTAATGTGTTTTGTAATGTATACGCAAGTTACCATCTATATATATATACAATCTTCTATATATATTACCATCTTCTATATATATTACAACAGTCTTACCATTGTCGTTTTGTTCCTTACTAACTATACACATGTTTGTTAATTTGCTTATTTTTGTTCTACTTAAGACAAACTTTTTTGGTTTGTTACTATTAAGTATATTTTTATTTTTAATTTTTGCCACAAGCCAATGACTATTAATTAGTTAATTTAATTATTATTTTTTCGAACTGTATTTGTTTCTATATTCTTATGAATTGAATAGGCTAAAGTTCGTAACGCTTTTTAAGCCAAATTACATGTGATAATTATTAATGAACAAATAACATCAAAGTTAGTTGTAAATATCCTGACAACAACACATAGTTGAACGGAACAGCCAGCCGTTTTCGAAGGCCACTAAACCTTCCTCATCAGCGTTCTTCTGTGTTTTGGTCCACTGTGTGTGGTGTCAGTTGATGTAGATGTCTGCCTTATATACGTAACTTTATTGCAAATGGAATATGTGAATTGGTTTGATTCATTGCATTTCAATTTGCTAATGTGTTTCGTAATGTATACGCAAGTTACCATATATATATATATACAATCTTCTATATATATTACCATCTTCTATATATATTACAACAGTCTTACCATTGTCGTTTTGTTCCTTACTAACTATACACATGTTTGTTAATTTGCTTATTTTTGTTCTACTTAAGACAAACTTTTTTGGTTTGTTACTATTAAGTATATTTTTATTTTTAATTTTTGCCACAAGCCAATGACTATTAATTAGTTAATTTAATTATTATTTTTCGAACTGTATTTGTTTCTATATTCTTATGAATTGAATAGGCTAAAGTTCGTAACGCTTTTTAAGCCAAATTACATGTGATAATTATTAATGAACAAATAACATCAAAGTTAGTTGTAAATATTCTGACAACAACACATAGTTGAACGGAACAGCCAGCCGTTTTCGAAGGCCACTAAACCTTCCTCATCAGCGTTCTTCTGTGTTTTGGTCCACTGTGTGTATAGTTAGTAAGGAACAAAACGACAATGGTAAGACTGTTGTAATATATATAGAAGATGGTATATATATATAGATGGTAACTTACGTATACATTACAAAACACATTAGCCAATTGAAATGCAATGAATCAAACCAATTCACATATTCCATTTGCAATAAAGTTACGTATATAAGGCAGACATCTACATCAACTGACACCACACACAGTGGACCAAAACACAGAAGAACGCTGATGAGGAAGGTTTAGTGGCCTTCGAAAACGGCTGGCTGTTCCGTTCAACTATGTGTTGTTGTCAGAATATTTACAACTAACTTTGATGTTATTTGTTCATTAATAATTATCACATGTAATTTGGCTTAAAAAGCGTTACGAACTTTAGCCTATTCAATTCATAAGAATATAGAAACAAATACAGTTCGAAAAATAATAATTAAATGAAACTAAGTTTTTTCTTATTTCGTTTTTGCTTTGTTCACTTAAGATATTTTATGTATTTTTTAAAAAACTAGATTGGTATCAATAATCAGAAAAATCCAAAATTATGACTCCAGGGTTGGAAAATTTACACTTTTTGTGTTATGTAAAATTAAATAGGTCTAAATAATTAATTTTTCCTTTATAAATTAAATATATTTTATGCTTCTGAAAGAAAAATTAGCCTATAAAATTATAAAAATTAAAACCAAGGCTCCAGAGATGGAAACTTTGAACTTTTTTTGATAATAGAGTAACTAAATAAAACTAAGTTTTTTCTTTTTTCCTTTTTGCTATGTTCACTTAACATATTTTATGTATTTTTTAAAGAACTAGATTGGTATAAGGAATTAGAAAAATCCTAAATTATGATTCCAGGGTTGGAAAACTTACGCTTTTTGTGTTATGTAAATGTAAATAGTTCTAAAAATTTTTTTCTTTTCCTTTATACGTTGAATATATTTTATGCTTCTGAAAGAAAAGTTTGGCGTATAAATATTAAATATTAAATATTAAAGTATAGAATTAATTTTTTTATTTCTTTGTTCACTTAACACACTTTATTAATTTTTTAAATCAGCAAAATCTAAAAGGTTGATTACAGGGTTGGTAAATTTATTGTTTTTTTACAAAAGTAACTAGGTCAAGTTAGTTTTTTCTTTTTGTTTACAAGTTTTATATAATTTATGACTTAGAATTAAATAGTTTGGCGCAGAAATTAGAAAAATAAAAGACATAGCTCCAGAGCTGGAAAACTTAACTTTTTCTGGTATGTAAAACTAATTATTTCTTTGGTAATTACATATATTCTATATTTTATAAGGAAATAAATTAGTATTAAGAAACTCAGAAATATGGTTCCAGAGTTGGAGCTTAAAAAAAGTTTCGGTAAAAAAAAATAACCAAAAATATTTTTTTTCAGTTAAACAGATTTCATGCTTTAGGAAAATCATTACTCAAGATTTTTTATACATGGTTAATTTTTTTATGGATAATTAAACTAATTGAAGTATAAACGAAGGTTTGTGCTAATTGTGCTCTCAGCATAATAACTATTAATTTTTAGTAAATGGAGATAAAACTAAAATTTATCGCTAAAGACATAAAGGACATGTTCCGTTTCATTTTCCTGATACCTTTCCTTTCTGCTGAACAAATTTCAAACAAATCCTGTAGGAATAAAACGTTTACATAATACCACGATGTATACCATTTGCAATGGGAAATTTAAATGAAAACACTAAGCAGTTTTGCAGCATCAATGATTATTAAATACGGGAAAATATAAAACAAGTTAGTTTACTTGGTATGGAGGTGCAATACTAAGACTATTTTAGAGTTATTAAATAGCAGCACGGTTTTTCAACATCTCGAGAGCAAGTAAACAAACCCCAATATTTTTGTAACGTATTGACGTGACATCGATGTTGACTGAAATAAGAGTGTATGTAAAATATATCTTAACCATAGATTGTAGAGTAAAATATTCAACTATTGCTAATATCGAAAATAAAATAATTGAATCAAATTCTTTAATCGAAAAATACTGGAAGGTCACTTACTATTAATTGCTTTAGAGAAAAAAATGATAAATTTTTTCACAAAACAAATATGTATGTATGTGTCTGTATACTATATATATGTACGTACGTTGGTAAAGGGTATATAAGATTCGGCACAGCCGAATATAACACCCTTACTTGTTATTACTAAAAAGTACTAAAAAACACTGTGAAAAATATCAAAAAGCACTATAAATACCCGATTTTTGGAAACGGGTATTTAGCAAAATGTCGGGAATTTAGAAATAAAAAAGCATAAAAAAATAACCGAAATCCGACAAAATCATCGGATTTCAGAACCAAATATTACCGAAACCGTAAAGATTTTTGTATAAAATGATTGACACGATCTCACAATTATATGTATTTACGAAATCGTAATCACATGTTGGTAAGAAATCGCAACAATATGTCGGTACAAATTTGATACGATATGTTACTGCTTCTGCCGAAATAATTTCTATATACATATTTATTTATTTAAAGTTATCCATTTCCTATAAAACCAGATTATTCTTATATCTAAAGTGCAGGAAAGCATGGTTCAATCATTACAATTAACATTAAATTATATATGGATAAAACAGGCAAAAAGATACAATAAATAATAATAAATATAAACTAATGATATAAAGGCAAATAATGAAATTTTAATAACATGAAATAATTATAGAAAAATTAGAAACATCCAAGCAAAATCAAGAAAAATTAAAAAAAAGAAAAAGTAAAAACAAGATTCAATTAAAAAAACAAAGATTCAGTTAAAAGTTAAGTTAAGTTAAGTTAGTTTTCAACCAATCACGGAAATTTAAGTATTAACTCATCCATTTTAATTGAATTTTTTTTTGATTTTTTCAATTAAAAAAATATTACATTAACTAAGAATTTAATTGATCGGTTTTTAAAGATTGAATTAAAATTTAATTGAAATATTTTTCAAAATTCAATTAAAAAATTAATTAAAATATTTTTTAAGATTCAATTTAAAACTAATTAAAAATTTTTAAAGATTCAATTAAAATAGTAATTGAAATATAGAAAAAATCTAGTAGTACAAAAATATAAAAAAAAATGTTATGTTCATAAAAAAATGGAAACCAAAAATGGAAACATTTGCCTATTGTACCAAAAACCTAACTGATGCATCGTATAGCTTTTGAAGTTCGAATGGCGCACAAAACTACAATGGCCGTATTTGTTGTTTGATAGTCCTGCGTAAATGTAAATGTATTATATCGTAGTTTTTCTTTGAATTGTGTGTGTATTTTATGATTGAATTTAAAAAAAAAACGCTACGTTATTTTCCATATGTACTTACTCAAGACCATTTGCATCGAATCCCAAATACCGCCAATGTACTAACTTTGTCACCCACATTTGGTCTATAAGCTTGTATTTTTATCATTATTGTCTTCTTATTTCTCAACAAAAGGGAACAAAATGAATTTCGGTTTTTTTTATTTTAATATTTAATTTTTATTCAACGCATGTCAAAATTACTACGAATGAATCAAAGAAAAAAATAAAGCTGAGTAGTTTTTTTCTTCTTCTATATAAAATAACAAAATCAATTAAAAGGTTAATTGAGTATTTTAATTGAATATATTTTTCAAACCAATGTGGCTTACTATAAAAAAACACATCGATTTTCACATATAAAAACAAAAGTTACATTATTTATATACAATCAGTGTGTAATAATTGTTAACAATTTCATAGTATTCTGAGTTAAGCTTTGTTGATAGAGCAGTAAATTCAACTAAAGCTAGAATTACACGATTGAAGTTTTCTTCAAAATTTCTTTTCAAAATGCTTCAAACTCGGGTAAACAGCAAAAATATGTTTAAAATAAAGAAAAACTTCTTCATTCTATTAGGTTTTCTTACAAATTGTAAACTATAGGGATTTCTTATTGATTTTATTAGGTTGCCTTATTGATTTTTTTAAAAAGTGTTTCTTCTTGATTTTATTAGGCTATCTTATTGATTTTTTCAATAAGGTTCTTCTTTTTGATTTTAGTAGGTTCCTATATGATTATGTGTAAAGCATCTTATTGATTTTTTTAATACGGAAATCTTCTTGATTTTATGAGGTGTCTTGTTATTTCGTTTCTTTAAATAGACATAGAGACAATTTTTTATGATCTTTTCATTTTTGTATAAGAGTGTTTGCACAATAATTTCAATAGTTATTCAGGCTGCTTGTTACCATATTGGGTAGAGTGCTTGTCTATCAGGTAGAAGTTTGCTGGTTCAATACTCGGTGAGTATGTTAGTTAAGAATATAACATAATGTGTATGTATGTATGTATATATAAATAAATAACATATACAATATACTACATACATACATACATATGTATATGGTATTGAATTTAAATGAAAATACATAAGTACAGTGAATAAGGACGCATTTTTTTTATTGAAAAAATCAATAAGATAATCTCAAAAAATCTACAAGATTTCTTCTTGATGTTTTCAAAAAGTTTTTCTCTATAAAATTAATAAGATTTCCTTATTGAAAAAAAAACCATAGAGATTTCTTATTAATTTTGTTCTATTTTATGAGGTATTTAGTAGGCGCTGTTTCTCTGTGTAGATTGGTTCAATTTATTAGAAAAACTTTTGAAGAAAAGAAGTAATGCTCTGCGCTGTTTATTTACGTCTCTCAGCCATTTGATAAAGTGTGGCATGAAGGCATAATTTTAAAATTAAAGACTTACCTACCAATAAACATTCTAAAACTTTTGGAAAGTTACATTATTTCCCGGAAGTTCACTGTTGTGGAAGGAGACTTTATGAGTACGCCTGAAATAATCTCATCCGGTGTGCCACAGGGGAGTATACTGGGGCCAGTTTTGTATTTGATTTATACTTGTGATATTCCATTGAGCAGTAATATTCACATATCTACATTTGCCGATGATATAGCCTGGCTTAGTATGCACGAAAACCCTCAAGAGGCATCCCGATATCTTCAGGAACACATTACCCAGCTAGAACTATGGTTAAATAAAGGTAAACGAACAGAACTGTGCTCAGGTAAGATTTACCCTACGAAAAGATACTTGTTCCCCCATTAGAATCAATAATCAAATTGTTCCTCAACATTCACATGTGAAATACCTTGGTATACACCTTGATAGAAGGCTTACATGGAAACACCACATTGACTTTAAGCTGACACAAATGAAACTAAAATTAACTCAGGTACATTGGCTGATTGATAGAAATTCATCCCTCAGTCTAGATTGCAAACTTTTGATATACCATTCGCTTTTGAAACCTATATGGTGCTATGGAATTCAACTATGGGGCACTGCTTCAGCTTCCAATGTCGAGAGAATCCAACGAAGGCAAAACATAATTTTACGGTTAATAACATCGGCTCCATGGTATATAAAAAATTCAAATATACATCGTGATATAAATATGCCACTAGTGACTGAAGAAATTACAAAATACGCGGGCAAATATTTAACAAAACTCGAGTCACATCGTAATCCGCTTGCTCGTAATATTTTGAACTTAACTGGATACATCCGCCTAAAAAAGAGGGACACAAGGGCTCTTATTCACAACACTCCAGAAGAAAATGGTTGAAAATACTTATGTTTTTGCTTATCACGACTTATGTATTATTAAGAACTATCACTAAGTTTATGTCCAACACTGGTCGGGCCTAATTAATTATATTTAGATCTAAGATTTGAATACATATTGTTAGTTCATATTTGAAGATACAATAAATAAATATATGTATTAAAAAAAATAGTATTCAGTTTTAGCATTTCTGATACTAAAATTCATGTTTCTCCTGGCAGTCACAAACTCTGTTTTCAATTCCCTTGTTCTAAATCGTTTCAATCTGGAATAAGCTAAATCTCTCTTATAAATCATGTGTTTAATGGCAGAAGAAAACCAGGGTTTTGTTTTAGCAGATATAACTCTTGTAGGTACTTAAATTTTGTATTATGTACTACAGTTCTTTTTTATTCATTACATTTATTTAAAGCAAAATTTTCACCGATTTTACTTATAGACTTATAAATTCGGTACCATAAGTCTGAAAAGTCGAAACATTTTATTTGGAGGTACACAATGGATATAGCAAGTGTTTTTTTATATCTACATGCTAAAATAATAGAAATTTATATTACAACACTTATGTACATACATATGTACATATACATTTTCGGTTTAAAGTTAATTTTTTTCTGTTGCTACCATATTATACCACGGTTAGTATGCATTCTGTTTATTCATTTGCATGGCTCTCTTTTTGTCTATTATTTTCTGGCTATGAGTTTTTGTATGGTGTTCTGTTTACATGTACCTGAAACAAATGAGTTCACTGTTGGATGCCGGACTGATTGTTTGGGTGACAAAAGGGGGCTGCTGTTTCGTATATATAAATTAGTCTCGTGAGTGAAATTTTATTAAATCAACCAAATTCGCAATATTTGCTGTGCTGCCTTTCTCCTAGACCTGACAACATAATACTCCTCTTACGAAAAATTTACAAACGTTGTTTACTGCAAATACCAGTGATGCCAACTTTTTCAGAGTAAAAAGCACTGTTTGTTCATGAAAAAAGCACTAAAAAGTACTAAATGCAATAACTATGTTTGTATGTAAGTACAGGATAAACATTTCAATTCAAATTTTATTTTTACTCTTTTTATATATATTAAATTAAATCATCCGGTATAGTCGAAGTATCAAAACAATTGAATAAAATTAAAGTGGAAATATTTTGAAATGTTGGTCCTTATCGAGTGTCCTCCCCTACTTATACTATTAGAATAATTGATAGCGCTAAAACTTCTTTTCACCGTAGTATTTGAATATGGTAATGTTATTGGTAATAGAGCAACAATTTAGTTTTAGAAAATTTAGTTTTAGCTAAATTTCTATAATTGAAGCACAGCCGCGAATAAAGTTGTAAAAGACAATTTAAAAAAAACAGTTTTTTCACAGATTACCATTAACATAACTCTCTTGCGTTGTTCAAACATCAAACCATCCAAAATTATGCATCTGATCGCCGTCAAAATACAATTACAATCAGTCAGTCAGTTGAAAATTTTGTAAGTAACTAATAAATCATGCAAACAAAATTGTGGAAAATAATTGATAAATGTAGCAGAGATACAAAAAGAACATATAATGCTAGTTATCATTATTTTCTATACGCTAAAAAAAAATTTAAAGGAAAAAACAATCTTGCCTTAAAATACGTTTTGTGGCTCTCCTGCAAAATTATTATTTTGTCACTTAAAACGTTATTCGCGGCTAACCTTCAATTATGAACTTCAATCCAAAATTCATCAGTTCTGAGCACATCTTTCCATTTATCTAGCCTTAAATTTGTACTGCTTCGCTCTTCTGTATTTTTTCAACTTCGCCGTATTTGTTATTATATTATTTTATAACGTATATGTGTCCTCTGTAATTTCTAGAAAGATGTTCTTAACCCTCATACCTAAATAAGAGCGGCAAGCGTTGCGTTGGTAGCAGGGTACGCATTTTCAGTACATTTAAATGCGAAAATATTATTTGATTGTACTGAAAATACATACCCTGATGCTAACGCGACGCTTGCCGCTCTTATTTAGGTATGAGGGTAACGCTACATAAAGTTTTTTTACAATTTTGAAATTATGTAAAGACTTAGCTCAAAAATCAATTAATTTTTTCGTGATAGCCATTTTTGCACACTGTGAATGAGAAAGTATTTCCCTGTCTTTCATCCAATTGAATAAAGACTTTACAAACAAAATTTATATTATTGTATCATGCATACAAGGAAGTAGCGTCTTCGTCCAATTTTCAAACTTCAAATGTAAATAAAAAGCAAACAGAATATTATTATTTTGTTTTTATATGAAATTTGATAATTAGGAAGGAACACATTATAGTCAAAGAAGCAAATACAGTCACCTTGTTGGATTGAGTATGTGTCTATTTGTTTAAATTTAGAGTTTCAAAAAAGTTGAAAATTCATAGTTTGCGCTTTTTATGCAGCTAATAGACTATAACAAATTAATATTTACTCTGATTGCAAAAGTCAGTAAGAGCACTAAAATCCAAAATAAAAAAGCACCAATTTAGTACCTTTTTAAAAAAGCACCAACTTGAACAAATACGCTAAAAAGCACTAAATCTAGTGCTAAAGGCACTCAATTGGCATCGCTGGCACATACAACAGCAAGAGTGAAGATATTAAAGCAGTTGTAGTTGTTGCAGGAATATCTGCCATTAATTTTAATACAAAAAAAATTTTCACAAATAAAAAGGGGGCGGAGGATTATTGTTCCATCATTATAAAAAAAACAGAACATGATTAAACCACAATGGTGGAACAACATCGATTTGAGGGTGTTTGAATTGCGTTTTTCTTCGAGTTTTTGTTTTGTTTTTGTTTCTGGATTAAAATGAAATATTGTTGATCGTTGTTGTCTAAATTGGTTTTTTCATGTAACAAACCGCACCAAAAAGAAACACCGACAACAACAAAATAAGGCTGAATAATTTTATATGGAGTATAGTATATAATGCAAGCACTGAAGAACAAAGAAAATCCTTCTGAAAAAATTTGAAACATCTGTAAACATTTGTTCCAGTAGGACTTATCAAATATAAACAAATGCATATGTAAGTGAAGAACTTAACAAGTGTTTTACCATTTTCGTAGGCAGAGAGCCAAAAATTACTTTATCCAGAGTTGGTACAAATGCGCACCATTTCCAATTAATTTTACAGGGTCTCTTTTATATCAAAAATGTTAATATAAGCATAAGTAGATACTTATATAATTTTGTAATGAAATACATTATAAATTTCTTTGGTAAAAGTGTTGTTTAAAAAGCCTATGGTTCTATTCACGCCTTCTAGTCATCGCTAACAAATTGTATATACAAATATCTACATTTATTTGAATATGAACATACAGGTATGCTTTCATACATTACTATAGAGTGAATTGTCAAAAAGACACAAGACTAATCCATTTAAAAGTATGTAATGGAAATGTTATTCCTTGAGAATGGCTGTGGAAGGAAATAAATTAACGGGTGAATGGATGTAAAATTTACTTTTTAAATTTTTTATTGCAGAGGTTTGCTGGGATAATGCAAAACGTCTGTTAAAGGGCGAATAAATATAAATTTTCTTTTAATTTTCTGCGAACTAAAGTACATTTCCTTTGCCGTTTCAATAATTTATTAGGAGACAAACCACGCAGCAGGGAATATCAAACATTTGCACTATTCACCAGAAATATGCCAAGATTATTTTATTTGCAAAATAAAAAAGCGACAGACAAAAAATAGTGACAACCTGCGCATTATAATTGAAGCTCTGGGTGACAATGGAAATTCTACAACCAACCATACACTAAACTAAAGAAAATATATAACTGGCAGCGAAATGTGTAACGCCGTTGGATTTAATGGGTTCATCTGCAACTAACGACCCTTTTGATCACAGGCACAACAACAACAAATACGCAATAGAGACACACATGGAATTAAAATCTATTGCAAATGATAAACAAAAAAGATGTACACGAAAATGGTGACAACAAATGGGCTCGAATACATGCGCCCAATATTGCTGAGCACACGGATTTCTAAAACACCCTATTTCACATTAGCAACATATACACATCCCAGTTTTGCCAACATTTATTTATTCACTTAATGGTGGTTTGCGACGAAGGTAAGTTCATTGTACTAACCAGGGGTAAATGCGAACAATATGCCGTAAACAAGTTTTACAAAATTTATGCAAAATTATGTTTCAATCAAATGTTACAAATAAACATATGTATATCCCAGAACATCTAAAGAATGTATTTTTAACTGTAAGTAAAAAGTATTTTTCAATCAACTTTTGTCAAGTTACTGTAATAAAGTAATAAATAGTAATCGTGTCTGTCATGACTTTCCCATCCGTATGAAAGTGAATCTTTTCCGTAAATTTTGGTGTCCTGACATTCACTTCCGAATAATTTTTTCGTTTTACTTTCGACTGTACCAAGCAACGTGAAAGTAAATAGAATCGCCTTTTTCCACAGTAAAATAAATTTATTTTAAACAAAATCTTGTTTAAAACTATTCTTGATATCTCATCTACCTAATCCGGAAATTTAAACCAATATATATTTGGTTTTAATACATAGAAAAAGGGATATGAAAAACATTCCCACATTAGCAACCAATTTTTGCAAAAATATTCGGAAGTATGCAGACACCAAATATTTTTTTTTTGCGATTCGGAAATTTTCATTCTAATTGAAAACGTTCGAAAGTCATGACACACACGAATATTTTAGATACTTTTATTAATTATTTATTCCTTACTTTCAGAAAACTTGGAAATTTGTGCATATATCGAGCCTTAATCGTAAGCGAAAAAAATATATTTTTCATAAATTATCAACAATTTTGTCATTTTGATAATTGGCCTACTCATAGTAGGCCAATAAACTTTTAAATTCAATAAAAAAAGTATATTTTCGATAACATGTCGCTTACGAAAAAATCGAAAATAAGGCTCGATATTGAATAGTAAAGTATTTTTATCAATTTGTCCGCTCATTCTAACAGGAATACTTTGCAAGAATTATTCTAATTTCTTTAAATTCAGAAAAATATGTTCGTATGACATTCAATGTTGCCAGTGTAACTTTGGAAATTGAACAAAATTAATCAATATTTATGAAATATATGTATATATATTACTTTTTCAATGTGTTATTATTGAAAATTTTTTAGTGCGTCGGCACTAAAGACAAACAAAATCCTTATAAATTTGTGTGAAATTGAAAATACAACTTTGGGTTTATACCCTTCAATTTTAATTATTTTTATTGAAATATGTTCCAAAACCATTTAGGAAAACTTTCACAAAAATTGTAATTGATTGCTCCTAACTCACGCATCAAATACTCTAAGCTGGAGTTGTATTTTTTTATAACGTAGTTTGAGTAGTCAAAGTGATTTAAAAAAACAGATTTCCTTAAATTTTGAATATGAAGTACCTAAGGCTATTATTTTCAATAAAAAATTATAGCTTTTAAAATTGTTCCACAAATTTGTTTTATATATATAATTTATCTTTGTCTATCAAGGTTGATTGATTCACTAAAAAAATAATAATCCAAGATAATTTGGACACCCGCAATGACTTATTTCGACATTTAAGAATTTTAAATCTAATTTTAGTTACGAAAACTGGATTGAACCAATTTTAATTGTCGCCCTTATTTGACATGTGTTACTTTACATATAAACAATGCCCAAAAATTTTGCAGCTTTTTTGTGAAAGTTGGAAAAGTCGTATCAAATAATTTAAGCAACTCTGGATAGTTTTGCTGCCACTTCTTCTCTATACTTCAAGGCGATCATTAGAGATATCACACATTGCGTCCTACTGCAGTGCGAAGTGCGGATAGGACAACTTTCTTAATAAACATTTTTTTCGGTTAAGCTCATTTTACTTGCGATTTAACATCAGGAGACTTTTAAATTGGGCTACTTCGATAAACATCAGGCGAATGACAGATGAAATTCTCTAGGTTATTACATACAACACCCGCGGCTACAAAAAGCAATCGAAAAAATACCATTTAACTTCCTCAACTAAAAGTGTAAGCAAGTTATCTTTCAGATAAAGTCATGGATTCATATTATTTAAATGTGTCTTATTTCAATTTAAAATTTTATGCCTCAAAGAAACTTCAACAACTTGCATTTCTGGAATGGGATGGCGGAATAATGGCGGTATTCGATGTTTGATGCAAATTGCCTCGCGTAAGTGCAAGTGCGATTTCTCGTTGCGGGAGAGAAAAATAAACATAATACAACGGAAATCGGCTACGGCAATACTTGCCATTGTTTGTTTAAATTTTTATTAATTTTTTTGTGGATACATTTTTATAAAATTCTCAAAAAAATTTACTCTTTGTTTAATATTTTGTAACCCTTTCAGACCCGAACATTATTTTGTGTATACATTTCTTTGAATCATCAGTATCAAAATAATTCTTTAATTTTTAGGCTTAAGTTTGCCTACAGAAGCGTTTTGAAAGGTCCTTTTTTGTGAAAAGGACATCGCACAATTGTGTCATCTCATCATGTTATAAAAAATTTTCTGAATTCTATTAAAAATATTTTATTTGTTTTATTATCTAATGTGATGTTTTGACCTTAAAGTATTCAGATCATTGCATAAAATATATTAAATAAACTAAATAAAAATATAATATTAATATTAAAAATGATTAGTTAAAAAACAAACAAACAAACAATTTAATACAGTTTGAAATCAATGAAAATGTAGACATAATTTATTAGATACAGTTTAAAGTTTTGAACGATATTTCTCGTTGCATTCTCTATTTTCTGTTAAGCAATGTGTTACTTTATATATTGGCATCGTCCTCTGTACTGGTGGATCATCAGATCAAATGGTGATTGTAGCGACCAAATATAATATCGTCAGTTGCATTATATTATGTAAATGCTTAGAAAATGTCGTCCTTCCAGCTATAAAAAACTAAGTATTTATTTGCAAACTGACAAATATCATTTCGGTCCATATTTCTGTCTAAATTTAACTCTTTCTGTTGACCATGATTTTGGATTTGCTAGATAACCCATATAGTGTAACTAGTGGAATTACTGTAAAAAATATATTGAAATATGCCTAACATGAAACATGATACACAATTTTTAAATGTTCCAGCTCCCTGAAAAACTTCAAAGTAAACTACGATACCATCAAAAGTTGCGCATACCAGATTTGCAATCCAACTTTTCATGGCTTTGAGCTAATAACTTGTCGTGCAGTACACCTCCCATTAAAGGGAATGAATCATTTGTTCATCAATTGAATAATTTGTGATCTGAGTTGACAATTCATTTTACCATTTTCTAACTATTTTGATGACTAATTGAACTCTCCATACATGGTTTATTTTTTGAGTATGGGTCGGATTATTTTTTGAGTATGGGTCGGAATAGTCTGAAAAGTGCATGTTTGGTCGAAGTTCCAGAAATTTATCACTGTACATGAAGTTAAATAAGGTGGGAATTTTATATTTGTAGTACATCTTTGACCAGTACATCTTGATCGCCGGGTGAACAAGCCACCCCACTATGATCGCGCATCCGAATAACCGTTTAATGCCCGAAGCTATATATGTAACTCAGTTCCTGACCACCCTACTTATTATACACATTTAAGTATACTTAGTAACGTCTTCATAATGGGTTTTTAAAAAGTATTTATTAGTATATTCTAGAAGAGGTTTGTTGCTGATTTCTTGTCGATAACCCGCTGATGTCGGAAGCTCAATACTCAGGAATGAAACAATCTGTTATATAGGTTTTTATTGTCAAATTAACGCTTTTTCGATTAAAATTCAAACTTTTTCAAATCAAACTCAATTTTTTTCAAAGTAATTTCAATTTTATTCAAAGCAAATTAAATTATTTTCAACTCAAATTAAACTTTTTACAAGTCGTATTGAATATTTTTCATTTAAAATTATTTTTTTTTTTCATTTTACATACAATTTTTTTCACTTCAAATCAATTTTTTTTTTTAATTAAACGGAAAATACTTAAAAAATAATGTTTATTTATACAAAATTAAATTTAAAATAAGCTTCAATTACTTGCTATATAAAATTTTCAATGTAGCGGTTCTCCAGTTGCAGCTAATGATAAATTCATAGTCATATCAACATAATAATTGTTGCAATCTCAAGGTGTTACGGATTCTACTGATCGATTAATTATGGTGACCAAGTCCATGTTACTCTCTGGATCAGCTACCGTATTACGAGCATAGAGCTTAGTCTTTGAGAAAACTTTTTCAATTGAGTTTAGCATAGGGGAGTATGGAGGAAGAAAAACTAAAATGTGACCGGACTCAGCAATTTTATCTTTAACCACTTGCGTTTTGTGTATCTTTGCATTGTCAAGGATCAGCCAAGCACCTGTGATGTTGGATTCAGCTAATTTATCGAATAATTCTTCAAGGAAATGTGTGAACATGTTGGTATTAACCGAAGAATTAGCAGTTACTTTTTTACGTAAAATGCCATGTATGTTCATAGCTGCAATAAGGGAATTATTGTATACCAGTTTTGTGTGTGAAAGGGTTAACCGACGTTTCCATTATTGTACTAGGAAATATTTTCCAGTACTATAAATAACAGAATCAGGGGGTATACTCTGTAATTCGAAACGAAAGAAAATTCTTTCGAATTTGTATGCTTATAACATGTAAATTCGAAAGCATTTTCTTTCGTTCCGAATTACAGAGTAGACACCCAGGGCTATCATGAATAAAATTCCACGTGAAATTTCTCCCTTTTCCAATTAGAATATTTTGTTTTCCCTATTATATGCTATTAGTTGGAATTTTTCCCAGGGAAAAATTTCACGTAGAATTTTATTCATGATAGCCCTGAATAACAGAAAAAGAATCACGAATAAAAGAAAAAAAAAACAAGTTTTTAAATCTTTCTGCATTGAATTTGTGGAAAAATCAATTTGAGGTGGAAAAAATCGAATTTAAAAAAAAAATTTAATTCTAAAAGAAAAAAAAATTAATTTGAAATGAAATAAAATGAATATGAGTTGAATATAATTTAAGTAGTTCTGAATAAAATTGAAGTTGCTTTGAAAAAAATTGAACTTGATTTGTAAAAAATTTAATTTGAATGGAAAAAGTGTTAATTTGAGAGTAAAAACCTATATATGGGGAGTTTAGTTTTTCAATCGGTCTATCTGGCTTGATATTGGTAGTCTCACGCATGTGAATATTTTCAATGCTTTCATTACTTTCTTCTTGTGCATTTTCATCTAAAGGGATCCTGGTTTCGTCAGCAGCATTATCATCGTCGATGAAGTCAACATCAGATAACACAAACGTGAGCATAAAATAAAATGTCATCTTGTGCCTGATCAACACAATTGTATTATCTAAATCTCCTTGAACGCAAGCTACTTGTAATTATGCACAATATCACCAGTAATGCACTGAATTGTTGCAAAATCTCATTTTGCAGTTACCACCAGTAATTTTGAGAGCTTATATCAAAACTATTTTACAAAAAGACTTGATGGAATCATGTCTACACTCCTTCAAAGACATAAACAAAATGAAGCTGAATTTTTTATTTTATGCTGTTTTGGTTTTGTATGTCATATTTTTTTCGAAAGAAACAAGGCCTCACAATCACTGCTGGCCGGTTAATAGACAAAAAATAAATTTTTAATGTACATAGTTTGCGGTCAACCAAGGCAGATCGCACAATAGATTAAGGTAGGTCTCAAAGGGGTAATGGAGGCCCCATGCTCCTTATAGGAACGACGGGAACATATATACACATATATATACATATACATATATGTATATATATATAATATTTTGTAATGGCAGTAACTAGAAACAGAAAACGATTAACATTTTATACATTGGCAGATACATATGTATGTATATTTCATATATTTTTTAAACTTTTATATATTATGACAAAAATTTTTGAACTTCAAAATCATTTTTTGTTCACAATAATGTTGTGAACACCGCCAATTATTCAAAAACTATGGCAACATCAGAAAGAGAAAGAGAGTCAAAAATTGAGGGAATAAGAAAGTACGCAGAAAAAATTAAATAGATTTTAATTTTATACCGTTCCGCATTGTGTTCAGGCTCTTACGCAGGACTATCAAACACCAAATACGGCCATTGTAGTTTTCTGCGCCATTCGAACTACAAAAGCCATACGATGCATCTGTTAGGAAAACCTACATTACATTAGGCAAATGTTTCCATTTTTTTATGAACATAACACAATTTTTTATAATTTTATACTATTAGATTTTTTCTATATTTCAATTACTATTTTAATTGAATCTTCAAAAAATATTTATGTAATTAGATTTTTAATTGAATCTTAAAAAATATTTTAATTAATGTTTTAGTTGAATTTTGAAAAGTATTTCAATTAAATTTTAATACAACCTGTAAAAACCATCAATTAAATTTTTAGTTAATGTAATATTTATTTAATTGAAAAAATCAAAAAATTTTCAATTAAAATGGATGAGTTAATATTACAATTTCCGCGATTGGTTGAAAACTAATTAATTTTTTAACGGAATCTTTTTTTTTAATTGAATCTTATTTTTACTTTTTCTGTGTAGTTGTAGGGTAGCTACTTCTACCCTTGTAATTGAATTCGTTTTTTACAGATTTTTTTTTCTTTTTCATATAGTTCACCATTTTGAAGTCTTTCACTTCGTTTATAATCCATATAATAATCATATGTGATTCAACAATGAAATGCATATCACATCGCACACTAAATCATAAACAATCCCAACTAAAAATGATCAAATTGGCTATGTTTTTTGCAAGGACCATTACGGTTATAATTTTTATATTAAAAATCACTTTTTAATCAATAATTCTTGATTTTTATTTATCCCCCACAAAAGAACTCTTATTTTGTGACTTTTATTTATTCTTCAGAAAATAACAGTTATTTCTTGATTTTTATTTATCCCTCACAAAATAAGTGTTATTCTGTGACTTTTATTTATTCCTCACAAAATAGCAGATACAGTTTGATTTTTATTGTTTTGTTTAATTTTTAAAATGTAGAAAGCGCAATTTTTGCGTTAAAATTAATATTAACTGATTTAAAATTGAATTTACTTTTTTTAATATTCATTTTAAAAATTAAAATATTTTTGAGCAAAAAAATAAAAATCTAAAATTTTCTAAATTTTCTGAGGAATAAATATAAATAAAAAAAAAATCATTGCATCTATAGGTTTCTCCATGTGTTTTTTTAGAGGTATAGAACTTCGAATTGAAATAAAACACAAGAAAATCGTTTTAATGTCCATCAATTTGGCTTTATTGGAAGGATAATTTTATGCCATTAATGTTTAAATATGATTTCGGGCATGTGGCCGCCGCGGCTGGCTCGAATAAAGCCAATTCTACAGGTCCAATTTTCAACCACTTTTTCGAGCATATGGGGCTGTATGTTGGCAATAACGCCACGAATGTTGGCTTCCAAGTCCCCTAATGTTTCTGGTTTGTTGGCGTAGACGAGCGACTTCACATATCCCCAAAGAAAATAATCCAATGGTGTCAAATCACACGATCTTGGTGGCCAATTGACAGGTCCATTCCGCGAAATTATGCGCTCATCGAATGTTTCCTTCAATAAATCGATTGTGACGTGCGCTGTGTGGCATGTAGCGCCGTCTTGTTGGAACCACAACTCATCCACATTCATGCCATCCAATTCGGGAACAAAATAGTCGGTTATCATGGCTCTATACCGGTCTCCATTAACGGTAACTGACTCTCCAGCATTATTTCTGAAGAAGTATGGCCCAATGACTCCACCAGCCCATAGAGCACACCAAACAGTCAGTTTTTGTGGATGTAATGGCGTCTCAAGGGTCTCACGTGGATTCTCTTCACTCCAAATGCGACAATTTTGCTTGTTGACGTAGCCATTCAACCAAAAATGAGCCTCATCACTGAACAAAATTTTGCGATGAAAATCAGCATCGAGATCAATCTCATTTTCGGCCCATACACCAAAATCACGACGCATTGCATGGTCTCGCAGCTTTAATTCTTGCACAAGCTGGATCTTGTAAGGTCGCAAGCCAAGATCTTTGCGCAAAATCTTCCATAAAGTTGATGGACAAAGCTCCAATTGCTGTGCACGGTGGCGAATCGATTCATTCGGGTCCTCTTCAACACTTTGCTCTACAGCGGCAATTGTTTCTTCGGTGCGCACTGTTCGACGTCTCTGCGGATGCGTATTATCACATAGAGTAAACGTAGTGCGAGAACGATCCATGGTTAACCGACTTAATTGCTCTGATGTACGATTATGTCGACCATAAAATGGACGGAGCTTGCGGTAAACTTCGCGAACTGAACCATTATTTTCGAAATAAATTTGCACGATTTGCATGCGTTGTTCTTTTGTCAACCTGTTCATGATGAAATGGCAAACCAAACTAAATATTAATCACTTGACAGCTGACAAAATGGCCGCCAGTTAAAAAAGTGATGCCAACTTAAAGTTCTATACCTCAATAAAAAACACCCATTATTATTGTGATTTTTTCAGTTTAAATTTGGAAAATAATCGTTATTTGCGATCCCTGGTTTTTTTGTCATCAACCAGTTAAATGAACAAGTCTCTAATGATCGCTAAAATTTATTTTGCTCGTTTGATGTAATATCCTTGCGTTATTTTCACAGAATGACGCATTTGATATTTTTTGATTTGTGACTCTTTATGCCTTAGTGTATGTTATATATTTGATGTATACGATGTATCGTATAGAAAAAAGATGTGAATCCAAATTTGGTATACAAAAACCCACACAATCGATAAATAAAAAGAACTTGCATATTTTGTTGCTGTAACTGCTGTCAGTAAAAAGGTAAATATTAATAGGATTTGTTAGAGCTGTATATGTTAGTTATGGTTAGTCCTCGTTCACACTATAAAGAAGGCATAAATATGCATTCTTTAACTGCAAAATAAAGTATTTACTGTATGCAAACCAATGTAGTTTCAAAGATAATTCATGAAAGTTTTGCAATATAGACGTGGACAAAAAAAAAAGCTTGGATCAAATTTGTCTCATCTCTGTAATAAGTAAGTAAACTATGGATTTAACAAATGGAATAATATTCGAAAAATTTATATTAAAGCTGTTTACTGGTATTTGTTGAAGAATAAACTAGATGATCTCTTAAAACCGTATAATCGACCGCACTTACTGGCCGATATCACTGCTCTGACACAAAGAAACTAAAATCAAAGAGTAGAATGAAATGTCTAAATCTGTTTAAAGAAAATCATGTCAGAATGTCATGCATATTAAATCTACCCATAGCCATAGAAAACAGCCGTACGAACCAAACAAATGGGCAACACTGTATTTGATTATAGTTGACTCGTCATAACGCCATAACTCTCACCATAGAAACCAATTGAATTTTGGTTTGGTTATGGCTATGGCATTATGGGCATGTCACGTCTAATTTAAGCTTAACTCAAGCACGCAGGATACAAGGTTACTGTTAAATGCGTAGAGCAGGTAAACTGAGGGGAAAACGTTCAATTATACAGTGAATTTTCCGATTTATTAAATGAAATTTATGGTTGAAAACTGTTTAATATAATTTATAGAAAAAATGAAAATTGTTTCATTGTATTTATGCAGTTAGTTCGACAGTTGTATCGTACTATTTATTCTAAATATTTAAATATATGGAATTGTTTCATTAATATATAATATATGTAATTGTTTCATTAATATAATGATATTGATATTAAATTGCAAAAAATGTAATCGAGTTTGGAATTAAGCATTTTTGGTGGAAGCTGTTCCTTATTGGATTGCCAACTTAATGATTTTTAACAAGGCGTGAGACTAAAATAATCGTTTCTTGAGAATTAGTTATGTTGTTTATTGTAGGAAATAATTATTTTTTTCTTTGTGGGAAATAGTTTTTTTTTTCTTGATGGAACTACTTTTTTTAGTCGAAAAACATTATTATTTTTTAATATGCCGTTGTATGAGGAAATGGAAGATCTTGATTAAAATCTTAGTTTGATTAAATAAATAATAGCTTTTTAAGAGAAATATAAATCATGTATTGTTACTTATAAATACTATATTTTGAAAAATTTCAATGGTTTTGAATGATGGACTTTTATTAAAACCGAACATAAAAAAAATTATTTGGAACTACATATTTATACTCGTACTTAAATAATATTTTCCAAAATCTAAGTACTTATTTTTTAGTTTAGAATAAATAAGTAGAAAATTTAGAAATCTATATAATTTATTTAAAATAATTACATATTTTGGCAATATTTTCACGTCATCTTTTAAAACCCAAAGAATGTGTTTAACTTCTGCTTCCTATTTTCAAAATTTTACGTAATGTGATTTGTAAGCGAGTACTTCAATTTGGCAATAAAAAAAGGAAATCATTGTATGGCAAGTAGTTCAGATGGTAATGTCTAATTTTTTGCTGGGTAATCACCCCTATCTTGAATAACAAGTGGAATCTTTTTCCTGTGAAATTTATTCCTCTCGAAAGGAATCTTGAATCTTTCCCTGCTATCAGTCCCAGTGAATGCAAAAAACGGAAGAAGGTTTGTAAAATTAATTGAAAATCAAAAAATTTATATTTCATTAATTTTTTTTTAACTTTAAAGTTGTTGTTTTTAAATATTCTAGGTGAAGTAGAAAAAAATTCTTTAGTATACAACCGCGGGTCAGCGCCATAAAATTTACAGTGTGCGAACAAAAGAGATTCATACTCCATGAAAAAGGCGTTGCAAATAATTGTTATTAACAATCATGAAGTTTATTTATCTTGAATCTTGACCTAGAAAGAAACAATTATAACTTTTAATATTTAATTCGAAGGAAAATATCGAAACTATGCGATGCAAAAATAAAATGAACAAACCATACGAAAAGTGAAATAATCTCAGTGAAAGATATTCAGGTGCGTGACGATAAGTGATTTAGACATAAAACCAATTTGAAAACAACAAAAGGTGTGATGTTTGTACTATACTCGTTTTGTTAATCATTTTAAATTTTGTTTTTAATAGTTTTTCCAATAATTTTTGATAAATTTCTTTTCTTTTCTTTATCTTCTAGTGAACTTTTTAAAAGTCAGTATCTTACAATTGGTTTAAAAATTATACATAGAACGGATCCGAATTCATCACACCTTTTCAAAACGATTGCAATTTGGCGAAAAGGGGAAATATTTCTAGTAAAAAAATGTTCATAATAGGGGTGAGTGTAAATCACGGCCAATTATTTTAATTGAGCTTCTTCATAGTTGCTTATAATTATTTTTCTAACGAACAGAGAAGTGGAGTACAGTCCCAAAGATAAAAGAAATGTGTTTATGCATTTATGACTAGGTTTCTCAATATTTTGGAAAAAACTAATAGAAAATACGAAATTACACATAAAACAAATTTTCTAATGTAGCAGCACAGTATCAAAAGTCGAATGAGAAACACAAATATTTTTATTTTGCTATTAATTTATAAAAAAAATTTTTGCAAAATAATTTTTTTTTATTAAAATAATGAACAATTAAGACAAGGTTTCATGTACAAAATGTAATTGTTCTCTGTATTGATCATCTCCATAATATAACCGTTTCCATGCCAGAACGGATAATTTTTCTGTTAGTGTATAACCACAGACATGACATACTTCTGTCATATATTTAAATTAGCTTACTTGAAGGATGCATTCTAAAGATAGTCTCAGTTAGTTGGTCCGAAATAACCATTTTTATAATATGCAGAAATCTTCGACATATACCTTAGGCAAATCAATCCAAAGATTTGAATACCGAATTATTATATTAAAAGAAAACAAGCATTGAAAATCTGCCTTCATTCATTCTTTAACGAAAACACATACATAATAATTTCCCAATGATATAAGAAGCTTAAAATGAAGCAATTTGCAACTGCTGTTGCCACGCAATCCAACGTAAAATCTCCGCTACTATTGAGTTGAAAAATGTCTTTAATTTTCCAATGGAACTGTGAATTCACAACAACAAATGCAAGTCCCATTCCATTAATTCCATTTAATATGAAGGATGCTGCATTCACTTAAAATAGCAACAAAAATTACAATGAGCTTTTGTCATGGTAATGCAAGGGATCAAAAACATCTGTGAGTTTGTTGTAATTAAACAGGGATCAACTAAGGGGTGTAGAGCTCAAACTGTAGTGAGAGAGAAAATTGAAGAAATAAATTAAAACGATTTTTTTCCTTTCACAATGGTGAGATTTAAAAATGTCAAAATATTTCGGTTTTTTTTTATTCAAATCCCATTTTGTTTGTACGAGTATGATAGTTGAAAGAGTCATAAATTAGTCAATATTATAAACATAAAAAACATAAAATTAGTAATTTAACGTAACATTAAACAAGTGATTTAAAATGGTCTTATTATATAGGTAATGTGTGTGGAGTAATTGCTGTTTGCATATTTTAAATCATAAAGAATTCAGTTAAATTCTTCATAGAATTTTAATTAAACCCGAAATAAAAAGAATTACATAAAATAGAAACTAACAGCAACATCTAAACGATTCCAATAATACATTTAAATTGAGTCTCTGTATGCCGTACAACATTAAGGACGTGTCCGGAATAATGATGATTTGATTTCATTTTCAAACATTTTCGTTTCTTAAATGGCCTTCATTATGGGCCATCATATTTTGTATATGCCTCAAACTCTTCAAATAATAATTCGCTACTGCTCCACCATGCAAAACCCACCCACACTTAAATTTATAGAATACAATTTTCTTACAAAAATTATAAGCGCCTATGTATATGTATGTAGTACACATTATACAGTGGGAAGTAAAATAATATACATATACATATGTATGGTTTTATATATTTACAATTGCGGTTCAAAAGTAAAGAAACCCGTTCTTAAAAGCAATGACACTGATTCTTTTCAGCAATTCAAATAAAATTCAATTCAAATGAGCTAAGTTCATTTGTGTATAAGTATTTTTGGCAATACAACATGCCAAATTGTGAATATCATGGAGATGGTTCTTTTTTCGGATCCAGCCAATAAGCTGTGTTTTTTTTTATGTGTTCGAAAGTAAGAAAATAAAAATTAGTATTACTTCTAGCACATAAAACTCGAGTTCAATATAACAAGTTAGATTTTTATACCCTTCACCAAAAATGGTTTTTAATTTCCACAATATTCATATGCGACCCATTAGGTCTATTATACATTCTGGGTCCTTATGAACAGGGAAGACAAATAAGCAATGTCCGTCCATCTGATGTACGTGAAATCGGTTTTCCGAAACTCCCAGAAAAGCTAGAGACTTCGGTCTCGGTCTTCAGCAAAATCGAGCAGACGGTTTCAGAACTGGAAAACTTAAACTTGATTTTGACATATAAAAGTAACTAGCTAAAACTAATTTAAAAAAAATTGGTTTTAAAAATAAAAAAAAATCAAAGAGATGTTTCCAGGGTTGGAAAACTTTAACTTTTTTATATAAAAACTACTACTACTACTAAAACTAGTTTTTCTTTTTCTTTATAAATTAAACGTATTTTACATTCTTAAACGAAAAATATTGGTGTAAGAATTCAGCAAAAACTAGAAGAATGATTCTAGAGTTGGAAAACACTTGTTGTGATATATAAAAGTAAGTAGGTCTAATTAATTTTTTTTGTAAATTAATTATATGTTATGTTTTGGAAATAAAAGTTTGGTACATAAGATTACAAAAAATAAAGGCACAGCTCTAGAGCTGGAAAATTTTAACTTTTTTTTTTGATATTAAAGTAAATCAATAAAGCTAAGTTTTTCCTTATTTCTTTACTCACTTAACATATCTCATATATCTTTTAAAGAACTAGATTGTCATAAGGAAACAGAAAAATCTAAAAGAATGATTCCAGCGCACTTTTTGTGATATATAAAACTAATTAAATTAAACTTATTATTTCTTTGGTAATTGGACATATTCTATATTTCAGAAAGAAAGAAATTGGTTTTAAGAATCAGAATAATCAAAATTATAGTTCCAGAATCGGAAATTGAAAAAAAATTCAGTTACATATATTTTATATTTTAGAAAGATCTTTACTCCAATTTTTTTATATATATTAAATTTTTATACGGATATCTAATTCAAGTATAAACCAAGGTTCGTGCCATGTTGCTAATTATGCTATCAGCACAGTTAAGTTTCAAATCGATGGTCTTTCGTTGACAGCTTGTACCGAAATTTTTAGCAAAATTAAAAAAATTTTTCGCTAAAGAACACTAATAGCTATTAAAGATATTAAAGGAAATGTTCCATTTCATTTCCCCGAAACCATTCCTCTCTACTGAACAAAATTTATAAAATTCTTTAGGAATAAATAATCGCGATATATACCATTTGCAATGGGATGTTTAAATTGAGACACTAAACATTTTTGGAACTTCAAAGATTATTAAATACTTAAAAATATAAAACAACTTCAGTTAATTTAATTTTTTTTTTCAAACTGCATTTGTTTCTATATTCTTATGAATTGAACAGGCTAATGTTCGTATCGCCTTTTAAGCCAAATTACATGTGATAATAATTATAATTAATGAACAAATAACATCAAAGTTAGTTGTAAATATTCTGACAACACATAGTTGAACGGAACAGCTAGTCGTTTTCGAAGGCCACTAAACTTTCATCATCAGTGTTTTTCTGTGTTTTGTCCACTGTGTGGTGTCAGATCTTTACGAGAAATTCGCCATAAAGTGATCTTGGCGATGTCCACTTCCAGAGAATGCCGCGGAATCGACTGATTTGGATCGTCTGCTACGGACGCCTGATCGGCAGCGATATTTTCGTCACTTCGAACAACCCGTTGTCTCACTAGCACGGCAGTATCGCATACTGAATATGTAGACTCAAATTTTTGTTACTGGTTGTTTACTAGGGCGAGAATAACGACCGAAAATTGGAGTTAGCGCTCGGTAGTACATTTTTATAGTTTTCATACGTTGTTTGTTCGTGTACTTTACCATGATAAAAATGTTGAGTTTACTGAAAAAAAAGGAAAGTAATAGTTAGATTATCAGTGAAATAGTGCGTTTACAAATTAAATTCAAAGTTGTCAAGTACCTATTTGAAAACCCGATATGTACATGCCTTCAATGACATCACCATGTTAAAGTAATGAGTTAAGAAGCCAAAGTATTTTATTCATACGTGAGATATTATTAATTTTATTACTTTTACATAAAATTTTTTGCTCGAAAGTTTTTGATATACATATTACATTCGACAAAATTTATTGAAATTATTAAAATAAAACTTATTTTATTATTTGTTAGAGTACTAATTTTCCCAAATTAGTATTTTATACTTATGAACGGAACAACTAGATATTTTTGAAGGCCGCCACTCCTTAATCAGCGTTGTTTGTGTTTGATCCACTGTGTGGGATGTCAGGTGATTAAAGTTTCAGCTTTATATACTAATTTTTCAGTGCAAGTGGAATATGTGAATTGTGTTGATTCATCGTGAAAGCCTCTTATTTAAAACAGTATTGTCATTGTTGTTTTTTATTTACTAATTATGAACATGTCAGTTAATTTACTTATTTTTTTTTTACTTAAGACAATTTAATTTTGTTTTGTTACTTTTAATTATATTTATTTTTAATTTTTGCCACAAGCCCATAGCTATTAAATTAAGTTAGTTTAATTGTTATTGTTCGAACTATATTTGTTTCTATACTTATCATTTAATAAGGCTTAAATTCGTATCGCTTTGTTTGCCAGAAATATAGTTTCTATACACATTTGAATGTTCTTAATACCGATTATCAGGGTACCTTTATGACAAAATTTCTTAGGACAACTATAGCTTCTCTTACTACGTTTATACGCACGGCTTATTTGCAAATACGATTAACGCACTATTTGCAAATAAAATACTTGAAGTTGCCATGTTTACAAATGTTTGATAACAAAAAACAATAAATGGATAAATATTTCACAAAAAACATTGATAGAAGCAAATACTGACTATTTTTTGTCAACATAAGGTCCCTTTTCACAATATATGATTAAGAGTTAACGTGAACTTTAACTGACAGTTCTTCATACAAAAGTTCTTGTTAAATTCCCTGTTAGCTTTTAATTGTAGATTGTGAAAAGGGCCGTAAGTACGTTTTCTATAGAAGTGCTACCAAGTTTGTATACTTTTGCTGTGCCGTATAAACAGCGAGATAATTTATTTGCAAATAGTGCGCGTATAAACGTAGTATATTTTAAGCTTTTATTTAAACAAATTGATGAAACGAGAACTCAATAATGATCATGTGTGTTCTTTACAACTCAACAAGCAATTTCAATATATTTTTAATCAAAAATTTGTTAATTTGTTAGAAAGTTTCAAGCTTAATTGTAAATATTTCCGGAAAAATACAAATAAAGATTTTATTCAAGTATTTAGGTCGATTGTTAATATTTTTGGGGAATAATTTTTTCAGAAATAAAATTATAAACGGTAAGCAAGACAGAAATAGAGGGAGAATTTCCAGTTTTTGTAATTAGCTGCTATTTTCCAACTGGTTTTTAATCAGAAAAATTTCAAGTAAGTTTTTCAGGATACAGTGACAAAGATTAGGGCGTTTAGACCATAGCTGTTAAGTAATGATTACTAATCGTAATGATTACTAATTTGATTACTTTTTTTTTAAAGGTGAAGTAATGATTAAACTACGATTATATTCAGTTTCGTACTTAGTAATCGTGATTACGATCACTAATAATGGAAAAGTAATCTGAATTACTTGAAATTACTACAAAATAGTCAAAAAGAATCAAAAGTTATAAAAAAAATAGTCCAATTATTCTAAGGATAACTTTTAATTCTTTTTGATTATTTATTAAGAATCAAAATTAGTCTTTGAAAGTAGTCGGATTACTTTTTGATTACTTTTGATTCTTTTTGATTATTTTGTAGTAATTTCAAGTAATTCAGATTACTTTTCGATTATTAGTAATCGTAATCAATTATTTATCAGAAATTCTTTTGAAGGCAATTATATAAACATTACGATTCTTTTTAAAATGTAATCTAATTAATTACTAATCGTAATCGTAATTTAACAGGTATGGTTTAGACTGACATATTTGTTTTTTTAACTATAATAATTAAATATGAGAAGTGTTATATGAAAACAGTAAATTTATTTTTATTCTAGCAGTCAATAACAATTTCACAATAATTTTTTAACGCAGTTATTTGGAAGCTGGTCAGATTCTCTGATAGAAATTGAGACCCTTCGGATCCTGGGACCAAATTCCGCAACCATGAATTTTGAAGTGTTCACCAATGTGAGTGCTCAAAATTCACCGAACTTTTTTCAGTGAAAAATTTTAGCACAAATGTTCATTATAACTGTCAAAAAAAATTCATTCTCACCGTTGCGGACGCACAAATCACCAAGTGAACACAGAAATTAGTGAACTCTTCAGAACGCACCGTTTCAGATTTTGGCCCTGTAATCATAAATGATCTATATTTTTGTTATAAAGTTTAGTGCGAACAATTGTTATTAGAATATATTTTACGTAGAGTAAGTAAAATAAGAGAGATACAGCTTAAGTAATATTTTACTATATTGTAGGGGACCACTTTTG
This sequence comes from Tachina lurida, assembly GCA_944452675.1. Lineage (NCBI taxonomy): Eukaryota > Metazoa > Arthropoda > Insecta > Diptera > Tachinidae > Tachina > Tachina lurida. The sequence goes on along the minus strand of OX101752.1, from coordinate 112,436,035 downwards.
AACTTTCACTTTAAATTGAGAAATTCGGTGTTAATTTTAGGGCTCCAAGCTTCAAGTATTGTACAGTGCCCGATACCCTTTCCATTTCACAGAGAAATACAACGAAGACGGAAGGTCATTGCTATCTCCTTTCCTACTAGGTCCAATGGTAGCAGGTGAAGGAGCATCCCCAATGATCTGCAGGTGTAGTGCGAAGAGTAACGGTTATATACAAGGATGCAAGTCTTTGAATCTTGTATATACGTCTTTTTCTCCAGTGATGATCAAAATTGATGATCACATACATGACAACTGATCGTACTATGGCAGTCCAGTGAATGAATTTTAGGAAGGGACCAAAGTTTTTTTCCTTATTCGCACCGATTTTAATTTTTCCAATGAAATGCGGACCTTTGATACCTGGCGCATTTGTTAATGTTGCCCACCTGAGCGAAAGAAATAAAAACTTTTTTTTAAGAAACCTTGTATTTTGGTCTTATCTAAATAAGTCTGTTTAATACTGGACCCAGCTTATAAAAATGTCAAATTCAAATATGTATACGTCCAATTTTCATTCAGCACTGTAATTGTAAACCGTTTCTATCAAACTTATTTCCTACAAGCGTGCATGTTTTTGTAATATGGCGTTTTCTTATTTCTCGTTTGCCATTTTGTAAAGTTTGTTTTTATTGCACACATAAGCAATTTAACATTTCCGTTCAAGTCTTTACATTTCCTAAGGAAACGAACACATTTATGAAAAAAAAAATATGTGTATATACATTTCAATAGAAAACAAGTAAGAGTGCTATATTCGGCTGTGCCGAATCTTATATACCCTTTACCAACGTACGTACATATATATAGTATACAGACACGTACATACATATTTGTTTTGTGAAAAAATTTATCATTTTTTTAAAGTTTCCATCTTTGGAGCTATAATTTTCATTTTTCAAATTTCATACACCAAACTTTTCTTTCAGAAGCATAAAATATATTCAATTTATAAAAAAAAAGAAAAAAAAACAAAAAGTGTAAGTTTTCCAACCCTGGAGTCATAATTTTGGATTTTTCTGATTATTGATACCAATCTAGTTCTTTAAAAAATACATAAATTATGTTAAGTGAAAAAAGCAAGAACGAAATAAGCAAAAACTTAGTTTCATTTAATTCCTTTAATATTAAAAAAATCAGTTAAGTGCGACTTTGAATCGCGCACGAAAGGAAGGTTTTTTGCTTTTTTGAAGTTTTTTTTCAGTTAAAACGATTTTTTCAGTTTTGTCGCTTTTTTCTCGTTTTGGCGATTTTGTCTGTTTTTGGAGGTTTTTTTCATTTTGGCGATTTTTTTTCTGTTGTTGGGTTTTTCTTCATTTTGGAGATTTTTCTCATTTTGACGATTTTTTCTGTTTTTTTGGGTTTTTTTCGCGATTTTTTTGTTTTTTTTTCGTTTTGGTGATTTTTTTCATTTTGGCGATTTTTTTTCATTTTGGCAATTTTTTTCTTTTTTTTCGTTTTGGTGATTTTTTTCATTTTGGCGATTTTTTTTTCATTTTGGCGATTTTTTTTCATTTTGGCGATTTTTTTCTGTTTATTAGTTTTTTTTCGTTTTGGCGATCTTTTTTATTTTTTTGGCGATTTTTTTTCATTTTGGCGATTTTTTCTGTTTTTTACGTTTTTTTTTTCGTTTTAGCGATATTTTTCATTTTGGCGATTTTTTTTTCATTTTAGCAATTTTTTCGTTTTTTTGCGATTTATTTTAGTCTTAGAAATTTTCTTTTAATTTAGTGCTTTTTTTCATTTTGGCGATTTTTTTTTTTTGTTTTTTCGGGTTTTTTTCCTTTTGGTGATTTTTTTCATTTTGGCGATTTTTTTTATTAATTTGGCGATTTTTTCTGTTTTTAGGTTTTATTTTCGTTTTGGTGTTTTTTTTCATTTTGGCGATTTTTTTTTTTCATTTTGGCGATTTTCTTTCATTTTGGCGATTTCTGTTTTCATTTTAGCAATTTTTCCGTTTTTTTGCGATTTATTTTAGTCTTAGAAATTTTTTTTAATTTAATGCTTTTTTTCGTTTTGGCGATTTTTTTCTGTTATTTAGGTTTTTTCTTTTTTTGGCGATTTTTTTCATTTTGGCGATTTTTTTCTGTTTTTTAGGGTTTTTTTCGTTTTGGCGATTTTTTTTCATTTTGACGATTTTTTTCTGTTTTTTAGCGTTTTTTTTCGTTTTGGTGATTTTTTTCATTTTGGCGATTTTTTTTCATTTTGTCGATTTTTTTCTGTTTTTTTTCGTTTTGGCGATTTTTTTTTTCATTTTAGCATTTTTCCGTTTTTTTGCGATTTATTTTAGTTTTATAATTTTTTTTTAATTTGGTGCTTTTTTCGTTTTGGCGATTTTTTTTCTGTTTTTGGCTTTTTTTCATTTTGGCGATTTTTTTGTTTTTTGGGGTTTTTTTCGTTTTGGCGATTTTTTTCATTTTGGCGATTTTTTTTCATTTTGGCGATTTTTTCTGTTTTTTTTGGGTTTTTTTTCGTTTTGGTGATTTTTTTCCTTATGGCGATTTTCATTTTGGCGATTTTCTTTCATTTTGGCGATTTTTGTTTTCATTTTAGCAATTTTTCCGTTTTTTTTGTGCGATTTATTTTAGTCTTAGAATTTTTTTTAATTTGGTGCTTTTTTTCGTTTTGGCGATTTTTCTTGTTTTTGGCGATTTTTTCGGTTTGGCGATTTTATAATTTTTTATTTTTTCAGTTTTACCGTTTTTGAAAATTTCAAGAGTTTTGCTCTTACGGTTTCCAAGATACAGCAAATTGTCAAAATTACATAGTCAAAATTGCATTAACTGATGGAACACCCTTTAATTTAAATTTCTTTTAATTTTTGTGTTAATTTTTGTAGTCTGTATAAAAATACACTAACCTTACAAATTTCAATTGTATATATACTACATGGGATTCTAAAATTTTTCGTTGCTCGTTTTGGAACACCCTTTAATTTCCAATTATCATGTATTTGTTGTTGTAGCGGCCAAAGGTCTACATACTGTCTCCAAATTTCAGGTCTGTAGCTCTTACGGTTCTCGAGAAAATACTAATATAGTTTTAGACATAGTTAATTTTACATAACACAAAAAGTTAAAGTTTTCCAACCCTGGAAACGTCTTTTTAATTTTTTTGTATTTTTTTAATTTAAAATTCTAATTTTAGTCGTACTGAAGTGTAAAATATGTACATTTATTAAAAATAAATAAAAATTTGTTTTCGGGAGTTACTTTTATATGGCAAAATGAAGTTTAAGTTTTCCAGCTCTGCAATCGTCTGCCCGATTTTGCTGAATTTCAATACCAATCTATTTTGGAAAATTTCTGACACACCAGTCCAAGAACGAAGTCTCTAGCTCTTCTGGGAGCTTCGGAAAACCGATTTCACGTACAGACAGACGGACAGACGGACAGACGGACAGACGGACAGACGGACAGACGGACAGACGGACATCGCTTATTCGTCTTCCCTATGCATAAGGATCCAGAATATATATATTATATGGGTCGCTTATTGATATTATAGAAATTACAAACGGAATGACAAACCTATATATACCCTTTTACCATTTTTGTTGGTAAAGGGTATAAAAATCGTAGTTGCAAACAAGAAGAAAAAACTTTCTGTTTTGCACTTTCTCCTTGTCATACATATAAATGGCATCAATTTAACATTTAAACACGCACATATGTGTTTGTCATAAATATAAACAAATACAAACACACAATCTTAAAAAGAATATACTTCTTGTCATGCCGATGTGAGTGAGGTAGGATATGCAGGAGCATGTGTGCCAATATGTGTAAGTATTTGTATATGTGACTATCTTTCTACCATGCTTCATAGATGCTTATTAACATAATCCGTGTGTACGATAAATCCACAAATACTCCCAATTTCCCAGTGAACGTTTGCTGCCGACATGTCTGCTGCCAAATACAATGTGACTGATTCCCCTATCACGAGTTTCGGCAATTTTTCGACTCATATTCTGAAAATACATTCATTGTTCGAAGGAAACTTAAATTTCTTCGACTTTTAGACTTGACTGGAATAAGTGTGAAAAGTTTCACACTTTTTAAATTATATGCTTGCTTCAGTTCAATATACTTTGTTAATCAACATACGATATGTAAGGGCGAAATTTTATATCCTTCAAAATCATTTAAAAGAAACTTATAGAGTTTCATTCTGCTAAAAAGAAAGAAAAAATGTGCTCCGGTGCCATACAGTAACACCAACAAGATACAGTAAATAAGTGATAACACTGTTTTTTTTAGCTGCTATTCAAAATTCAACTCCGATCTCAAACAGACAAACAGTTTATGAGAAATTTTTTTCCCAAAAAAAGGCAACATATTAAATAAAAAACGGCATTTATTAAATAAAATAAGGCACCTTATTTTTTTTAAGTTTAGTTGAGAGTTTCAACTTATGTTTTCAACCACAAGATAATTGTATGAAATTTTTAAACAATATGAATAACTAAGGGCTGATTTTTTAAGAGCTTTCGGATTTGATTTAAAAAAAAACACATGTGATTTGACGAAATGTATGAAATCTTTTTTTCAGTCGGTATAACGATCTATATAATTTAATGTTTAAAAATGATTTCATGTAAATTTTGACCGCGGATATGTCTGAAATCGTTTATACACTGGGTCCAATTTCAGCATAATTTATCCATTATATCACCGGTATCTCATGAATAAATTCTTCAATATTATCTTCCAATGCGTCTACCGTTGTAAGCTTGTCCCTATAGACATGAGCTTCAATATAGTTCCACAAGAAGTAGTATAAAAGCATTTTATCGCACGATCTAGGCGGCCAATTGACCCGCCCCAAACTTGAAATAAACTGTAGTACCGTCCACCGTCGCCCCCCTTGGGGCAACAAAAAAGTAACAGAGGCCCAATTGCTGCGAATATCACCGAATCGATAATTCACGGTCATCAACATCACTGGTGGATACAGCTGTTTAATGTTCAGTAATGTAATTTGGGTGCGAAATTTAATCACAACATTCTGAATAGCCGCCTCAGAAGGTCGCCCAAACTAACCATAAAATGAAAGAAGTGCACGGATGATGAACTTTCTTAACCGGCCACAAATTTTGATCATAAAATTTAATAATCTGCAAGCGTTGTTCATACAAGTCATGGTTAAATTATATATCAAACTGAACATGTTTAACAGTAGCATGATGCACGAAGACAGCTGAGTTGCTAATCACAGTGTATGCATCATTAACTCACAAATCCCACTTTTTGAGTTATTACGTTGTTTTAGTGAATGAGCGATATATATGTATATGCAAAGTTTAAGGATTCTCAAATAAAATTATTTTAACATTTGTGCATAATTCGCTACAATAAAATTTTCAGAATTTTCTCACACATATTAAACCGATTTATTGTAAACCAATCATATGCTTGATACTCGAATCGCTATCGTATATTTATAAACAATCTAAAGTAACTCCAATTGGTCTGTATGTATTTGATATTTTATAAAGATTTACATCCAGACTTTTAACTCATGAAAATAACTATTTGAAAAATACTTTCAATGAGCAAATTAATTTCACTTGATCAAACGTAAATTATTTATCTCCTCTAGGCTCGGTCAATGAAAATTCTCCATATTTTAATATAAATTTTTCTTTATGTCCATCACTTTACATAAAATCTACCCCAGGTTCTACCAGAGGTTAATTTATTATATACATATGTATACATATGTATGTATATATACTTTGGTAGAGTGATATCACTTCGTGCTAACCTAAATAGAAAGTGGAAAAACAGAAAAGGAATAGTGATACTTACATATGTATTTACCAAAGGTAAATCAATAAGTGAAAATTTAAGTTAAATAGCTGATGTTAATAATAATCTCTACCCTAGTAGATAGACATGGGTGCTGATGAAGTACGTGGCTGCACAGAAAAATATCGGTATTTCCCCCAGCTACTAAAGTCTAGTTTGATTTTTCTTCTCTTCTTTAGAAACTCACATTAATTAATAAAAATATTTCATTCGGTAAAAATTTAAATTACTGAACTTAAGCCTGATTAAGAAATTATTTTTGATTTTAATTAATTTAATAAAAAATTATGGCGTGCTTGTATTGCAACATTGTTGATTGATTTTTGGTTTTGTCTTCAATTAAAGTTATTTATTGCAGGAATATTTTATTTTTAAACAAAAGATTAATTGACTTAAGTACATTTTCAATTGATTTTTTTTTTTCAATTAAAGGATTTTATTGCAGGAATATTTTTTTCTGTGTATATAATCCTAAATTTTAGTTTATGTTTTAGAGTGTAGTCTTAAATTTTCTTTTTTAATTGTTTTGTTACATATTCTTATATTTTACTAAATAAAAGGCTCAATAAAAATTACATTTATAAGATTCATAAATTTTATAACCGACATCGAATATGAATTAGTCACCACGTGGAGCCCAGTAATGATGACAAGAGTTCGACAAAAACGTTCATTGGGTTAATGCACACTTGCTTTTGTATACCAACAGTATAAATGGGCTTTTTATCCATTTCTCGCTCATTCTTTCCTTCTGTATTAATTATATTTAATTAAAGTTTATTTTTAATATTTTTGTATATTTTAAGAAAAACGTGTGCGTAGTGCACTAGAAGTTTTCTTAAGGGTAGAATTCGGATTGTTCTTTATTAATATTCTCCAATATTATTAAACTCATAATTAGCACAATTCAATATTATTACTTGTATCAAGATTATGCTAATATCCTTAATAGTGCCGAAATGAATATTGTATTATTAATTAAATTATCCACACTTTCTAAGTAAATATGCGCTATTTTTACGGGATTAGCAAGTAAGTGAGGTTAATGTTGTTAATGAAATTGGCAGGCTAAATAGGCGAAATTGTTTCTAAGTTTTCAAAATTCAGTATCTCGGTCGATGTTTTTTATATTGTTCAGATAATAATCGTTTTTAATCAAGAAATACTATCTCAGTCAGTCTCCAGTTCAGCATTTTTCAATTCGTATTATAGCAAAAAACATCTTATGAATTAAATAAATTTTTTAATGCCGTATTTTCTGTGACACCACGCAATATATCATCACTAGGGCTTGGGAACCGGGAAGTGTCTGCTTAACATTTCCGGGAAATTTTTGAGATTTTCCCAAGAAAAAGGGAAATTAAATTAACACGATATTTCATACATATATACCCCCATATGCAAAAAACCGCGTTTTGTATGGATATTTTGTTTTAACGTACACTTTAAGCACATATTATTTTTTTTTGCATATTGGTATAGACTTTTGTGACACACACATTTATAAAATCGCGTGACAGTCAAATTTATTGAATTATTGAAACCTTGAAGGAAATATCTTAGGAGAAATAAAATGAAAAATTAAAGACATTTAGGTAGACTGTGGCTCATGTTATGTAAAATTTGGCTCAGCTGAGTATAGTACTGTAACTTGATTGTACTTAACTATAAAAATCCTCCTGGAAATTTTTTAAAAAGTGTGAGAAACAAGCAAGGCAAATTTTTAATAACATTATTTGGAAGTCTTATTATAAATTTTTTTTACTAATTACGGTAAGAGTCATCAATTAGTCTTTATATGATCTTAATAATAGCTATGTATATTCTACCCCATCGGGATAACTACCTTGTCGTGGTGTGGTGGCTTAACTACAGACTGTGGTCTATGTTTTAACCCGGTACCATAACTGACCTTTAAGGGTCCCCTATGGTACTGGGTGAAGACAACTGACTCTAAAGGTCTGTGAACCAAAGGTTATCCAACCCTAAACCGGGGTGTGATGCGACCCGTGCCCATCGGATTTTTGCAGTCAGGGTCAATAGACTGTATTAGAATGGAGCCTTGCTGATACCTGGGCACCTCAGCAAGTAGACGACGCCCTCACCACGTTATCGGGGGCTATGACGTGGTGGCCTTCAAATCCCCCATACTCGTGGGACCAAAATATGAAGAAAAATAATCAAAACAAAAATAATATAACAAAAAACAATACTGGGACCGGAGAACTGACGGTGCTCTCCAGAGCCGAACGACAGGGGACCGCTTTCACGCAACCGTCTGGCACGAGAAAACTCGTTCAGATGAAAGCTGCCGAGAATACTAGGCAGATAGTCGGTACATGCAGCAGTGCGAGCTCGGCCACGCCGGCTTCGACCTAGCATGTCCGACCATGAAAAATGAGGCATAACCAAAAAAGGTTATGCCTACGCATTGTAAAGACGTTGGGCACTCAAGACCCATCCAAACTGTCCGAGGAACAGAAATCATCCCTTGGATGGGCAAAAGGTGTCCTTGAAAACATGGACACTCCTGATTCTCGTAGTAGCGGTGCTAGCACGTTGTCAAGACCGTCTGGTAAAAGACTGCGATCGCCGGACGACAAACCTTTGGCTAAGCGGCCTAAGGCTAATAGTAATATTGGCGTTAGGTCGTTTAGTGAGGTTGCGAAAGACAACCTCGTAATGGCCGTTGTCGACAGGGGAGATATGGATGGAACCATCCCCAAGGGCAAATGGAGTACTGGGGAAGCTAAGCTTGCAACCACGTACTACCAGGTCCTTGCGGAGAATCCAGGCATACCTCCTGTCTGTCGCGACGCAGGCTGGTATCAAGGCAGGGTCAAACTGATTTCCTTCGGAGATCAGAGATCGGCGGACCTGTACAAGGTAGCTATCAGCAGGATGGGAGAGCCGTGGCCGGGGGCGAAGATCGATCTTGTCGACAAAAGCGACATTCCATCCCGACCACGTGCGCATGCGTGGATTCCGGCATTCCCAGACACTGCTGAAGCGGCGATAAAGCTGTTAAAGGACTGTAATCCCTCACTTTCAACCGGCAATTGGAAGATTGGGAGGTTCGGTGAGGCTGAGGGGGACAGACGTGGTATAATTATTATAGTAAACGCTAAAACCCTCCCTCACTTGGCCAAGTCCAATAATATTATATCGTATGCCATTGGACAGGTTACGCTGAAGGTGTACAAAGGTGATCAGCCTCCAGTGACGGATAATTCCAAAACAGTGTGTGGAAACGGTGTGGAGGAAGAATCTGTAGAGGAGGAGAAGAAGGCCAGCCTGCGAGAATCTTCGGAAAAGGATGGCTACATTACATCCGACTCTGAAATTCTCGGAGGCGCCTCAGGCCTGTTCGACGCTGATTACGGCGAAGACAGTGACCTTCTTCTTGAGACTGACGACGACTCAGATAAAACGGTCGTGGAGATGGATTTCGTAGCGGATGTTGAACCTGCTGCAGATAAATCTCCACCACTCTAAAGCAGCCTCATGACGACATGCGAAGTTGACATAGTCCTGATCCAAGAACCCTGGATTAGTGGTGGAAGGGTTTGCGGACTAAGGACCAAGGATTTTAAGATGCTAGCCGTCAAGAATGAAGGTAACAATAGAACCTGCATCTTGGCAAGGAACTACCTTAATACATTTTTATTATCTAACTTCAGCGGCAGAGACATAACAGCGGTTAGCGTGGAAGTCGGCGATACATGCTACTCGCTGGCGTCGGTGAAATGCGCTCACGACGATCAAGGCCCTCTAGCGTCGGTAGTGGTGAGAAACTTTGTGGATGCGGTGGTAAACGCTGGACACCATATCATCCTGTGCTGTGATGCCAACGCACATCATACTATCTGGGGAAGTACGAACACTAATGAAAGAGGTGAGGAACTTTTAGAATTTGTAGTTAGTACTAACCTTAACATTTGTAATAGAGTTCAAGAACATACTTTTATAACAAGGAACAGACTGATTCGGTAGCTGATAGGATCATGAATTGGCGTGTGCTTCAGGAACATTCCTTTTCTGATCATAGGTTTATTGAGTTTGGTATCAGGGAGCGGGCACCAGAGGTAGAAATCTCCCGGAATATTAGGCAGACAAACTGGTGTCTGTACAGGTCTATTTTTTCTAGACAATTAGGAGCGATTGGAGACTCGTCACTTCTAGAAACTAAATCATCCAGAAATGAACTGGACTGGATAGCTTATAAGGGTAAATTAAAAGAGTATAAAAAGCAGATAAGAATTGCTAAAAATACAACATGGAAGAATTTTTGTGAAAATATTGATAATATTTCAGAAGCCTCTCGTATGAGAAAAATCTTGTCCGCTACTCCCTGCACCCTGGGATATTTGAAGAATCCCAATGGGACGTGGACTACATCCAGCAAGAAGTCGTTAAGAACCCTGCTGGACACTCACTTTCCGGGTAACTCAGTGTCTGAGATTCAGATATCTGATCCTTACCCCATACCTGCGGAAAATATATCTGAAATAGTCAATATGCAGACATTAAATTGGGCTCTGAGAAGTTTCAAGCCTTACAAGTCACCAGGACCCGACGGTATCATACCGGTCGAGATATGGAAAGTATCGAATCTCATAGTCCCAAGGCTACTGAGAGTTTACACCAGTTGTCTAAGACTGGGTTATGTTCCTGACAAGTGGAGGGAAGCGAGAGTGGTCTTTATACCGAAGGCCGGTAAAAGCTCTCACACCACACCGAAGGACTTCAGACCTATAAGTCTATCATTCTTTCTTCTGAAAGCATTAGAAAGTGTGGTTGATCATTATATCCGCAAAACCATTTGGTGCGGGATTGTGTAAGTGGGTTCAGAATCTACTAACTCACCGCAGGATAAATGCGGCTCTAGGAGCTTCTAGACAGACCCGCTTTGTAAATAGGGGTACACCACAGGGAATAGTTCTTTCGCCACTTTTGTGGAATCTGGCTCTAAATCCTGTGCTACTATCTCTAGAATCGCGGGGGTGCAGAATCGTGGCTTATGCTGATGATGTGGCAATAGCTGTAAGAGGAAAATTCCTCACGACTCTAAGGGACATCCTACAGGATGGTCTTTTACTTTTAACAATATGGGCGGAGAAACAAGGGCTCGCCGTTAATCCTAATAAAACGGAACTAGTCCTTTTCTCTAGGAAGTATAAGATACCTGATTTCCGACCTATCACACTTAATAATACGGAGATAAAAGTGTCCAACACTGCAAAGTATCTTGGTGTTATTCTTGATTCAAAACTGAGTTTCAAAGCAAATATTCTAGAGAGAGTGAGAAAAGCAACAATATCACTGTATCTATGCAAAAAATCCATTGGAAAGAATTGGGGTCTTACCCCAAAAATTGTCCACTGGATATATACTGCAGTAGTACGTCCAATTCTCATGTATGGCATAATCGTGTGGTGGCCATCCCTGGAGAAAAAGACGTATCTATACATCTTATATAAGGTGCAAAGACTCGCATCCTTGTATGTAACCAGTGCTATTTGCACCACTCCTACGGATGCACTGGGGATGCTTCTTCATCTACTACCATTAGATCTAGTAGGGAAGGAGATGGCAACGTTCTCGGCAATCCGTCTTCGATGTACCTCTCTGTGTAACGGAAATGGAACCGGCCACTGCAGAATACTCGATGATGAAGTTAGGGGATGGAGGATTGACCAAACCTCCCCTGCTCTACTACACGAACGTCTTTATAAAACCTGGATACCATCCACAGAAATGTGGATGAATGGAACTCCAGGTAGAAGAAAAAGTGTTGATTTTTATACGGACGGCTCCAAAACACACGAAGGTGTGGGATATGGGGTCTTTTCGAGGGCTTTAGGTCTTCGTATTGCAAGGCGACTTCTGGATCACTGCAGTGTCTTTCAGGCAGAGATCCTTGCAATAAGAGAAGTCGCGAATTGATTGAGAGTGAATGTCACTTCAACAACTTTGATTAACATTTACACCGATAGTCAAGCAGCTATTATGGCCCTAGAATCCCCGCTTCTAAGAACAACAACAGCTCTCGACTGCCGATCATCTCTAAATGAGATGGCAGAGCAGTTTGATATTAGGATCATCTGGATCCCGGGGCATAGAGGCTTTCAGGGGAACTCTAGGGCTGACGAGCTTGCTAGAATTGGGACAACCTTACAGGTTCCACCGGATTTGGAATGTGTAGGTCTACCCCTACTCTCTTGCAAACTCAGACTTAGGCGCAATACAGAGGAAGAAACGAATAGAAGGTGGGTCACTAGAAATGACTGCGTGATCACAAGGCAGTTATGGACTCACCTAAATAGAGAAGGTACGGATTACCTAATTTCGAAGAATAGGAAACAAATTTCGGTTCTAGTACCCGTGTTAACCGGACACTGTCTCATAGGTAGGCATGCACAACGGCTTAGGGTTGGACACAACGACTTTTGCCGCAGCTGCCAAGACATCGATGAAGAGGAAAGCATAGAACATTTTCTTTGTCACTGCCCTGGACTTGCAGGAAAGAGAATGGCCACAATGGGCGCTCTTGAATTCAGGGAACTTTCTGACGTTGCTAGTGTTGAACTTCAACGTATTAGTAGCTTTATACTGAGCTCTGGATGGTTCGACGGTGGAGACTCCGCATCAGCAGAGTCTCCGTGGCATCACAATGGACCAAAACGGTCTAAGTGAGTCCGGCTTTCTGACTGCCACCTCTACCTAACCTAACCTAACCATGTATATTCTATTTGCTTGAATGCATATAAAAATTCTTTGTCTTAGAACTGCGTTTGTATTAACTTTTATTTAAAAAGAATGATTTCATTGATAAAACAATCGAAATTTCGCCACCTTTCATTTAGTAAATGCACTTCATTTAGAAAATAAGCTTTTCTCGGTAATCTCGGGAACGCGATTTTTTTATTCCCGGTTCCCAGGAAGTGAAAAAGTCCGGGAAATCCCAAACCCTAATCTGCACCCATGTCTTTCGATCTACAATAATCGTTTTTTAATTAGCTGATCGCAAGCGTAAAAAAAGTTCTCCAGTGGGTATAAAAGGATAGTTTGTCCACATATAATTTAAATACAATTGCAATTTGTTAATTTGGCTTTAGTGTTGTTAATTATTATTATTATTTATTTAGTTAGCACAAATAAGAAAACGTGCTACTCCGGAAAAGGAGCTTCTAGCAAAATAAACATAGATACTAGTTCCATTGAATAATCAGAAAATTCAATTTGCTTTACCCTTTGCAAAATAAAAAGAGAGAAAAAAGAGAAATAAAAGAAAATTAATTCTGAAGTGTTTATGGAAACGTGTTTCCGAAGGATCTCCATCTTGGTCTGTCCTGTGTTCTCGTTGCTTAAGCTCTGCTTCCACCGATCTTCTCCTGGTTGTTATTTGCCGTCCAACATTCCGTCTCCCTTGGAGGTTCTATTGGAAGCTAGCCTTTGTTTTATTTAAAAACAAAATTTTAAACATAAATATGTCTATTATTCCAAATTTAAGGCATCCGATACACATTTTAATTCCATTAGTATCAGTGAACTCTCAAATCTATTTGACGAAGCCTTTTGAAGTTATTATTAAAAAAATTATAGTTTTTTTTTCATCAAGGAATAAACAAATTTCTCGAGCTTAATTAAATTGGCAGTAATTGATAAGTCTTTCTGATGTTAAGAGCTGATTACATTTTGAACTCGATGCGTTTAGTAGTCAAGGCTTACAAAATTAGTTTTTTATTAAATTATAATGTGAAAACATTCCTTCGACTGCTGCTGAACTATGTGACAAAGGTGATAAATTTTGATTGAAATAAGAAAGGTGTCAAAATTGTTGTGCAGTAAGCGCAATATAAATTACATAGTTCATAATTAAAAAAGTGATTTGCAAGTTTATCAAGTTATATAAAAAAGTTATTCATATGTATGTATTATTATTTTAGAAAATAGCAAAAATTAAAAATTTTAAAAACCCCAGAATATATCGAGAAAAGATGTGAAACCTTCTAAGCTTCTGGACCGTTTTTCTAAAACCAAAGCTAAGAACCCTCTTAGTAGTCCAGTCACCTTTCAAACAGAAAAAAACCAAATCAAAATCGGTCCAGCCGTTTGGTCTGTACGTGGACACGGACAGACACACAGATACACAGACGCACACTACAAACTTATAACACCCATTTTATTAGTCGGGGGTTAAAATATAACCAAAATGAAAAAAAATATTCGACATTGGGAAAAAAGTTTGGTCATAAATAACCAAAAACGGTAGCCCTTTTCAGAACACAATTTTATAGTTTCAGGGCAATTTTTTATATAAAGCAAAGCGTCAACCAAGTGTTTTTTTATACATGTTTGTATCTTCATATATTACCTAACAATAAGTATTCAAATCTTAAATCTAAAATATAATTATTAGGCCCGACCAGTGTCGGACATAAACTTACTAATAGTTATAAATAATACATAAGTAGTGATAATCAAAAGGAAAAAAGTATTTTCAAGAAGTCCCATCTGGAGTATTGAGTATAAGAGCCCATGTATCCATACCTCTTTTTTTTAGGCGGATGTGTCCAGTAGAGTTCAAAATATTACGAGCAAGCGGATTAGGATGTGACTCGAGTCTTGTTAAATATTTTCCTGCGTATTTTGCAATTTCTTCAGTCACTAGTGGCATATTTAAATCACGATGTATATTTGAATTTTTTATATACCATGGAGCCGATGTTATTAACCGTAAAATTTTGTTTTGCCTTTATTGGATTCTCTCGACATTGGAAGCTGAAGCGGTGCCCCATAGTTGAATTCCATAGCACCATATATGTTTCAAAAGCGACTAGACTGAGGGACGAATTTCTACCAATCAGCCAATTTACCTGACTTAATTTTAGTTTCAATTGTGTAAACTTAAAGTCAATGTGGTGTTTCCATGTAAGCCTTCTATCAAGGTGTATACCAAGGTATTTCACATGTGAATGTTGAGGAACAATTTGACTATTGATTCTAATGGGGAAACAAGTAGCTTTTCGTAGAGTAAATGCTACCAGACCGCACTTCTGTCCCTTTACCTTTATTCGCCATAATTTTAACATTAGTTCCAGCTGGGTAATATGTTGCTGAAGATATCCAGAAGCCTTCTGAGGGTTTTCGTGGATACTAAGGCAGGCTGTATCATAAGCAAATGTAGATTTGTGGATATTACTACTCAAAGGCATATCACAAGTATAAATATACTACCCTGTGGCACACTGGATGAGATAGTTTCAGGAATACTCATAAAATCTCCTTCCACTACAGTGAATTTCCGGGCAATAATGTAACTTTCCAAAAGATTTAGAGTGTTTATTGGTAGGTTAGTCTTAAATGTTAAAATTAGGCCTTCATGCCACACTTCATAAACTGCGCGAGAAACGTCAATAAACAGTACAGAGCAATGCTTTTTTTCTTCAAAACTTTTTCTTATAAATTAAACCAATCTATGAGTTTTTTGGTCCGGTATGCACCCATTATCAGTTAGAACTGGAGACAATTTTGTCATGTGTAACTTTTCAAAGTAAGCTTATTGGCCTATGTTACTCAGGTTTGGAATTATTTTAACCTTGCCAAGCTTCCAGCGTTTGGATACTACTCCAGTCGTAAAATGGCATTAAAAATTAATAACATGATTCTAATTGCAATACGAGGCAACTTCATCAACAGCTGCACCCAGAAAAAAGATTGGTTGGAAAATGGTTAGTCCAATAAAATATCATTTGCATAAACTATATTTCAGTTCACACAATCAATTTTCTGTTAATCCAAAAAACAATCCATGTTTATTGCCATAAGGGCATAATTGTAATAAAGATATGACTCTGACAATTCTTAAATTGATTGCATCAATCGAGCGTATGCTTTTGCCATGACTAATTCATTGATTGGTTAACAAAACCGAATAAAATATTATGAATTGGATGTTACTACCAACTTTTGTTATTGGCAACTAAAAAATTGTCGTTCTATATTAAGGTTAAAATAAACACTTTCTATCAGTTGCTGCAACTAACTATAGGTTGAGCTTACTATCATAGTTTATACTCGTTGCAGCAAATTAAAAATTATCTTTTGTGACTTTCAAAGATATTATGATTTATGTATTCTCAAATGGTTTTTGAAAGTTTGTGCATAAGAGAACAGGTTTGTGGCTGTTCAAAATGTGAGGTTGAAATAAATAAATTTCAATTAAAAATAACTTCCCAGCAAAAAACTTTGCCTACTAGAATGCAAAAAAGTGTATGTACTCCTCAGTCATAAGTACTTACAATTTGACTGAATAACCCATTATTTTTGTTTGAGAAGTTCAAAAAGTATGCGGTACCCTATACTTTTTGCCTACAAACATGCAAAAGTTAATATATTACTGATTGCCTAAAAGTACTCAAAATGTAATGGGTTATTTTTGCTTAAAATAATTTTCACGATCAATAAATTTTTTTCTAGATATATTTCCTTATTAACTTGAAAGCACTACAATAAGTACTTTCACGTAATGATACCCAGTAAAAAAAATTGGAAGTCATTCTAAGGTAACTACATTTTCATTGCTTCCAAAAAATCGATATTTTTAATTTGCCGATAGTTAGTAGAAAACCAAGTAGAAGTTTATTTTAGTCACACAAAACCATGTAATTCCGCTATAGTTTTAGAAATTACTCACCAGAATTTAAAAAAAAATCGATTTTTTCGAAGAAACTTATGAACTAATTTTGGTCTAAAATTTTGAAGTTATTTGCTTAAATTTACATGAAAATACTGTTTCACGCTTAAATTCCTATAAAAAGAAACTAATTGTTAAAATAAGTAACTATTAACCATTTTTCCTAGATGAAAATATTATCATAGAACACAAAAAAGGAAATTTTTCTTAAAATCGCTTCCAATTCGGTGACCAGGCAGCGAAAAAGAGAACTTCTTGCAATGACAACCCTATGTAAAAATCATTAGATCGGATCGAAATTTGCACTACTTCCAGATCGCAAACTCTACATTTTCATGACTTTTTTGGAGTGTCTTTTTTTACTGGGAAGTAACTGAAGAAATTGCAAAATACGCAGGCAAATATCTAACAAAACTCGAGTCTCATCCTTATCCGCTTACTCGTAATATCTTGAATTTTACTGGACACAGCCGCTTAAAAAAGAGGGGCACAAGGGCTCTAATACTCAACACTCCAGAAGAAACTGCTTATCACGACTCATGTATTATTAATAACTATCACTAAGTTTATACCCGACCTAATTAATTATATTTAGATTTAAAATTTGAATACTTATTGTTAGTTCATATTTGAAGATACAATAAATAAACATAAGTATGTATTAAAAAAAACTGTTGGTACTTTTAGGGGTTAAAATGGGGTAAAAACTGAATTTTGGTACCTTTTTTGCATGCGACATATCTTCTAAGCTATTAAACGTATCAGAAAGCTTTTTAGCACGATCATTTTTCCTAAACAAGATCTCGAATAGATATTGGTAGTTTCTGAAAATTCGCACTTGTAAAGGGCAAAATTGGTCCCAGTTTTGGAACTTTTTTTGTTAATGACAAGGTACATATGACATACATGTAAAATCATTTACTATGACTTCCTACCGCTCAGTAGAAGGTCAGATAATAAAATTTATGATTTTTCAAAGGGCCCAAAGCGTGCTAGGAGGGTAAAAAGGGGTAAAATCTGTATATTTATATCTCAGACACTACATTAGATAGACTAACAATTTCAAAAACAGGAATGCTGCTGAAAAATAAGCACATGTTTGGTACTTTTTCGATAAGTGTATTGTTACGTGTTAAAAGGGAGTAAAAACTGAATATTGAATATTAATTTGGTACTTCTCGGAAAAGGTACTTTTGGAATAAAGTACTTCTTTGAAAAAAAAATTTAAAATTATTTTTAGAAACACCACTTTTTTGAAAAGGTGCTTTTGGGAAATGGCACATTTTTGGAAATGTGATTTTTGAAAATATATTTTTGGTATATAAAAACTTTCAGATAAGGTAATTGAATTCAGGTATATTTCAAGCTTCAAATACAATGTTTTAAAATATAAAGGAAAATGCAATCGACAGGTTTTCTTACAATAAGTTTCTGCACATCTACCTTCATTATTATTTTCACGTTTTTAATCACCTTTTGTTTATAAAAACTTCACTTTTTTATTTATCTTTGATATTTTTCATCACAATTTTAATTTTATTAAAAAATAAATTACGTATTTGACAAGGTTTGAACATACATATATGTGGGTGCCCCTGTGGCTGAGTTGTAGCGATGCTAGCCGCTCAGTCGAGAGGTCGTGGGTTCGATTCCCGCCATAGACCCTGGGTGTTTTCTGCAGACAAGCTAATCGCTTCGCGGGTTGTGTTTGTTATTAAAAAAAATCTTGTTTGATATTTTATTTCAAATTATTTTCAAAGTTGAATATTACTTGAAAAAATGCTTGAATTCAACCTTGTTTCCAGTTGAATTTCAAGTGCTTGAATTTTAATGTTTTGAGTGCTTATTGGGGTATAATGTTTTAATTGAATTTTTATGTTTTAAAAACATGGCAATAATATCTATATATTTTTCATTATCAAAGACAACAACCATTTTTGAAGAAAATAATTTAGAGAATTCATAGACAAGAACTCACAAGGATTTTCAAACAAAAACGTCCTAAATTTTCCTACTGTATTAGGGCGTAAGTCATATTTTTTCGAGTACAAAGGCACACAGCGGCTTCCGCTGACTGTTCTCACAACAACTTCGGTTGACTATTCACAAAGCAACTTCGGTTGACTGTTCTCACAGCAACTTCGGTTGACTGTTCTCTCAGCGTCTTCGGCTGACTGTTCTCACCGTGGCTTCGGCTGACTGTTCTCACAGCAACTTCGGTTGACTGTTCTCCTAGGCTAAGCAGCCATCCCGGGCATGGACTTCTTAGGAGGTTATCAGCAGTGGAAAACAACAACAAAGCAATGCGAGTCATCTTCACATGATTACTAGTCGTGATTTCCTTTCCGAGGCAGACAACGTTCAACTAACTCCGGTCGTAGATGACCCCAGAGGAAATTTCGGCCAGGTAAAGCATATATATACGATTACCAGCTATGACATTTGTCTAAAGATTCCGAATACTATAAAACAAAAATATATGCCACCCAGACAACTCGCAGACGAAACCATCGAAACCGAGTTTATATCCTCACCGGACTTGAGAAATCGGTATTGGGAAATACCCTTCACAACGAAATCAAAGCCATGTGCACCACACAAGTACCCGACCGAACCAACAACTCAAGTGGTCAAGACCATGATGGTACAACAAATAAGTAATAATTATCGACAGAGGGATCGGCGTTTACTTGAAATTTCTTTCACCACAAAGGAAACCTCCACCTTCTTCCCTGCTGTAATCATATATGGGGGACATCTGATCCAGCCAAACCAGCAAAGACAAGAGGACATATGCCCTGACGGCAATCATCGAAAAACCGGTGACGATGATATATCTCGCCGTCAACATTCACGAAGTACAAAACAAAAAAATAAAAAATTCGCGCACATTTACCGGACTTAAACCTCATACCGATTCAGCCTAAGCTAGGAAAAAAAGAGAAAACAAATTTTTTATTTATTTTTGTAATTATAACAAAATTATTCCTAATATATCCCATTTAATTTTAATCTTCCAGTGTATAAATTCCTATATAAGTAAAAATGGAACGCAAGCCCACTAAGCCACGCATTGTTTGCCTTAAGCCAGAAAAGCCCAAGCGCTTTGCACCACCACCAGAAGCCAAGCCTCGAGTAGTTTTAAACGTAGTCATACGACCGGCAACTACAGCTCTACCGCCTCCCCTAGCATTCATTTCGGAACCACGAATCGTACGACTCTCCAAAAAACCAATCCGAAGTAAACAATAAGGCCTCCGAACGTCGCTCCTAAAAGACGACGCTTTAGCGAAGAGATGATCTTTCGTCATGTGCAGGTGCCTAAGCCGAAGAAATATGCGAGGCACCAGCAATCAGGGCTGCCAGAAGTTTTGCGAAGAAAATCATCATTTGTCGGAAAGAAAATCATATTTTGAAGAAAAAAATCATCAAAAGTCCAATTTGATCAAATAAAATAAGTAACAATTGAAATATTTACAGTGGAAAAAAAAACTATTCGACGTACACAAATTCTATTTTGTTTTCATCAATTAAAAACTATTTACTATCTTATTTTACAAGAAGAATTTAGAAAGCATTTTCAAATTGTATTCAATAAAAAAATGAGATCATTAAAGCAACGTATATAAAAATTGCATTAAATGAAAAATTAGTTAAGAAATTCAAACAAAAAAGTATTCGACGCTGCCAATATTCTTATCATATAAGGTATGTACAGTTGTTTTAGAGGCAAATTGTTTCTCCTTGGCGACGAATGACTTCATTTAAATTATTTGGTAAACATTTGTGCAAGATTTGAATATATTCCGGACCGATTTTTCGTCACTTCTCTAAGATGACTTTTTTTCTTGTAAAGTGACGTTTTCTTAATTTTTTTTTCAAATGACCCCAGAAGAGGAGGGAGAGTTGTGCTCTCTGCCCCTTACCAACCTCTTTCCATGTAGACGAATATTTTCGCTGGAACAAAAATGTGTTCTTTATAGGTATAGCTATTGATAAACATTGTAGAACAACAAAGGAAATTGTACACACATATGTATATATATAAATATATATTGAAAGTAAAAATCATAATTTGCAAAATTAAAAATTATCATTCGAGAAAAAAAATCTTAATATCATATTTTGGTCCAAAAATCATCAAAAATATGACAAAATCATCATTCTGGCAGCACTGCCAGCAATACGTAATTCGGCAATCCACACTACCCCCGGTGAAGCTGACAATTTTAAATAAGACGTTCCCTAGGTTAAAGTGTCAGGGGCACGTGAAGGTAGTCAAGATGACGGACTAATAATATCATTTAGATTACTGAGGTTTTTTCTTTTGTTTTATAGTAATAATAGAATATAAAAAAATGTATATATAATAATAATGAACTTAAAAACCTTCTTTTCAGAAGGTAAATATACCTATTAGGTAGTGCGGGTCTTCGGACCAAAACTCGCCCACTCAAAAAAAAAAAACCCGTAGGGCTCACCCTGCCAGGCATTGCTCTCTAAAGAAAGGGGAAAATGTAACGTTGATCACCCTCTAAATAATTCGTATTTAGCCAGTGACCACCCGCTATAGCGGGTATACATGATATTACATTTTGTAGAACAAAACAAAACAGAAATCACACAACAACAAGTAAGAGTGCTATATTCGGCTGTGCCGAATCTTATATATCCTTTACCAACGTACGTACATTATATATATAGTATACAGATACATACATACATATTTGTTTTCTGATAATTTTTTTTTCTCTAAAGCAATTAATAGTAAGTGACCTTTCAGTATTTTTCGATTAAAGAATTTGATTCAATTATTTTATTTTCTATATTAGCAATAGTTGTCTACACTCTGTGGTTAAGATATATTTTACATTCACTCTTGTCAACATCGATATTATAGAAATTACAAACGGAATGACAAACCCTTTTACCCTTTTTTTGGTAAAGGGTATAATCAGTGTGACCAGATTTTAAAATAATATTAAGCTAAATCACGTTTGAAAAAAAGCTAAAATAAGCTAAAAAGTTACATTTTAGGCTAGAAAATAAAGCTAAACTTTTTTCCACTTCTTTGATCACTTTTCAATAGTTTCTTAAAAGCTTTTTAAGTGAATTAATGCTATTTAAGGTAAAGCATGGATCACACTATCTGCACAATGTACCGAGTTTCGTCAGATCAGTGAAATAAAGTCATAAGTAAAGATTTTGCTCTAATTTATCTACTACTTGAAATACAAGGACATAATTGCGCCACACTGCATTGGTAATAAGCCCATATAGACTTATTCCAGAATTAATTGAGTAATAATGCCATTTTGGCTTATTACTTATGACTTTATTGAGGTGACCCGACGAAAATCGGTACATAGTGTTATCCAGGCTTAAGGCTATTTCAGGTTTTTGTTTTAAGTTAATTGATGCCGCTGAATGAACGTTCAACTCAAGTCAAATAATTTTATACCCAAAAAAATTAAAAATTGTTTTGGCCACTAATATGAATTTATTTTTTTCCATTGGAATTCTAACCATTCTGCCATTATCTACTATTTTTCTTCTTTCCATTTCTGTTATAAAATTGTCGTATAATTTACATTTTGTAAACTATTTTACAATGCTAAAAAATTATAATTTTTATAAGTTGTTTATGTTTTTAATATATTTTTAGAGAACACGCAATTTAGACTAAAAAAGGCTAAAAAAGCTAAATGAGTTTTTAAAAAAAGCTAAAAAATAAGCTAAGAGCTAAATGAAAATTTTAAGGCTAAATCTGAAACAAATAAGCTAAATTTAGCTCAAAATAAGCTAATATGGTCACGCTGGGTATAATAAGAAAAAACTTAGTTTCATTTAATTCCTTTAATATTAAAAAATTCAGTAAATTGCGACTTTGACTCGCGCACGAAGGGTTCCGTACATTCGGTTCTGAGCAAAAGCAAAAAAGCCACATTAAAGGCTTTTTTGCTTTTTTTGAAGTTTTTTTCAGTTTAAACGATTTTTTCAGTTTTGTCGCTTTTTTCTCATTTTACGATTTTTTTCTGTTTTTTCGGTTTTTTCATTCATTCTGAAGATTTTTTTCATTTTGGCGATTCTTTTTCCGTTTTGGCTTTTTTTTCCTATTTTAAGTTTTTTTTTTCATTTTGGCGATTTTTTATTTTGGCGATTTTTTTTTCATTTTGGAGACTTTTTTTTCTGTTTTTGGGACTTTTTTTTATTTTGAGGATTTTTTTCATTTTGGCGATTTTTTCATTTTGGCGATTTTTTTCATTTTGGCGATTTTTTTTTCATATTTGCGATTTTTTCCTGTTCTTGGATTTTTTTTCATTTTGGCGATTTTTTTTCATTTTGGCGATTTTTTTCTGTTTTTGGGTGTTTATTTTCATTTTGGAGTTTTTTTTCATTTTGGCGATTTTTTTTTCATTTTTGCGATTTTTTCCTATTTTGGGGGTTTTTTTTCATTTTGGCGATTTTTTTCATTTTAAATTAAATTTAATTTAATTTTAATTTAAATTTTTTGAAATTTTAGTGTTAATTTTTGTAGTCTGTATAAAAATACACTAGCCTTACAAATTTCAAGTGTATATACATACATACACACAATTGTATGTATATTACATGGGATTTTCACATTTTTCGTTGTTCGTTTTGGAACACCCTTTAATTTCCAATCCCCATGTATTTGTTGTTGTAGCGGCCTACATACTGTGTCCAAATTTCAGGTCTGCAGCTCTTATGGTTCTCGAGAAAATACCCTGTGACAGACATAGTTTTAGACACATGTAGTTAATTTTACATAACACAAAAAGTTAAAGTTTTCCAACCCTGGAAACGTCTTTTTAATTTTTTTATATTTTTTTAATTTAAAATTCCAATTTTAATCGTACTGAAGTGTAAAATAAGTTTATTTATTAAAAAAAATAAAAATTTGTTTTCGGTAGTTACTTTTATATGGCAAAATAAAGTTTAAGTTTTCCAGCTCTGCAATCGTCTGCTCGATTTAGCTGAATTTCAATACCAATCTATTTTGGAAAATTTCTGACACACCAGTCCAAGAACGAAGTCTCTAGCTTTTCTGAGAGCTTCGGAAAACCGATTTCACGTACAGACAGACGGACAGACGGACAGACGGACATCGCTTATTCGTCTTCCCTATGCATAAGGATCCAGAATATATATATTTTATGGATCGCTTATTGATATTATAGAAATTACAAACGAAATGACAAACCTATATATACCCTTTTACCATTTTTTTGGTAAAGGGTATAAACAAGAATACATTCTTTTTTTGCACTTATAAACAAAACACACCCGTTACATACATACCAACAGCCATAACCAAGCAAACAATACCAAACCAATACGATACTTAATCATCTACACCCGTACATTAGGTCTAGAAATAAAACCAGCTATATACGTACATCAATGCATACATATACACATTATACATATCTATGCATAACTATGGCTGAGCAAAGTATGCACAACCATATATACAAACGTTTTGCACATAATTAACGAAACCACTTCAACAAATACACAGAAAAAATTTAAAATCAACTTTAATTAATATTTTAGTTAGAAATTTGTACTATTGATTAAATCCTGTATTGATTTTCGTCCTGCAAACAAATTGATAATATCAATTAAAGAATTTGTAAAAATGAGGTTTTCTTCTTTTTCGAGATCAATTAATAGAGTGAATTGAAAGTACGCGTTTATTTTAAACAAATGAATAATTGGTCCAATTATATTAATAATTGAATTTAGAGATTTTAAACAATTAAATTGTTCGTTGAATGAATTAATAAAAGTAGTTGAATTGTATCAAATTTTAAAAAGTAAAAGTAAAAAAATTTTAAAAAGTAAAGTAATTTTTTTATTTATTTATTTTAACTTACTTATTTTAAATTTAATTTATTTGTTTAATTCCGTAACTTACGTTGCAGGCTTTGAACATGGAACCTACATTCTAACAGGCTAACACACATCCACTAGGCTATCGTGGCAAATTGTTTTCTATTCAATTATTGCACATATGTGTTCTTATTTTATTTTTTAATTTACAGCGCTGTCATGCTTCGAACTTGGTACTTCTCGAATAACAGGCTGACACACTTCCACGCAGCTACCGTCACACAATCGAAAAACTTAAAAAAAAATTAAAACATGAACAAGCACAAACACAAACACAAACCAAAATATTTTTTTTCATTAAACAAAGTTAATTCAAACAATCAAAAAATTGGTTGAATTTTTAATAATGCGTACAAAAGTTTATTATTCGTCTGTATGTTTGCATATTTGCTAACATCCATACAAACATTAACCTTTTTTGTTTTCGATCAACAAAATTTAATTGGGACAATTATAAAATTGTTTGAAACAGCATTACTTGATTTAATTGGAAGCATTTTGGCTAAAATTTTTTCTGTGTAGCTACCGACTGCGTGAATATTCGCTGGGATACCAGTAAAGTTTGCATATAATCGCAGATTTTAATAATCGTGATTGCGATTAAAAAATATGCGATTAATCGCGATTATCGGCTAATTGCGATTAATCAAGAAAACATACTATTATAGTTTTTACTAAAACCAAAATAAATTGTTTCATGAGTTTAAGTCGAACTTAGGGTTTGGGATTTCCCGGACTTTTGCACTTCCCGGGAAACGGGAATTAAAAAATCAAGTTCCCGGGAATTCTAGTCAAAATAACATTAACTGATAGAACACCCTTCAATTTCGATTTTTTTTAAATTTTAGTGTTAATTGTTGTAGTCTGTATAAAAATACAATAACTTTACAAATTTTAATAGTATATACATACAATTGTATATATATTACATGGAATTTTAGCATTTTTCGTTGCTCGCTTTAGAACACCCTTTAATTTTTAATTCTCCCGTCTTTGCTGTTGTAGCGACCAATGGTCTACACACTCTGTCCAAACTTCAGGTCCATAGCTCTAACGGTTCTCGAGAAAATAGCCTGTGACAAATGGACGGACAGCGTAGAGAAAACAATACTGTTCTTTTTCACCTTTGGTGTACGGAACCCTAAAAAGTTTAAATTTCCCAGCTGTGGAGCTGTGGAGCTGTGGAGCTGTGGTTTTTAGTTTTCTAATTTTCTATACCCAACTTTTCTTTCCAAAACATAAAATATATAAAAAAAGTTATTAGGCGAAAAGTGTAAGGTTTCCAACCCTGGAATCAAAATCTTAAATTTTTCTGATTTATTACACCAATATTTTTCTTTTAAGAATGTAAGATATGTTGAATTTATAAATAAAAAGGAAAAATTAATATTAGTAGGTTATTTTTATATAACAAAAAAATTAAAGTTCCCAACCTTGGAAACTTTTTTTTTATTTATTTTATTTTTTTTATATTTTTAATACAACTTTTATTCGTACTCTAATATAGAATAAGTTTATTTAACAAAAAATTTGTGTTATCTAGTTACTTTTCTATGGCAAAATCAAGTTTAAGTTTTCCAGCTCTGAAACCGTCTGCTTGATTTTGCTGCTTTTGAATACCAATCTATTTTGGACTACGTCTGACACACCAGTCAAAGACTGAAAAAAACTTTCTGGGAAAACTTTATTTTGCCATATAAAAGTAACTACCAAAAACAAATTTTTATTTTTTTATAAATAAACTTATTTTATACTTCAGTAAAAACAAAATTGGAATTTCATATAAAAAAAAAATAAAAAAAAAATTAAAAAGGCGTTTCCAGGGTTGGGAAACTTTAACTTTTTTTGTTATATAAACGTAATTTACTGAAACTAATTTTTCCTTTTTTTCTATAAACTAAACATATATTATATTTTTAAAAGAAAGAGATTGGTGTAAGATATCAGAAAAATAAAAGAGGATGATTGATTCCATGGATGAAAAAATTGCACTTTATGTGATATATAAAAGTAACTAGCTCTAATGAGATTTTTTTTTTTCTTTTTAAATTATATATATTTTGCATTTCAGAAAGAAATCTTTGGTTTCCAGAGCTGGAAACTTTTAACTTTTTTTCTGGATATTAAAGTAACTAAACTCAACAATTTTTTTCAATTTTCTTTTTTCTTTGTTCACTTAACATAGTTTATAAATTTTTTTTAAGAACTACTTGATTGGTATAAGGAATCAATAAAAATTTTAAACGATTATTCCAGGGTTGGGAAACCCATACTTTTTGTGATATCTAAAAGTAACTAGGTCAAATTATTTCTGTATTGTAGCGGCCAAAGTTTCTTTTTATTAAACCGTAAGAGCTACAGACCTGAAATTGGGACAGAGTATGTAGAACTTTGGCCGCTATAATATATGAGAGTTAAAAAATTAAAGGGTGTTCCAAAATGAGCAACGAAAAATGTTAAAATCCCATGCAATATATAAACAATTGTATAAATATAAACTTTAAATTAGTAAAGTTAGTGTATTTTTATACAGACTTTAACAATTAACACTAAAATTAAAAAAATTTAAATTAAAAGGTGTTCTATCATTTATTGTAATTTTGACAACTTGCTGTAGCTTCAAAACCGTAAGAGCAAAACTCTTGAAATTTTCTAAAACGGTAAAACTAGAAAATCCCAATATTTAAAAATCGCCAAACCGAAAAAAATCGCCAAACCGAAAAAAATCGCCAAACCGAAAAAAATCGCCAAAAACCAAAAAAAAAATCCCCAAAATGAAAAAAAAGCGCCAATTTAAAAAAAAATGTAAAACTAAATAAATCCCGAAATAAATACCAGAAATAAAAACCGGAAAAATCTCCTAAATTAAAAAAAAAATTGCAAAAATGAAAACAAACGCCAAAAACCGAAAAAATCATCGAAATGAAAAAAAGCGACAGAGGTAAAAAAATGGTTAAAATGAAAAAATCGCTAAACTAAAAAACGCTCAAAACCGAACGTACGGAACCCTTCATGCGGTAGTCAAAGTCGCACTTTAATGAAATTTTTTCTACATCTTCAATTTGTATCTATGTTATGCTCTCAGCACAGTTGTGTTTTAAATTGACGGTCTTTCGTTGACAGCTTGTAACGAGTTCTTATTAATTTTTAGTTTAATTTAGAACAGTTCTAACTATCAAATTAATTAAAGAACATGTTCCGTTTTAATTTCCTGAAACCGTTCCTTTGTGCTGAACAAATTTGAAAAAATTCGTAAGGAATAATTCTTTTTGATATTGTATGACGTGACGTCGATTTTAACAACTGGAATAAGGGTGAATGTAAACTATCTCTTAAATACAGAGCGTAGAATAAAATATTCAAGTCAAAAAAGAATTAATCGAAATATACCGAGAGTTCACTTATTAAAAATTGCACTAGAGCAAAAAAATTATAAATTTTTGCACTAAACAAATATTTGATACATTCTTCCACAAAACAAATATGTATGTATGTGGTTATGTATGTATCTCTATACTACATATACGCACTTCGGTAAAGGGTATATAAGATTCGGCACAGCTGAATATAGCACTCTTACTTCTTTTTAAATATTTTTTATGTTTTTTTGTAATAATGCGAGGTTCTAAAATATGACAAACTACACCTATCTGACAACCGAATAAAAAATATTCGTATCAATCGTAATAAAATTTTTGAGTCATTACGACGTTTTTGAAATAAAATTGGGACAATATAATAAAAAAATAATAAATTTAATAAGTGCTTAATTTGGATTTTATTTATTATTTTGCTTAAAATACTTTCATTGTATAAAGGTGTAGGAAAATAAAATATATGCATATCGAATATAAATTATTTCTTGTGTTTTGTATAAGTTTCTGAGCCTTCTCGCTTATTCTTTGGAATTTCCAAAGAGATTACCTAAATTCGTAAATAATTTTTGAAAGTATGTGCATAAAATAAAAAAGTTTAAAGCCTTTTAAAAGTAGGGTTGAAGTCTACTGATGATTTGTTTAAGCGCCAATGAAATCCAGGCACATAGACATGTTTAGGCCATATTTTATATTCAACATTTTAATTTTTTACGAGTTGAATTTACCCTGCATGCAAATTTGGCATAAATTCTTTGCTTAAGAAAGGGAAAAATGTTTAATCGTAATCTAACGATTAATGGTTTCGATTACGATTACGATTAAAAAATGCGATTAATTACGATTTCGATAATAATCGCTGTGCAAACCCTAGATACCAGCATGCAATTGCATGGGGTTTCGTTTAATACTTGCGTGTATATTTCGTTAGCATCATCCTCATACAAATAATTATTGTTTACTCTGTTTGATGAAATTGTATAAGTGTTGCAGTTTTGGTAACCAGGGGCATGTTCCGGCAAGCACAGCAATTCCGCTGTAAGGGCTCGTACAATTTATTTTGTTGAGCCGACTTACCTCCAAGAGGAGTAAATCATATTTTTTCGAGCACAAAGGTATGAAAGTGCCTTTGTAGATAAATTTTTTAGCGGCTTCGGCTGACTGTTCTCACAGCAACTTCGGCTGACTGTTCTCACAGCAACTTCGGTTGACTGTTCTCACATCAATTTCGGTTGACTGTTCTCACAGCGGCTTCGGCTGACTGTTCTCACAGCAACTTCGGTTGACTGTTCTCCTAGGCTAAGCAAGTATTGTATGTTTTGTAGAAAGTAGGTAACTTACTAACCTGACACCGACCGTAACGAACCACACACCCGAACCTGCATTAGCATAAGCCGAAACCTACATCTACGACGAACGAAGCCATCGAGCCGAGTCTACCAGCGACGAACCTGCATCAACGACAGTCAACGAACGAAGTCATCAAGCCGAGTCTACCAGCGACGAACCTGCATCAACGACACTCAACGAACGAAGTCATCGAGCCGAGTCTTCCAGCGACGAACCTTCATCAACGACACTCAACGAAGGAAGTCATCGAGCCGAGCCTACCAGAAAGGAACCTGCGTCAACTCAATGAACAGGGTGACCGATGACATTTTTAAAAGTGGCACCAAATAGGAGATTTATCAAAAAAAAAGGGAAAAGTTAAAAAACGAGAAAACTACACTAAACTTTTTATTTTTTTGTATTTTTATATAACTCACCTAAAAAAATGAGGAAAAAAAGTGGCAGGTATTTGAAAAAGTGGAAAAGTGGAATCGATATATCGAAAAAGTGGCCATTTGCCACTTTAGTCGGTCAAACGGTCACGCTGTCAACGAACGAAGTAATTGAGCCGACCCTACCAGAAACGAACCACAACGAAGTTATTTTGAGCTATTTTTATTATTCATATGATTTACATTTTTATTCAATATAGTAAGGTCTTAGTATAAAACCCCCATAGAGGGATAAATAAAGGTATTTTTATTACTTAAGGTTCGTGGATCCGTAAGTATACTCTGGGCGCGACTAAGCTACCTCAGCCGACAACAAAACCACGTTACAACATGTTACAGAAAATTGAAATTTACCTGCCGATTCTTTTATAATTAATCACATTTGATTTATTCCCAAATTTTAATTAAGTCATTAACTATGATTCTTTCCACATATTGTGTAAATAGCCAAATTTCAATCTCTCAATCACAATGAACCCAATTAGGTCTCAGAAAGGTGGTGCGGTATAGCACCACACTTCCTAACCTAACCTGACCAAATTTCATCGAAATAATGAATATTATTTTTATTATGCTCTGTAATTTGTAACGAAATAGCTTGTATCAAATTTTATTGATTTCATTGGATTCAATATTTAATCTGTCGATTCTAGAATTGTTGGTCAAATACAAGGTGGTCACAATTTCATCTCAAACTTACAGGTATGTTCTGCAAAACACAAAATTAAAAAAACAAGAAAACATTTTATAAATTTCAATTTTATAATGAAAATTTTACGAAAATCTTACTATTTTTTATTAAAATCAAAATCACTTATTAACCATTTTAGTGTTTGGTTTGGTTTATGCTAAATTCATTAGTTCACTTCAGTATAACTAACCTTGCGATTTGAACTAGCCAATAGTCTTGCGATTGCGATTTGTCAGAACATGCCCGTCAGAGTGGCTGATAGGGCCACGGAACTAGTGGCCAGAAGTATAGCTGAAGGTGAGAAGGTAACCTTCTATGTC
This sequence comes from Tachina lurida, assembly GCA_944452675.1. Classification (NCBI taxonomy): domain Eukaryota; kingdom Metazoa; phylum Arthropoda; class Insecta; order Diptera; family Tachinidae; genus Tachina; species Tachina lurida. The sequence continues at coordinate 112,405,404 of OX101752.1, read as the reverse complement.
GACAGCCAGGCAGCTCTAAAAGCTTTGGAAGGACACAATATCAAATCGAAACTTGTTAGTGACTACAGGAGAGCTCTTAACTTGCGCTGACACTAGACTATGTTGGGTTCCGGTCCACAGCAGTGTTGAGGGAAATGAAATTCGCGATAACATTGAAAGGATAGGGTCGGCGTTAGATGAGAGAATGTGTGACAGATCGATGAAATTGTCCATAGGTCATTACTACAGCGAACGCAGTAGTTCATGGCTAAGTAGGGAGAATTGTAGAACCTTGAGTGCTATGTGGCCAAAACTTGAAGATACAAACTGCTACTGGATATGAACAGGAAGGCGATGCGAGTCGTGATGGATGTGTTGACTGGTCACTGCTCGGACAGAGCAAGAAACAAAATTTGGAGAACTGGCACTCAATATTTCTGTCAGTTGTACGGGGTTGAAGAGGAATCAGAAACCACTGTGTGCTTAATAACACTGTTCTGCAAAAAAAAATTTTCAATAAAAATACGTATGTGTTTTGTATGAAAATTCGTGCCCTAACGTTTTTGTCTATGACGTGCAGATTTTTTTAATGGGTATAGCTAATATTACCCCAGAAACACGGCGGTCACGCTAAGTTATTTTAATAAAACTCGATAACGGTTTGTTCGATTTTAATAAATTAAACACTTAAAGATGCCTTATTATTATCGTTCAAACAATTTTTTTTTATAAATTTTCTCTATTTTCAACAGTTTCGGAGTTGTTCCGAAATTAGTGAAAAAAAATATTTTTAATGCAGAATTGATTTTTTGTTTGTTTTCAAAACTTTATAAAAAAAATTAAAACAGCAAATATTTTAAATTTATGTTACTTTTTGGAAAGTTAAATATGCTGGGAATTAAAAAAACTGTAAGAGTAAATCTGTACAAAAATTTTGATTTTATTTACATTTTAAGCAGATATCCTTTAATAAACATTATGTAATACTATCCGTAAGAAACTTGCATCTTGTGGTTCAATCGCAGGGCCATACCAAGTAAAATAATTCTTTTTTTATTTTTCCTGGAAGAAAGAAATATAGTAATAATAGGCTCGGAAAGCAGTGTGGCTACATAATGTAAATCAAAATTCGTCCGTACCATTAGCTCATCCAGTAACTATGAAAGAGACCTACCAAAACAAGAAATTACTGCTCAAGGGAGTTCAGTACGATCTTTATTTGTGGAATATATGTGAATTTTTTTTTAAAGTCACTATGCTAGCAGAATATACAAAATATTGTTGCTTTTTTGTGAATTGGTCCTTAATATCCCATGCGATTCCAATATTCAAAAAGACTGCATATGAGTCTTTAGTATGTCGCAATTTTATTGGAAATAGAAGGTCTCCAAATTACGAAGAACTGGTACAAGAACTTCTTATCTTATATCAAGAAGTCAGATGAACCGTGCCACCATGATCAGCATGGTGAAAGGTTCTAACGAGATATTGCGTACATGGAAAAAAGCGTCAATTGGTCCCCAGAAATATGAATTGATTTCTGCTGGGAAACCAATCTTGGAACATCAGATAAAATTTATAAAAGAAAGTGATCTACTAAGGATTAGTTAATTTTTTTTATTATACTTGTATTTAATTTCATTTCAGATTTTAATTTATATCATAGAAGCCATTTATGTGTAAAATTGTTTACTTTTATCATAATAAATACGTATTTTATATTCCAATATCAGTATTTTATTTAAATGAAAATAGCTCAAAAACCAGACGGGGTGTAAAGAATCTGAGAACAGATTTGTATTCAGCACACAAAAGTCCATTAAAATTTCATAATGAAGTTCTTGCTCCTGACCTTTTTCTATTTTTTTGTAGAACAGTGTTATCTGCCATTGCCCGAAGCTGCAACATCATAGACTTAGATGGCTGAGCAAACGTTTCCATAAGATCATTATTGATATCGGTAAGAGTAATCTGGCAGATATCTGGTGCTGCATCCTGGAAATTCAGTGGCGGTTAATAGGAGTATTTCTATGTAAAAATAGGGGTCTAAATAGTTGCATTAACGGGACAATAGAAGGGACTCACAATGGTCTCAACTGGGTCTCCGAGTGGAGGTGCGTTATAGCACCACCCTTCCTAACCTGGAGTAGCTGATAGTTTGCCCCAATTATCACAAATATTAGAAAAAACATAAGTAAAAAATTATTTTCATTAAACCATGTAGCCAATTTTTTTTTTTACTTTTTTTTCGAAAGGAAATTTTTGTATAAGACTGCATTATAACATTTTCTGTTATGTGCGCAATAAAACATATACAGGGCAATTATGTAAAAAACTCCGCAGAAAATTTCTCCCAGGGAACAATTCCAACTAATAGGAAAATGATAGGGAAAACAAAAAATTCTAATTGGAAAAGGGGGAAATTTCCTGCGGAATTTTTTTACATAATTACCCTGATAAAGCTTTCGGTGAGTACATTACAAATTTTAAGCAATCTTGCTACTGCCCCTGCTGGCAAGGAAAATACCCGAATATTAATCTAATGTTTTTTTTTTAATTCCAGTAATGATTATGCTCGGCATGCCTATGTCCGACTTTAGACGTTGTAGCACTTGAAAGAAAAACATCTGGAATCCTCTTTTGTTTTTTCCTTTACGTTCACACGAACGGAAATGCTGCTGGCAATATTGCTTTTTCGGTCCTGTTCTGTAAACCGCACGAGTTTAGAAAACTAATTCCGACAATAGAAATATTTTTTTAGATTTTTTTTCAATAGTTTTATTATATAGATTCCCAAATATCGTATCTGAAAGAAAATTCCGTGTATGATTTTAAACACATCTGCAGGATCATTATTAATTTTTTAAAAACGAAAAATTTATGGGCCAAGCATATATGGATATGTATGTATGTATATGTAGAGTGCCGAACATAAAAACGATTCTCTCTTTCCCACCCTTAGTAAGCTACCAAACTACATGTTTCTCTAACAAAGGTTTTCGTGTTTTAACGCAAACTATGGCTGTTGGGGGTATTTTCGCAGTTTCCGTGTTTCACTTCCTTTAGTGTTATTTTGCATCTAATTTCGTGCCTAGTTCTCCATTGGTAGGAATCATTGTAGTTTTTAACAGTTTCTATGACATCACCCTATCAGTGGCATATGATAGACATTAGACACACGTATCTGTCTTCTGCTGTTTACTATGAAATTTGCGCTAAGTATTGAATATTGTTGAATTCTTTACGAATCATATGTCCACTTTTAACACATCACTATACAAGATTCTTTTGTTCCAATTGCACTTTTACGAATCAAGGATCGAACACGCTTTAAACAATTGTCAAAATTTGTCACATATAGTTTTTTTTTTAAATAAATAAAAAATAAAAGACTTTTTTAATTATTCATGTTCTAATAAAAAGACTTTTAATTATTTAATTTCTGCGTTATTTAGATTGAGCACACAATAAAAAGTTAAATTTCTAAAATTAAAATAATATTTAATAATACAAATGTTATACAAATTAATTAAAGAAACTCAATTTATATAAACATTAAAATTAAAAACTATTTTGTAAATGGAAACTAAATAAAAATTATTAACAACAATTATTATAGGAAATTTAATTAAAATTAAAAACCGCAGTTTTTAAAATATAAAAAGGAAAAGAAATAGAAACTTTAAGTATAAAATTTTAATAAATAAAGGCAAAATTTGATAAATTATAAATAATATAATTAATATCACTGGAACAAGAAGTATAAAAATTTTATTCGAGATTCTTTCTTAGAAGAAACGAAGTTGGACTGGGTTTTCAAAATAGTGAGTGGTTTCTTTGCCCCCCTCAAGGATTTGGAAGAAAACGATTTGTTAAATTTTTATTATAGTTATTTAGGTTTTAAATAATTTTTATTTATTTCTTTTGCTTTCGTCTTTCATTTTATTTACTTTTTATTGTTGTTGTATTAAATTTATAGAGTTGAAAATTAGTCAACTTATATTTTTATGCATGTATGTATGTATATTCAAAGGATTTTGTTTTTGTCACTTCGTGTTCATATGTGAGTGTGTATTTGTATAGGATAGTATATGTTTATTACGTATGTATGTAAGTATATATGTATGTATGTATTAATAATGCTAAAAAGATTTAGTTAATGTAAAGTGCGCGTCAAAATAATATTTCAGTTTTGGTTCATATTTTAAGTGAAATTTATTTGCTGGTGGTTTCAACAAATCTTCAGTATGTTTCAAGCACACATTTTGAACAGTCACAAACCTCTTATCTTATGCACATACTTTCAAAAACCCTTTGAGAATTCACAAATAATAATATTTTTGAAAATCACATAATAAAAATAAGCATAGTAGGCTTAGAAATTTATACCAGAGCCAGCAAATAATTTTTATTCAATATGCATACATATATGTACACATATTTTATTATTCTATGACAATATGTCGAATAGTAAATTTCTTGATTTTTATTTGGTTTTTTTTTTTGCAGCGTAGTAGTATGAAAATTAACAGCGTTATGCATAATGAAAACCTTCACGCCAGTTAGTATAAGTGGCAGTCTTAACGAGTTTTGCCGGACAATTTTATATACATACATACATAGAAAATCACTCTAGGATTTAATAGTGCGTCGAGTTTTAATGTCAAATTGTGCGGAGGAACACTTTCAGAGCATGTAGAATTATGCAACATACTTATGTTAACTGGCATGATATTTTTGGTTATGCATAAGGTTGTATGCATAACCAAAAACCATGTATATGGGAGAAAATATAAAAATTTTCGGATCCAACACAACACAATACACACGTATATACACATACATATGGCTATATTTGGCCGGACTCAAGGCAACATATTTTAATGGTTAGGTTAGGTAGAGGTGGCAGTCAGAAAGCCGGACTCACTTAGACCGTTTTGGTCCATTGTGATGCCACGGAGACTCTGCTTATGCGGAGTCTCCACCGTCGAACCATCCAGAGCTCAGTATAAAGCTATTAATACGTTGAAGTTCAACACTAGCAACGTCAGAGAGTTCCCTGAATTCAAGAGCGACCATTGTGGCAATTCTTTTTCCTGCAAGTCCAGGACAGTGACAAAGTGACATATTTTAATACTAGTGTCACATTTTAAGTCAAAATCGGCACTGGTAATAATGGTGAATAACTTTAAATTATTCAAAAGTTTACATGAAACAGTTACATACATGCGCCAGTAAACCTCGGTGGGGCAGACAACTTGAGACATCTGAACTATTAAAGATTATGTTATTTTATGTTTGCATATTAAAGTCCTGCACAAGACCATTTATAAGAACTTTCAAGACAACGCTTAACCACACTGTTGGCAAGACATTTGTTTCTATTGTTTGTCTTGCCAACAGTGTTGTTTAGCGTTTGTTTTAGAATATTTCGCTGTAGTAAAACATTTGAAAAATATCTCATGTCTTGAAATGGTATTGGGCAGGACATTATTGCATATGTATAACCAACCTTGTCATTTTGACGCGTACTTTGGATTCTTTTTCAGACTACGTATGTACATATATTAAGTTTTTATGTTTGTTATATAAATTTTCATGTTTTCTCTTGGTTAAAATAGTTAATAGATTTCTTCATTTTTTAATTTTACTTTTTATTTATGTATATAATTTTTATATATCCAGATTCACTCACATTTGTTGTTTTATGTACGTATTTAAGTATTTATTATTATTGTAATTAACGGTTAAGTGTTGTTCTTGTATTTAAATAATATTAATTTTAGTATTAATATGGTTTTAATATACTCGATAATATAATTATGTTTACATTAATTTTGGCCCTATTATCTAATACGTATTTTGAGATTGTGTGTTTGTTTTGTTATTCTTGTAGTTAGTTTTATTTACTTTTTTGGCTTTTTTGAATTTGTGTTTAGTTTGGAAGCCAATCTAACAGTTTTATTTTAGATTTACTTTTAATACATTAATTTTATTTAAAGCGATTAGCGTGTACACTTATTTTCATTACCTCTTATTATGTATTTGCATGAATCTTATTTTAAAAACTACGTTTTTCTTTTTTTTTTTCTTTTTTTCTATATTTAAAATTAATTTTTAGTCACTGGCAACGACATTTATTACGTATTTCTTGTAATTTTATTGAAAATTTTTATTCTTTTGTCATGATGATTATGTTTTTTGTATGTAACATACCCAAATATCTATGATTTTGCTTTATTAAATGTATATTTTTATTCAATATAATTAAAAATAAATAATAGTTTCTTATTTCAATAATTTTTTTGATTAATGGAAGATTTGACGGTCAGAAGTCATCTGAATTGCAACAATATATTCAATGACATGAATTCCGTCAAAATGGCTGAAATAGGCAAAAAACTAAATTTAAAAATAACAAGATCATATACATACATATGTACCTATTTTTCGAGCTTTAAACTGACTCGCATGACCCCTCAATGAAAATTTAGAATTTTATGAGTTTTTTGTTTAGTTCGGTTATTATTTTCTAAATCGTTTAGAGCAAATGCTTATGTGCACTTTGAATGGTTTTAAAGCAGCGCTAAGTACCACTCAACCAACCTTCGTTTACAAACCTGCTTTGAGCGAGCCAGTAATTTTTACTTGGTAAGAAAATGGATCACTTAAATAGAACTTTCTAATTCAGAGTATCAAAATAAGGTCTTCTCCCAAGGCCCATACCCTCCTCTACAGGTAACTGTTGGAGAGCGCCAATATCAATCAGCAGAACTAACATTTAACATACTTTGAAATTGTTGCTTAAGAAACTTCTGATAAAAACTTCAACAAGGCCACATGTCTACAATTCAAATGACTTCCATATTTCAAAGTAAATGTAATTTTCGAGCTCTTTTTAGTAAAAATTCAACACAAAATTATACGTTTCGGGTTTTTGTAGTCGTAAATGGGATAAAATATGGCATAATAATTACAAATATATATGTATATATTATATAAACTTCTTTTTTTAACTAAACATTAACAAAAATAAAAACAAAATTTTGAACAAGAATTAAATATTTTATAGTTTAAGCAAACAGAAAAACAAATTATTTAAAATTATATTTTTAATAAAATACTTACAACTGAAATGCACTGCATTTCAGTTTGCCAAGTACACTTAGAAAAACTAAATTAAATTACTAATTTAACGCAAAAGAATTCAGTACCTTTGTTAATACTAAATACACATTTTTTCATTCTAAAATTTCTTACTTAATGCTTAAATTTAATATTTAGGTGACAAATTTCATTTTTAATTAATTAGTTTTCATATCAAATATTCCAGGAACGCTGTATGCAATTTGAATAACTTACTCTAGAACGCATTTAATTAAATATATTTGACATAAGCTACATAAGATTATGTGACTTTTGAATTTCCAAAATCGAGTTTAGCTTTCACGTTAAAAAAGAGTGGAACTCAACAAGTGCACTGAGTAGGTAAAATGTGTGGGTGCGATTCTGATTATATACAAAATCCAGCTCCATTAGAGGTATGGGTCTCCACACATATGGAAACAGTCACTGGGATTCTGGGAGCCGGCAAGTATATGTATTTGTGTTATTAACACAAACTCGCGTTAATTAAAAAATTAAAATAAGTATTGCATAAATATTTTTTTATTTTGGCGTTTAAGTACATTCATTAACAACAAAAGCTAGTATCCTTGCTGTAAACCGTTAAAAAAAATGGAAAAGCCAACGACGCATGCTGAATAATTTTATTTGTTGTTTTCTTTTGATTGAACTTTTGTAATTATGAACAAGGTAAAACTTCATGCCAGTTAGCATAAGTGGCAAAATTGAACATGGTTTTAACGAATTATGCCTTACAATTTTATATTTAAAATAAAGCTAGGATTTAATAGTGGGTTAAAACTACATTATGCGCCGATTTTTAATGTCAAATTGACTGCAGGAACTCATTAAGCCCATGTTCAATTTTGCCACTTACGCTACCTGGCATTAAGTTTTACCTTATACATATAGCTTTTTGGAATTGTGGTTGAAGTAGTTAACAGATGTACAGACGTGCTTAACCAACAACAAATAAACATTCTGAATAACAATAAATTATTGACATTTTAATTTATAAACGCACATCTCCGAAACACTTATGATTTTTTTCATTACATGTTTGTCATAAGATTACATAAAATGTTTGAAATTTTATTTACGAGTGTGTAAAAATGCGCAATTGCACCGTTTGCTAGACTTTTAAACGTTGTCATGATTAGCCTTAATGTATATTTTAAAGTCAATAAATAACAACACATTAAATTTACTGTTTTACACTAAGTTATTGCAATATACACAAGTTCACTTGTAAGTCACTTTATTCTTTACTTGCGGGTTGAAATAGCAAAATGTTTTTTGTGATTGCAATTTTCAGCACACCAATTTTGTGGTTTAAAATCATAATCGCATTTTGAAGTGACATAAGATAATCTTTAACGCATAAGCCAATTAAAGATCTACTTATGCCTGCGAAGTAATATAACCATCAGTTGTACAAAATGTGTCTACTACCAATTTGAAACACATGACCATGCAGAATCAAGAAAATAACATCAAAATTCCAATCACAGCTTAAATCTAATGTCGATTTATATTATAACATCAAAACCTTATAATCATATAATATATTACAATCTTATATAGTTATCCCATTTTCTGTTCAAGAACTAGTTGTGCATATTGTACAATTGCTCCTGGAATAATTGTTTCATTTATGTAGTTAGTTATGCAAATAAGTATAAATATAATTGCATTATATACATACGTGTGTATGTGTACATACATAAATATACACGCATTCTAATATAAGTTTAATTAAGTGTTTTATTTAAATTAATATTTATTAATGGTAACTAATTTAACTTTATTTATTTTATAAAATGTAAATAGTTTATCTTTTCATTTAAATATTTATAGAGATTTAAAGATCTTTTATGAACTAAAATTACTATGTAAAAGGGTTTACGTATTTTGTTGCAATTTTATCAACATTTTAATTTTGTGTTTAACTTCATTTGTTAATTTATGTATATTTTTACGTTTTCAATATAGAGGGGTTGTGGAATAAACAAATTCTATTTCTCAGTACTTGTAAAAGGATTATTTTTTATTTTTTTTATTTTTCATTTTGTTTTATTTCTCCAAAAAATTTATGAATTAACTTTACTAACGGCTTTCAGAAGATCATGATTTGTTTTATCTAACGCACTCATCATACCCAGGTTTCCGCCAAGACCGCCGCCAACACCGAGGCCACCACCCATACCAAGACCCAATTTTAAATCGTTTTGCCCCACAACGGAATGATGCAAATGGCCGGGATTGTGGGTGATTATTGAGTGATGATCTTGTTGTTGCTGCTGATGCTGTTGTTGTTGCTGCTGTTGTTGTTGTTGCTGCTGCTGCTGTTGTTGTTGCAGTTTATTGTTGTTATGTTGGGCGGATTTGATGGCTTCTTGGGCTTTCATTTTCTCTTGTTCTTCGCGATCACGGCGAGCCTAAAAGATAAGTAAGAAACAAATTTAAATTTTAAATCGTTGTACAATTATATATCGAAGTGAATATATAATATTTTTTCTCATTAAAATAGATACTCGTATTTTAAACGTTTTTAGCTTTGAAAAACTTTATTTACTTAATTAGTCTACTTTCATTTAATATTTCACCGTTGGGGCGGCAAAATTTTAAGAACCCTAAGAATTAAAATAAATTATAAATACATGTAAATTTTTTTCTATTTATATGATATTCTAAAGCAATTGAGTAGTGTATTGTTGAGATTTAACGACAGTTCGGGTTAATGTATTTGATATGTTTATTTGCGTAACCAGAGCGCACTCTAGTTAGGAGGTATTGACAAGCAGCGTTTAAAAACTTCTCGATTTGTGTAATTGATTTTGCTTCTGCTTACGGCCTCTGCTTCTGAATATGTAAACAGTCGCAGTCAAAGCGAACGCATGAAACGAAAAATTATAGACAACGGAGAATTTCAGCAGTCAACATGTTCGAACAGTTATCGGTTTGCTTGACTGCTCCTTTAAATAAATTCGGATGTTAAATTTTCATAACTATACAAAAAGTGTTATTTGAAACTCCACAGAGAAGGGTGCATTAATTATATGATTTTCGAAAAAAAATTGTGAGAAATTACCATTTTTGAGTTAAAAAGTGGTCTATATAACATATTAGGTGCGCCTAGGCACGTTCAGATTATATTGCTAAATATTGTTAGCAAAAAATTAGGAGCTTAGTGAAAGAAATGAAAAAAAAAATTTGTTACTTTACTTTTCGCAATCTTTGAAGATCCATAAAAACTTCGTCACCAAAATCGTAAACTCATTATAGGGGTTTACTTCCCTTTGGTAGTACTATCGAACTAGTGTTTGGGAAACGGGAATTCCCGGGCGGGAAATCCTGGGAAATGTCTGCCTAATATTCCCGGGAAATATTTGATATTTTCCCGGGAAAACGGGATATTTAAAGTACACCTTATTTCATAAATGTATCGCACATTCAGTTCAATAATGTCTTAACTCAAAAAATTCTTTTTTTGGGTTAATGATGCAGGACAATAATGAATTTCGTATTTTATCTTGCGTAAAAATTTTATATAAATAGCTTGTACTAACCCTCCTGAGAGAAGAGTGTGTTCATGCTATCATTAAGTTGTATATAAATTGAAAATTTTAAAGGTGTTTTCTGCAAAAAATTTTTTTGGAGTTATGACACTATTCAACTGAATGTACGATATAGACTTTTGTGACACACATACACAATTGCGTAAGTTACAGTCAAATTTATTTTCATTCATTAAGATTCATCATTGTATTATAATCCTGTTTTATATTAATACCAACATTTTCATTATTTTTTTATATATTACAAAAGTTATTTTGAATGATTGTGTGACTAAATTTACACGACGAAATTGTTCAGGGTCTCGTTCAAAAATGATACGTTTTTCATGGTCTGTTTAAACATTAATACCCTGTTTGTCGATGTCGCAGGAAATTTTTCATTCTAACAATTTCATTTAAAACAAAATTAAGTTTTAAAATTTGGTTTTTTTTATATAAAAAAAACTAAGCAGTTCAAATCTATACGGAAATTTTATAAAAATTACATAAAGTTGAAGTCATACCATTTCTACAAATTCTTCGACGAGAAAAATCATTGCTCTATTGCATTTAGTAAAAGCCTTTTCAGACTATAATACAAGTATTAATACTTTGTTTTAGCTTTTTTGAAATTTTTGAAACTGAAATTATATCAGCGAGGCATTCAAAGGTATTAATAGCCTTTATGATTGTCTTTTAATCACTATAATATATGAAACTGGAATATGAGTAGTTTCTATAAATTAAATAATTCGATGTTAAAAAAACTTGAAGTGATTTTTGCGAACTAGTGAAAATTTTAAGCTCATAGAAGCAATAAAATCTTTGAGTTGATACTTACTTATTGGAGAAAATATTTACGAGAAATACATTGAAAAACTAGACATTTAGACAGACTGTGGATAAGGGTATTTAAAATTCGGCGCAGCTGAGTATGTACTGTAAGTTCCTTGAACTTAGCGATAAGAAAGTTATATTCTTAATAAAATTTTTTGAAGGCATTATTATAAAATTGTTTACTAATTGCGGTAAAAGTCGTCAATTAGTCTGTATTTGATATCGTACTGAGTAATAACCAGGGACAGGGGTTTCATGCAAATGCATGTTTCTTCATTTAACCCTGATAATGGCAAGGACGAAATATATTTACGAAACAATGAATTTGTGTGAAAATGGCATTGATTTGTTAGTGCATATTTTTGCATATTTTGCTGAAAATTCATATTTTTGCATGATTTGATCATAAATGCATATTTTTGTCTCATATTTTGGTATAATTACATGGTTTTGTGTCATATTTTGTCAAAAAATCAAACTCCAAAAATATTGCAAGACAGTTTTTTGACAAATCTATTCCCTGGCATTGTTGTACAATTGTAGAAGGGTATTACAAGAAGACACCCACAAAATTTAATGAAAATTGTCATTTTGATGATTTCAAGAGGAAATTACCTGCTGTTAAGGCCGAAAGCAGTGAATCATTTCTGTGGAAACTTGATATTAGTTTTAAAAATGACAACAGATTTAAGAAACAAATCTAAAAGCTAGTATTCAATTCCTTGTAATGATTGTTTTAAATAAATTTATAACATTATATAAAAGGAATCATTCAAATTTGAGCCGATTACATCCACAGACCCTACAAGGCATTTCTCAATGCACTAAAGCTTTTTAAGAACAAATTGATAGAACTTCCCATTCGAAAATATAAAAAATAATAAAATTTTTTAATGAAAATAAATAAATAATAATTTTATTTTTTTACTTACGTATTTTTTACTGCAATATAAATATATCTCGAAAAATGCGTGTTTGGAGTTAATAATGCAGAAAAAAACTTTACATCGTATTTAATCTTGCGTAAAAATTTAATAAAACACTTTTAAAAGATGTGCATATTTTATTGTTTTTAGTGCATATTTTGCGTTTTTAATGTCATATTTTAGGCGCTTAAAATACCTTTTTTAAATGCATGAACTCCCTGTCCCTGGTAATAACTATATTTTATTTGCTTGAAATCACTTGAAAATTATTAAAAATTTGTCTTAGAACTGGTTTTGTATTAAATTTTATTTAAAAAGAATGCTTACATTAATAAGATAGTCGAAATTTCGCCAACTTTCATTTAATAAATGTACTTAATGTAGAAAACACGATTATTTCATTCCCGTTTCCCGGGAAGTGCAAAAGTCCGGGAAATCCCAAACCCTATGTCGAACACATACTGTCAGGAACATGCGGATGTTTTACTGTTGCTCCGTGTAATTTAAATATGTGACCTGCTTCACGAAAATGGACCTCTGCGCCAAAAAGATGTTATTGAGAAAAACGCGTTTAAAAAAAGCGGTTTGCGGCATTTGAAAGAGCGTTTTTTTTTTCCTATAAGAATCACTCAAAAGGTAAAAAAAAAATTTTTTTGGCGCAGAGGCCCTTTGCGTGGAGCAGGTCACATATGTATTTATAAGTTGCATATTTAATTTTAAAAATCTTTTCTTCATAGAGCAAACATTGATTAACAAATGTATAAAATACCTCAATAAATTTCAAATACACAAACACAATCAAGAAAATGATAGCAAATGCTAAAATCGCATTTCTTCTTGCAGATAATGAACAAATAACAAGTAATAGTGCTATATTCGGCTGTGCCGAATCTTATATACCCTTTACCAAAGTTATTTAACAAAAAAATTTAAAAAATTGTGTTATCTAGTTACTTTTATATGTCAAAATCAAGTTTCAGTTTTCCAGCTCTGAAACCGTCTGCTCGATTTTGCTGATTTTCAATACCAATCTAAGTTGGACAATTTCTGACATACCAGTCCAAGAACGAAGTCTCTAGCTTTTCTGGGAGCTTCGGAAAATCGATTTCACGTACACCAGACGGACGGACGGACGGACATCACTTATTCGTCTTCCCTATTCATAAGGACCCAGAATATATACATTTTATGGGTCGCATATGAATATTATGGAAATTACACACGGAATGACAAACCTATACATATATACCCTTTTTCATTTTTGGTAAAGAGTATAAAAAATTCAGTAAAGTGCGACTTTGACTCGCGCACGAAGGGTTCCATTCGTACATTCGGTTTTGAGCATTTTTTAATGTGGCTTATTTGCTTTTTCGAAGTTTTTTTCAGTTTAAACGATTTATTTAGTTTTGTCGCTTCTTTTTCGTTTTGGCGATTTTTTTTCTGTTTTTGGAGGTTTTTTTCATTTTGGCGATTTTTTTCTGTTTTTGAGGCCTTTTTTCATTTTGGCGATTTTTTCCTGTTTTTGGGGCTTTTTCTTTTTGGAGACTTATATCATTTTGGCGATTTTTTTTCATTTTGGCGATTTTTTCCTTTTGGCGGTTTTTTGCCAAGGGTTTTTTTTCATTTTGGCGAATTTTTTATTTTGGAAATTTTGTCATTTCATTTTGGCGATTTTTTTCTGTTTTTCATTTTAGCAATTTTTTTTCATTTTGGTGATTTTTTTAATTTTTGCGATTTTTTCATTTTGGATATTTTTTCTGTTGCTTGGGGTTTTTTTCATTTTGGCGATTTTTTGTTTAGCGTTTTTTTCATTTTAGCAATTTTTTTATTTTGGCAATTTTGTGTTGTTTTTGGGGTTTTTTTCATTTTGGCAATTTTTTTCTGTTTTTGGAGTTTTTTTCATTTTGGTGATTTTTTTTTAATTTTGGCGTTTTTTTTTTCATTTTGGTGATTTTTTCCTGTTTTTTTCGTTTTGGCGATTTTTTTTCATTTTGGCGTTTTTTTTTCATTTTGGCGATTTTCTTTCGTATTCGCGATTTTTTTTTCATTTCAGCAAATTTTTTGGTTTTTCGCGATTTATTTTAGTTTTAGACATTTTTTTAATTTGGTGCTTTATTTCGTTTTGGCAATTTTTTTTTTTTTTTTTTGGTGAGTTTTTCCTGTTTTGGGGTTTTTTCATTTTGGCGATTTTATTCTGCTTTTTTTGGGTTTTTTTCGTTTTGGCGATTTTTTTTTATTTTGGCGATTTTTTTTCATTTTGGCGATTTTCTCTCATTTTGGCGATTTTTTTCATTTCAGCAATTTTTCGGGTTTTTCGCAATTTATTTTAGTCGTAGACATTTTTTTTAATTTGGTGCTTTTTTTCATTTTGGCGATTTTTTTTTGGTTTTTGGCGATTTTTTTCGGTTTGGCGATTTTATAATTTTTTGATTTTAGTTTTACCGTTTTTAAAAATTTCAAGAGTTTAGCTTTTACGGTTTCCAAGATACAGCAAGTTGTCAAAATTGCATAGTCAAAATTGCATTAACTGATGGAACACCCTTTAATTTAAATTTTTTGAAATTTTAGTGTTAATTTTTGTAGTCTGTATACAAATACACTAACCTTACAAATTTCAAGTGTATATACATACATACATTCAATTGTATGTATATTACATGAGATTTTAACATTTTTCGTTGCTCGTTTTGGAACACCCTCTATTTTTTGTTGTAGCGGCCAAAGGTCTATACACTGTGCCCAAATTTCAGGTCTCTAGCTCTTACGGTTCTCGAGAAAATACTAATATAGTTTTAGACATAGTTAATTTTACATAACACAAAAAGTTAAAGTTTTCCAACCCTGGAAACGTCTTTTTAATTTTTTTATATTTTTTTAATTTAAACTACCAATTTTGGTCGTACTGAAGTGTAAAATAGGTTTATTTATTAAAAAAAAATAAAAATTTGTTTTCGGTAGTGACTTTTATATGGCAAAATCAAGTTTCAGTTTTCCAGCTCTGAAACCGTCTACTCGATTTTGCTGATTTTAAATACCAATCTAAGTTGGACCATTTCTGACACACCAGTCCAAGAACGAAGTCTCTAGCTTTTCTGGGAGCTTCGGAAAACCGATTTCACGTACACCGGACGGACGGACGGACAGACGGACATCGCTTATTCGTCTTCGCTATTCATAAGGACCCAGAATATATATATTTTTTTGGTCGCAAATTAATATTATGGAAATTACACACGGAATGACAAACCTATATATACCCTTTTCCATTTTTGGTAAAGGGTATAAAAATGCAGTTCGAACAATAATAATTAAATTAACTAAAAATAATACCTTATTGTTTATTACTTCAATTAATTTAAAAAAGAAATATTATTATTTTCTCTATGTGTTTGCAAGAATAACGTAGGCTGCTTCAATTGCTGCTGTTTTGAAATTGTTTCAATTAAGTTTAAAATTGTTTAATGCACTAATTATCCGAAATTATTATTTTTCTTATTCAATAAAATATTTTTTTTAACATCTATGATCATCTCCATTAGTGAAATGCGCATAGGAAGTAGCTACGAGTATAACCCTCAGTTATAAATTTGTATGTAAATTTTTGCAGAATTATGGGATAAGAATTTTCAATCTGGAAACAAAACAACACATAAGTCTGAAAATCACAGCCAACATTAGACTAACACAAATTTTCACTCAACTTTAAGAACAAGCTCTTCAAATTAATAACTTAAAAAATCCCGTATAACAATTTATCAACACTTACTTGCTCATTTATTTCTTTGACAGCTCTTAGTTCTTTTTTGAGTTTCATACGACGATTTTGAAACCAAATTTTTATTTGTCTCTCCGTCAAACACAGTGCATGAGCAATTTCAATTCTTCGCCTCCGTGTTAAATAATGATTGAAATGGAATTCTTTCTCCAACTCTAGAGTCTGAAAGCGTGTATAAGTCTGTCGACCTCGGCGCCGGGGACAACCATTGGGACCTGAAAACAAACAAAATTCATTTATTGAACATTTTTATTTATTCTGTTTACATCAACCTTAAACAAAGAAATATGCAAATTATATTCAAGTTAATTAGCCAAGCAGCAAACGACGAAGCAGAGTATTTATTAATAACATGACATTTAAATCAATTTAAAAATTGCAATATTTTTTATACAGACACTAAATTAAAATGACTCAAAAGATGTTATCTTTTAATGAAGCGAGCCAAAAATTGGCGAAAGATTTAACTCAATTTTCCCAAATTAATTTTTGGTATTATTTACGAAAGCAAAACGGAAAAAATGAGCTGAAAAGATTTCAAATATACTCGTATAATATTTAAAAAATTTTGTTCAATTCTTAAAACAATACAATCAATAGGATATTTTTAACATACAATATTTTCAAAGTTAATTTTGTTAGCTTCAATGTTTCTCTACGAAATCAATGCCTATTCAATATCAAATCCCAGCTGTCTTGCTATACATACAGTTCACCTTTTTGTGTTTTGCTTACTTATAAAATAGAAAAAATTTCGTTTCGTTTATATTTCAGTCAACACAAGTGCTCCATGGGTTTTCTGGTAATTTTTAACACCCATTGAGCACTTTGTAGCTGGTGCAGGAAAAGGGTAAAAATTTGTTTTATTTTCAATGTTTTGTATGAACTTTTGTAGTGTGTTGATTGACTGCTGTTGGCTGGTTGCAATTGATGGACTACACGCAGTGTTAAACTCTGTTTGATATCGCGTCGGCTCTTAGCAAATACCCACCCACACAGGCACATTCACATACATTCATGTGCCGTAAACTAAACAAACATATGTACTTGCAATCATAGTTTAGTTGCGCTTGTAAATCTTGCGATTATGAAATATCTTTTATCTTGCTGCGTGCAAATTTTTTTCTAGAAATGTTTTTCTGTGGGAATTTTTTATGCTACCTGTACTAATTTTTTTAGCCGTGGTGCCTCAATATTACGAAACAATTTTACGATGTTTTTTACAATTATCAATTTGGAAATATACTTTTGAAAATCTATATACATACATACATAAAATTGTTATTGTAAAAAATATCTGGCTTTTAGCTGTTTTTGTTTATGGCACCCTTTAGACTTGTTTTTGTATAATTTTTCCCATTTCATTTTTTTACTGAACGGCAGGAAAAATATATATGTATGTATGTAGTTTTGAAATTGTTTATGGTCTGAAAATAAAAACAATTGTTTGCAATTTTATCACGGTGTTTTATTGCTGACGTTTGCGTAATATTTTCAAAATATTTTTAAGCATCATACCTATACAATTATTTGAAGGGTGAGTTATAAGTACATTCATATAAATCGTTATGTTTATGTGTATTTACAAACGTACACACATTTTTCCGACGTATACGCGCTCATTTTCTAGGTAAAATGGTTTTTAATAACTAAAGATCTTTTTTTACAGAATTTTTAGCGCTAAACTATCACTATTTATCTCTAAAAGTAATTTTTAATATGCATACGCTTCTACACTTATAGAAAAATAGTCATATGTACGTGGCATCAATACTATGACACAGATCTTCAATACCATGAATGGATGGAATGGTACGCTATCATTAAGAAATACATATTACTATCCGGACAAGGAATCATGTCAAGGCAATGACTACTAACCTTGGAATGTGATGACAAGTTGTCATATAATGAAATAAATATTTTTAACCAATTTAATGACAGCATTTTATCAATATTTTAACCAATTGTCGTATGGATTATGATAAACAAATATTTATTTTTATTCCAATACTAATAAAACTTTTAAAATTAGTTACTCGTTACAAGCTAGCCTAGTTTATATACCAAAGCAATTAGTATTTGCGTCAACTATGTATTTACTATATCTTTACTAAAAATTGTATGATGGAATAAGTGAGACATATTAAATTTTTTAAAAGCAACAGAAAACAAGAAAATAAATAAAAATTTATTTCTTTAATTTTTTCATATTATAATATATAAAATATGTCATGGCATTGATTCCATTGCTGTCATATCGCATATGACTCCGACTCATTGATGACATTTGTAACAACAGTCAAAATGTCAAAAATCTGATGACAACGCGACCGATAACAATATAAATTTTGCTATGAATGTATGAACGTAAAGTGATATATAGGGTGGTTAAATTTTAAATTGAGTTACGGTAATATGATTTATATTATACATAATTTGTTTTTCATAATTTGTTTTCATAATTTGTTTTTTTGAGTGTTACTTACACAGAAAAAAATTAATTTCATATTTGAATACGAAAATCGTTGATTCAGCTAAAGAGCAAATAATGAATACACGCAAAACATGATTTCTTATGTTTATTCTAAATTTGCGCATATAATCTAAAAATAACTTTGTTGAGAAAAAAAAACAAGCCACGACTTTTTCGGCTACTTGTTGTAATTTACGCGTATACAAGACGACCAATCAAAATAAACAACAACAATAGCCACGTTGGGTCAATCAACAAGCAAGATAAACACCAACACAATTAAATTAAATTAAATGATTTTTTAAAATGCGCGGTATTGATAAACCTAATATTCAAGTTAATGACAAATATTATTGAATTTAATAATTTTATTCAATAATATTGTTTGTTGCTAATAATTCTTGTATATTTTTTTCTGTGTACTTCTCTTAAAAAAAAAACACACCAGGAATTTGAAATTGCAAGATCACATACAAGCAGTGATGCCAATAAACATTTTGGAAATTGCCTACACGATTGAAAAAATTCCCTTTTTTCCCTCCAACCAAAAATATTTTCCCTACATTTTTCCCTACGCTGAGATTTTTTTATTTCTAACAATAAACAAGTAAGAGTGATATATTCGGCTGTGCCGAATCTTATATACCCTTTACCAACGTGCGTACATATATATAGTATACAGACACATACATACATATTTGCTTTGTGAAAAAATTTATCATTTTTTTCTCTAAAGCAATTAATAGTAAGTGACCTTTCAGTATTTTTCGATTAAAGAATTTGATTTAATTATTTTATTTTCTGTTTTTTTCGGATTTTTCATTTTGGCGATTATTTTCTGTTTTTGGGGGTTTATTTTCATTTTGATGATTTTTTTCATTTTGGCGATTCTTTTTCCATTTTGACGATTTTTTCCTATTTTGGGGGTTTTTTTCATTTTGGAGATTTTTTTTTTCATTTTGGCGACTTTTTTCTGTTTTTGTACTTTTTTTTTATTTTGGAGATTTTTTTCATTTTGGCGTTTTTTTCTGTTTTTTGGCGATTTCTTTTCATTTTAGCGATTTTTTCTGTTTTTGGGGATTTATTATCATTTTGGAGATTTTTTTCATTTTGGCGATTTTTTTTTCATTTTTGTGATTTTTTCCTATTTTGGGGTTATTTTTCATTTTGGCGATTTTTTTTTTTCATTTTGGAGATTTTTTTCATTTTGGCGGCTTTTTTTTTAATTTGGCGATTTTTTCCTGTTTTTTGGGTTTTTTTTATTTTGGGGATTTTTTTTCATTTTGGTGATATTTTTTTCATTTATTAAATTTTTCCGGTTATTCGCGATTTATTTTAGTCTTAGAATTTTTTCTTTTAATTTGGTGATTTTTTAATTTTGGCGTTTTTTTTTTTGTTTTTGGTGATTTTTTTCGGTTTGGCGATTTCATGATTTTTTT
Organism: Tachina lurida; assembly: GCA_944452675.1. Lineage (NCBI taxonomy): Eukaryota > Metazoa > Arthropoda > Insecta > Diptera > Tachinidae > Tachina > Tachina lurida. The sequence goes on along the minus strand of OX101752.1, from coordinate 112,385,290 downwards.
GATTTTTTTAGTTTTACCGTTTTTGAAGATTTCAAGAGTTTTGCTCTTACGGTTTCCAAGATACAGCAAGTGGTTAAAATTGCATAGTCAAAATTGCATTAACTGATGGAACACCCTTTCATTAAATTTTTTTGAAATTTTAGTGTTAATTTTTGTAGTCTGTATAAAAATACACTAGCCTTACAAATTTCAAGTGTATATACATACATACATACAATTGTATGTATATTACATGGGATTTTAAAATTTTTCGTTGCTCGTTTTGGAACACCCTTTAATTTCCAATCCTCATGTATTTGTTGTTGTAGCGGCCAAAGGTCTACACACTGTATCCAAATTTCAGGTCTGTAGCTCTTACGGTTCTCGAGAAAATACCCTGTGACAGACACATGTAGTTTATCTTACATAACACAAAAAGTTAAAGTTTTCCAACACTGGAAAAGTCTTTTTAATTTTTTTATAATTTTTTAAATTAAAATTCCAATTTTACTCGTACTGAAGTGTAAAATAAGTTTATTTATTAAAAATAAATAAAAATTTGTTTTCGGTAGTTACTTTTATATGGCAAAATAAAGTTTAAGTTTACCAGCTCTGCAACCGTCTGCTAGATTTTGCTGAATTTCAATACCAATCTATTTTGGAAAATTTCTGACACAGCAGTCCAAGAACGAAGTCTCTAGCTTTTCTGGGAGCTTCGGAAAACCGATTTCACGTACAGACGGACGGACAGACGCACAGACGGACATCGCTTATTCGTCTTCCCTATGCATAAGGATCCAGAATATATATATTCTATGGGTCGCTTATTGATATTATAGAAATTACAAACGGAATGACAAAACTATATATACCCTTTTAAAATTTTTTGGTAAAGGGTATAAAAAGCAAATAAATGCACATTTTGTGAATATTGTAGATTTTTTACAAAACTTTGTTTCATATATTGTACAAAACAGACTATATCGTATGCCGAGTATTCACTATGGCATTTTTTGACATCGCTATAGTGTGTATTAGTGGCAACGTTTGTCATTTCGTATACTTTTCGTTGTGTGGCATTGATTTCCATATAAAAAACACATATTGAAAATGACACCACAAGAAATGCCAGATGTGTACTCAGCATTAGTTGGGTACCAGGTAGAAAAGTAATTAAAGCATTAATTAACAAAAACAAACTAAAAATATGTACATTCTTGCATCAATATTATAATTGTACTTAAAAATTATGGTGTAACAAATATTAATTGTGCTATCAGCACAATGTACCGATTTTCGTCGGCTCATAATTAATTAATAAGCTAAATTTGTATTATTACTCAATTAATTGAAATATAAGGACATAATTGCACCACACTACATTGCTAATAAAGTCATATAGACTTATTCTGGAATTGATTGAAAAATAAGGCCACTTGCTAGATTGAAATGCATTTTTTACTTTCTTGTATGGCTCTTTTTTATGAAACTTTTCAACGTGTTTATCTTAAACATAAACTATTTTATTTATTTCTTTTAAGTATTTTAAAAAAGTGTCCATGCAAAAAAGATCAGTTTGTGGAGCATTGGTGACACAATTGTACACGATGCATATATGCATTTTATGTCTAAAAAATTGAAAAAGAAATAATTGTAAAAATTCCTTACATTTTGCTCAAAATAAAAAATCTGTCCTATTTTCCCTACGCTTAAAATTTTACAGAAAAATCCCTACAAAAAGGGAAAATTCCCTACTTTTGGCATCACTGCATACAAGAATAACAAGTAACAGTGCTATATTCGGCTCATCAAAAAATTAATTGCAAGGAGTGCGTACTTGAGTCCAATTTAGTAGCATTTAATTCAGTACATACGTTTTTCTTATTTGAAGAAGGGTAAATACTTTTTTATGTCGAGAGGTGCGGTATAGGGTTTGATTTTAGACCCATGGTATCTTAGGAGAATTTTCTCGAAATAGATTACAATTTTGGTTATCGATATCGTTTTGAATTCGCAACACTTCCTCTTCTACGTCAAACTTTTAAACGGTCATTGACATTTACATATATAGACATCACAGCCGAATATGTACTGTGCTATCGAAAAATACGCATATGGCTGCTTAAAAGTTTGAAAAAAGAGACTTTGGATGCATAAATATTACGAAAACTAACAAACATAGAGAATGAGATATTATTACTATTTAAAAAATTTGCGATAACAGGCTAAAAAAACAAATTTACTTTTAGGTTGTTTTAAAAATTGCACAGTCAATAGTGAACTTCTTTCATTCTTCCCAAATTTCCCTACAAATTTTATAAAATACCTTATAAAAGCAATGTAATAGAATTGGTACATTATTTGCTTAGTACTGAAAGCGGAATTTCCCCAGTAAAAAAATTGCGTCAAATAAAGCCGGTTTCTACTACCTGTATGGCGAGTTCCCCGTTTGGAGTAGTACATTTTTGTTCACAAAAGCGCTTTATTGAATCTAATAAAACATGCAAACATAGCACCATAGTGATTTATATGTTTAAATAAAAATTACCAATCATTATGTATTTTTATCTCCTGTTTACGATGGCGTTATTAGTTTTTCCCTATAAGCTCTAGTTTTAAAGATATAGTGACATTTAGGATTTGCATAATTTGCACCTTTTTTGTATTATTCCGTTAATATATCCCGAATGATACTCCAAACTTAAAAATACTTTCTGGATTATTAATCTACACAAAAATCCATTTCATTTAAATAGATTCGCATTGATGAGTCTATCAGGGTATCTGGCTATTATTGCAAGAATGTTAAAAATCTGGTGTTTTTAGTTTATTCCTTGAAAATTTTTTTGACCAAGTATAACTAATTTTTATGTATTTTTGTTCCCTAATTACAAAAATAGGTTAATTTCTTTTCTAGCCCCTCTTGTTTCAGAGATATTTCGCGTTACATGAAAAAAAATACTTACAATTTTTCTTTTCTTTTTTTTTGTCACTTTATCTTCAAAACTAGAGCTGATAAAGAAAAACTAATCACTCCATCGTAATCAGAAGACAAAAATACATAAAGACCGGTTATTTTTATTTAAACATCATAAAAAACCCTCTCTTTTGTTGTGCAGTGTAATATATGTAAACGCATTTATGTATAAAATCTAACTTTAAAACCTGTGGTCTAATCGTCGCTTTCGATAACGAGCTTATTCGATCACTTTTTTTTTATTTGGGATTATGGCATTCGTTATCGAAACATATTATTACATTGTTCGATAGCAAATAATCTCAAGCTGAAAAAACGTGGGCGAATCACCTCGTTATCGAAAGCGACGATTAGACCCCTGCATTCTTGTGGCGCTATTATGAATATATTATTATAGTTTGCTTCATATATGTTTACTGGTTCTAAGCAAGCTCATATTTGAAAGTGAGTTATGATGCACTTTATTGTTTTATTGCTTCAAAGAGCATGAACGTTTTTACTGGGTCGTTACTTAATGTTACTTAATTTCAAACCGTAACTAAATATAAATGTTATAAGTTAATACAAAAGATGCAAATATAATTCGAGGAAGATTATCTCATGTGTAGGAATCCATTTACTCTTTCGGTCATAAGTATATTTCTTAACATAGTTTCCACGAGATTCACTTAGCTGAAAACCTTTTCAGCATCACCATTTCACCATGAAAATGACAACACACCAAAAGAACATTGAGCGAGTTCATTAAATTAATTATTTCCAATGGAGTCCATAAAAAAAACAACACTTGACCCCAAAATAAACAGGGTGAAGTGGTTTCAGACCATTTGACATGGCATATGTTAAAATACTGGTTATTAATTGTATCAGTTAAGCGATTAACAATATTAAAAAAGACTCAACCGGCAATAGGTTTTAATTTTTTGGTTTCAGTGTGTTCTTCTCAACCTTTCCGGTTCATCAACTTTAAAATGTTATGATTTTAAGGCAATCTGTTTGAATATTAACGGCCCATATTACGAAAATTTTTGAATTTTTGAAATTTTGATGTGTCCTTATATGAAATTAAGTTCATTATTTTTCGAGTTAATATATTAATTATGCTTTGCTCTTGTGCTTTTATGCGTTTTTGAAACAGAAGGAAAAATCTAAGATACTTTAATTATATAATGGTGTGTCCTTAGTGTTGCTGGCTGCTGTAAGTATGAATTTGGCAGAGTTTGTTAGCTGATGAGTAACAGACTATACGGTTTTGATACTTCTATTAAAAATATGCATCCTAACAATATCTACCATTCACCTAGTTTTAATAGTTTATTTTAGCAGTATTACAATATATGTTATACAAAAACTTTTTATTTCGGACAATGGCAAGACTGGTCATAAACAGGAATATGTATGTACGTTATCTTATCACAAATGATTAATATTACCAGCGATAACGTTGTGCGACTAAAGTCGCATTTTGCCCCTTTTTCTAATGCCTTGCCACTTTTTATGCCCCTTAGTTTTAAATCCCCTTTTAGTATCATTTGCATTATTTTGTGCCCCTTTTTATTCAAAGTCAACTTTAATTTTTATTTTTACAATAAATGTACGCAAATTTGTACATATTCTACCACATTCGACAAAAAGATTTTATTTCCTATGTGTATATATGTATGAAAAAAGACAATTTTTTTTTGGGAAATTGACAGTATGCCGCAATATTATTTTCTGAGTATATGGTGTTAAAAGGCCTTGGTATGAATTTTTTCATTTGTTTAAGATTTTTAAATATGAAATTACATACAGTCATTCATAGATAATTCTAACTGTATTTTCCGCAGCCAAATTTGATAAAAGCACATAATTTTAAAAGGTAAAAAACTTAATGCTAAGGGAAATAATATTGTATGAAAATACCACACTGAATTGCTATCATCAAGTATTGCTTTTGATTTAAGTTCCCATGAAATTAGTTCATCATGTGTTCCTATTAACTTAAAAAAACCAGTAAAAAAGAAAAAAGCAACACGAGAGTATTCCAATGATTAGGAGAGACGGCATAAGTGGGTTCAGATGGATGCAGATACCAAAAAACCTATTTGTGTTTTCTACATTCAGTTGCTCATCTGCCGAATGAATCATTGAATGTCATGTTAAAACAGCCACACACGTGGCCAATTCCAAAAAACAAATGATGTAAAAATATTCGAGCTTTTACCACAAAAAATACCGATTTTCGAAAGAAAGTTAATATTGCTGAAATGAAGCTTGTTTTAAAGATGATAAGATGAACCCGTTCAAGCAAATGGACAACTTGGCCAAATTAAATGCAAAAATATATCCAGATTCGCCAGTTGCAAAGTCTACGAGTTACACCTTATTTCTCTGTCTATATAAAGTGAAATTTAAAAAAACACATAAAGCATAAACATAAATTAGTACTCGTATTACGAAAAAAATATCAAATAGACTAAAAGTAGACACTTGTTAGTCCATGCTGTCTGCTTTAATTACACCCTTTACCAAAAAAATGGTAAAAGGGTATATATAGGTTTGTCATTCCGTTTGTAATTTCTATAATATCAATAAGCGACACATAAAAAATATATATTCTGGATCCTTAGGGAAGACGAATAAGCGATGTCCGTCTGTCCGTCTGTCTGTACGTGAAATCGGTTTTCCGAAGCTCCCAGAAAAGCTAGAGACTTCGTTCTTGGACTGGTGTGTCAGAAATTTTCCAAAATAGATTGGTATTGAAATTCAGCAAAATCTAGCAGACGGTTGCAGAGCTGGAAAACTTAAACTTTATTTTGCCATATAAAAGTAACTACCGAAAACAAATTTTTATTTTTTTTTTAATAAATAAACTTATTTTACACTTCAGTACGATTAAAAATGGAATTTTAAATTAAAAAAATATAAAAAAATTAAAAAGAGGTTTCCAGGGTTGGAAAACTTTAACTTTTTGTGTTATGTAAAATTAACTACATGTGTCTAAAACTATGTCTGTCACAGGGTATTTTCTCGAGAACCATAAGAGCTACAGACCTGAAATTTGGACACAGTATGTAGACCTTTGGCCGCTACAACAACAAATACATGAGGATTGGAAATTAAAGGGTGTTCCAAAACGAGCAACGAAAAATGTTAAAATCCCATGTAATATACATACAATTGTATGTATGTATGTATATACACTTGAAATTTGTAAGGCTAGTGTATTTTTATACAGACTGCAAAAATTAACACTAAAATTTCAAAAAATTTAAATTAAAGGGTGTTCCATCAGTTAATGCAATTTTGACTATGCAATTTTGACAACTTGCTGTATCTTGGAAACCGTAAAATCAAAATTCTTTAAAGTTTAAAAACGGTAAAACTAAAAAATTAAAAATTATAAAATCGCTAAATCGAAAAAAATCGCCAAAAACAAAAAAAATCGCCAAAACGAAAAAAAGCAGCATATTACAAAAAAAATTTCTAAGACTAAAATATATCGCGAACAACCGGAAAAATTGCTAAAATGAAAAAAAAAATCGCCAAAATCAAAGAAAATCACCAAAATGAAAAAAACCCCAAAATTAAAAAAAAATCGCCAAAAACAGAAAATAATCGCCAAAATGAGAAAAAAGCGACAAAACTGAAAAAATCGTTTTAACTGAAAAAAACTTCAAATAAGCAAAAAAGCCACATTAAAAAATGCGCAAAACCGAATGTACGGAACCCTTCGTGCGCGAGTCAAAGTCGCACTTTACTGATTTTTTTAAAATTTAAGGAATTAAATTAAACTTAGTTTTTTCTTTGTTCACTTAACATATTTTATGTAATTTTTTAAAGAATTAGATTGGTATAAGGAATTAGAAAAATCCTAAATTATGATTCCAGGGTTGGAAAACTTACACTTTTTGTGTTATGTAAAATTAAATAGGTTTAAAAATTTTTTTCTTTTCCTTTATACATTGAATATATTTTATGCTTCTGAAAGAAAAGTTTGGCGTATAAAATTTGAAAAATGAAAATTACAGCTCTAAAGATGGAAACTTTGAATTTTGTTTGATATTAAAGTATAAAATTTATATTTTTTATATCTTTGTTCACTTAACACACTTTATTAATTTTTTAAATCAGAAAAATTGAATCAAATTCTTGAATCGAAAAATACTGAAAGGTCACTTACTATTAATTCCTTTAGAGAAAAAAATTATAAATTTTTTACAAAAAAAATTTGTATGTATGTGTCTACTAGTACTGTGTATACTATATATGTATATGTATATGTATGTACGTACGTTGGTAAAGGGTATATAAGATTCGGCACAGCCGAATATAGCACTCTTACTTGTTTTATTTCAAAACGATTTGGAAGAATGGATTCCAAGTAAAAAACTTATTAATAAATACAAATGTATTCAAAAGAAAAAGTATTTAAGGTATTTAATAACTATGCATAATGCCTAAAAAGAATAATATTATCATTTTGCATTATGCTGGTTTTTAAGTAAATAAGTGATATGAACCATGTCCTAAAAATGTATTTATGTATTCTTTAATTTTTTGTATATCTTAAGAACTGGGGCCAATTACTGCATTCGATATCGAACGAAATTTCCATTTATTTTCTGTTGGAATTTCGATTGATATCAAATGCAGTAATTTGACAACTCTTCTATTATTAACATAGATTTTATGATCTTTTTTATATAATAGCTATTTATACTACGTTTATACTGGTCTTATTTACAAATAGAAGTATATATGAAGACTGTGAGTCAATTAAGCAATTATAAAACTAAAAATTTCTTTTTCTGTATACATACATACATCGCATCCCCAGCAATAAGTAATTGTTCTCGTGAATTAGTAAGTTACAATTTTTACTTGCAAATAACACGTGCGTATAAACGTAATATATGAGATCTCATAAAATTAATGTTTTTGTACCTCTTATACATTAGAAATTGTTGTTTGTTGTTTGTTGTTTGTTTTAAATAAACATAACTTAATAAATATGCTTGTTTCTTTAATTTTTCTAGATTTTGAAGTTGCTTCTTTTTTTCTTCCAAATCCCCTTTTTGTGCCACTTTTTTTTTGAAAATCCCCTTTTTGTGCCCCTTTTTGAAAATTTTCAACGGTAACGCTGAATACTACAAAACCTTTTAGTAGTTAGCTACCACTCAAACACACACATACTTAAGTTATTTATATTCCTGAAAATAAGATTAATTACATTTCATTTTGTTTAATTGCTTTAAGCGTGAGAGAAAGAGATGCAAATATGCTTTAAAAATTGTCAACAACAGGGCCAAATAACAATTATGGCATCCAATATGGCTGCCGACAGTATGTTGTTGGTTTTTAACAGGTAAGCAGGGTGCGCTAAGATAAACCAAAAGTGTAAACAAATCAAAACAATAACAACTGTCAACTCATAATGCATTTTATCTGGAAATATAACCCAGAGAAGAAATAAAATTCTCTTTGCACAGTCTCAAAGCGGGTGTGTTGAGTTGGTCAACAAGAGGTGAATTTTGTTCTGGTTTTGAGCAGTGTTACCAGGTCAACGTGTTTTGCTAACGCTTTTTTCCCATAATAATACACATTGTGTTATGCTCTTTGATTTAACCATACATACTTATGTACATATCGCTCATTTACTTCAATAGTGTCACAACTGAAAATAACTAGTTTTTCAGAAAACACGTTCTATGTTTTCAATTTACATACAACGCAATGAAGACATGAAAAAAATTCTTCTCTCACGAGGTGATAATACAATCTATTTGTATGAAACTTTTACAAAAGATCAAATACGAAGTAGCGAATTATTTTGCATCATTATCTGAAGAAACGCATTTTTTGAGTTATGACACTATTGAAGAAAATGAGCGATATGTGTGGTTTTCATTAATGTTATATATTTTTATATATAAGAAATTTTTGAAATACATATATGGCCGCATGTGAATCACATTTTTCTAAAACAACAACACAACTTTCTAACTTTTTATACACTTTACCAAAAATGGAAAAGGGTATATATAACATGACCATTTTTTTAGTAACTCAAAGCGGGACAATAATAACGTACGGAACAAAAATTTTTTACTTTTTTACATTTTCAAACATGTATGTATGTATATTATACTATTATATTATGGGACAAATTACCATTTTCCTACCGGGACACCGGGACGGTGAACCGAAAATTGGGACTGTAAAAAAATGTGAAAAATGTATGAATATATATTATCATATATGGCCATATACCCTCATTTTTCGGATCCGAACCATATATGGGATATCATATATGCTCCATACATACATATTTTATAGCTGGGTAGTCGAAAGAAGACTTTTTAGGCAAAATTCATGCATTTTTAATTTTTTTTTCAAATTCCCCAAAAATTTAAGAAAATGTTTCAGACATACAATGAAAATGTTTCTTACATACAACGAATCAATTTTTATGGTAAACATTTTTCATTGAAAACACTTTAAAAGTGTTGTCGGCTGAAGTGGTTTAGACGTTGTGTACAAATCTGATGAAAATTAAGAGCGATTGTCAACATAGCATTGGGTCGTTATCGAGGTAAAATTATCAATAAAATATTGGTATATAGTTTCAGTTAATGTTGTAACTAAAGTTACGACATATACAAAAGGTGAAATCAATAACTTAATTTCATATGTATAATGGCATTATTTCAGTTTTTGAACGCAATCATTTCACGAAATTAATTAAGTGTTTTATATGAAACTTGATTAACGTTATTTCGCTATTAACGACACAATTCACTTCATAGATTCAATGGAAAAAATTCATAGCTGACACAAAGATTTTCTTTTCAGTGTATAATTTCATAACACTGCATATATTTACATTGCATTTTACTATCCATGCGCGCCGTGTTACAAAGTGCAGTCGTGACATTTTCCCACTATTCATTGAAATTGTTAGTACCGGTTCACACACTTCAACATTTGTCGATCAACTCGTAATTCAGCTGTAAGAAAGACGGAGACGGAAATACAAATATCTCTTTTTTTCTTACAGCTGAATTACGAGTTGATCGACAAATGTTGAAGTGTGTGAACCGGTACTAACAATTTCAATGAATAGTGGGAAAATGTCACGACTGCACTTTGTAACACGGCGCGCATGGATAGTAAAATGCAATGTAAATATATGCAGTGTTATGAAATTATACACTGAAAAGAAAATCTTTGTGTCAGCTATGAATTTTTTCCATTGAATCTATGAAGTGAATTGTGTCGTTAATAGCGAAATAACGTTAATCAAGTTTCATATAAAACACTTAATTAATTTCGTGAAATGATTGCGTTCAAAAACTGAGAAACAAAAGTTGAAACGTGTGACCCGGGACTTACCAGAGGGTTTCCTAAGTCCCGGTTCACACGTTTCAACTTTTGTTGCTCAACTCGTAATTCAGCTGTAAGAAAGACGGAGACGGAAATAAAAGTATCTCTTTTTTTCTTACAGCTGAATTACGAGTTGATCAACATAAGTTGAAGTGTGTGAACCGGGACTAAGATAGACGGAGAAGGAAATACAAATATCTCTTTTTTTCTTACAGCTGCACTACGAGTTGATCAACAAAAATTGAAGTGTGTGAATCGGGACTTACTCAAACAACGTATACATATGTATGTATGTATAATTCAACTTTTCTTTTGTTGCTTGTTAACAACATTTCATCCACATAATTTGTGTTAGTTATTTATTTAACATTGTTTACGACTCTTTATTTTTGTAAAATAACAATCAATATACATACATACATACATAAGTATGTACATACACTCAAATTCTTGAGAAAAAACATATCAAGAATAAAGTTTTTTCATAGAAATGTGTTACATCAATTCAATGACTGGCACAGACTTAGTGACTGAACCGATTGGATAGATGTTCGATTGGTATTTAGAAGTTTCATTGAAAGAGAAAAAATTGTTTATATTTCGTTTAACATGCCATCCGGGAAGTACGATACTAAAATGTGTATAAACAAATCAATATGACCAAAATATAAATACATATGTATGTATATGTATGCATATGTACGTATGTACATATTCTGTACGTATTCTGTGTAAATGTGTACTTTTTTACATATGAACATATAAGTACATACATATCGTATGTATGTATAAATAAAGGAATATATCATATACTATGTACATATTCACATACATACATACATGAAACGCAAACAATAACAAAAAAAATTGTGTTTAAAGAATTTTAAAATCGCTGACAAACAAATTTTATTTTATTTTTTCAACACAAAAACAGAAAAGAATTAAAAAAATGATTCATGCAACCAAAAAATTTGCCAAAAATATGAATAATATAAAAAAATCATACATTCCTTTTCCCTTTTCTCTTTGATTATATTTAAAAAAATGACAACCAATAAAATTCCATACAATATTTTGTATCTTTTTACGAATATAAAAATTAAATAAAGACATAATAAATGTTAGTTTTACGATTATTTTTGTCATTTATTTGTAACGTTTCTTTGTAAAAAAAACAAACTCGTTTGAATGGCTTTATACATACATACATACATATATACATGACACAAAGATGAAACAAACGGGCGCTGTATTCCCGCAGTACAGAGGTTCTTAAATACAGATTTTCGAAAACAATAAATACCTACATCAAGCTAATAAACAAAGAAAAATAATAACACGGTATTAAAAATGACACTTATTTTTATAGTTGAAAAACGACTGGGGTAGATCGTTTTGTTAGTCTTCAAAATTCGATTTTTTGGGACTTATCTAACAAATATATGAATAACTCAATACATTTTGCACTGATTTCAATAGTCCAGATCTCGTTGAACTTAATTTTAACTATACAATTTGCAGTACAAGTTACAATTTTTTCAAATAGTATTTCAACGTAAAAGAGTATTTGCAAAGAAAAATTTTCCTTGAAGTTTTTGGAACAAGATTGCTTTAGCGCATTATATTTTTTTACCGAAGTCACTTTCAAAAGCCACCTAAAATGTTTCCACATGCAATGCATTTAATTTTGCCCAAGTGTAGCAGCAGAAGTGCTTATCTGCAAACTAGTATGTATATCGTAAAAAGAAATCTTGCCACTTGTTTGGAAGATGTATACAACTCTCTCTTTGTACACACAAAAAAGTAATATGAATGATTTTGTAATATTGATTAAAATATTTGTAATATCAATTAAAAAATTAATTAAATTTTCACCTACAAAGAGTTTGATATTATTAATTAAGTTTTTCCACTCAAATTAATAAATACAATTAAAAATTTAATTGAATTAATTAAATTCTTAATTGAAAATATTAATTGGTGAATACTTTTTTCTGTGTACTGCATGTTTCATTTTACATTTAAGTTTTCTTTAAAATATTTTGTAACTTTCACATTATTCCGCCAATTTTAATAATTCAATCTTACGTTAATAGTAAAAAGTTGTGCTTTAAATATCATTTAAGGAGGAACTGATATTTCGAACTAGAAACACTATGGTATCCTGACGATGACAAAATAAAATACAAAAATAATAGTTAAGGGTCGAAATTTCGGATACAAACTTGCCATTTTTTCTCATTTGTGTTCATAATAAATGTGTCAGTTGGAAAGGGCATGTACGAAGTTTTGTAAGGTTCATTTGGGTAGAAATTAGAGTTCGACCGATTAATCGGCTTCGTCTTCGGCCTTCCGCCAAAAATTGGTAATCGGCCAACATTCGGCCTATGGCAAAAATCGGCCGATTAGCCGAAGCCGAATATTTTTCATTCCAAGCTTGAAAAATAACATTATTTTTGGTCGTTGCTCGCCGACAGTTTCTATTGTGTTTAACGTTTTGAAAGGGTTGCTTTGAAATACAACCCTGTTGCTTTCTATTTTCTTTCACTTGGACGTTCTTGTGAGTGATCATATGAAAAAGCAATCTAGAAATTGCAAAATAGTTTTATTTTTCTTGTTATGTATCCAATAGATATTACAGCTATTTCAGTGATCTCAAAAAAGCAAACTTTTTTCTTAATTCATATAAAACAAGTATCATTTTTAAAATTTAAAGCATTCGGCTTCGGCTTCGGTTTTGGCCGAAGTTTAGGATTTTAGCCGATGTTCGGCTTCGGCTTCGGCTTCGGCCAAAAAAAACGCCTTCGGTCGATCTCTAGTAGAAATAAGTGAAATATGACTATAAATTTTAGAGTAACTGACCTTCCCTGCTCTGTTAAGCAGATTAGTAGACTAAATTCAGCTACTCCTGGTATAAGGATAATGTGTATGTAAAGTTTCTACACAATTTAATTTTGATTTATCATTGTGAGCTTTAAGGCTGCGTCCGTTATAAATTGTAACATTAAATTTTCACATGTGTGGCCCTCTCCTCTTGTTAGAAATTCCAGGTTTTTAAATAGTTAGTCCGTTACTCTGAAAAGCTTACATGTGTAGCAAATTTCAGCTCTTTAGCACAAAATATAACTTTAAGTTTTTATGATGTTGACTCCGTCAACTTTTTTGAAGTCAAGATTTTACTGTGGCCAGTTCTTAAGATGTATGTAAAATTTCTTAGGAAACGGCCATTAAGAAATATATAAATAAAAGATTAAAGCCTTCAAGGCCGAACTACCAAAAAAAGGTTGAAATTTTATGAAGAAGCAAAATTATAGTATTGCATAAGTGCAATGAGCATGCCAAATTTAAGGGTGTGGTCCCGGCTGTGGTCTCAGTTTTTCAGATTTTTTGAATAGTAAACTTTCATCGAACTTATGTTTTAAATTTTATAATATTACGATTTATAATTTTTTGTGGAATAAAACGACTTTATAGGCCATGCCACAGAGTTCAATTCCGTTCGGAAACGGAATTCAATCCACCCCATTTTTTTAGGAGATGGCGTCTAAAAAAGTAAACTAAAATACAGAAATTTGTCAGGGGTGTCCAGACTGTTGGAGGCGCCAGTATGCTGGGGTATGCTCCGTCTAGGGTTTGACATTTTGAGGTGGATTAAATTCCGTTTCCAAATGGAATTGAACTGTGTGACATGGCCGTATAATTCTGATTTTGGATATAATAATAAATTTATATTTATAATAATAATACTTAAAAATCAACTATGTAGTAAATAAAATTGTTTTAGGAAAATGACAGGAAACCCATTTATCCTGTTCAATCAAACCATGAAATATTCCATAATATTAACAGTTTTTTACTCATCCTTTATTTCTATTCATGGTATATCGTATATAGTATATAAAAACTTTATATTTTACTTGGTTGTCAGTATTCTTAAGCCAGATTTGTCCTAGGATATTAAACCTTCTTATTTTCAATGCACTAGAATGCATTTTTCTTATTTAATTATGTTAGGATAATGACTAAATATTTCCACAGAACGGAACACCATGCTCTTTTCTGAGATTACGTAGTGTCAGTTAATGTAAATTATGCTGTTAATATTGAAAATACAATTAAAAAATATTAGTATTGAAAGGCGAAGTTCACTTAACCAGCAGACAATCGTTTCCAATATTATCCCTACAAGAAATGTGGTCCTGTACTTACTTGTAATTGTGACTGGTGAAAATGGGAATGATACAAAAAGATAATGGGTTGTGAGTGGCGAAAAGAGGACATATCACAAAACTACAACAAATGTACTAACAAAATTCTCTCACTCAGCGTCCCATCGGAAGATATATATATATATATATATGTATACATATATAAATTTTTAAATTTTCGGAAGCAAAATAGGGATATGTCATTCTGTTACCGGTTCTTATAAAACCATAACTCAGGTTGGTATTAAGGAAACCACCACAGGCCCAGTACATTCATTGCATCAACTGACCCCACCCATGACAATGTCATGTTAAAGTTACCGGTCTCTCTCATATAACGTTCGGAAACTCGAACCGATTCCTAGTCCCTAGAAAACAGTCATTTGACGTGTCTTGTGAAAGGTTATTTTCCCGCTAGGGATTTAATAAACCTGACTGGACATCCCGCTTTGCATAGCTCGATCCCGCCTCGAGTTTCCATCATGCTTTATTCCGATTTTTATTGGTTTGAAATCTTCAATCTCTATTCGATTTTTATTAAAATATAATTGATAAAAATTCATTGCACATATTTTTTTAAGTGTAGTTATTGCTTAGCTACCCAAAATCCTGTGTGCTTCGCTACACCCCATATACTTTTTTATATGAAAACAGAAATTTCTTATATCAGAAGGGCCACGCTTGCAATTGAACCTTTAACAAGTTTGTAGAATAAAGTTATCATTATTAACATGACTATTTACATTTTACATGAAGAGTTTCAAAATTATCACTGCATTATTTTTCAAGATATTTTTTTAAATAAGGATTTTCCTTATTTGAAAGGAACCACGCTCACTTTTCAAATACCGATTATTTTCTATCATCGCCAGAATCAGCGGAATTTGTAGCAGATACCAAGTTATTAACTTACTTAAGAGGTGACACACACAAAAAAGTAATATCAATAATTTTGAAATATCAATTAAAATGTTTGTGGTATTAATTAAATTTTCACATTAATTTTCAACAAATTGATAATATCAATTAAGTTTTTTTACTCAAATTAATTAACACAACTAAAAATTTAATTGGATCAATTAAATTTTAAATTGAAAACATTAATTTTTGCAAACTTTTTTTCTGTGCAGTTTTTGCACCATTATAGACTGCTCCTTTATTGGTGCTACTGCTTACGAAAAGATTTCAAAATGTTGACTATTTTGGCTTCCAAGATATCTTTAAATAAATGTTGCTTCTATGTCGAAAGCACCATGCCAACTTTATGCATTAAAATATTCATAGCCTATTGTTCCTTCTAGAGTCTAGACCATAAGTAATTGGTATTATTTTTTTGGAAGAAAAACTAGAGTTTTCACTTTCTGAGTCATCCCTTCAAAATTTCAATGCTCTTCCTATATTAGTTTTCCAGATATTTCAAACTAAATGTTTTCTATTTTTATGGGATGTCCCACACCAACATGACCAATTTGAAACATTATAAAAATCGTTACTTACACAAAATTTCACGTTTCTTGCTGCATTTGATGCAAAGATATTCTAAAATAAGAAAATTGTATAGGTATGTGATCTTGTACAACTTTTTCTTTTTTAACAACGTCAAGGTCAATTTAGTAACTTTTACAAAGTATCAGGTGTTTTACCGTATTAGTTGCCAATATATTTCAAAATAAATAATTGCTATATATGATACCTCCCATACCAACCAACCCCACTTTTTTACTCCATAATACTATTTCTTTATCCTATTTTTTTTTTTTCAAAAAAATATTTATTTTTAAATCCCGCTTATTGTCGGTAGTTTCTTCAAAATCCCGCTTTCTGATCGATCAGGTCCAACTTTTTGCAAAAACCATCTATCTGGTCACTTTGAATATAATAAATTATTCACATTTTAATGTTTCAGAACCTCTGGCAGAATAAACAGAAGAAATATATGGTATTTATAATGTTGAATATGATTGACCACATACATATAAAATAAGTAAGAGAGATATATTCGGCCGTGCCGAATCTTATATACCCTTCACCGATCTACGTATGTATGTATGTATATGTACATATGTATGTACGTACATATTTGTTATGTAAAAAAATTTTTAATTTTTTGTTAGATTGCAATTTTTAGTAAGTGACCTCTCGGTATTTTTCGCCTAAAGAATTTTATTTGAATATTTTATTATACACTCTGTATTTAAGATATCGCACTTGTTCCTCCAATGCGTAACAACTCAAAAATTTCAAATTTTCACTTTTTGCAAAAAACCAAACAACAGAGGTCATATCCACTAAAGACCTGCGTAAATTGTCTTGAAATGTAAAAACGTCTTGTTTTTTAAATGTATTCTCGTGGCTGCATTATACTAAACCAATAATAAATGCTGTCGTATTATAAGCAAAGCACGATAGATGCATTTGCGTGCGTGTATATGAGTGCTAACAAGCAATGTCGTGAAGACTTCTTGTTATGAACAAACAGTCAACAAAGTAGTGTTGATACGTGTATGCTTGTTATTTTCCATATTGTACGTTTGAGTGTGTGTGTGTGTAAGATGTAGATGGTAAGCTATTATGTGTTTAAGGGAGGTTTTTTTTAAGCAAGCGCACACAACTAATGTAAATGCATGTGAACGTTTGTTTGTGTGCAGAAAAATAGAAGAGCATACACACAACGTGTGTGTATGTACATCCATGACGCTTGTATACGCGCCCATGCGTAGAAAGGAGCAAGCATCACAAATTTTTCAGTCACGAAGTATTTTTTTCTTTACTCCTATACTTGCAATAACTGAAACAAATTCTTGCAAACAGTGTTGCTTAGCGTTTGCTTTAGAAGACTTCGCTGTAGTAAAGCATTTGAAAAATCCCTCATGTCTTGAAAGTTCTTATAAATGGTCTTGTGCAGGACTTTAATATCCACCCACTGTAAAAATCTCCCTTTGATTTGTCTTCTTTTCCGTGAAAAAAACTGATATGACTCTCTTTGTGTTTTTAGAATAACTACTTTAATCTCAATTAAGGAAAGACATTTTTAGTTGTTTGCAAGTGCCAGCGTTACCGTTGTGCGACTAAAGTCGCATTTTGCCCCTTTTTCGAATGCCTTGCCACTTTTTATGCCCCTTAGTTTTAAATCCCCTTTTAGTATCATTTTCATTATTTTGTGCCCCTTTTTGCCCCTTTTTGTTCAAAGTCAACTTTAATTTTTATTTTTACAATAAATGTACGCAAATTTGTACATATTCTACCACATTCGTCAACAAGATTTTATTTCCTATGTGTATATATGAAAAAATAAATTTTTTTTTTGGAAATTGACAGTATGGCGCAATATTATTTTCTGTGGGAGTATATGGTGTTAAAAAGCCTTGGTATGAATCTTTTCGTTTGTTATTTCGCAGACAAATTTGATTTGAAAGCCAAATTTCATAAGAGTACATAATTTTCAAAGGTGAAAAACTTTATGCTAAGGGAAATAATATTGTATGAAAATACCACACTAAATTGCTATCATCAAGTAATGCTTTTGATTTAAGTTTCCATGAAATTAGTTCATCATGTGAGCCTATTATCTTGGAAAAACCAGTAAAAAAGAAAAAAGCAACACGAAAATATTCCAATGATTAGGAGAGTCGGCATAAGTGGGTTCAGATGGATGCAGATACCAAAAAACCCATTTGTATTTTCTGCAATCAGTTGTTCATCTGCTGAATGAATCATTGAATCTCATGTTAAAACAGCCACGCAGGTAGAAAATTCCCAATAATAAATGATGTAAAAATATCCGAGCTTTTACCACAAAAAATACCGATGTTCCGAGGAAAGTGTATATTGCTCAAATTAAGCTTTTTTGAAAGATGATAACATGAACCCACTCGTTTAAGTCAATGGACAAATGGGCCAAAATAAATGCAAAAATATATCCATATTCACCAGTTGCAAAGTCTTCATCTATATATCACATTATGACTTTTTAACCTACCTTCTTTCGACAATTTTCTTTTAAACCCCCTACGAAAAGTCAAGCACATATACATTAAGACTTTTTTCTTCATGACTTTTTGATGTTTTTATACACTCTTAGTGCTGAGAGTACGAAAAAACAAAGATATATGTCAAAAATCCCCTCGAATTTTTATATCGTGCCTTTTGTTTTACTCCACATGCTTCTCAACACCTCTCACAAACGAAGTCAAAAAGCCTGCCTACACATGCAAGCAGAAAAGGCACAGTGTAAATTGCGTCAAAAAGTAAAATTAAAAAAACATAAAGCAAAAACATAAATTAGTATTACGAAAAAATTATCAAATGACACTTGGCAGTTTATGCTGTCCGCTTTAAATTTACATATGTATTTCAAAACGATTTAGAAGAATGGATTCCAAGTAAAAACCTTATTATTAAATACAAATGTACAATTTCAAAAGAAAGGGTATTTAAGGTATTTAATAACTATGCATAATGCCTAAAAAGAATAATATTATCCTTCTCAGAATCGAATTTTAAAATTTTTATTAAAACTTTATATGGTTAAGTAAATTTTTTGAGTTATGCTGGTTTTTAAATAATTAATTAGTGATATGAACCATGACCCAAAAATGATAAAAAATATATTTATGTATTCAGCCTTTTGTCCCTTTTCTCCTATTATGAATTTGTTTTTTCCCTGTTTTTACCAAATACACACAGAGGGAAAAAAGGTGTTCTAAAATTGTTAGCGGATGGTATCAAATTGAGAACAATTTGTTATCAACAGTTTGTTAACTTTCGGTATCATATTAAGCTTAATGCGTTATCAAATTAAGAACAAACGGTACAAAAATACCATGTGGTAATAAACCAATAACGATTTGTAGTAAAATCGTGAACAAATTGTAAAAAATACCATGAGTTAATAAATTAAGAACGACCTGTTACTACTTTAATCACATTAAGAACGGGGTGGTATCAAATTTAGAACAATGCGTTATTAAAATAAGAACAATTGGTAACAAAACAAGAATAATGTGTTATTAAAACTAGAACGGTTGGTAATAAAATGTTACCGAGCTGGGGCCCGTTTCTCAAAACTACAAATTACAAATCTACAAGTAAAATACACACAAAACAACAATAAAATTTTGTAAAAGTGTTGTTGTTTTGTGTGTATTTTACTTGTAGATTTGTAATTTGTATTTTTGAGAAACGGGCCCCTGGTCTTAAAATATTGATACCAAACGTTATCAAAGTAAGCACAAGCTGACTTAACTCAATTTCGATACCAAATGGTATCAATTTTGGTACTTTTCTACCGCTTTTTTCCCTCTGTGCAGGAATAAAAAACTCTCCGGGGAAAAAGTAGGCATTATGAACGCAATTGAACACTTTAAGAAGTTAAAACCAGTATTATTATTATTATTATTATTATTATTATTATTATTATTATTATTATTATTATTATTATTATTATTATTATTATTATTATTATTATTATTTCTTAAAGTGTAATTTGTTTTGACTATGACTACGCGACATAGTTAATACTGGCTAATACTCCATTAAAACACATTTTATATACCTAAACTTGTATTTTATTCTTCTTGTATTTGGAAAACTCAAATAATGCTCAAATAAATCATTTATAAGCTTTTTTATAAAAAAATTTTCAAGTTGGTGGCAGTTAGTAATTTGTTTACTCTCTCACTCAAAAAAAAGGGAGAAACAAAATATCAACAAACAAGCAAAACAACGAGCTTCGTACTGCGGTGATGCCACGTATTACTCTTTTTTGTTCCCAAAGAATTTTTGATTGGAAGAATGTTTTCTCGAGAAAATTATTTTCCGTGAGAAATCAATTCCGAGAGAATATTCATGATTGGGCTGATTCTTTAACTTTTTGTAAATCTTAAGAACTGGGGCAAATTACTGCATGATATCGAAATCAATCGAAATTTTCATTTGGAATCTCGATCGATATTAAAATAGATTTTGTAATTTTTTTATTTAGTAGCTATTTATACTGCATTTATACTGGTCTAATTTGCAAATAAAAGTATGTATGAAGACTGTGAGTAAAATAAGCAATTATAAAACTAAAAATTTATTTCTCTGTATACATACATACATCTCATCCCCAGTAATAAGTAATTCTTCTCGTGAATTAGTAAGTTAGAATTCTTACTTGCAAATAACACGTGGTTATAAAAGTACATGAGTTCTCATAAAATGAATGTTTTTGAACTTCTTATACATGAGAAATTTGTTTATATTGTTTTTTTTTAAATAAAAATTACTTAACAAGTATACTTGTTTCTTTAATTTTTCTTGATTTTGAAGTTGCCCCTTTTTTTCTTTGAAATCCCCTTTTTGTGCCACTTTTTTTTGAAAATCCCCTTTTTGTGCCCCTTTTCGAAAAATTTCAACGGTAACGCTGGCAAGTGCTTGAACAAAAACGATCAAAGTTTTTTCATACAAAGAGCGACATTTCGAGTTGTTGTTGTTTTAGACATTAACATGTTTATGTAATCCAGAGTGAGTTTCAACTAAACTGGGTCAACTCGAAATAACACCACTAGTTAAACAAAAAGATTTTAGAAAAATAATAACAACTCAAAACGAAGTTTTTTTTGGAAATCACTTAAGCAATAAAAAGAAACAAAACGTTATATTCTTTTTTAATGGTATTTTCTTACAATGACATAATTTTTTGCTGTAATAGGTATATCGTTAGAATCAACTGAAACAGTTATTGGCCTCTACTGAAAATTAATGAATTTTGATTTGTACACTTTTTAGGAACAAGTGCGATATATATTACATTCACCCAGATTCCAGTTGTCAACACCGAAAAATTTGGGCTTGCTTACTCGCTTTCGAGATGTCAAAACGTGCTACTATTTAGTAACCCTAAAATAGCCTTATTATTGTAAACCATACCAAGCAAACTAATTTCTTTTATACTTTCCTGTATTTAATAGTCTTTGATATTGCAAAACTGTTTAGTATCTCAATTTAAACAACCCATTGCAAATGGTACATACCGCGGTATTATCTAAATGGTTTATTCCTAAGGAATTTGATCGATTTTGTTCAGCAGAAAGGAACGGTTGCAGGGAAATGAAACGGAACATGACCTTTAATTTATTTTACACTTATGACAGTAATATAACTCTGCTTAGAGCATAATAAGCTACATGACATAAACCTTCGTCCAAAAAATGTGTCGCTTAGCTATTTTAGCGGTTATAGCTACTGAAAAATATATTTTTGATTATTTTCTTACCCAATTTTTTCAATTTCTCTGTTTTTTAATACTAGTTTCTTTATTTCTAAAATAATAAGTTTTATTTAATTAGTTTTATATATCACAAAAAGTGTAAGTTTCACAACCCTGGAATTATCCTTTTAGATTGTTATGAATTTTTACACAAATCTAATTCTTTAAAAAATATATAAAATATGTTAAGTGAACAAAGAAAAAAGTAAAGAAGGAAAAAATTAGTTTTATATGGTTACTTTAATATCCAAAAAAAGATGAAGTTTTCCAGCTCTGGAGCTTTTGTTTTTATTTTTCTAATTTTTTTATATCAATCTTCTCTTTCCAAAACATAAAATGTAATTAATTAATAAAGAAAAAAATTAATTGGACCTAATTACTTTTATATATGTATCACAAAAAGTGTAAATTCCCCAATCCTGGAATCATGATTTTAGATTTTTCTGATTTCTCGCACCATGCACTTGTTTTAAGGATGTAAGATATGTTTAATTTATAGAGGAAAAGGAAAAATTAGTTTTAGAAGGTTACGTTTCCAACCCTGAAAACATATTTTTTATTTTTTTATTTTGTGTATTTAATACCAATTTTATTTGCACTGTAACATAAAATAATTAAAAAAAATAGAAAAATAGTTTTACCAAGTAACTTTTATATGGAAAAATCAAGCTTAAGTTTTCCAGCTCTGAAACCGATTGCTCGATTATGCTGATTTTCAATACCAAGCTATTTTTTACAATTTCTGACACACAAGTCCAAGACCAAAATCTCTTGCTTTTCTGGGAGCTTCGGAAAACCGATTTCACGTACACCAGACGGACGGACAGAGGGACATCGCTTATTCGTCTTCCCTATTCATAAGGATCCAGAATATATGTATATATATATATTATGGTTCGCATATTAATATTGTGGAAATTTCCTACGGAAGGACAAACCTAATATACATATACCCTTTACCATTTATGGTGAAGGGTGTAAAAATATACTATACATACATATACATATACAATTGTTTTATACATTTTAAAATTCATTTCAGTCAGATATATTTTTGCATCAAATTAAGCATGTTGTATTTGTAAAACAAAGAATTATGAAAGCAGTAGATACATACATAGATGCATATATGTATGTAGAATCTACATTGTAGATATACATCTACGCTGGCCAAAGTAGCACCAGAGTGCCGAACATCAATTAGTTTCTTATACAAATGAATTCACATGCGTGAATACATAACCCTCGGCGGCCAGCATTGATATATGTATAAGCACATGCATCTGATTAAAAATGATTTTGGCACAGTTAATTGTCTTGGACAGTGATGAAGATAGAGTTAGCGTGCTGGGAGAGATAAAAAGTGAGGAGGAATGAGAGGAAGGAATCGATTACAAGAAAAATATGAAATTTATTTCTACGAAGCAAAGATGGAAGGTTTAGTACATAAAAACATGGAATTCAAGCTTAATTTAGACGAGACTTAACCATAACCATACCAAACAGCTGTTCGAACCAAACTTAGGAGCAACACTGTATTTGATTACAGGTGACTCGCCATAACGCCATAGCCATTGTCATACAAACCAATTGAATTTTGGTTTGGTTATGGCTATGGCATGTCTAACTTAAGCTTTACTCTCTCTGACATTACAAACTAAAATACGGTGAAAGTTGACAGTTATGAAATGTCAAAATTTATCAAAAAGTAATTTCAAAATTAAGAAAAAGTCTATTGTAATTGTTTCTAATTGAAAATAAAATAAATTAATGGATTCTGTTGCGTAAAACTTTTGATACATTTCACATTTTGTTTCGAATTACATCGTTAATAAAAATACTTACATATCGGATCCGCTAGGGGAACTGATTTTGAAATGAGGATAAAATGTGATATTAAAGATTTTTCAATAAAGCTATTTGAATACTTTTATTCGTAATTTTAAATAGACTTTGATCGAAAAAGAATCAAGAAACAATTTTTAATATTTATGCATGATATATATGTATATCAAATAGAAAAGCTAATAAGAATCAAAGTAAAATATACCAAACAAAATTTAATAAATCTATAATTTAATTGTGACGGGTGTGACCATGAACTCCCATTATTTGTAATAAATTCAATGACATAAAATTTAGACATTATAAAGTGTGATGTTCCCAAGGATGTTAATCTTAAAAGCATTTCAAAATAGGTAGACTCTGAAATGACATGCTTTATTCTCATAATAGCCATCAGCAGCCTGTGCGGGTGTGACCAAATAAATTTCAGTTATTACAGAATCATTACCTTTAGGATGTGTTCTGTTACATCTTCCGTACAACGCAGACAATATTTTAAATGCAGTGAATTGTTCAAAATCTTCCTGATTGTATTAAATACTTCCCAGTAAAAAAAGACACTCCAAAAAAGTCATGAAAATGTAGAGTTTGCGATCTGGAAGTAGTGCAAATTTCGATCCGATCTAATGATTTTTACATAGGGTTGTCATTGCAAGAAGTTCTCTTTTTCGCTGCCTGGTCACCGAATTGGAAGCGATTTTAAGAAAAATTTCATTTTTTGTGTTCTATGATAATATTTTCATCTAGGAAAAATGGCTAATAGTTACCTATTTTAACAATAAGTTTCTTTTTATAGGAATTTAAACGCGAAACAGTAATTTAATGTAAATTTAAGCAAATAACTTTAAAATTTTAGACCAAAATTAGTTCATAAGTTTCTTCAAAAAAATCGATTTTTTTAAAATTCTGGTGAGTAATTTCTAAAACTAGAGAGGAATTACAAGGTTTTGTATGACTAAAATAAACTTCTACTTGGTTTTCTGCTAACTATCGGCAAATTAAAAATCTCGACTTTTTGGAAGCAATGAAAATGTACTTCCTTTAGAATGACTTCCAATTTTTTTTACTGGGTTACTGCATGGAAAAAACCTAGTATGAAAACTAGAAGAAAAGTTCAATAATTAAAAAATAATGAAGAACAGCAATTATGTTTGATGGACTACAAGTGTGGTTGCGTTTAACTTTATTTACTACATTTTTTACCGAATGCTGTGATTTAAAATTGCCAATTGCAGATGCATTCAACACGCTTGCAATTTGATTTTTATCCTTTCTCCGTTTTCTCCTCTTTAGTTTTCTCTCTCGATACATTTTTTCTTGTTTCTTCCAATGCTTCTCTATCAACGCAGTTCATAGTGTTCTCTATTTTCTTTAAATTTTTTCGATCGTCTCCTTTTTCTAATTTTGACAATAGTTGGAAGAAGAGCACTTCGGAGTTAGTGCGACGTGTGTGAACAGTTCCTATAATCAATTACTCGAATACATAAACAAAATGTTATTATATAGTTCATTGCGCATGCTTTTTAAATAGGGAAAGTATCAAGTGTTTAAATTGAAAATTTTATTAAACTTTATAAATTTTTACTTTAACGGGCGTGACCGCAAATTTGAATATTTCAATTGATCCACATAAGACACTCAAAGTCGAAACTTCAACCAAAAGTAAGCAAGAGTATATATAGTCTTTTAAAAGATAACGAGTTTTAGTAAAGATGAGAAAGGGAATAAGAGGAAACATAAATCATCATAATAATCATACAACGATGGGGAGCAAAATGCTTATTATTATGTGCTCATTTCAAATCCTTTCCAGACTGATAATAATAGACAAATTTGTATTTTTTTGATTTGTCCCGAAAGAAGCTTCTGATTCTTGTGAATAGGTACTTAGTTATTAATAAAATAAAGTATACCTAAGGTTTAAATAACATCCAGGCAAGACAATAGTTTATAGAAACTCAGAGAAAGCTAAATAAAAACAATAATTGAATTAAACGAACTAAAATAATGAATATCAGAAATAACTTTGGATACCTATATCTTATAATTTGAGAACTGCCTTCATACGAATCAAGCGAACTGCTTTTGTTTTGACACTCAGTACCACTTTCCATGTCTGGTATAAATCGTATGATCATAAAAAATTATTTATTATTTAATTAATGTAATTTATGTTATCGTGTGACTTCATGAATGTTTGAAAAATAATTGCATTGCATAAAATATTTTTTTAAATTGTTTGTTTATGGATTTTATGGCATCATAAGTTAAAAAAGCCAAGTAAAATTATTATTAAATGTTCAAGGACCAAGGCGAATTTTCTGTGTATTCGGCTGAAATTTTTTTTAATTTATTCCAAGACACAATGTTCAGTTTTTGTCCATTCGTAGGTTGGTGTTATTTCCGTTTAATTTTTCATTTTTAATAGTCTTATTAATTTTTAAGGTGATTAAAAACCTATCAAACATTGTTTATTAATATTATTTAGGTTCTTTATCTCATTGTACTAGTAGTTTAAATTTTGTGAATAATATGTTTATACATAAGCATGTACATACAAGTAAGCATGTAAGTAGGTATAATTTCAATTGGAATTCCCGCAGTAATTATTAAATCATTTTGTGTACTTTAAAATGTAAACATTTATAAATGTATGTATTTTTTTTTTTTGCTTTTTTTTTGTTTTGTATTGAGATAGTAAATTATTTTTATGACCACTATAAATGTATTTTATTTTATTTTTTATAGACATTTTAATGTTCTTTTAATTTTGTTATTTCGTTACGTTCACCACTGTGCGTTGCGTTTAGTTTATGTACGAGGAGCATACCATGAACGAGTATTTTCAGAAGTAAACTCTTCATGATCATCATCATCATCATGATGCATTTTATTATTTTATAAGTACTTTTTTATGACCATAAAACACCTTGTTGTATTATTTACTTACTAACTTATCTTGGCCAAATACGTTGGATTTATTGTTAATTATATGGTTTATTTATTTTTCGTTAACACCTCATTAATCATCAAGATGTTTGAGCATGATATTTTTTTATATGGTTTAACAATTAAATTTTTAATGCGTTTGATAAAATTAAAAACACATTTTATTTAATATAAAAAAGATATTTAGAGCGAAATGTATTTAAAATGTTTTGGTTATAAAAATGTCAATAATAAATTTTTTAATGTGGAAGATTAAAGAAACCTTACTAAATTAGATGAAA
The DNA here is from genome assembly GCA_944452675.1 of Tachina lurida. NCBI lineage: Eukaryota > Metazoa > Arthropoda > Insecta > Diptera > Tachinidae > Tachina > Tachina lurida. Next base: position 112,358,431 of record OX101752.1, on the reverse strand, counting down.
TAGACATTATTATTTCTTGTAGGTATGTTAAGAGATTTATTAATATTTAATAACAACTTCTAATCAATGAACTCCTTCTTTCGTTGTTTGTTTCATATTATACAGTTACTAGAGATGGGCAGTGCTGCCAGAATGATGATTTTTATACTCTTTACCAAAAATGAAAAAGGGTATATAGGGTAAAAGCCCCTAAAGTCGGCATGCACCAGTCGTCGGCACTTTTAAATAAAAATTTATATAAATAAGAATAGCGGCCATTAAAGATATAAGTAAGATCTGATTTTCATTAGAAATATACTTACTTCTCTCTAAACATTGAGTAAATTTTAATGAGATGAGTATATTGATATATTTTTGGCCCCTTTCCGTGACTGTTTTTAAAGGGGGCGATTGTGCCTGTTTTTTTAGTGGTGAGCCCAACTTAAACAAGTATTCACATTAAATGAAGAAATTTCTTAAAAGTGCCGGTTTCTATGGATTCAAATCAACTAAAACATTGATATTAATGTGAAAATTTTATTAAAATATATTTATTTTGCTTATTTTAATGGGTGCCGTCAATAGGAACAAAATTTCTTATGATTTCCAATTGTCGGCAGGGGTGTGCCGACTATAGAAAAATGAGTATTTTCTCATATTAAGCTCAAAAATTGCAAAACAGTATAGTAATCATCTCTCTTGCCACTGCTATTAAAAATAAATTAATTTAAAATGAGTTTACCCAGTAGTCGGCATAGTAATATGTATGGAGTATAAATACTACATACTCTATACCAGGGATACAGTTTCCTAAGGTCGGTATGAACTTTTATTATAAGTTTATTGAACTGAGCATCCTAGAAAGGTTGCAATTTTGTAATTCAGAAGAGATAATTACTTCATAGAATAAGAGAAAATTGTATGATTGTAAATATGACCACTTGGAACAGACTTTCTGTGAAATTTTACAGAACGGACTGAGAATAGCGAAGTAAATGTTCTTAATCGTAGGGTTGAATATCAACTCCGCAAAGGCGATCATTGTTCCCTTCACACTCCTATTTAGCAAACCATCCCAGTAGATAGCGTGTTTTTAGAAAGTTCGTCTGAGGTAAAGTACTTGGGAGTGATATTAGACTCAAAGGTTTTATAGAGATAGCATTTAGAGTCGATTGTCGACAAGGCAATAAAAGCACTAAAAGTGAGAATATCTGTTAATAAAAAAAATAGAGTTACACACGCAAAACCTTAAGATGAATATACACCATGATATTGAAACTTATCATCACTTATGATGCAGTTGCTTGGTCCAAAAGGGTTAGTCTAGCTACGACCAGACATCAGTTGGATAATAGAAACTGTTCCCAAGCAAAAAGTAATCAATAGCCCGGGAAGAATCACAGACAAGGACTATCCAAATAACCAATGGGAGCAATCATTCCTGGAAAGGCTCTGGTCGTTTAAGATCTCCTAATATCTTTTTATCAGAAGTTTATGCCATTGAGATATGCGCACAATTTTATCCTGACAGGTGCTACTGACGAGGAGATATAGATACCTGCTGCCATTAAAGCATATTCGCGGAGCGCTTAGTTCATATGAGTATACCTCGAAGTTAATTTGGGAATGCCACATTAAGCTTAATCAGTTACGCATCATGAACACCTATGGTCGGGCCAGAACCGTTTTCTGGCATTGGATCGCGTAAAATCCGAGAATATATGTACATGGATGCAGATCAGAAATACCAGGGAACACGACTGGTTTAATCTCCCTGGATCGAGGCACGGAAAGCTAATGATTATAACGTATAACAAAAATCGCTTCAATATCTCATGTCCTTAAATAAAAAATAATTTAGGAATTATATATAAATTTTATTAAAGCTTTAAGTCTTTTGTAATCAATTTACAAATTTTATTTATTTTTTATCGTAACTTCGTCAAAGTTGAAGCGAAATATCCATAAAAAAAATAAATAAAATTGTTAATTGATTACAAAAGTCCTAACTTTAATAAAATTTATATTAATTATATTATAATTAATAAAAAGGTCGAATAAATTATTATAATATATATAATATATATTATAAATAACAGACTGAGAAAACACCTAAACAGGCTTGGCATTAGAAGTAACAGCCTGTCAAGATTATGTTGTTGTGATCATGAAACAGTAGAAATATGAAGCACAGTGAAACTTTATACCCTCTACGATTCTTGAGTAGAGCAGCTCTAGATTAGGTGCTCTAGTAGCTGGTAAACGATACAATAGATCTTTTCGTTCGCAAGGCCTACAGTATAAGTAGCCTTCAGTATAATTAATAATGCGTTCAAATATTATCATCTTAGGAAAGAGAACAAATATTACGCCGAATCCTGAAAAACACTCTAAGAAGTAAGAGAAGGCAGCATTTCCATTTTAGGTACCAGTCAGAAGTATAAAAATGTAAATAATTTGTATTCTATATAAAAAGGAGCTTGTATTCCTATAAAATGTCACCTGTTCTTTAGCAGAAAACTGTATGCCGGGTTATCAATTGCCGAACATAGGAACATGGGTGCCGACTACTGGCAAAAGTGATGAGTTTTGGGATATATGAAAATTTCTTACATTTATATATTTTGTTTTGGAAAACAGTTAAATGAACATAAGACAATACTTATAACAGAATTATAATACGTACGTATCATCGCAATATCATTTTCACATCAGAAATGGCACAAATTTGAAAACGAAAAAAAAGTTAAACTGCCGAATACTGGTGCACTTACTCTATATGTATGTAGGTTTGTCATTCCGTGTGTAACTTCCATAATATTCATATGCGACCCATAACATATATATATTCCGGGACCTTGTTAATAGGGAAAACGAATAAGCGATGCTCGTCTGTCCGTCTGGTGTACGTGAAATCGGTTTCCGAAGCTCCTAGAAAAGCTAGAAACTTCTGGACTGGTGTATCAGAAATGGTCTAAAATAGATTGGTATTGAAAATCAGCGAAATCGACCAGACGGCTTCAGAACTGGAAAACTTAAACTTGATTTTGCCATATAAAAGTAACTAGTTAGCACAAATATTTTAATTTGTTTTGTTAAATAAACTTATTTTATATTTCAATACGAATAAAAATGGTATTTAAGATTAAAAAAAAATTAAAAAATTAAATAGACGTTCCCAGGGTTCGAAAACTTTAACTTTTTTTTTAGTTAATTTAATTATTATTTTTCGAACTGTATTTGTTTCTATATTCTTATGAATTGAACAGGCTAATGTTCGTATCGCTTTTTAAGCCAAATTACATGTGATAATTATTAATGAACAAATAACATCAAGGTTAGTTGTAAATATTCTGACAACAACACATAGTTGAACGGATCAGCCAGCCGTTTTCGAAGGCCACTAAACCTTCCTCATCAGCGTTCTTCTGATGAGGAAGTTAACTAAAATTAATAGTCATTGGCTTGTGGCAAAAATATTCATTAAAAATTATAGCATGTGATTTGGCTTACAGAACGAACTTTAGCCTATTTGAATCATAAAAATAGAAACAAATAAATTTCGAACAAAAACACTTAAAAACTATCTAACATATAATTGATTGCAATAATACATCATATTAGAAAGTGTACGGCGCACTTTACTTTTCTTTCATTTAAGGTGGTACTAGGGTGATCGACTCGGGTTTTCAGCCGGTTTTAAGATCCGGGTTTTGCACAATACGGTTGTCGGTTTTTTCAAAATGTTGATTTTTCGAATATCGAACAGTCCGGTTTTTTTGCAATTTACAAAACCGGCTAAGTCGCATAGTTTTCGATTTGTATATTTTGCAATAAAATTAGTTTTTACTATATTTAAACTTAGACCAACGTGATCTGTTGATTTTCCTAAGTATTTTTTTTTTCAATTTAAAAGTTCAAGGCGTTTTTTGAACATGGAAACACTTACTGAAACATGAAATTAAAGCGAAATTACTCGTAATTTATGAGGAAGTAGCAGAGGCGAATCAAATTGGCCTTATGGAGCGCAATGGATGTCAAAATCCATTTGTAAAATGTGTTTTTTAGTTTTGTTGACATTTTGCTTCATATTTTATAGAGAGGTACATACATGTCCTCATTCATACATACATTCATGAATTTGGCCCAAACAAAACTTTAAAGAAACACTAAATTGGATAATAAATTAAATTAAGTATGTTTTCTTTTGATTTTAATCAGAAATATTAATATTTTCGCAAAATTTTTATTATAAAATTTAAATTTATAAAATGTTCTTTTGTTTTGTTATTTTTGTCTTTGCATTATTTACTTATACACTGACGATTTTAACAAACAGCTGACTTAATCAATATGGCAAGTCGCAAGCAAAACGAGTGAGTTACAGAACATGTAGAAACGAGTTTGGCGATTTGCAACTCGCATGCGATTCGAAAACGATGCGAGTGTCAGAACATACATACATGAATTGTTAACTCTTTCTTTTTAATAAAGCAATTTAAAATCAAAACTTTTGTGTAATAATTTTCTTACTTAAAAAAACCGGTTAACCGGTTTTTCCTGAATTGTAAAACCGAAACCGTGTTTTTCATAATTTCAAATATTCGAACTATTCGAAAACCGGTTTCTGGAAAAAGTCGAATAATCGATTACCCTAGGTGTTACGCTGTAGTCAATATGTGACTGTTTTGTTCTTTGAACACATGTAGACTTAAAACTTTTTCTAAAATATTTTTCCGACACGTTTTTATTTTTCTTGAAATAACTTTCTTAATATTTAATTCAATATTCAAAATCAGCAAACTTGTTCTCTCCCATAAGACTTCTCTTCTCTTGCTAATGATAGGTATGCGATATTTCTCTGGCAATAAGGAAAAAGTGCTTAAGTCACATTTTACTGTTTTGCAGGAGATCACTTTGAAGCTTTCAAGTTGATTTTCACAAATTTATTTCTTTTGCAGTTAAATTGGGAAATTCGGAGTCCGCTTTTATTTTCTTAAGGAAAACATCGTTCTTCACTTTCTAATCAATACATTCAATTTGAAATACATACATATGTACATATGTATGTACATAAGTATATCGAAGTTTAAGATAAATTAGGCTACGAGTATTATTTCATATGAGATTATAAGTCGAAAAATATACTAAGTACCAACCAGTTCATTGTGCAACAACTTCCTAAAAAATAGTAGAAACTAATTGAGATTTTTCTCAAACTTGATTTTATTGAAGACATTAACTCGAAATTTGCTTATCTCTACTTAAGCACTTTTTCCACAGATTAGTCGTTGTTGATGTTATATCTTACCCCTTATCATCTAACCAGGTTGCTTTGTTAACGGTGTTGTTCTTGTAGTCTGTACTATAATGGTTACTTATTATATAACTAAAAGCGCTTTCAATGGCTGTCTGAATTGTTATTATATACATATATTTGTATTGTTATTGTTGTTGTTTTTTTACTTCTTCTTTGATTTCGTTTTGTTGTTTTCTTCTTCATATAATTATATTATATGTGGCTGCATTTGGATTAGTGTACGAGGTCTGATCAATATGACCGTGACTTTTTGACTGAAACACCGTTTTTGGTTAAAAAATCATTTTATTTTTCTCCGCAGTATCCTTTGAGCTGATACACTTTCTGCAACGTTTATCCAATTTCTTTTATCTTTCAAAATATAAGATTTATCGGTGCCATAAAAATAGGTATTAGTTTGTCAGATGATTTCATCGTTGAAGTCAAATCTCTTACCGTTGAGCTTTTTCTGCAGGTTTATGAACAAGAAATAGTTCAAAAAGGTTAAGTCCGGAAAAAAGTATGAAAATGAATGTAATTTGTATCCCAATTCATAGATTTTTTTGTGATCGAAACTGCACATGGGTGGAAAAAACTTTTTTCTTATCCAATTGATGTAGTTTTCTTTTCCAAGTCCTCATTTACTTTACCCTTTAATTTAGCATAAACATTCGCCTTTTTTACTCTTTTGAAAGTAATAAATGGAGATTATAGTTCGTGCATCCTCAAAAACAGACCTGACTTTATTGGCTGAAAACCCACCTTGGCCTTCTTTGGCGCCATTTCACCCCGATAAACCTGCTATTTTGAATTTTGTTTGGTCTCATGTGTCGTGTGCTATATCCACGGTAACGCAACGATAAAAAAATCGGTTGAACAAAGCCAGACACTCCTGCAAAGTTGCCACATCTTGCGGAAAGCTTTGTCATACCAAAAGTAAGTAAAGAGTATTAAAAATTTAAACCAATTCCTATCCACTCCACAATTTTTCACTTTAGATTTCCGATTGGCCAACATCATATCGTGTTTTTCAATTGTTTCAGGTGATCAAGAAAACGTTCAAAACTGTCGGCAACTTCAGTATTTGTACGGCCTCAATAAAATTCAGTAAACCAAAATGGAAAAGGGTATATATAGGTTTGTCAGTCCGTGTGTAATTTCCATAATATTAATTTGCGACCAAAAAAATATATATATTGTGGGTCCTTATGAATAGGGAAGACGAATAAGCGATGTCCGTCTGTCCGTCCGTCCGTCCGGTGTACGTGAAATCGGTTTTCCGAAGCTCCCAGAAAAGCTAGAGACTTCGTTCTTGGACTGGTGTGTCAGAAATGGTCCAACTTAGATTGGTATTGAAAATCAGCAAAATCTAGCAGACGGTTTCAGAGCTGGAAAACTGAAACTTGATTTTGCCATATAAAAGTCACTACCGAAAACAAATTTTTATTTTTTTTTTTAATAAATAAACCTATTTTACACTTCAGTACGACCAAAATTGGTATTTTAAATTAAAAAAATATTAAAAAAAATTAAAAAGACGTTTCCAGGGTTGGAAAACTTTAACTTTTTGTGTTATGTAAAATTAACTATGTCTAAAACTATGCAGGGTATTTTCTCGAGAACCGTAAGAGCTAGAGACCTGAAATTTGGACACAGTGTATAGACCTTTGGCCGCTACAACAAAAAATACATGAGAATTGGAAATTAAAGGGTGTTCCAAAACGAGCAACGAAAAATATTAAAATCTCATGTAATATACATACAATTGAATGTATGTATGTATATACACTTGAAATTTGTAAGGTTAGTGTATTTGTATACAGACTACAAAAATTAACACTAAAATTTAAAAAAATTTTAATTAAAGGGTGTTCCATCAGTTAATGCAATTTTGACTATGCAATTTTGACAACTTGCTGTATCTTGGAAACCGTAAGAGCTAAACTCTTGAAATTTTCAAAAACGGTAAAACTAAAAAATCAAAAAATTATAAAATCGCCAAACCGAAAAAAATCGCCAAAAACCAAAAAAAATCGCCAAAATGAAAAAAGCACCAAATTAAAAAAATGTCTACGGCTAAAATAAATTGCGAAAAACCCAAAAAATTGCTAAAATGAAAAAAATCGCCAAAATGAGAGAAAATCGCCAAAATGAAAAAAATCGCCAAAATGAAAAAAATCGCCAAAACGAAAAAAAACCCAAAAAAAGCAAAATAAAATCGCCAAAATGAAAAAAACCCCAAAACAGGAAAAACTGCCAAAAACAAAAAAAATCACCAAAACGAAAAAAGCACCAAATTAAAAAAAAAATATCTAACACTAAAATAAATCGCGAAAAACCGGAAAAATTGCTAAAATGAAAAAAAAAATCGCGAAAACGAAAGAAAATTGCCAAAATGAAAAAAAAACGCCAAAATGAAAAAAAATCGCCAAAATTAAAAAAAATCGCCAAAACTAAAAAAAACTCCAAAAACCGAAAAAAAATTGCCAAAATGAAAAATTGCCAAAATTAAAAAAAAAATCGCCAAAATTAAAAAAAAAATCGCCAGAATTAAAAAAAAAACCCTAAACAAAAAATCACAAAAATGAAAAAAACCCCAAGCAACAGAAAAAATATCCAAAATGAAAAAATCCCCAAAATTAAAAAAATCACCAATATGAAAAAAAATTGCTAAAATAAAAAACAGAAAAAAATCGCCAAAATGAAATGACAAAATTGCCAAAATAAAAAATTCGCCAAAATGAAAAAAAACCCTAGGCAAAAAAACCGCCAAAAGGATAAAATCGCCAAAATGAAAAAAATCGCCAAAATGAAAAAAGGCCTCAAAAACAGAAAAAAATCGCTAAAATGAAAAAAACCTCTAAATATAAACCTATATATATGTATAGGTTTGTTATTCCGTGTGTAATTTCCATAATATTCATATGCGACCCATAAAATGTATATATTCTGGGTCCTTATGAATAGGGAAGACGAATAAGCGATGTCTGGTGTACGTGAAATCGGTTTTCCGAAGCTCCCAGAAAAGTTAGAGACTTCGTTCTTGGACTGGTATGTCAGAAATGGTCCAACTTAGATTGGTATTGAAAATCAGCAAAATCGAGCAGACGGTTTCAGAGCTGGAAGGCTGAAACTTGATTTTGACATATAAAAGTAACTAGATAACACAATTTTTTTAATTTTTTTGTTAAATAACTTTGGTAAAGGGTATATAAGATTCGGCACAGCCGAATATAGCACTCTTACTTGTTTATCATTGAAATTGATGGTAAAGAGTAGCCATAGTATTTATTAAGCTTATACTTGTGACAGCCTCCTTTAAATAGCTGTCGAATACAAACTAAATGAAGCAGGAGTTAACTGATTGTTTGCTGAAGCATTATTGCCCTTTCAGCTTAGTGGCGGGATATTCAAAAGGTCTTAAACTTATGGACCCATCCTCGTATGTTTCTTTTTCAGGGTTCAATATTCCTTGTAACCACCATTATTGTATGGGAAAATATATTCACGTACATACATACATATGTATGTAAGCGTGTTCATGACACTGTCACTGGCTTGAATATTTTTATCAGCAAGGGGGGTCTTTTTCCTTTAGATGTCATTTATTTAAGTTAATTTTCTATACCAAACACATACATACATACACACATGCACGTTGAAAGTCTTATTTTTGTTGTTTTGGTATGTACGGACCTTGCTACCTGCTTAATATTGTTTCTCAAAAGGGACGTAAAGGGGAAAACGAAACCTAAAAATCAATATGTTTAGTCAAATAATTTACGAAATTTTTAAAGAGCATTTAATGATATTGTTTTTAAGATTTTATTTAAGGAAATATTTTCTAAAGAAGCCGTATTCCAACTACAGTGGCTGACCAATAAAACTCATACGTAACATATGTACATACATACTTATGTACCTACCAGATGAAATTAATTTTCCAATTCCAACAAAAAGATATGTGAATCAAATATTAATTTTTCCAATTTAGGTCCTACCGATAGAGAAATCTGTGAATTCAAATGCAAAAATTTTTAATAATTTGTGTGAAAAAACACCGATTTTTGATTGATTCAAAAAAATTTAAAAACTCGTCAAATAAATGACTTATCTTCCATTATGCAATTTCTGTATTTCAACAGAAAAACCTTCTTTAAACAATCTTGTTACAAATGTTACTTTATATTAATTGTAAGAATTATAATTTATCAATCTACACAGTTGTTTTCCTTGCTTAGTCCTAGTTTACACTATGCAAGTCTTATTGCTAACCTGATTAGTTTTTTAGAGGAAAGAGATGAGGGGGAAAATGTATCTGTTCCCATCGTGTCTCTCTCCCACAAACTAATCAGCTTAGCAATAAGACTTGCTTAGTGTAAATTAGGACTTAAGGCTGGTACGAATTCCTTACGGATATTCAGGTTTAAATAAAAACTGAATGTAAGAAAAATTACAGAAATACAGAAACTTTTTTAAGAAATTTCCGTTTGCTAGTACGGATTTCCAAAAGAAAATTACACGGAATTTTTTAAATTTATTTTCTATTACAGTGATGTTATACATAACTATACGCCACGGAATTCTTGACATTTCCTGATTTTCGCAAATTGCAATTAATTTTTAGTGGTTTGGTGTGTTTTAATTACAAAATAAATTAATTTGTGTGTATACAAATATAATTCTACACAAAAGGCTAGACGATTATACATTTTTTCCGTGTAGGAGTAAATGTAAATTTATGAACGTGAAATTCTGTAAGAACTCCGTAAGAATTGGAGTAAAAAATTTACTGAAACAAAAAAAATATTTGCTGAAGCCAAAATTTATCTAAAAAAAATTTAATAATTTTTTGTCTGACTCTAGACATGCGAAGAAACCAATTGTTTCGTTCACTAATTTTTAAGAAAAAAATATAAAAGAGTACCTAATACTGTATTTTTGATAAATACGCTGAACTTATTAAACCCTGTTTGGCATTTCTCATAACTAGGAGAATTGAGCTAATTAATTTTAAATTTGCTTTACATTTTCTTCGAAATCAGAAAGAAGTTTTGAAAAAAAAATTGTTTAATAAACTTATTTTGATTTTCTTATTTATATCACTTAAAACCAAAACTATTCAAAATCGGTTCAAATTTGCCAGAGTCAGGAGTTTAAAGTATTTCCCTAATCTGGTGTGGCCAAGTTTGACACTTTGTAGCTGATCCTGTTTTGTAGCAGTGAGACCAGAAGCTTAAGTTCTGTTTTCTCATTTTCTGAAAAATTATTCTATAATCGTATCGGAGGATACAGATTCATTCATTCATTTCGTCTGCAGTAACCGTAATTGTTGAATGCTGTATAAGCAATACCACCTTTCAGTCTTTTATCATTTTCTTGGCGTTACTTAGTGCACTTTTCCGGATATCATACATGTCTGAAAAACCTTTATTTATTTTTCAAAGTACTTACAGAATGAATAAAGTGTAAGTATCCACAAATTTTTGTCTGGTGATATACTAATGTCTCTTATATAGCTCATTTTCCCATCTCCTCAACGTGACTTCCAGGTAAGCTGTTAATTGCAATGTCTTCAATTTGTTGTAACAAATAAATTACATTAGACTGCAATATTTTCTTTTTGAAGCCGTTTAAAGCTTCTTTCACATGACCTGTATTTTACATCTGACACATCAAATTTATCGCTACAAAATATAGACATGTTGTGTGAAAGTATTAACGTGTAGTTTCCACAATACAAGCAAGACACTTGTCTAGAAAAAATATATGAAAAACACTAAAATTTTTGAGATATTCCTACACAAATTTTTTAGACAAGTAACTTGCTTGCATTGTGGAAACTAAACATAACACTTTGTATCTGAAAACGTCAGCTGGCAATGTTCTATTTTGATATGACAAAGCATCTGACATCAGCTGTTTTGGTATACCAACAGTTTGTGTGGTAGAAAAAATATATAAAAAGAGGTTATGAAAGATGTAATTAAACATGTACATACGTTTGCAAGCAAAAATTATAAATTGTCTGCAAATATATGATTTTAATAGACATGCCAAATTATATATGGTATATATATGTGCACAAGTCCACGTGTGCATATGTACATATGTATATCCATATGAAACACAAGAATGAGGATATACTTTGGAAACCCCTTTTCACAACGATAAAATTTTATTTAGTATTTATTTATTTAAGGAAAAAAATGTTTGATTCAAATATTATTTTAAACAAAATTAATGTAATAAAAATAAAAAGAAAGATAACTTAGCAAACAGTTCTAGTGTTCAATGAACTGTCAACAGTTCTATTGATATCGTATGGTTGTAAATGTGTGAGTATGTCAAAATATCCCAACAAACCAAAATGCTATGGAAATAGTTTATAACATACTAGCTAGTAGCTACCATAAGCCTCAAGTTGAGAAAAGCGTTGTGAATACTATTGTGAAAGGTTTCTTTTCCTTTATAAAGAAAATTTAAAATTGATAATACAACAAGCTTATAATTCTAATTATAGAATATGCTTCCAGGAAAATAGTTTTAAAATCATGCTTGTAGTAGGGATATTTGAAATGAAAATTTATATTATAACATAATAGTTATCCTTTTTTAAATTTATGTAGAAGCACCACTGAACTTTAGGACAATGTACTCATTAAACAAGACAAACAATTACAACTTTAACAAATAATATAAAATTCGCGCGCTTAAAATAACTAGGGGCTCGTAATTGAATGAAATTAAGAAATATTTCAATAGGCTTTACATGGTAATATTTTTAAATTTCGAATCGTACCGAATGCCGTACTTTTCATAAGCAACAACAAAAAAAAAAAAATTTGCAACCAGTGCTGCCACTTACAAAAAAAGTGTTTATAAACTTATTCTCCATTACAGTTATATTTAACTTATTGAGTAGTTTGTTGGGATGTAGACTTACAAATGTGAATATGTGTGATTGTAAGAAAACAAAATAAAATTATTCTTGGAGGTACATTTATACGTGTGTCCTCAGTCAATTGAATAGCAATGGGAAAAAGAGAGTAAGGAAAACTAGAGATAAAAAATTTAGTCACATAAAAATCGTTAAATTATAGTTAAACAAAATAAAAGTTTCTCTGTGTGAAATCGTTAGAAAAACAATAAAAACTGGAAAAGTGAAAAAACTCAATGTAAAAAATCAATGAACCATCACAAAAGAAGCCAATAGTAAAACTAAAAACGTATTAAATTGAATTTATTTAAAATATTGTAGTCGATTACACTCAACTCCTCTACTATATTTCTTATTAACGCAACATTTTAAGATTCACTTTCGCATTAAAAACAATAAAATCATACAAGTATTTTAATAGTCCTTCACATATACATACATATGTACATAAGTATGTATGTATATGTTTGTTATTTAAGTGTTTTTTTGCGTGCAAAAAATTTCAATTGAAATCAGCTAAAACAAACTAGAGTTTCTAAGTTTTTATATTCAAACTGGTAATAAATTGCAAAAAGAAAACTAACAAAAAGAAGATATTACATACATATGTACATACATACGTACATATATTATAAGGATTATATTTTATTGGACTTTTCATAGTCCATAGTGGTTATAAATGTGAGAAAATGGAATACTAGTAGATCTCGATGCAGACGTGGTAAGTTTAATAACAACCACTTTTTTCGGGTTACGCACATTATTGAAACACTTTTATATGTGCATCCTTAAGAATTTGTTACGTTTGAATTTGTGCCTGCCCATTCGTCCTTCCTTTAAGTTTTGTGTCTGCTGAAAACATTATCAACATACATACATACATCTGCGACTGACACATTCATGAAAATTTTCATTTCCCTTGTTTAATTTTTTATTTTTCCATTTGCAATTTAAGCTTGTTTCTTCTTTTTCTTCAATTATGCTTTGCTACGCACCAGAGCAAAACAAGTTGAATGTTTTTAAGTACAAACAACATGTGCCTCGGAAAATTTATGACAAAAATATTTTGCGTTCCTTTTTGTCCTTCATAAGTTATTTTTAATATTATTTTTCTACTTCCAAGGAACAGACTTTTGCTGCTGTTTTCGTTTTATTTTGCTTCCTTGGTGCCAGGAGTCATGTGTTTTCTTATAATTTGCAGATTTGTTTTGCAAAGTTTGGATAAAAGTCTGTGGTTGTGTGTGTGCGTGTTTGTGTGTGTTTAAGTGTGGGTGTAAGAGCTTGCGTTCTTCGCCATGCTACCCAAATAGATCGAAGGTTGGGTCGTATATTTTCTTCATTTATTATGGGTATTTTGTGTTATCACACCCTCGTGCGGAATTTACAAAATTCAAGCAGACATTTTTCAGTCAAATGTATTTTGAAAATGCTTAACAAAGGCAGTATTTCTATGAGTTTTGGGTAACAAGCGCACACAAGCCTGCATACTTATGTATGTATGGATATTTATTTATCTTACCAAGTTTGTGTCTCATTACTATGCCACCCAACAAACAATAACAATATATTAGGTTTAAGAAAAAAAAAAAAAAACAAACAGAAATAAATAAAGACAAGAAAAAACAGGAGGAAAATAAATTTCTATTACAGAGACTCTTTTGAGTCTTACATTTTAAACATTCCAGGAAACTTAACGGCAACCAGCTATCACTACGGTTATTTTTAATTCTAATTCTATTTTGACATAAAATTTCAAAATAAAATATTTATTTTCTAAGTTTATAGGGAAGATAAACGTATTTTTAGTTAAGGGAATAACTTCATTAAGAAGACAGCCGGGTGAATGCCTATTTTTGAGACGCCACGCAGGAGTTCCGCAAAGAACAACTTGAAGGTACTCGAGAAGATTTACTCAGATCAATATCTGCTTTATAATTCTCTTCTAATCTTTCAATACATATTTCGCACACTAAATCATAAAGAGTGACAACTCAAAAAATGTCAGATGCTGAGTAGTTGCAAACAACTGTTGATACTGTACAAATGACACAAATATGTGCCATAAAAACAAGCATAACGCTACTTTATATTCTTCAAGAAGACTGTATTGCAAAAGAAATTGTTGAGGTCTTTATAGATTTCTCCAATTAACTGGCTTATAAAAAAGCAAAAGCACTTTTATAATTTTGAGTTGTGACTCTTTATGATTTAGTGTGAGATTTGTGCCCTTAATTATGAAAGTGGTCTAGGTCACATGCAGTTTTGCTTCGAAATATTAAATTAATCTTGAAAAAAATTCAACAAGTATTTAATAAATGTTAAATAAACTTAAATTAATTAAAGTGTTGCACAATTTAAAAATATATTTTGATTTGTTCAAATGTAATTTACTAAATATCTGGACCAAAGGAATATATGACTTAGACCACTTTCATAATTAAGGGCACATTTTTCTTAAGCATTATGCCACATAATTTATTTTCAGTTTTCATCTGTGTTCAGCGAATAAGCAAGTAGTGGAACGTTGCTTTTCGCTTTACATAATTAGTTACGATGCCGTTTAACTTATACATCTTTTATTTGCACTGAAATTTCTGTATATTTACACTACACGTTAGTGTATTTCAAAATGAATGTACATATTAATTTTAGTGTGTAGAATGATGTTTTCTAAAAAATAATTAAATATACATCGAATTTTTCAATTTAGCTGTGAAAGAAAAAAATTTCTGAAAATCGACGAAAGAGTTTATAAATGCTCTCCTACCAAACAGTAAAATATGACTTAAGCACTTTTTCCTTATAGCCACAGATTTAATAGTTTGTATCTCAAAATACTCAAAAATATTTTTCAAAGCACTGTTACTATTTTTCTCTTCGGATATAACTTAAGAACAATTTTAAAACTAGTTCTATTATTAGAGATATTTTTCTCTCAATCCATAATGTTATAATTATGCCAATCCACTTCTTCAAATTTTAGGGCGTTGTGATGGTTATCGGTTTCTTTCATATGATGTGTTAGAAATAGAATCCGTCACTAACACCAAGTAACTAAGTTACGTTGCGTCAGTTCTCATCTTTAAAGAGTTGTATACAATTTGTAAATACTGTAAACTAAAAGTTTCCATTAAAAATCGAATCATGTTTTAATAATTTTTTTTGCAAGGCTCGCATTTACAGGATTTCTTGCTCGCTAAGATTATAGTTTTCATTATTTCGCAAAACTAAACAATAATAAAATAAAATTACGAGACATGTTGGCAACAAATTTTACAGCGTCTTGGCAATTACGAGTATTATAACTCTGCCGTAGTACCAAGTTAGAAAAACCAACAAAGTATTATAAGTAAAAGAGTTGAATACAACAGTCCACAACCTTGAAAACAAAAGCATGAAGTCGATAATAGTAAGTTGTAATTTTGTCGGGTGTGTGTTTTAGAGGTACATATATAAATTTGTACTGAAATTAAACATTTTAAAAGCACTTTCTTTGTCCATTCCATTAATTTTCATGACATACTACCAACATAAATAGTACTTTGGGAATGTGACAACAATGGGTAGTGCATTCGCAAATTGCACCCAGTTTTTGCACCGAATTAGGCTGTATTTCGGCAGTGACGAGTCGAAACTTATAAAACAATGACGTCTAAGAGAATAAAAAGTAAACTTGCTCAGTAAGTGGTCTTCAAAAGTTTCGCTGGTCATTTTTTCTTTGCAACGACTATATATTGATATAAAACACCGTGCCTGCAGCGTATGAAGACCAACGATTACATTGGGCCATAAACCCAAACCAAACACTAAGCAGACACTTACTTATTCCGGCTGTAAAGCTATATTTTTTTGTACTCATCTTGTTGCTACTAGTGTTGTTCAAATAAAAATTCATGATCTTTTTCTTGTTCGAACAGACGAATAATTTTGAACTTATCTTCGAATATTCGAACTAACAATAAATAAAAAAAATATACTCAAATAATTTTAAAAAACTTCACGCATGCGGATTAGTTTAATTTTTTTTTGTTAACAAACAAAAAATAAGTCACTACTCAAGAAAAACAAATAATTGTAATAGTAAACTTGGAAATATTATTAAAAACCCAAAGGAAATTAGTTAAAAACTATACATATTTATACAAGTTCACAAAAAATTTTAATATATCATTGATTTCTTTTACAATAGTCATTTAAAACCTCAGATAGTCCCAGTTTTTAGCTTGTAGACGATTCTTCTTTTTTACTTTTTCAGTTGAATAAATTTTTTGTTACACTTATACAAATTTTTCTTTCAAAAATTTTCATAAATATATTAATTTTTAAACTTTCTTTTTGCATTTCATATTGAATTTAAAAATTTTTATTTCTTTTTATTGTGGTTTCTCATAGTTGTAAATTTACTCATGTTTGAAAAGAAAAGTAGTTTTAGTACAAAAACAGAGTTGCATATTTCAATTTCTTGTTAATTTTATCGAAATTAAATAAAATAACTTAATTTGGAAAATGTCAAAATATATGGGAAATTCCTTAATTCGATATCTTGATTTCGACCGAAATCACGAAACTACTTAGAGTTCAATGTAAATTAGAGCGTCAAGCGTTGCGTTAGCAGCAGGGTACGCATTTTCAGTACATTTATACGCATAAAATATTATTTTGAATGTACTGAAAATACGTACCCTGCTGCTAACGCAACGGTTGACGCTCTAATTTAGGTTGGACCGTTAATTTGGCGTCAGCCTGAATGGGCTATAATACTACGTGTTCA
The DNA here is from genome assembly GCA_944452675.1 of Tachina lurida. Taxonomy (NCBI): domain Eukaryota; kingdom Metazoa; phylum Arthropoda; class Insecta; order Diptera; family Tachinidae; genus Tachina; species Tachina lurida. The sequence continues at coordinate 112,341,442 of OX101752.1, read as the reverse complement.
AATTTAATCTGTTAATATGTACACGTTCTGTTATTTCGCAACCAATATTATAATAGTTTGTAAGTTTTGGAATTCTATCCTTACCCGTATCAATATTATTAATAGAATGAAGTGGTTGGGTACACAGAGAAAACAGATTCATTCAGACAACCGAATTTTTTGCCAATCGAATTTTATCTGTTGCTGCAACAACACAGAGATGGGTTGTAAATATTTTAATGGTTATATTAACAAACCATTCACTACATTTAACTATCATTCAATTGCAACAACTGATTAATAGTCTTGTTTTTGAAATAAATTTAGATAGACAATTTTTTTAGTTGCAAATACCAATAATTGGTACTAACATCCAACTCATAATATTTTTTCGGTTGTGTTCACGATATCCGTTATTTAGTCATGACAACAGCATTCGATCGGTTGATCTAATCAATTTAAGAATTGAAATGATCATATCAGTATAACAATTTAGCTCTAACGTTAATGAACATGGATTGTTTTTTGGATTCATAGAAAATTTATAGCGAGAGTCGAAATATAGTTGATTCAACTAATATTTTATCGACCTAACCATTTTTCAACCAATCTTTCTTCTGGGTGTAGAATACTGTCGTAGATTATAGATAAGTATATCATTTTTAACAATTTGTTTTGGTAAATTTTAAGCCTTTTAACGTGATATTCAGCAGCGTCATACCAAACTGGGGCTCCATAGTACAATATAGATACAAACATTTATTTAAATACTATTATTTTATTATTTCGACATAGAGATGATTTCCTATTTATGAAAGAGTACAATAGTTTTGTAACTTCATTTTATTTATTTATTACATAGGAAATATTTTAGAGAATTTTTTTTTGGGTCAAGGATAATGCCTAGATACTTAACCATTGATTTACATTTATTATAAGTGTTGTTAAACAAGATATCCCTTTGTGGAATAATAATGGATTGGCGTCTTCTAGTGAAGTATGTATATTGCTTGAGTGTATTAATAAATATTCTCCACTTTCTGAAGTACCTAGGAGGTTTTTGAAAATGTCCTCAGCAAGTATACCATGAGATAAGTAGCAGTATCATCTGCGACTATTGATGAAGAGCAACTAACAAGCAAGGATGAATATGATGTGAAAATATTTTACAGAATCGGGGATAGGCAAGACGCTTAAGGACATTCTACAGATCCTGGTAACTGCGATAAACAGGCTTTACCAATGTATTAGTATTTATTTTAGATCAGTTAATAAAACATCATCAGTTACATCAGAAATGTCATCTAATACTTCATCGAACTTGAGATTGAGATTATTTGCGATAGTTTTATTATAAAATAACAGTGAAAACAAAGTATTTGCGTACTACTTTCTTAGCTTTTTATTGCATATTTTAAGAAGTTAGTATTGTATAGGAGAGCTCAGGGATAATATTAAAGCATTTAATGATTTTCTGCGTTGTTAATTAATTAGATTCTAAAGGCTTTTTTATTATGTCTATAGAAAAGCAGTTATTTTTGTTTAACTCTTTATCAGGAATTGTAAGATACTTTCTAATTCCATTAAAGAGGCATTATCTTTTTCCCAGCAAGGAAACAAAAGATGAGTTTAGCTAGCAGATGCAAACAAGCTTAAACACGTATTTATAATTTGGAATAATTTCATTACTTAACATCATATTTTAACAGATTAAAAATTTATGAAATATAAGATAGATTTTGTAGAAAGCAATTAAGAAAATTGTTCGAATATTCGAATATTAGACAAAAGTGAATCGGATAATTTTTTATTATAAATTGAAAATTGTTCAAACGAACAAAAATGAAAAAACTACTTCGAAAATTCGAAAAATTTTTATTCAAAAGACGATACTAGTTGCTACTTAACAAAAGTGTTCATCATTATTGAACTTAATATAAGAAAGATGAGTTCCTCAAACTGTGCCGAACCACAAAACAGAAGCGAACAATTCAAAATTCTTCGCGTACAGAATAAACACCCTATATCAAAATAATCCATTCCATAACAAAAATAGTATTTTTCAAAAATCTTCAAAGAGTATACAAAATGTAAGAATTTAAGTTTGAATTCTAATAAGGGTGACTTAAAAACATTTGGTTTTGAAAATCAAAAGAGGTGTGTTAATCAAAAGAATAAAATCTTGAAAATTTTACTATTAGTTAAATTCTTGTACAACTGCTGTGGCAAGTACAGTCCAGAAAGAAACCTTATTCATTGATTTTCATTTCGTTTGTTTTTAATTTTCTGAATTGGTCCCTGGAGATTTTTACTCTTTTACTTCCTTACAGACATTTCTAAAGCTTTTGACTATATTTCACAGCAACAACTAGCTCCTTTTTTCTGAAACGAAAACAAAACCTCCCCTGCTATGAAGGACTCGTTTAAATGAAATGAAATTCAAGGAATCTATATACAGACGGCCATAAATTGTAATAAAAACAGTTAATATAAATTAGTTGCTGCCATATCAATAGATGTTTGTAATGGCGTTAAATATATTTCTACATTATTTTTGTAAACAAAATTAATCCCTTATGATTACTAGCTATGGGTTTTATTTATTTCCTTTTTTTTTTTGCTGCTTACTGGCCTCAGTTACATGTCTTAAAGGTTGTTGCAGAAAGGGAGGGTGGTGTAAGGAAAATAAGAAAAGCTTTTAAAGATTCATGTTAAATGTTCTTGTAGAAGTACTTGCAAAATTTTGTTTTGTAATTAGCATTTGTTAGGTGTTTGTTGTAAGTATTTTATGGAATAGTTGGTGTGATATTGTATTTTAAGTGTCTTAAAAACCATCCCTTACTTTTCTTGCCGCACATTACTTAAAACCATAAATAATCTTATAACTGCAATAATATAATAATTTTAACGGCCCATCTAAAGTGGAGTATACGCTGAGCAACTATGCTTTTCAGATTAATTTTAAATTCGTGCTTTTAAAAGATACTTCTAACAGTTAAAAGAAAATCTGGTAACTTGGATTTGGAATTTAACGGAATTGTTAGTTTCAGCATAAAGCGTAACTGCGCAACATCTACCATATACCATCAGTTTGAGAAGATACTAAGATATTCTCATAAGAAATATACAGTACTAAAAATCAACATCTTTCTACATCTTAAAAGTTTTCCTATATCGTTTTATTTCATCTAACATCTTTCATTAATTTAAGTGTCATCTCTAGAAAAATTATTAGTAAGTTCGGTAATGTTATGTCATCACTAGCAAAATTTTATTGTGTAAAATGATAAGAAAAACTCACATTAATACATATCTATGTATTTATATGTACCTTTTACAAAAAAATATTTATCTTTTTCTATAAAAGTTTGTGAAATTTAAAAGACGATGGGTGTAAATTTTAAAGACGATGCGGGTAGCGAAGTACACCAGGTGTAGATAGTGTTGAATAAATTAAGCAGTTCGATTAGTTAAAATTAAAATGATTTAAAAACTTTGAAATGTATAATCTTTGTATAAAAAACTTCCAGAAAGTAATAAGAATTACAAAATGTGAAAACATAACAATCACAAAAAATTAATAAAATACTTCATTATAATTAATGGAATGATTGAGTCAATTAAATCTATGACTGGATATTATTTAAAATTAAATGAAAAATTTTTAACTTTTCTTCTAATTAACAAAATGATTGAATCAGTCAGTTACTTACTTATTTACATTTAAATACTACATCAAACAACGGTGTTGATTGAAAAACTTAAGGTACGGTCACACTGACAAACATTTGCCCAAAGCGTAACCAGAAAATACTAATGACAAATCTTTTGATTCAGACGTGTGTTTCTTAAGTTCAATAAATTCCAATAATATTGTATTTCTTTAACTTTGCCTATTTGTAAAATAAGAAACTAATTAACTTAATAAACACGTGTTTGAAGCAAATGATTTCTCATTCGTATTTGCTGGTTACGCTTTTTGGGCAAATGTTTGTCAAGTGTGACCGTACCTTTACTAAATTATAGAAAATATAATGCACAAAATTTGGGTACTTGATTCTTCAAAAGAAGTGCAAGATTCGTTATTTCAGGGTTCGGTTATCCCATCCTGGATAGCGATTGGCATCCCTGGTATACGTTGAAGCTTTGTATAGGCCTTATACAACATGTAAAAATAATTTCTGTCATAAAAATAAGTTTTATCTAACCTAACACAACGGTCGAATCGACATTCGGACAATTGCACGAAAAAAATATTTCTGCAATTAACAATTTTAATTTCATTCCTATTCACAAAAAAAATTATATTAAGATACGCATAACAAGGATCGAACAATCTTTTCAGCATCTAATCCCAAAGTTTTTTTTCTAGGTCCACGTGACAAATAAATTTTTAAGAAAACTGAAAAAAAAATCATATTAGTTTTCCTAGCACAATGTGTGGTCAGCTGTAGTTTATTATTTAGAAAATATAAAAAGTTTTTTATATTCGAATCTTTATTTATGAATGTTATTTCATTAATATATTCATGAAGTTTCTTTTGTATGCACAGGGCTTTCACTGTGGTTCAGGAAATATGTTTTTTTTCTATTTTAATGTCTGCATTGAATTTATTATGATAAAAGAGCAGTAAAGGAAATATGAATTAATGAGCAGAAGGCACACAAGATATTCACTAAATATTTTGCTTTTTATTAAAACACCTTAGACTTTTATCATGGCTTTAGGAGTAAGTTTTAAAGTATGCCGTCTAAAATATCTCTGAAGCAAATACAATTAACGAATTGACATGAGTATCTTAAAATTTTAATGTGGTAGCATTGTGCCACCTTGAAACTTTTATTGTGAGCATGCAACGATATAAATCAGTATATTGAAGTGTTAAAATAACAAAATTTCTTAATATTTAATATTTTTTTTATATTTTTTCATTAACTACAGCTGCGCTTACAGTTTTAACATGTTTTAGTTTAACATTACCATACTGACATATCGCAAATGACATGAATTAATTTGATTTACACACATGCAAAAACAACAAACTTGCCAGACCATATTAAAGTATTAAAATTGAAACGTTGCAATATTAAGACGTATTTTAAAACGCTATTGTGAACTCCCTAATTATGTATTACATATTTAACTCATTATTACGATTAAAGATTTTTTATATACGGTGGCGGCTTGGCGGCATTAAAATATAAATACTATAGGAACAGATTTATTTTGTGGTGCAAATTTTAAAATCAAAATGGAAAATTCCTGCTCTGCTGACTCCATTACAAATTCTGTGTTGTCCATACTTTTAGCTAATTAAAATTATTTCCTTTGCCCCTTTTTTATTCCTTTTCCATTGTTTACATTCATCACCTGTTCACGTCGCAGTATATCCATCAAGCCGTTTCTAAAACGTCTGTTGAGTCCAACATCTACATACGTCTTATGAATGCGCCCATTATAATAATCTAAAAGTGTTCGAGGTGTAATTGTAATGAATTAAGAAAAATGCATATTATTAAAAATTTAGTCACAATTAATTGAATTTTATTTACAATCACATTTGAATTGTGGGAAGTCTGCAGTTAATATTGTTTTTATTAATAATAATGTTTTTTTTTTCATTATACTCAACTCGTAGCATAAATGAGTATATTTTTGTTAAAAAAATAAGCGCCACAATATTTAACTGAGTTTGACAGTGTGCCGTTGCAGGAGCAAACGTTGCATAAAAAATAATTGTTTTTAGACATGAATGACACTGTATTCAATTAAAAGCAACAATTCTTGTTGTGACTCGTACTTTTTTTATTCTACTATATTAAAATAAAAACAGCGTCTTTTGCAAATTGAACAAAAGGCAGACTGACTATCAATGTAACTAAGTTGACGGTGGGCTTCTTTGCAATTATGCATTAAAGAACGAGTGTTAGAGACACTTGTCTAATGAAAAGTTAATTACAAAAGTTTTGTTTATTTGTTGTTTGTGTTTTGTTTTCAATGACACTGAAGAAGGTTGTTTGTAAACTCTTGTATGCATGACTTAGAACGCATATATGTACATATGTACATAGATGCATAAATATGCATTCAATTATTTGAGTTTAAAAACTAATTTGATGTTAAATATATAAAGAGAAACGGAGGTGCATATGTATGTATGTAAATATTATCAGCACAAATACTCGTAAGTACATAGTACATTTTTGTTAATTATTTTGGTTGCTGCGGCAGTGTTAGAAAGTTTTAAGTTTATCATTTCATATAGTTCAATTAAGTTGTCGGTTTGTGCCGGCTTCTTATCTTCAAATCATCCACATCGACCAAAAATTAACACACCAACGGATGCCAATGTCATTGACAGTATACATTTTGTTTTTGCTTCCCATTTTTTGAGTGTTTTGAATTCAAATAGAAAAGCAAACCAAAAAATTCAAATAGAAACTTCGAAAAGGGTTAAAGTGTTAAAAAAATTTTTATTATAAGAATTATATAGTTAGACTCTGGTTTGATGTTGCGGATGATTGTAACGTTTCCCTTTTTGTTTTATATTCATTTTGTGTCGGTTACAAAATTAAAAAGAAAAATTATGAAGGAGAACGTCAAAGCGGCAAGGGTTAATTTATGAGTCGAGATAAGCTTTTATATGTACACAAATGCATGCCTCTCATTATATATGCGCTGAAAAATATAGCGCAGAATTATATTTAAAGGAAAAATATCAATTTTTATGTACTATATTCTTTTTTAAGATTTTTATATGTTGGCAAGAAACAATCCATCGAACTGATTCTTAAAGCCTCTATATATGTATACATTACGAGGTTTGACCATTTTTATTTACATTAATGTTAGATATATTAACACAAATAATCTTAAGTCAGTCACAAATTTCGTTACGACCGAATACCTTACATTTATTTCTGCAGCCCAGTTTCAACTATTTGTGTATCATAACATACTGCCTGATTATGTTCGTATACAAATACAATTTTTGGCATGAAATTTGTACTACAAGCAAAACTATTTGGTTTTTAAAACAAATTTTCGTACAAAAATTTTCTTAAAAAGCCATAATAATTTTTATAAATAAGGCTGTAAATATCTAGCATTAAAACAAATTCGATGCATAACTGGCAAAAATACATTTCAATATTTTTAATTTCACAAATGGGCACAAAACTTAAAAAGAGTATAACTTCGAAACGGTAAGAGCAAATTTAATATTTTTTTATTTAAATGCCTCAGAATCTATCCACCTTTTAAACTGAATCATTAGTTTTTTTTTAACCTTAATAGAAATCTTAAAGTTACAAAGCATTATTTTTAAAATTCATGCTAAATTTACAACAACAAAAAATTCGGAAAGGGTACCCAAACGAGAAAAAAATATAACCGAAACTTAAAATATCTGCACAGAGAAGTAAAGTTTGATAAATTTTCTTTAAATAAATTAACTTAGTAACTAAGAAAATCGTACTAATGGGCCGAGTAATGACCAAAATTCAAAAAAGTAGAAAAAACCCGATGTTTGGGTTAAATTCGATTTCGGCCTTTATTTTCCGAAAAATCTGAAAAAAGCCACTAAAATTCTTTACCCTATAAGCTTTCAAAAAATGCTGGTGCAAAAGAAAAAAAATTTTTTGGGACACACTAATGATTATGTTGTAATAAAAAAGTCATATACTTTTAATTCGATTTATTCATCACTTGATACAAATGGTATTAATTTCGAAATTTCGTGATTTTTACCCCAATATATGTATGTGGCAGCTATAGCGGCCAGTCATACAAGGCTGTATTTGAGCCCTTATGGAATTTTATGAGTGAAAAAATAATAGCTTGTATTTCTGGACCAGATTCCCACATTTGCTAAAACTAGCAGGGTCTATTTATTTTCGTAGCCATCTTTTACATCCTTTAGGACAAGGCTTGTATTTTTCTTGCACTCGTATTTAAAATAAATCTGTTTGTAAGTAAATCAAACTCTATATTTTACTGGTACATCATGTTATTAAACATGTAATTGTACCCAAAACAAGCAACAGTACTACATATATTCGGCTGTGCCGAATCTTATATACCCTTTATCGTATATGTAGTATAGAGATACATACATAAGTACATATGTACATACATACATATTTGTTTTATGGAAAAATTTATAATTTTTTGCTCTAGTGCAATTTTTAGAAAGTGACCTCTCGGTATTTTTCGATATTAGCAATGAGTTGAATATTTTATTCTACACTCTGTATTTAAGAAATATTTTACATTTACACTTATTCCAGTTGTCAAAAACGACGTCACGTCATAGAATATCAAAAAGAATTATTGCAAAAGAATTTTTTCAAATTTGTTCAGCACCAAGGAACGGTTTCATGGAAATGACTTTTTTTATATTTTGCGATTTTTTTTCGGTTTGGTAAAACTAATTTTGGGATGTTTTAGTTATACCGTTTTAGAAAATTTCAATATTTTAGAAAATTTCACTTTCTTACGGTTTCCAAGATACAGCAAGTTGTCAAAATTTCATTAACTGATAGAACTCCGTTTAATTAAAATTTTTTTAAGTTTTATAGTAAGTTGTTATAGTCTGTATCAAAATACACTTACTTTACAAATTTAAAGTGTATATACATACAATTGTCTGTATATATCGTTAACTTAATACGAAAAGGCCCCAACTCATAATTTTTCGAAATCGATATTTTTACATATTTCGATAGACCATTACTAGATAGATTACTAGAAATTAATAAAACTAATATAACACTAAATTTGTTAAGTGTTTTTATGTATGTATGTATTACATGGGCTTTAACATTTTTCGTTGCTCGTTTTGGAACACCCTTTAATTTTTAACTCTCATGTATTTCTTGTTGTAGCGGCCAAAGTTCTACATACTCTGTCCAAATTTCAAGTCCGTAGCTCTTACGGTTTAGCAAAGAGAAACAAATAATTTGACCTAGTTACTTTTATATACAAAAGGAATAACTTTTAACCCTGGAATCATTTTTTTTAGATTTTTTCTTCTTTCTTATTAGATTAGATTTTAAATTTAGATTTTTTCTTCTTCCTTATACCAATGTAATGGTACAAAAGATCCGTCAGGTAGTGCCATCATCAATGCCGGTCCTTGGACCAGATCTTCCCCCTATTCTATCTTATACCAATGTAGTAGTTCTTAAATAAATATATAAAGTATGTTAAGAGAAAATAGGAAATTAAATAAAAATTGTTTTATGTAGTTACTTTAATATACAGAAAAAGAGTTTAAGGTTTCCGGCTCTGGATCTGTGGTTTTTATTTTTATAATTTTCTACATCAAATTTTTCTTTCCAAAACGTAAAATATATAAAATTTATAAAGAAAAAGAAAACAATTAATCAGACCTCTTATATTTTTCTGAATATAAGATATGTTTAATTTATAGAAAAAACGAAAAATTAGTTTTAGGAAATTACTTTTATATAAAAACAAAGTTAAAGTTTTCCAACCCTGGAAACGTCTTTTTAATTTTTTTTTTATTTTTAAAAGTTTGTAGTGTGTGTCTGTGTATCTGTGTCTCTGTCCGTGTCTACGTACAGACCAAACGGCTGAACCGATTTTGATTCAGTTTTTTCTGTTTGAAAGGATCGAGAGGGTTTTTAGCTATGTTTGAAGAAAATAATTCCAGCCGTTTAGGAGATATCACATCTTTTCTAGACATATTCTGTGGAATATGTGTGACTTTGACGCCGTAGCTTCCAAACGGCTGAACCTATTAATTTGGTTTTCTTTGTATGAAAGGCAAATTCATCTTACATTTTCTGTCTTTTGCCGAGTAAAATTTCTTATTGATCAATCGATAATATCATTACTGAGCTATGTTTGAACAAAAATTGGTTAAGACATTGGAAGTTAAGAGCTCTCTTCTGTCTCTGTTTGTTGATCCATAGCTTCTAATCGCTAGAATCCTGTTATTAATTTTTAATGCCATTTTACGACTGGAGTATTATCCAAATTGCTTGCCAAAGTTAAAATGATTCCAAGGCCGGGCAAAGATCTTACCAAGGCTGCATCATACAGGCCAATAAGTCTGCTCTCAACAATGTCAAAACTTTTCGAAAAACTGCTGATGTCAAAATTGTTCCCAATTTTAATTGGTAGTGGGTGCATCCCAGACCACCAATTTGGTTTTAGAAGTCAGCATAGCACCATTGAACAAAAGCATAGCACGATTGAAAAACAAAGTTTTTCTTTATGAAAAGAATTTTCTTTAAAACGATCGAACCAAATAAAGAAAATAATAAACTTAAGATTAGTTGCGAAAACCTGTTTGTTAAAACAAAAACTTATCATAATTTCTTCTGTCTATCGTAGCAATTTTAAATCGGACAATTAAAAGACCTTTTTTACAAGTGATTTTAGCAAATCGCTTTTATTTTTTGAATCAATTAAGCAGGTAAACCAATTAAAAGGAGCACATCTAGATGGAAACTTGAAACTTGATTGACAAAATTGAGCGAGGAATTTATTTTATCGCACAAAAAGAATGCGAAAAAAATATTGATAACATAAGTGTTTAATGCAGTGATGCCAACTATTTACAACCCAAACGCGCTATTCATATTCTCAAAACGCGCTAGAACGCGCTGAGTTACAGCATTGTCAACTATTTATAGCCAAAACGCTCTATTTTTCTGCGCGCTAAATTAAATTTTAATAAAAGTTGATGTATGTAAAAGTTAATATTCTTTTTTAAGCAACTCTTTTTCAGATTTTGCAATATTGCTTCTTCGAAATTATATCCTAAATAACTAAAATAATTTAATATATGTATGTAGAATCAGAATCACCCTATAATAGAAATCCTTAGTTTTTATTTTAATTTTCTATAACAAACTTTGTACGAGTACCAACATACTCGTATAAAATGTCGAATAGTCTTGCGATTCAAATGATTTTTGTACTTCAGCTATAATAGATGCTTGATAAATTATATAAATTTATTTAATTCTAATCACAGGCAAGTGAATTTTATTTGCAACAGCTGACTCATTAACGAAATTAAAAAATTTTTATGAGTTTTGGACACTAGAAAATTGGTAAATTTATACAAAAAAGAAAAAAAATTAACTGAAATTATGTTATTGACTTTATCCAAAACGCGCTAAGTTAGCGCTTTTTTTATTAAGCGCGCTAAGACGAAAAAAAGCGCGTTTGGCGTAGTTAAAACGCGCTAAATCTAGCGCGAAACGCGCTAAATTGGCATCACTGGCTTAATGACTGTTTTTTGGGCACCCAAATGCCCAATATTTTATTTTCATTTAACGCGTCTCGAAATGAAGACGAATTTGAACAATTTAGTTGTTGTTTGTTTAGCAGTTAATGTTAATACCTAAGCATTGTGGCTTTGTAAGCTTCTTTTGAATTGTGGTTGAAGTCTACTGATGTGTCGCTTAGGAGCAACGAAATGCATCTAGACGTGCTAAACCAACAACAAATATTTGAATATTTATTTTCTGTTCAGACCCAGATTATACAATATTTTGAACGATCACAATGAGTTTAATTAACAATAGTGACATTCTTCGCCTCCTACAATCGAACCTCGGAAGTTGTTCGTGATCGTGGAATATATTTTGTATTGAAAATTTTCATTGCATGCTTTTTGGTTGAATTAAGCTTTAAATTGGCGAGCGGTTCGTTAGGCTGTAGTTGCAAGGGTTAGATTTCAAATCGGCCTAAGCGACTGATAAAATGAAAAGCGGTATATAAGTTTTATTGTGCTAGTAGCGTGCATCACAGTGACATGCAAGGTTATACTTAGAATACTCACTATTTTCAATTTCAAATTAGCAGCCTACTTAAAGCTCAAAAAGTATTCTTGGTTAGAGTCTAAACCAGAGCCCACCAAACGTGACTGAGCGCTTTTGTGCGCATGTGTATGTTCTTTCTGCTTTTTATGTGTGTTTTTGTTGTTCTTTTTGCAGTTCGACTCATCATCATCACACACACTTTGTCCGAAGTAGCTGACGAAACAGCCAAACACACAACATCATACATACTTTGTACGAAGTATACGTGTGTCACCAAAACGTCGACTGCGCAAGCCCATGGGCTCGGCGATGCCAACTATTTATAACCCAAACGCGCTATATCCCTTCTCAAAACGCGCTAGAACGCGCTAAGTTTCAGCATTATCAACAATTTATAGTCAAAACGCGCTATTTTCCTACGCGCTAAATTAAATTTTAATAAAGGTCGATGTATGTATTAGTAAATACGAGTACAATTAATTTTTTCAGATTATGCATTATTGCTTCTTCGAAATTATATCCTAAATAACTAAAATCATTTAATACAGAATCAGTCTCGCCTTCCAAATATTCGAGATTCTTAGTTTTGATTTTAATTTTATTTGTCAAACTTTGTAACAACTTATATAAATTGTCGAATACTGTTGCGATTCAAATGCTTTTTGAAGTATAAAAAGAATAGATGCTTAATAAGTTATATACATTTTTTGGTTCACGACTACGAGTAGATATTTTTAACTGTGAAAATTCAAAATATTTGCCATTTACAATATTAAAATGCGTTCTTAATTCTAACCAAGGGAATTTAATTTGCAAGATCTGAATCATTAACGAATTTAAACAAAAAGTTAAATTTTGTTAAATTTATACAAAAAAGTAAAAAGATATTGAACTCAAATGATATTTTTGACTTTAATCAAAACGCGCTAATTTAGCGCTTTTTTTTATTAAACGCACTAAGACGAAAAAAAGCGCGTTTGGCACAGTTAAAACGCGCTAAAACTAGCGCGAAAGGCGCTAAATTGGCATCGCTGCATGGGCTTGCAAATGAAATTTTGAGTGGCTATGGTCTAAAGTTTAGACTCTAAACCATGTCAGAAATGGTATGCGAAAAATATTCTATGATCACCAATGCTTTTCTCGATATTTAATGTGTTTGATGTTGTAAAACGTTTAAGGAAAGAAATTAATATGTATTTAAAAGACATTTTGACTTTTTTTTGGAGCATTTTCACTAAACTATTTAAACTTTAAAGACCAATAACTCGGGAAATATGGGCTCCAGCAAATTTTTTTGGTTAAGTTATTTTCTTATTTTTCACATTACTATCTGATAAGCTATTTAAAAATTCTTTTTTGAGATTTTTCAGAGTTTTCTGTGAAAAGTTCAGAGCCCGATAACTTGAAAAATATGGGTCGCCACCTACTTTTTTATATAATGTTTTCATCTTATTTTTTAGTTTTCTATCACATAGGCTCCTTTTTATTTATTTTTAGCTGCTTTACTAAATTGCATTTGTTCCAAATATTTATTTTTTCCTATGTACTTCAGAGACGAATGCGACATTTTTTCTCATACATACAACTATAGTTTTATTTTTGACACCACTGGTCTAAACCATTGATCATCAAAAGGCCGCCCGTGGGCACTTTGTTCTGCTCTTTTTCACACGTACATTCGTAAAAGCATAAAATTTTCTAAAAAATTTACTATTTGTTTAATATTTTGTAATGGAGGACCTATTCTCCTTATAGGAACGACGGGAACATATGTATATACATATGTATATATAATACATACATATATAATATTTTGTAATGGCAGTAACTAAAAACAAGAAATTATTAACATTTTATACATTGGCAGATATATTTTTTAAACTTTTATATTTTATGACAAAAGTTTTTAAACTTCAAAATAATTGTTTTGTTCACAATAATGTTGTGAACACCGGCAATTATTCAAAAACTATGGCAACATCAGAAAGAGAAAGAGAGTCAAAAATTGAGAGAATAAGAAATTCCGCAGAAAAAATAAAATTGATTTTAATTTTATACCGTTCCGCACTGCGGTTTTTTACTTCAAAATCGTATGAAAAACCGCACCGCAATAAATTATCGTTACATTGTGTTCAGATTCTTACGTGGAAAAGACAGAAGAGTTGCATATTAGAATTTCGAGCTGTTTACTTCTTTCTCACTTACTATGCTATCAATTTACATAGGGTTGCTATTGCTTAATTTATAAAAAGAGGTCGGCAAAGGAAAAAAGCCCGGACAATAATAATACTTTTCATTGAAACTTTTTCACTTTTCCCTTTGTTTTATTCATATTATGTTTCCAGGCGAACTGACTTAATACATCGCATAATTTCAATATTGTACTTCCAATTATATATTAAAAATTGTAAATAATTTGTTGTAGAGGATAAGAGCAGTAAATAATGTCCACGATTAATAAAAATAATTCCCTGCAACATCTTTTTTTCACTGAATGTGAACTTCTTTGGTTTACATGCAGTAAATTTTATGGCGATGGTATACTACGAGTAAATAATTTTTTCTACGGCACTTAAAATATTTAAAAACTTAAAAACTCTTAATTTCAAACCCCAAATTTTTTTATTTCTTACTATTTCAGATTTTCAATTAATTTCTAAGATTTACAAGTCTTCTTTAAATTTAAATTAAATTGGACCTACATAAATATTTATACATTTAAGAATATCTTAATAATAATATCAAATAATAATATTAAAGTGCAACCGATTACACATCAAACGATAGGACTACCGACTTTAAATAAACTTTCATTATGTGATAAAATGTCTTATTTGTTCATAAAATAAAGATTCTGAACTCTCGATTAATGCTACGTACTATATTATTCTGGCCATTTTTACTCAACTCCATCGATATTTTCAGTAAATCTTAATAATTCTACGTTTTAAAATAACACCACAATCCTCATGAACAGTGTTATTTATAAAATAAACTGGACATTAAATACTAATTATTTCCCTTCTTAGTTTAGCTTTTAATATCTACCATTTGTCAACCACTGCAAAAGCGAAAGAATTTCCTTAAAAAGTAGGACTTTCCCGAACGCTAATTTTTTCCGAAGGCCAGACATCCCAAAAAGAGGACATTGTCCGGGAAAAAGAGGACGGATAACAACCCTAATTTAGATGTGCTATAAATTGAATCTGTTCTGTATAGGGAATTTATGCGGTGGTTGTGCTCACTTGCTGTATTCAGCTTCTTATAATACATATTTTTTTTTTAATTTTCGTGTTTCTACTCTTTTCACATTAAGTTTTGTGGTTTTTTTTCAACATTTTTGTTTGTTGTTATATGTTTAATTTCCGATACACTTTTTATGCAATTATGTATGTGGTTGCTGCTGCTCTTGTTGTTTTTCTTATGTGTTATGGATATTACAAAAATATGCATTGTTGTATTATCGGCACGTTTGTGCAATATTTGCTGATTGCCGATTTGCAAGCAGAAATATGTGGAATTTGTCGCTACAACACGTTTCGTCTGAGGTCGAAAATAAGTTTCAGTTAATCTGTTGTATGCTGTGCGCTTTTCTGGTAGACTTGCTACCACTAGTCTCTTGTTTTCATCATGACAAACCAAAATTATAAAAAGAGCAAACAATTCACAATGGCTGCAAACTAATTAATAACAAGTGAAAGAACAAAGAAAGTGCTTTAATTGTATTTGTACTCGTAATACAATACGAAATTTAAAGCATTTATGGATTAAAATAGTGTATTACATTTTGTTCTTGTTGTTACTCGTATTTTGTTTATTAAAAGGGTGTTTCAACAGATGATAATGGTGGGCTTGCAGCGTTGGTCAAAATAATTGGAATTCGCAGACAAAAATCCAATTAACATTATAAGCCATCACGACAATGGCTCACAATATTTCTCTCACAACTAGAGATCTATTAGGCTCAAATTTACAAACATGAGGGATATTCTTCCACTCATTTTATATAGAATACATTATAAGCAACAAAAAAGCAGACAAAAGGTGATGTAATCATTTTACACCCTCTACAACAAATTCAGCCAACACCCCTTTTTTACAACAAAAACAAGCACACGCCAAGAAGAACACCACTTTGTTTTAAATCCTTTTAATCCTTTTAAGAGCTGCCAATGGAAAATGTTTGTTAAATATGATTCGCAATAATATTTTGAAACCTCTGTTACAGAAGGCTCTTTAAACTCTAAATGCTAAAAGTTTTCCTTTTAAAGACACATACATACATACATATGTACACCAGAGCTGGCCACCAAGAGAAACGTATTCATTTGTATAAGAGGCCGATTGATGTTCGGTACTCTGGTGGTACTTTGGGCAGTTCAGATGTACACTATGGTTCAGCAGGGTACAACCAAGTAAATACTTGTTCAGCAAAATTAGTTTATATATTTCGTGTGGCGTTGGCTGAAGTAGTTAGCACGTTGACTACAAGACCGAAGGTAATAGGTTCAATCCCTGTATCCAACAGTCATTAAAATAACAACACCACGCATTTTTCTGATGTGCATTAGTGTCCCTTTGTATCAGTTGTTGTAGGAAAGTTCAAGTGATGAAGGCATAGTCGCTCGTCACTGAACTATACCGACTTCAGCAGATACTAATCCTAATGTTATATCAGAGTGCCCTCATTTGTTGTGTAGCAGAATCATCGGCGAAGTAAAATAGTCAATAAAATAAAATGGCTACAAAACACAGCTTCAAAAAATTAATACGCCTCATTTAACATCAGAGGCGCTGCAATACTGCATTATTAAAAACGTGCAAAAAGCAGAGTTGTAAAATATTGAAGCTTTCCTCTATCTCTTCCTTCACCACCTGTCTTCTCTATCAATATCCCTTTCCTAAAGAGGTAACACCTAGTAATAGTAGTAGGCATTAAATGCCCGAGTGTTACTTCTCTTTGTTAAAACACAAACTAAGCACATAAGAAATGGATTTATAATTGTATAAAGATGTAGAAAAATAGAATAGATTCGTATCGAATATAAATTATTTGCTGCCTATTATTAAGCCTAGTACGCTTACTTTCAAAAATATTGTTATTTGTGAATTCTCAAATAGTTTTTGAAAGTATGTACATAACATAAAAGGTTTGTGACTGTCAAAATTTGTGATTGAAGTCCACTGACGATTTGTTCCAGCAACAATGAAATGCATATAGACAACACTGAAACACCAGCAAATAAATTTCAAATTAAAACTAAACAAAGATAGATTTGCAGAAAATAAAAAGATGCCTCAAATGACAGCTTTAAGAAAAAGCAATCAAATCAATATAATAAAGTGAAAAATTACTATTTTTTTTAATATATAGTTTCCTATATAAATATATTATATAGGAATAATTATAATTTCCTATGAACTTAAAGAACTTTTTCTACGCATTTTGGTTTGGTTTACTACTTTCACGAGATTAGATTTTAATATTAATAAAATTTTGAATAAAAAAACGCGACTGATTAAGTTAAAAAAAAATGAGGAATTTCTCACTTGATTAGAAACAAATGGGAGAAAGTGCCGCTGTAACAAATTTTTATTTAATCTTTTGAAGCTTCTTCTTCTTTTCTGCAAATCTAACTTTGCTTATTTTTTTTTTTTTTTGATTAACAAGTACACTTGGTTTTAACCTGATGAACCACAGTGTACGAGTATGTATGCATGGAAATTGCATTTAATATCATTATAATTCTTATAATGTTTCTGCCTAAAAGATAACAATTATTATAATTATTTATTTTAGCAGTTTTATTAATTTTATTTAAAAACATATTAAAATATTCGTACAGTTGTTGTTCTTACAGATGTGCGTGTTTGGGTGCAGTTTCCATTAAAAAAACAGTAGAAAAAAAATTGAGGAAAAAAGGAGCACATTGTTCTTGTTGTGTGTGGGTTTTAAAAGATTGTTATATTCTTACTGTTGCTGTTGTAGTTTTGCTTTGTTGCTTCTGTTCACGTGTTTTAATTAATTTAAGTATGTATGTCTAAAACATTAATATTAATTTCATTATGAATTTTATGGCTGTTGAGTTAAAATGTTAATGCACTTTTAAATTGTTTATTACTTTGGCAAGAATATAGATTAAATACGAGCTAGCACTAACTAGAGAAATTGTATTTTCTTTACATACTCTAATTTCTTTTGGGAATAAATGAATATTCAATTCCGGTACTTTTTAAAAAATGTGGAATAAGTAGTTTTAATTAATACCCGTTTCAAGTTCAGCATACTTTTTATGTTGCTTAATTGCTTTTTTACACATAGCAGTGCATGTTTGTAATTCTCAATTCCTTATTGTGAGCTTTCACATAAAAATTGATTTTTTTTAGCTTTTCTAGAATGTGCTTAAAGTTTTAGAACCTTATAAGGCTCTAAAGCAGCTACGTCCAAGCCATATGCACTATATGCAAATTTTTGCAAAAGAGCTTTTGTGCTTTCACACCAACGAGAGTACAACACTCACAGCAACAACACACCAGACAAAAATGCTTGCTCTTATTTTCCAAAGAAACAAGAACAAATTTGAGAGCTTTCAAAGCTGTTTACCTCAAATGCAAATGTCAGTGTATATGTGTTCGGACGTAGCTCCTCTAAAGGTATAAGGTATAACGAAAAACTGACATGAAGTAAGCATAAGTTTCGAAAATGAACACGGTCTCAACGAGTTTTGCAATACAATCTTACATTAAAACTCACGCTAGGATGTAATTGTGAGTTAAAACTACATTACGCGTCAATTTTTAATGTCTAAGTGTATGTAGGAACTTGTTAAAACCTACTTCAATTTCGTCACTTATTTTAACTTTATGCTACTTTTTCATGGTACATAATGGCGTTACTGACGAGTTGGTAATGAAATTAATACATTATAACCCTACAGAAGGTTTATTGGATTTTAATGTTCATCAAAATACTACTGGAAAATATTATATACAAAACGCATGCCTCTGGCAAAAAGAATTATTGGAACCGGATATTGTACCAGCGCATATACTTAGATTTGAAATGAAATTAGTACAAAATATGAAAAAATTGCGTTGAAAAATTCAAATAAAAAATCGTAAGAACAAGAATAAAAGTCATTAAGATTCTAGCACTAATTTATTGCAGGTTTGTACTTATTATGGTTCTCACCAAAATAAGCACAGTAGTGGTATTATATTTGTATTGGAAAATAAATATAAAAAAACTACGCATACATTATATAAAAACATTTAAGAATTTTCAGAAAAATTATGTTTATATGTTTCACGCAACATATTAACATAAAATCAGCAAAATTTGATAAACTAAAAACAAGTGTAATTTAAGATCAAAACTAAAAACAAACACTAAGTTGGTTTCATTAGGGGCCTTACTGCTTTTAAAAAATTTGTGTATTTCTTAAAATTGTTTAATAAACATTTCATTAAGGATATTGGTACTATTACCAGAATAGAGAATAGCTTAGAAAATATTAAACAAGTGGAAAAAATAAACAAAGAACTGACTGTTTCTGGATATATGTAATTCAAGATGGATTTTAAGGATTCAGTTGGAGAAAATCCATTTTCAGATTTGTCTAATTTCTTTAACGATTAAATCATTTGACTAACAAATACCTATTTTAATTACACCAACCAAACAAGTTAAAAAATAATTAGGGTTTTCTGCATAAACCTGTGTTTCATTTAAAAACACACGTAATTATTTTTAGTACATTCAGCTTCTTTAAAAATTAGAAATTGGAGAAATAATAACATAGTAAATAAAATCGGTGTAAAATATCTAAAGTAGAATATCTTAAAATTAAAATTAAAATGAGGCAACACACAAAAAAGTAATATGAATAATTTTGTAATATCAATTAAAATATTTGTAATATCAATTAAAAAATTAATTAAATTTTCATCTATAAACAATTTGATAATATCAATTAAGTTTTTCCACTCAAATTAATTAATACAATTAAAAATTTAATTTCTTAATTGAAAACATTACTTGTTGAATACTTTTTTCTGTTAAGATTTTATAATTATTCCAGTTCAAAAGATTCAAACTTACCAATACGTGAAAATTTTTCATGAGAATAAGGGGACTCTTTGAACATATTTTTCAAACATAATATTTTAAGGTCTATACGGATTTAAAACCAACACGGATATCTTAAAATACTCATCGTAATGTGCGTTTCGATTCGCATCGAAATTTTTTTTTTTTTTTAATAAAGAGAAGTAACACTCAGGCAATTAATGCCTACTACTATTACTAGGTGTTACCTTCTTTAGGAAAGGGATAGTGGTTGCATCAATATAATATAATGTTTCATTTTATTAATGAAATTTGTCGCTGTGTTAATGAAAGGGATTCAACATAATGGTTTCATTCCCGTTACGAAGCGTTTTTCTTTCAGTGTATCATTCCGACATTTAACTGTAACAATTGACGCTTATACGTTTTTTACAGATGCAATGACATTTAATTTTTAATCTGAAAATTTTTCGAGGTTCGAACTGACAACCTCGTGGCGTGACAGACTTGCACACTACCAAATCGACCACAGCGCCTCTGATGTTTAAAAAGTATAAATACCAGTTAAGCTTAGGTTAATATTTTAGTATAGCTATGGGACTGGTTCCAGAGTCACATTAGAGCAAGCAATTAACATTATATTTACACTATTTCATAGGTCCTGTATTCAACCACATCGAACATATTCAGTGCCGTTTACTACAATACTAGACCGAGTCCGAATTAAATTAGCTCAAGGTCCAGACGATACATCACGAAAATGGTGAATATGTAACCATTTAAACGATATGTCTTTTTTCCACCATACAGTAGTCAGTATTATTGATAACACTCACTCTCAAGGCATAGGACGAGTACGTTTGGATCAATTGTCATCAAATTTTATGCAGGGTAAGTATAAAATGCAATAGAGGGTGCACAGAAAAAAATGATTTTGTTATGTGAATACGAAAATCACCGATTCAATAAGAAAAATTATTGAATTTTCTGTGATGACGATTTTTGCATGTTTGATTAAAAACAGTTGTGTGTTTATTGAAAATATATGTATATTTTCTTTCAGTCAATAAAGAAATGTAAAGAATCAAACAAAAAAGTTTAGTAAAATTTTATTTTCAGTGATAATAGTTATTCTATGTGTGAACTGCTGCTAGATTGGACGACTTATCGTCATTTTGCTATTTTCGGAACCAAAATCGACGATTTTTTTCCCTTAAAATGTTCAAATATGGCAACTAAAAGATTTTGGTGTAGTTTTGCTCATTCATTTGAAATTTTGGGTACAGTATTAACTTGCGATAAATGAACTTACACATTACATACATATGTACATATTTATGCAAGTATGTATGTATATGGCTTCAATTAAAAGAAATTTTATCTATATGTATATAAACAAATAAAGGCCAAGTTCAAAAATTTCGGTCACCAGAAGTACTGAGATCAGAAATTGGCCCTTTATAACTGAGTGAAACACAGTTATGAGGGGCAAAAACACGACGAATGGTTTCGTGTAAATTTATACACTATTTGTATAGGCCAAGACTTGCCCCGTCGCACTATTGTGCGCCTAGATAAAACTGCTGCATGAACATAAATTGTTGTGTTTTTGTAAAATATTAAAAAAAATTTCGAATTTAAAGTTTATTTTATACTAGCTTAACCCCGTGTGCTTCGCTACCCCTCCCCACCACGCAAACAAAAATAAATATATATATGGCATTGGTGGTGCAATATGAAAATTGGATTTTGCCACGCCCCTCCGCCCGCAGAACGAAAATCAAAAATCATACTTCACAGTGTCACCCGCCTGAATATTCTTAAGATTCCCTGAAAATGTCATCAAAAACGGCCCAGCCGTTTTGGAGTTAATACGTTGTATACATACATACACACATCCTGTTTTATATATATTTTATATATTAATTAGGGATTTTGACGATTTTTCTATAATTTTATCTGGCAGCCCTGTATGTGTGTAGATAAACGCCACGATTTTCATCAACTTCTTTTTTGTATATACAATTTCCATAAGCAATATGTTTGAACCAAATACAGCATTTTGTTGACTTCTTTTTCCATATTCAACAATACAGGATTTTTATGGAATATTTTTTCTGTGTGTGTAAGAAATGATCCACACAATTTGATGTGTTTTTTTATTTTTGGTAGTGAAATGTGAGTTTTATTTAATTTATTACACAGAAAAAAATAAGTTTCATTTTTGATAACAAAAATCCCGGTATTCAATCATTTTAATTTTCGAATTTCCTGTGATAAAGAAATCCGCTATATCAATAACAAAAATTGTAAAATAATAATATTTTTTTTCAATAATATAAATATTTGAATTAATAAAATATCTTATCAATAATTTGTAATGTAAATGTAATGAATCAAAGAAAAAAGTTGTTGACTGAAATTTTATTTTCAGTGATAATTGTTATATTGTATGTGTGGATGGATGGATGAATGTTAGTTTGTTTTTGCTTGGCTGCGATTAAAACTAAATGTGTTTAGGATGAGTCGAACCAGGAATCTCTCGACTAATAGACTAACGTGCTTACCACTCAGCTAAAGAGCAAATGGCTAGGGATTCGCAAATAATGAATACAGGCAAAACATAAGAAATCATGGTTCTTCTACATTTGCGCATTGCATTTTGATATAATCTAAAAATAACTTTGTTGAGAAAAAAAAACAAGCCACGACGATTTTCGGCTACTTGTTGTAATTCACACGTATACAAAACGAGCAATCAAAAAAACAACAACATCAGCACATAACCATGTCCAGTCAATCAACAAGCAAGATAAACACCAACACAAGCAAAACAAAAGTAAATGATATTTTAAAATGCGCGGAATTGATAAATACAATATTCAAGTTAATCACAAATATTATTGAAATTGAAAATTTTATTCATTAACATGGTTTTATTGAAAATAATTCTTGTCTATTTTTTTCTGTGTACAAGTCCAAAATAACAGCCGTGTGAAAAACTGGAAAATGTAATGGCAACGAAGGACGATATTGCCTGTGGGTCAAATACTATTATAAATAAAAATTATTTTTGTGCTAAAATTAATTAATGGCCTGTTTCACAATAACGAAAGAAAACTTTCGACTGAAAATTTATATTGAAAACAACAATAAAAAAAGGAAATAACGTACAGTGGACATTATTTCCATTTGCAAACAATTATTTTTTTTTTAATTTTTTCTTTATTGAGAAACTTTAATAGTATTTTTTACTATTTGTCGACAATATGGGCAGATTAAATTGGATTTTTTACCTTTAGTGATTTAAATATTTTCTCCTCTCAGTATGTCGAATAATGGCTTCTCTTAGTAAAGTTTGTCTACCTTGCAGGCCTTTGGGAGGTTTTATTGATTTTCCGCACTTGGTACACAGAGAAAAAACTGCCTCATAGAATCAATAAGATTTTCTCTATGAAACGTTTTTAGGCTAAGAGGTATCCCAGCAGAAAGAAGCGAAGATTTTTTCATAGAGATTCCTTATTGGTTTTATGTCGTAAATCTTATTAATTTTATCAAGAAGAACACCATATGAAATCAAGAAGAAATCTTATTATTCACAACTTTTTTTAATCAATTTCCGATATTTTTGGCACCAAAAAAACAATCCATAGAGAAAAACTGCTTGATTCTATTAGGTTTTCTTATAAATTGTAAACTATAGGGATTTCTTATTGATTTTATTAGGTTGCCTTCTTGATTTTTTTAAAAAGATTTTCTTCTTGATTTTATTAGGTTGCCTTATTGATTTTTTCAATAAGGTTTTCTTCCTGATTTTAGTCGGTTCTTATATGATTATGTGTAAAGCATCTTATTGATTTTTTTAATAAGGAAATCTTCTTGATTTTATGTGGTGTCGTGTTATTTCGTTTCTATAAATAGACATAGAGAACATTTTTTTATGATCTTTTTCATTTTTGTATAAGCATGTTTGCACAATTATTTCAATAGTTGTTCAGGATGCTTGTTAGCATATTGGTTAGAGTGCTGTCTATCAGGTAGTAGTTTGCTGGTTCAATACTTGGTGAGTAATTTAATTAAGAATAAAACATAATGTATATGTATGAATGTATGTATAAATAAATAACATCTACACTATACTACATACATACATACATATGTATATGGTTTAGAATTTAAATGAAAATACATAAGTACAGAGAATAAAGACGCAATTTTTTTTATTGAAAAAAATCAATAAGATAACCTCATAAAACTACAAGATTTCTTCTTGATGTTTTCAAAAAGGTTTTCTCTATGAAATTAATAAGATTTCCTTATTGAAAAAAACCATAGAGATTTCTTATTAATTTTGTTCTATTTTATGAGGTATTTAGAGGCACTGTTTTCTTTGTGTATATCAAATCAAAGTGGCTTGCTTATGAGTTTTAAGCTTATGCGTATATAATATTTTTATATTTTAAAAATTTATCAGTCACCAATAAAAAATATAAACGGTCATATCAAAAAAAAATATAACAATAATAAATTAAAATTATAAAGTTTAAATTTTTGTACAGAAGTAAAGCCGTCAACTTTTAAATTTCCAAATGCAGTGAAATCAAACAAACTATTCGTACTTTCTAAAAAAATATTTAAATTTATATATTTTATTTCAGGCTTCTATTTGCAAATATTTCTTTCATTTAGTTTTATTTACACTTATTCCAGTTATCGTCGGTAACTATGCCGTCACTTTAATGTCATCACTTTGTTCCAACATCACCATCAATTAAATCAAAAACTTGCATTCTAAATATATCAAAATATTTGAGTCAGCTGTTTGTTTTTACTTCTGATATTGAAATGTATTCTGTATCGGCTTGTTTATTAGATACATTTTTCAAGTTCATTTCCTGAACTGCTGTCTCTGAGTTCAGCAGTTTCTGAAACTGAAGCAGATCTGCCACATCTCACGTCTTTACAGCGGCTACCGCGGACCTTGAGAATTCAATTCAGCTATTTTTTAGCTCCTGTATACAGAAATACCTTTTGTTACCTCTGCTAGAAAACTCATTAGCTTTCTGAAGAAAAAATTTTCATTCTTCTTAATAATATATTACTTAAGAAGCAATTAAAAAAATATCCGCATAGTCAGTCTGTTTTATTTTTCCTACTTTTATATTTTTACTTAACCTTTGGGTATCAAACAATATACATCTTTAATATCTTTACATATTTTAATTAAGCTATGAGTCTAAATGAATACGAGGTGCCCGTTTTCAGAACTTTATCAAAAAGTAAGAAAGAAAAGCAGAAAGTGGTACAAACAAACATACCATCACTACATATTTATTTTATCCAAAACAGCAGTTTCAAGAATTCACAAAAATTGCCACCAAAATACTTGATATCTGAAATCTCATCAAATTTCCAAAATTCTCATAAACTTAAAGGTCAAAGTGAAAAAATTAGCTCTCATATAAAGCATTTTATATACAATTGTCGTAATTAGCATAAAATGATATAAAAGAAAAATAAATTATTGTAATATAAAAAATAAAATCTTAAAAATATATATGTATAATTGTATGCAAATTAATTTAATTAACGTTTTATTCAAAAAGCTGACATAACAATGGGCTGTAAAATACTTAATAATCATTTATCAAATATTTTTAATATTAATGTACATACAAATATTTATTTCTATATTTATATGAAAAACGCTTTGAAATCTATTAAGTAGTGACCCCGAATGACTGCAAGTCTTTATAAATCATTTTGATAGACCACCACTTTATCGCTACTTGTAGCTGCCATACGCTGTACAAGTACTTTATAGAGCTGAATTGAATGTCTGGTGGGCAGGCAGCAGAATGAGATTAAACGAAAATGAAATCAGAAAACGTCTGTCCAAGAAATTTATTTTTACTCGTACATTAATTTAATATTATTAAATGAATACTTATTTATTTAATGCCACACATATTATAAAAAACAACCAACAATAACAATAAACATCATCATAAAAAATAAATATTTTAAAATTATTATAAAATTAAAATAATTATTATTTCGTTTTTGAAATTTATACACATACATATATTTCTTTTTATTAAAACGATCATAATTATTAAGACATTTATGCTTAATTTCGAATAAATTTTTAAAGAGAATCGATATTGGAAGATAAGTATGGGTCTAGCGTTGTCTGCCGAAAGATAATATGTAAATACTTGTACCAAAGTTAATGCTTAAAATTCAGAATTTATATTTTGCGCACAGTTTGCAATTCATTAAAAGTTCACTGACATGTTTTGCATAAAAGCAAGTAACTTATGAAATTCCGGTCTTTT
Source organism: Tachina lurida (assembly GCA_944452675.1). Classification (NCBI taxonomy): domain Eukaryota; kingdom Metazoa; phylum Arthropoda; class Insecta; order Diptera; family Tachinidae; genus Tachina; species Tachina lurida. The sequence continues at coordinate 112,315,255 of OX101752.1, read as the reverse complement.
ATTAAGATTTTTTCAACTTACATTTGCATTTTTATTCATAAGTTGAGCATAAGTTGATTATTATCATTAGTTTTAAATACTTATATTCGAAAGGTCAATATAGTACAATAAAATCCTTACATTGAATTGCCTATTAGTTGGAATTCTTCAGTAAAAATTATAATGTCAGTGGTAATAAAAATTTAGTATATAAGAATGGTTTAACATTAAAATTTTTGTATGAAAATCATATAAATTTAGCCAATACTTTCAAAAGAAAGTGGGGATTAGATGAATATACTAGTCAGATTGTTGCCTCTTATACCACGGCATCTGATTTAGCATGTATGGACCACATATAAAGCAAAAAGTAAACATTCGGGTCTGTTCTGCAAATCACGACATGCCAAATCACGGTGATTTCAAAAAATTAATAAAAACTAAATCATTGCTTTTGTCAGTTTCACGATTTATATCTTTGGAAGTTGGAAGAAAATATTATATTATAAATAAAAAAAAACTTAAAAACGCAATAAAAACCCACTATCAAGTCAGCTATTAATAGTTTACTTTTGAAATCACGTGATTTGAAATCACCGTGATTTTCAGAACGGGCCTGATTAAAACTATAAAACTTTCTAAGTCGTCATCATCTACGAAAATTATCTGGCAGATAAGCAGAAATTTTCCAGCAAAAATTATTGCTACTCTGTAAGCAGGTTTGCAAAGGACTGTCAAGCTGCTTTGGCTTACAAACTTGCTTACGTTTGGAATGATACTTGCTCGCATTTCGTTCTAAATGATTATTTCAGTGTAATTCGTATGTAGTATGAAGGACGTTCTTAGGGCAGAAAAATTGTGTATCGCTCAAAAACCATGATTATTTTTAGCTGGGTTGTTTCTTGAGTAAACAATAACACAATAATATGTGCACAGTTCTAAATCCCGTACATTGGCGAGATACATCAAACCTTTTTTTTTGTAAAGTGAAACGTTGAAGAGAAACTGCCAAATAACAACGACAGATATCTTCCAGTTTGTTTTCAATGATTTACATAAAAAAAGTCTTATGCACAAGGTGCAAACTTTTATATAGAGCTTTTTGTGCTTTCACACCGACGAGAGCAAAACAGCCAACCAGAATCTGGTTACCAGATCTCGGCGACAACAATGATTGCTCTTATTTTGCAAAGAAACAAGAACAAATTTAAAAGCTTTCAAAGCTGTTTACATCAAATCTAAATATCACAGTATGTATGTTTGGTCGTAGCTGGTACATACAGAAGCGATAAGCAATTGGAGATAAAATAATGTGTGAGTGCTTCAATTATCAAATATATAAATCCAACTGATCAATCTGTTTCATAATGTTATCAAATTAAAATTAAATTTTAGTTATTTTTTTATATTATCAAAAAAGGCGCTAAGTTGACAGCACTCCCGAAAAATTTGCTGAAATTTTATGTTTTTTTTTGAAGCAAAATAATGTACAGCCATTTCCGCAATGTGGAACGGACTTGAATACAGAAGTGCTCCTGTCAAAGTGGTACACCTCACCAAGAGCCTTTACAGCAACACTACATGTCGAACAGGTTTTCTCTAATAACTATTACTTTTATTTAGTGATGAAAAAGGGTAAAAACGTAACTAGATCTTATGCTGACTATATTTATCATCTTAATCATTCATACTCCGATCTGCAATCAAAACTGACATCCGTTTGTGAATAGGCAGACGTTGAGTGTGAATTCCAACATAACACGGATTCGTCAGTTGCCGGAAGACGTTCAGCAGACCCTCCGTCCCGTTATCCAAAATAACTCGTATTTTTTCCACCCTGAGAATATTTTGTAATCGATGATAAAGGACGAATATACGATAGTGCGTTCAGATGGCTATACTAAAATTTTATTGGCCCGTAATGAAGCAACTGGATGCATTCGTCAAATGTTCTATCCAAGCGCAACAAAAATATCTTCATTTCATAGTTTTCTTTGCTAAACCTAATTATTTTCACAGCTTATCCATCTCATTCTCAAAACACCGAGCGTTTTGTTCATGTAGTACATGAATCTGCCATGGCGGTCACCGACGAGCAACGCATGGGCCACTTTTTTTCTAAACTCAAGGGCCGTTAAATATATAGCCAAGTTGAATCACGTCGAGATATGATCGACTTACTTGGGGTCAAAGAATTTTGAATTAAAAAAAATTTGTCGGCCACAGACAAACTCATCGATATATTATACTTTAATATCTGAATGTAAATACTGAAGCTATGACTAATTTAAAAAGGTGAATTTATAAAAGCAGTTTTTAAATAATAGTGCTGTAATTATCGAAATATGTACTTTCTTAGCAAGAGTTTTATGATTTTTAGCGAGCTATAAATTTCTAACATTAGGGTGTCACATTAGGGTTCTCGTTGTACCTTCATAGTGAACAGACGTAATAGCGGAATTTTTCTTATATACAAACTAAACAAAAAAAAAGCATACAAAAAATATTCGTAGTACATATTAACTTTGATAAATAAGCATTTTTTGCTTTGATAATATTTTTACATATAGAAATAACAAAAATAAAAAAAAACCGTAAACAAAAAAAACATACAAAATACCCTTGAGGAATACTCTTTATGAGTACCCCAGAGGAAAAAAATAGTGAAGTGAGTTCTAACGGCAGAAATGCCTATTTTACTGTGAGTTTTGATGCTCATAATGATAACAATAAAAATAAAAAATCTGATAATAGACTTGCTGTGAGTTCTGAAGCTCTTAATAAAAATCAAAAATCTGATAATAGACTTTTACTAACGGCAAAACCACAGTTTCGTCAGCGATCAACTTCGCTTTGTCCAATGCCAACTAGTGAATCGTTGACATTATTGCCTAGTACTTCTAAATTTAACTCAGCGATATCATCCGCTTCGGGCTCGTGGTCAACAATTAAACAAGTTGTTACTGAAGACAACAGTAGTACAAAATCAAAGGTACAAGTAGGAATGGACAGATATATAACCATTTTAAAGCGCGGGCGAAGCCCAAATTCTACTAAAATTGGATCCGCCCCAAAGATGTCTAGGGATAACAGCACATCTTCTATTAATCGTCAAAATCGTTTTTCATTATTGCAAGACAAAAACGACAAGCCCGCTGCATCATCACAAAAGTCTTTTAAGCCACCACCTATTTATCTGAGAGAAAAAAATTCAAACGCGATTCTAAAAAATCTACTGTCGACCATTGGTGAAAATACTTTTCACATCATTCCAATTAAACGAGGTAATATTGATGAAACTAAAATCCAAATATATGATGAAAAAGATTTCCGAAAAATTGTTAGTGAGTTTGAAAAAAATAAAACAAATTTTTATACATATCAACTTAAGAGTGCTAAAGGCCTACAAATAGTATTAAAGGGCGTAGATTCATATGTTGAGCCTGAAGAAGTAAAATGTGCACTTATCGAACAAGGATTTAAGGTAAAAAATGTTACCAATATAATCAATAGAGAGAAGATTCCCCAGCCTCTATTTCGTGTTGAACTGGAGCCGAATGATATACAGTTAAAGAAAAATGAGACACACCCAATTTATAGTCTAAAATACCTTTTACACCGAAAAATCACAGTTGAAGAGCCACGTAAGCGTTCAGGTCCCGTACAGTGCCATAATTGCCAAGAATATGGCCACACAAAAACCTACTGCAAATTACCTACAGTTTGTGTTATCTGCGGTGAATTGCATGGTACTGCTAACTGTACCAAGCCAAAAGTACAAGCTGAAAAAAAATGCAGTAATTGTGGAGAAAATCACACCGCTAATTACAGAGGATGCCGTGTATATTCTTTCGTTAAACAGGCTATGGGTCAAAAATCTAAATTAGCTCCAGTTCAATCAGCAAATGCTTACTCCGCCACTCTGCCTCAAACTAGCCAACTAGTTAATTCACGTGTATCGTATGCCGATGCTGCTAAGACTAGCTCTATTCCCACACAAAATGTTCCACCGCCAAGTAATTCAACTAATGCAAACTCTAGCTTTAACTTTAGTCGTCTTGAAGCTACTATTGAGAATCTGGTGCTAACTATAAACAACTTTACAACAAATATGACTAGCATGATGCAAGAAATGCTGAGAATGCAGAATACTCTGCTTCAAGCATTAGTCAACAAACCATGAACACGTTAAAACTATGTTTCTGGAACGCAAACGGCATTCGCCAACATAAAAATGAACTTGAGCAATTCCTCACGGAAAAAAATATTGATATAATGATGGTCTCTGAGACTCACTTGACTTCGAGAAGCTGCTTTAAAATAAATGGTTACACTCTATATGATTCAAAGGACCCGAGGGGGAGAGCATGCGGTGGATCAGCAATTCTAATTAAGTCAAGACTCAAGCACTATATCCTTGAGAACGTTAGTGAAGAATATATGCAAGCTACGAATATTTTCGTAGAAAATTTTTGTGCGAACTTCGTGATATCATCAATTTACTCACCTCCCAGATTTTCAGTTACCGAAGATCAGTATGAGAAGTTCTACAAATCGCTTGGATCTTGTTTCGTGGCAGCTGGTGACTACAATGCAAAACATACGTACTGGGGCTCGCGTCTTGTTACACCTAGAGGTAGAGCGTTGTTTAATACAATTTCAAAAATGGGCTTAGATGTCATTTCGAGTGGGGAGCCTACTTACTGGCCTACTGACGTAAGAAAAATTCCAGATGTTATAGATTTTGGCGTCACGAAAAATATCCATAGGGACTTAATTCACGTAGAGGGCTCTGTAGATCTGTCCTCCGATCACTCTCCCACAATAGTTACAATTTTCAACCCACTAAGGAGTGATTTAACTAACTCATATGCGAAAACGATTAACAGGGTCAACTGGCTAGGATTCAAAAAATATATTAGTAGTCACTGCGTAGAAAACATTCAGCTAAGATCACCTGATGATATTGAATTTAATATTGCCAATCTTAACGAATATATTAAAAAGGCTGCTGAGCATGCCACTACTTCCTATCCGCAGACTGGCTTTAATAGAATTTATTCTACGGCAATTGAACGTCTTGTATGTGAAAAAAGGAGAGCTAGAAGAGAATGGCAACAACACCGATCACCCCTAAATAAAATCAGACTTAAAGAATGTACTAAACGACTCAAAGAGCTGCTATCGTCGGAAAAGACTGCATTACTGGAAAAGTATTTAGAAGGTCTTGATGTAACGTCAACATCTAATTACTTTTTATGGCGCGCTACTAGAAATCTTAAAAGACCCGTTGATCTCAAATCACCATTGCGTACTTCGACTGGAGGCTGGGCAAGAAGCGATAGTGAGAAAGGTAACTTATTTTCTGAGCATTTAAAATCTGTATTCACTCCCAATTCATGTACGGGTGCTGCCGATTTACCGAGTGTAGTCTCTCTACCCCCTCGTCCCTTAAGGTTTAAGATGCGTGAACTACAAAAAATAGTTGCTGAACTCGACCCTAAGAAAGCTCCAGGTATTGATGGAATTAGTAACAAGATGCTGATGAACTTGCCTCATATTGCAATAAGAATTTTGCTATTTATTTTTAATGCCATTTTACGAATGCAGTATTTTCCACATAACTGGAAACTTGCCAAGATTAAAATGATTCCAAAGCCAGGCAAAGATCTTACCAAGGCTGAGTCATATAGGCCTATAAGCTTACTTTCAACAATTTCAAAGCTTTTCGAAAAGCTGCTCATGACTAAATTGTCCACAATTTTAGCTGATACTGGGTGCATCCCGGACCATCAATTTGGCTTTAGAAGTCAGCATAGCACTATTGAGCAAACGCATAGATTGGTTCAAATTATAAGGAGGACTTTTGAAGAAAAGAAGTATTGTTCTGCCCTTTTTATTGATGTTTCTCAGGCATTTGACAAAGTATGGCACAAAGGCCTAGTTTTAAAATTGAAGACATACCTACCAATAAATATACAAAAGCTTTTGGAAAGTTATATTGTTGATAGGACATTTACCGTTGTGGAAGGAGACTTCATGAGTGTACCCGAATCTATATCTTCTGGTGTGCCACAGGGTAGTATTCTGGGGCCAGTCTTGTATCTAATATATACTTGTGATATGCCTGTGAGCAATAACATCCACACTTCTACATTTGCCGATGATACAGCCTGTTTGAGTATTCACAAAAATCCTGATGAGGCATCCCGCAATCTCCAAGCACACATTACCCAGCTTGAAATATGGTTGAACTTATGGAGAATTAAAGTCAATGAACAAAAGTGTGTTCATATAACGTTTACCCTAAGAAAAGATACCTGTTCCCCCATTCGAATCAACAATCAAAATATTCCTCAACATTCTCAAGTCAAATACCTTGGCATACACCTTGATCGAAGGCTTACATGGAAATATCATATTGACTCTAAGTTAACCCAAATGAAACTTAAATTGACTCAAATATATTGGTTAATTGGCAGAAATTCAACACTCAGTCTAGACTGCAAACTTTTGATATACAAGTTGCTTTTGAAGCCAATATGGTGCTACGGAATTCAGCTGTGGGGCACTGCTTCAGCTTCAAATGTCGAGAGAATCCAACGAAGGCAAAACAAAATTTTACGTTTGATAACATCTGCTCCATGGTACGTTAAAAATTCAAATATTCATCGTGATTTAAATATGCCACTAGTGAGTGAAGAAATTGCAAAATACGCAGGCAAATATTTAACTAAACTCGAGTCACATCCTAATCCGCTTGCCCGTAATATTTTGAGCTTTACTGGACACATCCGCTTAAAAAAAAGGGACACAAGGGCTCTTATACCTAACACTCCAGATGGGACTGCTTAAAAATACTTCTTTTTGATTATCACTACTTATGTATTATTTATAACTATCACTAAGCTTATGTCCGATATTGGTCGGGCCTAATAATTATATTTAGATTTAAGATTTGATTACTTATTGTTAGTTCATTTTTGAAGATACAATAAATAAATATACTATTAAAAAAAAAAAAAAAAAAAAAAAAAAAAAAAAAAACATTAGGGTGGTAGAAAATGAGATTTGGGGGCAAGTACTAGAACGGTACACTTGAGGTCAATGGACCTAAGAGCAAAAATATTGGCCTCTCTGAAGCAAAAAAATTCGCTATATCAAACTTTAAGATCGGACTGTAAATATGGAAGATATAACGAAAAAAAAAACTAAAAAGGTGACCCCTACGTTCGGCAAAAAAATAAAAAAAATAGTTTTGGAAATTTCCTTGGAACAATACTTTATATTCGCTGGTGTACGGAGAACTTGTTTTTTGTGATACGGTCTAAAGTGTACGTATGTCAGAGGGTTTTGTTTTCAAACAAATTGTAGTTATAGACTAGATGAAAAAAAGTGCAAAACCCGATAAAACTGCCTAATTGCTTATATCCTTTTCGCCATTTTGGCCTATAGCTGCCAACTTCAGTAAATTAGTCTTCAGGAAAAATATTCTTTATAATAAAATTCATAATTCTTCATACCATTTAATGCATCAGTGTTTGACCAGCAGCTAATTCTGACTTAGTGTTAGCTGTAAACTTTAACTATATGACAAAAATTTAGCTAAGAGTCTACTAAACAAATCTTTTTAAAACAATATGCCAAAAGTAATTATTTTATGCGTGCACTTTTTATTGTGAAAATTAAGGAATAATTTACAGGGACGCCTAATTTTTTCGATAACAATATTAAGCAAATTTGTAGCGACGGTAAAGCTAAACAACTTTTGAGAAAATATCAATACAATCTGAACGTGTCTAAGCACCCTATACAGAAAAAAATGATTTGTAAATACAATAAATTTTTTTGTTATATCAATTAAATAATTAATTGATTTTGAAGCTACAACGATTTTTGTAAATACAATTAACGAAATTGTAAGTTAAACTAAAATCTGAAAAAAAATTATATTCAATTATATATATCAACAAACAGTTTGTTGAATTTTATTATTTTTACAACATTTATTTTTGTTAGATTTCAAGGTTATTTCAATTAAAGTTATTGTTATATTAACAATGTGAATTTTTGAATTTCCGTACAAATTTTGATTATCATAATTGTTGTATTGACAATGTTTTTTTTTATACACAATCACAATCCCCGTCTTGTGCTTGTCTACGAAAAACACTAAATGTCTTTGTTTGGAGTTAAACCGGCAACCTCAGCACTAATAAGCTGACTTACTTGCCTCTCAGCTAAAGAGCAACACTTTATTAGATACGCAAATAATGAATACACGCAAAATATGTTTACTTGTTTCTTCTAAATACATGTGTGCATTTCGTTATGATATAATTTAACAAATAATTTTGTTGAGTAATTTAATTGACTAAAATAATTTAAATTTATTATATCAACAATGTTGATTGTTAATTTGTAAATTAAATTTTAACAATTTGTTTTGTTGGTTGCATTTCGATGATATTTTTTTTCTGTGTAAAAGCTCATACAGACCACATTTTTCCTCAAAAGTTATTTTTATTCCAAAATAATATAATCAAATGCACACTTTTTTCTTGAGTTTCAGTAGCACTTTGTGCAAAAAATAATTTTTCCCGCACTTTTTTTTTAATATAGGAAATAATATTTTGTTGATGACACCATTGTTTAAGGGCGCATTTATTTTCGAAATCTTTGGAGGCCCATAAAACATTTTACCACCAAAGTCGCTAAACTGAGTATTGTGTTTAACTACTCTTTGGTAGAACTATCAAACCTATACTCTACAGTCTGTGTGTTTTTCGAAAAGTCTCCATTTGTTGCATAGTGTTATTATCAGTTTAGTTAGTTTTTCAAACTAGTTGATAATTACGAGTATCAATTATTATTAGTTTATAAACTCAAATTTAGAATTTTTTATGTAAAATCAGCTGAAAAGAAGGAAACCCTAGTCCAGTTCCAGTTTTTGCATAAGGCATCAAAGGTTAAACTGAACATATTATCAACAACAATGGCTCGTTTTTGTATTTTTACTCTAATATGATAAATAACGAGTTCTTTCATCACTGTGAATCTTATCTATTAACAATGTTTGGCGTTCCGTTTTAGTGTAACTATAATCCTCAGAGAAAAATATTTGTTTGTATAACAGAAAAAGTTCACAGTAATAAAACTAGTTTTAATGATCTTTTTATGATCTATTTACGATTTTACGACAGAATACAGAATAATTAAATTTACCAACGTTTTGAGGTTTCAATTGTTGACGGGTGTAAAAAACACACATATAAAATTGTCTTTTGTCTGATAAGCATGATGGAAATGATAATTGAATTGTTGGTTAAATGGCGAAAAAACTTTAATTGATTTTTAAAAGAAAAAATCATAAGAGAACAGATAAAACCCATAACTTAAAGTTGACTTTAAATTTTAAAGTTTAAAATAATTCGCATTACCAGTTTTATTTTTAGCAAAAAAAAATATTGCGACCATATTAAAATAAAGTTAAAGTTAAAGTAAACTGTTTTAATACTCACATGAAGGTGCGTGTTTTGGAGCAATGTATGGTAATTTTAACATTTCAAGCACATTTATTTTAAGGGAAAATGCCTTTTATATACAAACACACGTATATAGTACATGCATATGCACTAGAGATCGACCGAAGTCGTTTTTTTTGGCCGAAGCCGAACTTCGGCTAAAATCCTAAACTTCGGCCAAAACCGAAGCCGAAGCCGAATGTTTTAAATTTTAAAAATGATACTTGTTTTATATGAATTAAGAAAAAAGTTTGCTTTTTTGAGATCACTGTAATAGCTGTAATATCTATTGGATACATAACAAGAAAAATAAAACTATTTTGCAATTTCTAGATTACTTTTTCATATGATCACTCACAAGAACGTCCAAGTAAAAGAAAATAGAAAGCAACAGGGTTGTATTTCAAAGCAACCCTTTCAAAACGTTAAACACAATAGAAACTGTCGGCGAGCAACGACCAAAAATAATGTTATTTTTCAAGCTTGGAATGAAAAACATTCGGCTTCGGCTAATCGGCCGATTTTTGCCGTAGGCCGAATGTTGGCCGATTACCAATTTTTGGCCGAAGGCCGAAGCCGGCTAATCGGTCGAACTCTAATATGCACGTACATATGTACATTGGTATTTAAAAATATACTTATAGTATGTATTACAGAAAAAGTTTAAAATGAAATGTAAAATTGCTTTCAACACTTTTTGTTTGTGCTGTTGTTGTTAAACCAATAAAACGCAACGACAATGACTTTATTGTCTACATGATCATGAACAACAAACAGCAACGTCATTGTTTTAAGCGATATGTATTTTCCGAAAAGCAGATATACTACATACTTACATACATACATATGTATGTACATATGTATGTATATTAAAAGAAAAATAAATAAAAACTCGTTGCAGTACGTAACAACCAGTAACTGAATTGCGTGTAAAACAGCAATCATTTTGGATATCTCAAGTTGTCTGTCAATACCGGCCATATTTGTGGCAATAACAAACAAGAATTTCTTCCTTATATTCACATATGAAAAGAAAAAATTAATACTACGCTGTTATAATGAAATCTTATGTAAGTATATTTACACACACAAATATTTATGTATGTATGTATGTAATTTTTGTTTTTACAATATTTTCCTGTCTGGAAAATTCCCCCTTGAAACTCTAGCAACAGCGCCACAATTTGTAATCCAAAGACTCTGTGCAAGTAACCAGAGATTTAGCCATACTTCACTTGCTTGCTACAAGCTTCGTATTACCAATGAATGATTTTTTTGCATAAACTCTCCTTAAGGCAACCATAGATTTACATATGTACATACATATGTACATATTAATGTTTTTACACATATCCAAGCAATTATCAATGTATGATCGCGTCAAAGTCAGTGAATCAGACAATCATTCTGTCTGTCTGCTGGATTTGGAATAAAATGCAACTTATCCTGCCTTTGTGCAAAGTATTTACAAAAAAGTATTTAATGATTTGTTTTGTTTTGCAACAAGATTAAAACCCGTGGTACATACATACGTACATATCGCCGTTAACAAGTAGAAAGGTCCTAACTCAAATAACTATTACTTTACATGAGAAGATAGAAACATAACATAAAACTGCTTGTAAAAGCGTTATTTTTTCCAATATTGCAATAAGTTTTTCTCACGAGGTGTATTTGTGTGAATTTTATTGGAATCACTCAAAAACTAAATTTCGTAAAAATACGAGTTAGGGCGTTTCTACTTGTTAACAGCGATATGTATGTATGTATGTTATATTAGTCTTACTGATGGTAATCACATCAAAAACGTGCTTGAGAAGTGTTGACCATTAGCTCGTATGGCTACTCTACAATTATTAATTGCACAAATTATTGTATCCAATATTTAGTTTGAAATTTCAATACTTTAATTGATTGTTTATTTTTGTTAAGTTGAAAATGTTATTTGTGGGCTTTGTTTTTGTTATTCAGAAAGATTGCTGTTTCCAAAAACGAAACAAAGAAGGAAAAAATCTTTAAGTTTGTTTCTTCTTTATTAGTCAGGGACGCAAAAATCAATACATGCAATGAAGAATAAAAATTCTGTAATGTTTCGGTCCAGGAATGAAAGCTTCTGCTGCATTCAACATGTTGAATACAAAATAATGTAAAAAAACTCCATGATAGCGGTGCATTGCGGCGTGTGCTAGCACTCCAAGAAAATAAACACGTTTTGTTTATTTAAACGTCACCATGAATAAAGTTGTAAGTGACAAGGTGATTCTTCAGGAGAGCAAAATAACGTTTTTTAAAGGCAATAATAACATAATGTTCCTCCAAAGATTTCGAAAATCAGTACACCATCAAAAAATTATGTCACCAATTTTTGGCAAACAGCTACATGATATATGTATATAGCGCTTAGCTTTATATAGCAATAATGAAGTTAAGATTCTACCGAGCAAATCTTGCTAACATCTTATGCCAAAAAAATTATTTCTTAGTGCACTTTTTTTGTGCAAAAATTAAGGAAAACATTTTTTTCGGTTTTTTCGGAATAGTTTAAAGGGACTCCTAACAATATTTAGCAAAGTTATATCTACCGTAAAGCTGAATAACTTTTGTGAATAAAGACCATTTTTTACCTCAAAGATTTTAATTTTTCACAATTTTTCGACGCTAAGATTTTTTTAAACACATAACTAAATGCACACTTCTCTGTTGAGTTTCAGGAGCACTTTGTGGAAAAAGATAATTTGTTTCCAGCAATTTTTTTTTATTAAATAATAGACGAAAGAATTTTTTTTTACTTTTTTTAGCATAACTTAGAAGGACTAAAATTTTGCAATAAGAATATTTGGTAAGCCAACAAACAACAACATCTTAAAATAGTAAATACTAAAATTTGCAACACAAGAAATGCAACAATATTCAAGAAAGTAAAAAAGATGCAATAAAAGTATAGTCTAACTAGCAAAAACCGAACATTTTTGAGCTGCAAAGTGAGCTTAATGAGGTATTTGGGTTGCCAAGACACGTTCAGGTCATATTGATATGTTCACAAAAGCTGTGCAGCTTTACCAAATATTTAGGAGTTAAGTTATTCTGAAAAAAGTGAAACAATTTTTTCCTAATTTTTTGCGCAAAAAAAGTGCACGAAGAAATATTTTTTTGGCATAAGATGTTAGCGAGATTTGCTCGGTAGACTCCTAGCTACATTATTGCTATAGTTATATAGCTAAGCGATATCACTAAGTCTGAATTATCTGTTTTCCAAAAATTGATGACTTAATTTTTTGAGGGTATACTGATTTTCGAACACTTTGGAGGCACATAAAAAAATTTTTCACTGTTGCATAGGTAATTTTTTTTAGCTTATCAATAATAATGATTTGTTTTATTTTTTATCTGTGTTCTTCCACTGCAATTGCATTTTGATGGTTTGATGTTTGAATATTGTAAGAGAGTAATGTTAACAGCAAACTGTTAAAATGAATAGTTCATATATTTTCAATATATGAATGCATATAAATATATATGTAGAATAGAGGGAAGATCTGTTCCAAAGGCCGGCACTGCGTCATGGAGAATCCCGCCTAATATCATTTGAGAGAGAAACTCAGAATGAAAAACACGCCTTCTACTGTCACATAATACGATACACTCAGAAACAATGTGTGTCGTCGTCTCATTGTCTTCCAAGCATAAACGGCACAAAGGTGAACGAACTTGGTTACTTTTCCACAGACGATAGTTCAGTCCTAAGTAACCAGAAAGAAATCCAGTAACAAGCAGAGGCCCTCTTGGCCAGTTCATCCGCTTCCTCATTCCCTGGATGACCAGGTATCCAATAAATGAAAATCTTGTTCCGTATGGAGAGCTTTTGTAATTAGTCAAAGCACTGTAAAACTAGCCTGGAACAGAATTCCCATGAAAGACTTAAGAGCTGTCTGACTATCGGAAAAGATAGCTCTATACGCACCTAAATTAAATTAATGTCAACATATTTGGTGTTTGCCTATATTTCTGTCTGAAATACCGTATGCCAATTACCCATGAGCAAAGAGGTTTTTACGCTTGGCCCAAAAACTCCAGCACCAACACCATACTTCGCTTTGGATCCATCCGTATACCAACATAAACTTCTGGAATCCACATTGGGACCGTTTTCTTCCCACACTGCCCTGGGTGGAAATGTGACATTGAATTTCCTGTCGAACCTCAGTTTACAGTTTATCCTGTTACTAGGCATTCCTAGCAGTCCTAAGCTGAAAATTGTACTCAGGGCCGACGAGTGCCCGTTGCTGAATCAAACAGTTTTTCATTAGTAATTAGTTGGTTACGCTTTTTTGGGCAAATGACACACAAGAAATTCCAGATGTAAACTCAGCCTAAGACACCTAAATCTTCTTTCTTAGTAGAATATTATTCTAATGTCTGTTAAATAATATATTTTTTATTGGCGCTTCGATTCCAAATTTTTTGAATTTTACCCAAATAGCGAAAAGGCCACTAGTGCATTTACCCTTCCACAAAATAATTCTTGCACATACATTTAATTTTAATTTTTTTTCGAAAATTCATTTACAGAATTACGATAGTTGTCGTCCTCTGATTATTGCTTTATTGCAGTCGTAAATTTAATATCGACACTCATCAATAAATATGCGTGTAGAAAAAAATTTACAATAATAAAAAAACTAGGAAAATGTGCGGGATGCCGGGAATTTTTCCCCGTATATGGATGTAGTGCGTGGCTGCACAGAAAAATATCGGTATTTCCCCCAGCTAATAAAAAAGGCTAGTTTATTTTTTTCTCTTCTTCAGTAAGCCCGATAAGAAATTATTTCTGATTAAAATTCCCTATAGTTCAATTAAAATTTAAAATGTCTCACAAACATTTGTTTTTCAATTTCCAACCCTGGAACCATAATTTTAATTTTTTGTTTTTTTATTTCTCTCCAAAAATATATAATATATTTTATTACCAAAGAAATAATTATTTTTATTTAATTATTTTTAAATACCAGAAAAAGTTTAAGTTTTCCATGTCTGGAGCAATGTTTTTTATATTCTTAATTTCTTATTCCAAACTATTTATTTCTAAAACATAAAGTATATTTAATTCGTAAGCAAAATGCAAAAACTAATTTGACCTAGTTACTTGTATAAGCAAAAAATAAATAAATTTTCCAACCCTCGAATCATAATTTTAGTGTTTTCTTACTCAGCGACAAATATTCTAACAAAAAAGATTATTTCTGAGTTTTTTAGTATTCGTTTTTGTACTGTATAAATTAATTGAAATCGTCTCTCATTAAATCTAATCCTTAATTAAATCGTTGGCAATAGTACTATTGGCCTTTATTTCATTAATAAACAAAATCGGAATAATTCCAGAGTACCAGAGTCTTTATTATAGTGTCATAATGTTTTAAAATATTTTAATATAATATAATAGAAAATTTTAAGATAAAGAATATCAGGATACGAATCAAATAAAAGAAGGTCTACGAAATGAGTTGTACACTTCACTACTTGTTTTTGTAAAATAATTCGTTTTTTTTTTTCAAAACAAACACAATTATTTTCCATTAAAATACCACTTTTGTAATAGTAACAGTTAGTCTATACCTGATAAATTTCTATCATGATAAAAGTCAAATCGTTATCAAGAGAAAAATTTATCAGGTGTAGACTGTATTTATTAGTGTTATTGCAGTGTCTTAACAATTTTGTCAGAGCTTCAGCCCAGACAACTTTGTCTTGATAAAAAACGTAAGCAAACTGTTTGACGTTTTAATTTATATGCAAAATATAAAATTTTTATGTAATTTTTAGGAAAAATATATAAAAATAAAGAAAAATATTGATGTTTTTATTAAATAAAAGCTTTTTAAAAATTGTGAAGTGAAATATTGCATGCATTATGACAAACTTTCTTCACGACGCCAAAGAAATTATGATTTATCATAATAAAAAAACCACAACGTCTTCGCATGTATGCTTGCCTTAACAAAAATTTGACAACGGTTCTGCCGACGTTTTGTTAGTGGTTATGATAAATTTTTATCAGGTATAGACACTATGTAACGTACAATAATAATAAAATATACCTCGTAATATCATTAGAAATGTGTTTTACAATGAAGCCAACATCAAAAATTGATTTTTTAGCCTCAAAAAAAAGTAAACACACCATTTTTTCTATGACAATCCACAAGAAATAGCAAAATTGTATGACACCGTCATTTAGCGTGAGTTCTAGGTAAAAATAAATATCAAAAATGGATTCCTCGACCCCAAAAACAGTTAGATACAAAAACATTTTAGGATAATAAAAATTAATGTCAAATTATTAATGATTTTTTCTTGTTAGACATCCCTCCAAAAACTAACCAAAAAAAGCCTTGAGGGTTTTGCTATGGAAAACGTCAACTTTCATTTGCTTTTGGTTTCATACCATTCCGATTTTGATTGTTGCACTGTGTAATTGGTAACTCGTTTCAGTAAGTTCCAAAAAATTATCCAATCGAGAAAAAATTACCCAATTACATTGGTTGTTCAATTTTGCGTAGGGTAATTCATAAAAACAAAATCAACATTAAGGAAACATTAAAAATAATTTTTTTCTTACTCGTCCTGTGTTTCAGAGACCGAGGAAAATTTTCTGATTACAAAATTTCAAACATTCAAACATTCAAACATACAGAAACAAGGCAGGCAGCCACTGATCTATTTGAGGCATTTAAAGACAACTAAAATATCAAGATTTTATAAGAGTATATTAAGAATTATAAGCAATTTAGGAATTATATATTTTTAAATTTGATGCATTGGCTATTACAATTTTACAAAAGTAAAGTAGTGAGATCACTGAGGTGCAACAAGCTAACATAGGTTCCTTGATGTTTATAATTGTAAGCAATTCTCTCCCATTATCTGTATTTTTTGATTCTAATATACATAGGTAGAATGTTTAACATTATATTAGCAGTCAGCTTAAGAAACGTGAAGCTGTAGACGTCTTCTGATATTTTTCTTCTATTAAGATGGTTAAGTATATTGTTATTCTCCTCATATTTTTCTTTTCTTTAAAACTTATTTGAGTTATCGTATTTAGTATTTATTTAAAAATAAATATCAATCTTAAAATCATGAGCATACTTTTAAAGAATAAACCAAAAATGTATATGTAAAATCGAATCGTCTTGAAATGAGCAGGTACTAAATATAAGCATTAAACGTTGTTAAAACAGCATGTCTTAAGGATACTTTAAGTCATCTGCCTAGAAAAGGATTCTGTTTTACGCAACCGTGAAAAACAGAAAAATAAATACATTTTTGAAAATATGATTTTTATCCATAGAGAAATTATTATAAAAGATTTGCTGAATGCGAATTTCTATTTTCAAACAAAAAAAAGGGTTTTATGACAGAAACAGATGCAAGAAATGCTTGTGAAAGAGAGAAAGTTTTTTTCTTGTTTTAAAATCAGCAGGTAGCGGCAGCAAAAAAAAAATTCATTTACACACAAAAATATTTCAAGGTCATTTGTACCTTTAAAAAAATTAATATTTCCTCTACGGGAAACAACTGCTGGCTCTTACTTATGTACATATGCTTGTGTTTCTAAATGTCCTGGGAGAAAATTAATAACTCTTTGGTGACAAAAGTCAAAACATCATATTACATGCATACATATGTTAAAGCGTATTTCAATGCCATTTTTATCATTAACTTTGTAAATGAGTTAAAATTTATTTTGGTCTTTTATCAGTTTTGACTTACCATTAAAATCTCCGCATACTACGCGCTCGAAAGGACTTCCCATCCAGTCTGTAAAGAAATAAATAAAGAAATATGTATATTATATATAAATTTCAAAAATATTTTACAGTTTGTTATAAAACTCATTAGTTGAAGTAAAATTAAATTACTCTTCTGAGATGTAAAAGTACAAATATGAAATTATTAGCATGTGGTCAAGTCAAGGTTGTTGACAGAAAATTTAAAGTGGTTTATAATTTCATGAATTTTATAAATTCAATGACATGTACTAAAATGAAGCCATGTAAAGAATGGCGGTGATCAGTCTGTAAATTTTGTATAATACGAAAAAGAAATATACAAGGATTCACTCTCTTTAATTACGGAAAGAAAAATATGTTTATACATGTATATGTACATTAGAGTGGCCGTTAGTTGTATGGAGGATTTTTTTTATTTCTTTTACTCTCAGTTTTATGTAAAAAAAATACAAAAAAATTTCATAGCTATAAGTTGTGTTTTAGGGGATGCGTCTGGCCCTCAAAGTTAGCCATCAAGCCCATATATTCATATTTGGGGGATGAGAGTAAAAGAAATCAAAAAAAGTACATAACGACCACTCTAATGTACATACACTGTCGTTAGCGGTTTTTTTTTTATTGTGATCAAATATTATAGTCTGAAGTAAATTCAAGACATTTGACCCACAAATCTGCACATTGGATATGAATTTCAGTATTTTTGTTTTTTCCTTTACAAAATATCTAATAACTACAAAATAATTGCTTCAAAAGTTACGCATGTTTTTCAAATACTTCACACTTTTTATTTGTATATTTTTTTAAACACATTTATAATTAATGTATGTACCGACAAAACTAAAGGTTCCGAATTAGCAAAGACTTCGTTAAGAACCGAAATATTACCGAAATCGTAACGATTCTTGTATGAAATGGTTGACACGACTTTGGAAGGATATGTAGTTAAGAAATCGTGACGGTATGTCGGTAAGAATTCGCAACAACATGTATGTACGATTTTTTTACAGCATATTTATTACATAGTTAAAGTTTTTAATATTTATAACTCTTTTTTATTTATTATTAAAAACAAAACTTTTCATCGATCTTTATTTACATACGAGTACATACATTTATACTTATAAATGAAAGTTTTAAAAGCGGTTTCCATGAGAACTAGAGTTTTTTTTGCCCGGACTTTTTCATTTCCCGGGAAAGCGGGAAACTTTTTTTATATATCCCGGAATTCCGGGATCCCGCTCCATAGAAATAATAAATATTAAATTTGGCAGGCATTAACACAAATTTGATTAGAAAGCTTAAAACACTAACTAGAACACATCTTATATACATAAGTACTCCTATGTTAATTCAAATTGAGTTTTAGAACAAGAACTTTATTTAATTTTAACTTTTTATAACACTCGAGGTTTGAGATCGAAAACAGATTAGTAGATTTGTTCTTAAAAAACGTACACACGATTGAGTTTTCCACGTAAAACAATTTTATTGAAAACAAAAAAAGAGAATAATGATTTCAATAAATTCATTTAAAACCAGGGACCGAAAATAATTGTTATTTTTTTCTTTCTGAAGAAAATGCTACTAGAAAATAACTATTATCTTCTTTAGGTTATTATAATTATTAACCACTATTATGAGATATACATGTATTATTATGACCGTTTTGTTAACTTTTCCAATGATATTTCAATATATTGCCCTAAAAACCACTTAGAAATGCATCGATTGCATCTAAAATACGATATGTATTCGTCCAGCGATAACCCAAAAATAAAGTTCGTTTCGATAATGGTCATTGGTAACCACAAAACTTTTTTGGTTGCTATAATACTCGTAGTTATTTATAGCAAAAAAAATATTTCTCTCTTATATTGGTTAAGATTATAACCATTATTTAAATTTATTAAATGGTTATAAAAACTTCTCGCTATTTCTCTTATAACTGTTATGTTCCTGCTTAAAGCATCAATATGTGTGACAAAATATATCTTTAAATCTAAAATTTGTTAGAAAAATCGTTGCTCGCTATAAATTTTCACAAATGCCAAAGTTAAAGCAGCTTTCTATATGTAAAGCTGTTAGCAATTGTTTTTATTATTTCCCGGGATCCTGCAGAAAAAGTCCCGGGAAATCGTGAAATTTTAAAACTGGAAACTGGAAAAAAACTTAATTAGAACGCTTAAAATTGTCATTTGTGTAATTGGGCAAACTTGCGAGGAAGTTTTTATTTACAAAATGCACAATTGCACAGCTTAAGTTTACGAGGGAAAATTGTTGTGCAAATTTAAAAGGTTTGTGTAAATAAATTCCCATACAATTTTTGACATTTTATTTACTAGAGTGTAAAGATGCACAAGTGCACAGTTTGCGAGACTTTTGAACATTCTCATGAAAACCCTTAAAAAAGAAATGTTCAGAGAAACTACCGAAATGTCTTAACGAACTTGTTACGAAAAGTCTTAGTTCAGACAAACTACCGAAATATCTTATCGAATTCGGTACGACAAGTCTGACTTTAGAAAAATTCGAAACATTTGGTTTTGGGAGGGGTTACGTATGTATGAGATTTGTTTTTAACAGAAAAAATAATCAATGAAAACAAACGAAGAAATAAATTTAACAATATTCACTATCGTGCGTAGCCTCTTTGTCCGAAAATTCCCTATTTGTTTAAATTTTAGAGTAGTAACCCCCTTTATATTTAGCAGACAAGAAGCTTAGCAATTTTTGTTTGATAAAAAAAGCTTAGAAATATAAAAAGTGAACTTGCAAGAAAATACTGTAAAAATATCTAGAAATGCAAATTTTCTTATGTGATTTAAGATACACTCTTAATTACATATAGCACTTTTGTTGCAACAGAGACATAAAAAAAATAGTTTGCCAGAAAATAAGTTTTAACATTTCAATTTATATGCAACTCTATGAATATATTCCCGAATAACATCGCTAGTTTAGCACCCAGCTATGCTGTAGGAGTAGTAGTCTCCTGTCGGGCACGTTCCCAGGCGGTGGATAGGGGAGAGACATTATCAGTAACCCTCCTGACACACTGCACAAGTAGTCATCTGTGTTCTGTCATGTCTCGGGTCTGGCACGAATCTGCGGATTTTCTTTTTAGGAATGCGTAGGATCGTTGTCATGGCCAGGCTGTGTGCTGGCGAAATGCACCTCTGGTATCTCACCGACAATGGCGTACCCTGGAAAAGAGGCGCCAGGGTTGGGTGAACCATAGGAGAGGTACCCGCAAGTGGAGACTCCCGATCATGAGAAACATTCCACCCATGTTTGTTATCATGATGGGGAGATGATATCCAACATGAATTGACCTTTGAAGGGAATCGTGTTGTGCAGTTACTCCTAATGAAATCTAAGAGGGTCACATGATACTCCCATAGGAGGTCATAAGGCCAGCTTAGTTTTCAAGTTGTGGCTCCTCTTTATGGTGCAGTTTCTCTATGCATGGAGCCCGCGGACCAAAACTAAACCACTTGTAAGGTTAAGGTGGATGGTAGCAGTGCCGAGAACCTGAATGGCTAGTTAGTGGTTAAAGAAGACTAGTCGTTAACAGCTCCACGCCGACGCCAGGGCACGGGTCGGTTAAAACGTGATTGCCTAGCCCATGTACGCCGTCCCTGCATGGGTGGTCCAACACCTTACGCGCATACTCGTGGGAACAAAATTAAAAACAAAAATAATAAAAAACAACAAAAACCAAACCTTGCCATTCCACTAGGAAAGGTAAGTTTAACTCGTAGCGTGTCCTTGGACTGTAGTCCAAGCAGTTCTGCTACAGCCAAAATTAGAGCTGAGAAATCAGCCAAGAAAACTCTGGGTGTGCCAACTGGGAAATCCTCGGTAGTGCCAACTGCACCCAATAAACAATTGAAAGGTGCGCCAGCTGGAGTAAAACCAGCCGTGCCGATTGCACCCATTAATACCGACCTCGAGAAGTATGCGCCAGTCAGCGTAAAGCCGACATAGCCAACTGCATCTGGATCGAGTGCACGGAATACACAAGAACGTAGCTTCCTGACGCGCAAAGCCACCGGTGAATTACGGGCTGCTCGACGCTATATCGAGCAGTTGGGCAAAAAGCCGTCTAAGGACCTAAGCAGTAAGGAGAAATCCTCGCTGGCATGGGCAAAGGCTCACTTGGCCGCACATGATGGCTTCAACCCTGAAGCGGCTGCAAAAACACCTGCAGCCATTGCGCCTAAAAGGCAACGCTCAGGGGAGGAGCCATCACCGCAGCCAAGGGCAAGCGACAAAAGCAGGTGGATTCTGGGATCATAAACATAAATAGTAACTGCGACGGAGCAATCGACAATGAAAAATGGGGATTGATCTGTCAAAAGTTATTGGATATTTACCTGCAAGATAGTGACATGAGTAAAGGGCATTCGCCACTATTCATGGACTCAGGCTGGTTTCAAGGACACGTGAAATTGGTCTCCTGCATGGACGAGCTATCAGCGTCCAAATTAAAGGATATCATCCTATCCCTAGGGGAAGTGTGTCCCGGCGCGAGACTGGAATTGGTCGCGGTCAGTGAGATATCTCGCAGACCGAGAGCAATTGCTATCATTCCGGCGGAACCACATGACCCAGCGAAGATCCTGGAATCTTCCGGAAAGGAAACCCGGACCTACCAACCAATGACTGGAAGGTAGTAAAAGTTTACGAACCGGTTAGTGCCCATAGGAAGGCGATCGTGGTCCTTAATAAGGAGACGTTGTCCCTACTCCGGGAGAAGCAAGGTCTGGTGTACTACGGTTTTATGGGCATCAGACTTCGCATCTACCGGGGTGACGACAAACCCGATCCCGAAACCACTGCTGCAGTAGAGGGGTTGCATGGGCTAGAGATTGGTAAAGAAGCCAATGCCAATTCGGAGGCCATAGTTGAACCGGCGAACTCAGTCGCTTCGGGATGTTCCCAAACAGACTCTTGTCTGATTGAGGACCTCCTGAATAGACTAGACTTCGTGGACGATGAAAACGCTCTTCTGGACCCAAATCCAGAAGACGCAGACATCGTTATCAATTATGCCCCAGATATCTGAGGATGGCGAAGATAATACAAATTAATCTTCATCATTCGAAATCAGCCTCAGAGGCATTAACCAACCGACTCGTTGAGGGAGGAGTGGATATGGCGCTTATCCAAGAGCCGTGGACTCTCAACGGCAAAATACTTGGACTTGGCGCAAAAGGTTACAAATTATTGTATGTAAACAGTTCAGGTAACAGTGACAAAAACATTAGATCCTGTATTATGGTTAAAACCAACTTAAATATCTTCATTCTATCTAATTTTAGCAATGAAGATACGGTAGCGGCGGCGTGGGAGACAGGGGAATCCCCTATATGGATTCTTTCCTGCTACATGGCTCACGGCGGCACAGACCCACCTCCTGGTACAATGGTCCGGGATTTACCCAAAGAGGCCAATAGACACGGCACGCCTGTAATAATAGGTGCCGACGCCAACGCACATCATCGAATCTGGGGAAGCTCAGGTAATAATGAAAGGGGTGAGTATTTTATTATGGAAAATAACCTAGTAGTATCCAATCAGGGTTCAGAACCCACTTTCATAGTCTCCAACAGACAGGAAGTGTTAGACATATCTCTAGTCAGTGCGAGACACGCTCATTTGATACGTGAATGGAGGGTCTCTTCAGACTGCTCATTCTCTGATCATCGTTATTTGCTATTCACAGTCAGCATATCAAATAGGCATTCGACATTATATGTTAATAGACGGAAGACGGACTGGGTGATGCAAAACATAATCCTAACCGACTTAATTGCACGCCCACCAAATATAGAGGGGGCTGCAGATATTGATTTGGCCGTGGACATGCTAAAAAATGCGTTCAAAGCAGCCACAGGCATATCCTGTAGGGCATCTGTACAGCGCCCGATAAGAAGGCTACCTTGGTGGTCTGGAGACATAGCAGAAACTAGGAAAAACTGCAGGAGACTTTTCAATGAAGCAAAAAGGACAGGAAATTGGTCACTATACAAAGCTGCATTAAATAAATTCAAGATTGAAGTCAGGAACGCAAAACGCAAAACTTGGAGAGAATTCTGCAGTAATGTAGAAACTTACTCCGAGACTAGCAGAATGCGTAAAATCCTTGCGAAAAAGCCACCGATACCCAGCTACATCCAAAATAATGATGGAAACTGGACCACTACAGTATTGATTCCCTAAAGATTCTAATGGACACCCATTTTCCGGGATGTCAACCTTGTAGCGATATGCCACGGGCGTATCCCTTTCATGCTCAATCACATATATCCATCGACTTAACGGTGGAGAAAGTTAAATGGGCAATTAAAAGCTTCCATCCGTTCAAATCACCAGGACCGGATGGTATTATTCTAGCGGATCTACAACATAACGTAGAACTTGTAATCCCATGGTTACTTACCATATATAAGGCCTGCTTTGTATGGTCATATATTCCAATTGCATGGACTCGAAGTAAAGTGATATTTATTCCCAAAGGAGGAAATGCATCACATACTAAAGCGAAGGATTTTAGACCCATAAGCTTAACTTCCTTCCTTCTAAAAACCCTTGAGAGAGTGTTGGATGTACATATTAGAACTTCCATAAACAGCTCTCTAATCTCAGTCTCTCAACACGCTTACACTAAGGGCAAATCGGTTGAGACCGCTTTACATTCGCTTGTAGGTTACATAGAGAAATCACTCGAGCATAAAAACTATACCTTGGCAGCCTTCATGGACATTGAAGGTGCCTTTAGTAACATTGATCCAACGGTAATATCATGCAGTCTCTGAGAGAGCTGGGGATTGACCGAAGGATTTATCGGCTCATTGAAAATCTGGTTCTATGCAGAACCATCACTTCCACCATGGGAACAGCCACCATCACAAGGCAGGCCCACAGAGGTACACCTCAGGGTGGTGTGCTGTCACCACTATTGTGGAATGTGACAATCAACAATATGCTTAGAAAATTGGAATCCTTGAGCATTAAAACCGTTGCATACGCAGATGATGTAGCGATAGCAATATCAGGATTTCACTTAGATACGATATCACAAAGTCTAGAAACAGCACTAAATGAGGTTAATGCTTGGTGCTCTAGTAGCGGCCTGAGTGTCAACCCGACCAAAACGGAACTAGTACTCTTCACCAGGAGATACAAAGTTCCACAATTCATTCCCCCGGCATTGAATGGTACTGCACTTACCATGTCGAAAAGTGCCAAATATCTAGGTGTTGTTCTAGATAGTAAACTCTCCTGGAGGGAAAATCTTCAGGTGAGGATAGAGAAAGTCACTATGGCAATGTACATCTGTAGGAAAGCAATTGGCTCTACTTGGGGAATTAACCCCAAAGGAGTGGGTTGGATACTAGAGATGGTCATAAAACCTATCCTATTTTATGGGGTCTCGGTCTGGTGGAAAGCACTAGAATCAGCGGGAAACCAGACCCGTATAGAAGGTATTCTCCGCAAAGCGGCACTTATGATAACAGGTGCCCTTAGATCCACGCCGACAAAGGCACTCTTCGCTATGCTTTGTTGGCTTCCCGTGGACTTAATGGCTAGAAAACTGGTCCTACATACGGCCGTGAGGCTGAACGCAATGGGCGTATGGAACTATAGACCATGGGGTCACGCTAGCATCCTAAATACAGCAAACAATATACCTAAACCCATTGACTACTGCACTCCCAAACCCTACTTCAATAGGAATTTCAATATCTCTTTGACAGGAGGGTTCTCCCCAGTGGACAGAGCCGTGCAGGTTTTCACGGACGGCTCTATATGGAGGGGAAGAGTTGGTGGGGGGATATATATTCCAGATTTTGGAATGGAAATATCCTTCAGACTCCGCCATAAAAAAGCAACACACTGGTTGAGTTATTATCGGATACATAATAGTAATATTCAGATAATAACGGCCAGCCAACCCGCGACAAAACCATTGCAGGTGTATATTCTACATTATTACTTGTCCAAGAATGCCGCACAGTCCTGGATGAACTGGCGCAGCACTCAACCATCACACTATACTGGGTGCGTGGACACGGAACTAATTCAGGCAATATAGTTGCGGATGAACTAGCAAAGAGAGGAACCCTACTCGGGGAAGTCGATATTGACAATCTCTGTGGGCACCCTCTGTCGTCTTGCTGGAGACGCTTCGATACTGCTTTTCTTAATTTAGCTCAGGAAAGATGGCGCAATGAGCCTACCTGCGTTATATCGAGAACCCTTTGGCCTCGTCTAGATACTAAAAGAACCAGAAAGCATCTGAGGAATCTCCTGGCCACACTTACAGGCCACTGCACTTTCGGAACCCACGCTAAACGTATGGGTCTCCCGTATAATGACTAATGTTACAGCTGCAATGATGAGGAAGAGGATGAAAGCATTTCGCATCTTCTCTGTTTCTGTCCTGCTTTGGAGGATCTCCGTCTGCACTTCCTTGGCAGAATATCCTTCAATAGCTTGTCCGAGTTATCGGAAATAGGACTTAGAAACCTAAGTCTATACATTAGGAGCAGCGGCTGGTATGGCCGCTAGCCTTCACGGCATGTGTATGTACTAGACCCTCTCCTTGTCCCACTTCTTCACCTCTTCTCTACTCTACTTTCTCTTATTGTACAAAAACTCTCTATCTATATCCTCTCCATCTATATTCTCCCTATACTTCCGGTCTCCCCCCTTATTCTTATACTTTCAACTTACAGGCAGCACAAAGGGATCATCGTATTGGACCCAAGTGAGCTAGACTCCTATATTTTCAATCTTCACTAGCAGCCTGCTAACCTAACCTAACTAACCTAACTCTATGAATATATAAAAAATAATTGTTTTCAAGCCTTTTACATGCCATTTTTACAGAAGAGTAAATATAATGTAACCATTTCTTCTGCACTATCAACTGAGGAGCTGGGAAACAAAACCAGACTAGTTCCGCCACCTGTATTTTACAGGTCATGCAAATACTGTACTGATACAGACTAGCAAGGAAAAGTAAATCTTCGTTATTTTTTTAAGGTAGGATCGAACTGGTAGGAGAATTATTAAAAAAAACATTTAGTGTTGCTTATTGAGTTTTGGTATCACCTTTGATATTTCTCTTTTGTTTAAATAAAATCTTAACGTAATGACTCTAGTTGTTCTAAGAAATGTTCATCGTGCCCTGATGATCTGCATTAACAACAATAAAATATGTATAGGATCCAGCTTAACCCCTCAATAATCAATTTCAATGCTTTTTTAATGAAAAAAAATATTGTACTGATTAAGTAAAATAATAATTTGGGATTATTAGCGCGTTAACAAATTGACATTATACTTACTGATGTTTTGTCAGACATTTTTCTGACATTGTTCAGACATTTAGAAAATGCAATTAGAATTTACACAGCAAATTAATTCAGAATTCGTACACAATTTTTTTATGCATATCGTAATTGTTTTAAGAATTTGATTAATTTTTTGGTACACATTAACTTTTTTTATCATTCTAGAAAAAAAAATTTTTTTTTTATATATTTATTTATTGTATCTTCAATAAATAAATGAATTAACACTAAGTAATCAAATCTTAGGTCTTTATATAATTAATGGGCCCGACCAATGCTGAACACAAATTTAGTGATAGTAATTATTAATACAAGAATGATGTACAAAAAATATATAGAAAAAATAACATAAAAAATAACTGAATAATCAATATACAATTTCAATGTATTTTTAATAAAAAAAATATTTTACTAATTCAGTAAAATAATAATTTGGGATTATTAGTGAGTTAATAAATGTTAAACTTAAATTGTAGGAATTCCCAAAAATAAAAAAAAAGATTTTTAATTGAAATTTATTATATTTATTTTTTTATATTTATAATAATTGTTTTTTTTATTTATGTTATCTTATCTTATGCACAGACTTTCAAAAACCATTTGAGAATTATGAAATAATAATATTTTTTAAAATAAAAAAAGAAAAATAAGCGTAGTAGGCTTAAAAACTGTAAAAAAACCCACCAAATAATTTATATTCGATATGAATCTAGTTTATTTTTCTACATTTTTATACAATGTATTTATAAGGCACAATGAAAAATTAAATCTCAACTCAACATTTAAGATATTTATTATTTTCCATACGAGTATTGTCATAAGATTATTTTAATTGAAATTTATTTGCTGGTTGATAGCAGCGATGCCAATTTAGCGCCTTTCGCGCTAGTTTTAGCGCGTTTTAACTATGCCAAACGCGCTTTTTTTTCGTCTAAGCGCGTTTAATAAAAAAAGCGCTAAATTAGCGCGTTTTGATTAAAGTCAAAAATATCATTTGAGTTCAATATCTTTTTACTTTTTTGTATAAATTTAACAAAATTTAACTTTTTGTTTAAATTCGTTAATGATTCAGATGTTGCAAATTAAATTCCCTTGGTTAGAATTAAGAACGCATTTTAATATTGTAAATGGAAAATATTTTGAAATTTCACAGTTAAAAATATGTACTCGTAGTCGTGACCCAAAAAATGTATATAACTTATTAAGCATCTATTCTTTTTATACTTCAAAAAGCATTTGAATCGCAACAGTATTCGACAATTTATATAAGTTGTTACAAAGTTTGACAAATAAAATTAAAAGCAAAACTAAGAATTTCGAATATTTGGAAGGCTATACCGATTCTGTATTAAATGATTTTAGTTATTTAGGATATAATTTCGAAGAAAAAGAGTTACTAAAAAATTAATTGTACTCGTATTTACTAATACATACATCGACCTTTATTTAAATTTAATTTAGCGCGTCGGAAAATAGCGCGTTTTGACTATAAATTGTTGATAATGCTGTAACTTAGCGCGTTCTAGCGCGC
Organism: Tachina lurida; assembly: GCA_944452675.1. Lineage (NCBI taxonomy): Eukaryota > Metazoa > Arthropoda > Insecta > Diptera > Tachinidae > Tachina > Tachina lurida. The sequence continues at coordinate 112,287,066 of OX101752.1, read as the reverse complement.
TTTGAGAAGGGATATAGCGCATTTGGGTTATAAATAGTTGGCATCGCTGGTTGATAGTCATGAAAAGGTTCAAAATTCTCTTTGCATTAGTTTCCAATCATTGTTGCCATTTTGGCATTTTCGTTGCCAGATCTGGCATTTTCATTAACCGAAAAGCATTCAACTTTGAAAAAATTCTGCCAAATGCTTTTTGGCAGAATTTGCTTAAAATAAAAAATGCTAACTTGTTAAATTTTTATCAGTATAGAGTATAATTCCTTTTATAAATTTATTTTTTTACAATTATGTGTTCCCTACATAATGTAGATACAATGAATACCTATGTATTATATACTATGTATTATATGTAATTATATGTGTGTATATGGAGCCCTATTTTCAATTATCAGTAAGCGACAAAAATTAAAGTTTTCGGAAGATTCTTTTTAGAGTATTCAAATATGTTTTACGTCATACATAAACTGTCGCTTACGATAAAATTTTGCAGCCTGTATTTTAAAAGATATCAAACATTTTGACATTTTTATAATTCTTAACTATGGGTAGGCCTATTATTTTAATTTCAATTCAAAAGTTAATTTTTTGCAACATCTTGCTTACAATTAAACCGAAAATAGGTTTCGATATACATACATACATAATACATACAAACATATATATGTATATAATGTTTATTAAATGTTTGAAAATACATAAACCTTCATATACATATGTATATGCCCTGAAGGAAATGTCGATGCTGAAACTGTACTGAGTCGCTTTTGGCTTTGTCACCAGTACTAATCTCTAATTATTCCCCACACAATACTTTGTGTCATAGACATTTAGCATGTACTAGTAACACTAAAACAATTGACTAGGTAGTGACTACGTAGTTCTTATGGGAACATGGAGATATACCAACCACTGGTACATTTATATACCTTACGTACATACAAATTTACTTATATTGACAAGTTGTTGCAAAATACACCAGAAATACACATCTGTTTTCTCTCTTTCTTTTATACTGACTAATAGAAGAGAAATTGTAGACAATGTAACTACTACTAGAATTTTAGTGTTGACATATACACTTGACCCCCGCCTTACTGCAGGGTGTATAATAAAACCTGTTTAACTTTGTTTAAACATGAAATTCAAAGCTTTTTCAATAATTTTTTTTTTATTTAAATCTGGCATTATACTTTTCTTCTGTAGACCATTTTAGCAGAATTTTTTACGGATCTAGCATTCTCTCGTCATCATTTTCTGGCAACACTGTTTCCAATATATATTTTTAAGTAAATATTTTCTCTATTTGAGAGGATGTACGCTCAATTCTCCAACTCTGTTATGATTTTCAAAAAGATTATTATTTGTGCACTCACAAAATGTTTTCGGAAGTATGTGCATATGATAAGAGGTTTGTGACTGTTGAAAATATGTGGCAAGAGCACCAATGAAATATATATAGACAATTTCAACCACCACCAAATAAATTTCATTTATATTGTGCATATCAACACAAAATATATTTTAAACCATATATGTTTCGCCAATATTCGTGGGCAATAATATATTTAAAAGCGTACGACAAAAAAATGTGTGACGTATTTATATATAAGACAAACATCTTCCTGCGACTTCGTTCGCATCCAGAAAGAAACTGAAATTGTCGTATAAACTGTACTTATACCAAGTTAACAAAAACAGAAAAAGTACCAATTGTAAAAATGTTCACTTTTTTACTCCCTTAAAAGTACGAAGTATTTTCTTATTTGGACCATATGCTATCCGTCTACCGAATTTCATCCAAATCCATTAAGCCGTTTTCGCTTTACAGTGGAACAAACTCAAACTTACAACTGAAATTTCAGCTGTTGGTTTTTTGTTACACAGTGTAATGTTTCGCGCAACAGTCTTAATTTTTTCTTTTATACTATTCTTCTCCAGATAATAACAGCAAGCATGGCACTTCTAATATAAATTTTTTTCTTTTTAGGTTAGTTATGCCTCACGTGACCAGAAGCTTTTTACAAAAAGCGGGACACGATCGTTCAAAAAGCGGGATTTTGACGAAAATACGGCCAAAAAGCGGGATTTTTAAATAAACAACTATTTGAAAGCGGGATGTGTAATACGCACATAAAAAGTTTCGTATGTACTTAGGAAACACAGTTTTTAACTCAAAAGAATCGATTTTAAATAAAAAGTTTTTATTAACAAAAATTTTTATTTAGTAACGTAAAATAAATAAAATTAAAGATTTTTTGACTTCATTTACAAAACAAAATACGATTTTTATTCATAAAATATTTTATGTAAATAATTTTATAATAATTTTATGTATAAAATTTTGATTTACATATGTATGTATATAATCAAAGAATTTTATTACGAATTTTATTATTTATATATATATATATACATATATATATATATATTTATGCGTATTAGTTTTTATTAAAATTTGTACTTTTAATAGGTGTTAAACTATTTTAATATATTTAATTAAACTATTTTTTGAGCTTGAAGTCTGTTTGTATTTTTCTTTCAATATTTCGTTAACCTTTGGTTAACTTCTTCAGGATATATATTGTTTTGATTTTTATGTTTTTCTTTTTCCTATTTTTTCTTTTTTCAATTATACAATTTTCAAATAATTTTTAGTTACATATTAATAAAAATATATTAAGAGATAAGAAATTGCAAAACTCTAAAAAGCGGGATAAAGCGGGATAAAAATTCAAGGCGGGATCAACCTCAGAAAAGCGGGATAGTCCCGCCTAAAGCGGGATGTCTGGTCAGGTTAGTTATGCCCCATGCCCCACTATATATATATACATATATATATATATACATATCGTCACCTGAAATCCAAACGGACGTATCTACACTTTTATATTTTTTTTACCGGAGAAACAAAAAACGTTTGAAAATCAATGATAATAAAATGTTCTCGAAAATTTTCTTCGAAATTTACTTGTAGTATGGATACTTATATGTTTTTAACCATTTATTTTCTTTTTATATATATTTAAGCTTGTTTGTTAGTTACGTTCTTTGCAATAAAAAATAGATGCATCCGTAATTACGTGCGTTTGAATTTCTTTAATAAAGTCGTAATTTTTGACCGCGGAGGTCTAAATCTTGGCATGAACATGTAGTTTGATAAAATGAACCATAATCAATCAAAAACTCGATTTCGAATTCTTGTGTAGTTACGTCCGTTTGCATTTAAGGTGACGATATATAGTTTAAGAGAGCTTCAAGTAAACAGAGAAGCAATCAAAAAGTTTCTAATCGTATCAGCGTAGTTAAGAACAATATAATTTACGATTTCCACACTGTTCATTAACTAAGACAAAGCGTTCTTAAATTTAATATTAATTTATTGCGATGAACCCATAAACTTTCGAAATATGTACATATAACAGTATGTAATTATGGAAAACTACTACCAATTTAAATAAAAAATGGAATGTAAATTTAAACGTAGTGCCTCAATTTCCTCAAAGTTAATATTAAATAACAATAAGTTAATCTGAAGTTATAATTTTATGGAACTTTAAGCTTAATTAAAGCAACCTGCTGCAGGATTTTCAATCATCTAAAACTTTGTTTTATCTCTACTTTTGTTAATACGAAGCCGAAATTTTAGGGACAGAGTAGTTGCATAGATTCTGCTGAAGCACAATTTTTATTTCTGTGGCGAAAAGGAAAAAGTGCTCAAGTAGAGATAAGCTAATTTTGAGTTAATGGTAGATCCGTAATCTGCATATTTGAAAGTATCCCTGGTCAAAATCTGAATTAATTTGTGCGATTTTTCAAGAAGTTATAGTCATTTGGCTTATACTTTGGTATATTTCAACTTAAATGTATTTGCAGTGTATAGAACGATGTTTGAATAAAAAAAAAAATAAAAATTAACAGAGAATTTTCCAATTTACATGTAAAAGAAATAAATTTCTGAAAATCGACTTGAACGCTTAAAAAAGCTCTCCTGCAAAACAGTCAAATATGACTTAAGCACTTTTTCCTTATTGCCACAGATTTATAGACGCTGTTAGGAATATATTTTATTTAACACATGTATGTTCAGGGTAAAGTTATAATTTTGCATTTAAATTTCTATAGAAATGTGCAACACCCAACAGATGGAAGAGAATTATATATTTTATATTGTCTTAATTATTCAAGTCTTTCTTTCCAAATCAAAAAAAGAATATTATGCCAACAATTTAATTAAAAACTGCATTAATATTTTTCTACAATTTGCACATCATATTAAAAGTAGTTGCTCCGTTTCTTTTTTTTTTAAACACAAATTCATACTGCTTAGTGTATGTGTGTGTCCAAGTCCGAACAAGAACATTTAACGCCATTGTCGTCTGACCGTTTTTAAGTTTTTTTTACGAAAAACCAACAGCCAGGAGAATAATACTTGTAATTATAAAAAAAGTTAAATTTCCATTAAAACACCCTTTTGTGGTGGTCCTTTTTCCAACCAATCTATATAAAATTCCGCATATATGTGTTGAACCTGGCTGGCTGAGTTGGCATCCAGTGGAATCATTTTATATTATTTTGAATAAAAACATTCATTTTTTTGTTAGTTAGGAACAGTGCAAATGAATGTTGTGTCCGCTGGAACGTTGTAGGAATGAGTGTTAAATGACACAATGACGCGCAAGTTTTTCTTCTAGTATTTTTAATTAAAACACACAAATTCTTATGTTACTGTCATTGTTGTACGACTACGCCTCATCTCCACGTTAACAGACACACACATTCCTATTCCAATGACAATCTTGTTTGTTGATTCTATTTTCTGGCCATGTTTTGGTTTGTGCTTCAATTTAAATGGCGGGTAAAAGAGGATTTTTGATATTGGAACTTTTTGTTGCTGCAGTCATTGTCGTTGTCGTTGTTGCAGTTGATGTCTTTTGGGTATTTTACATTTTGTTATTTAGTTTTTATATTAAAAATGCTTTCTTTGAATTTATGTGGTTTAGCACTTGAGCTCCATGCGTGGCAAAATTAATAATTAAATTAAAGTGAATTATTTTGAAAATGTTTTTAGCAAAAAATTATATTTCGGTGATGAGGAAAAACATGTAAAGCATGCTATCTTAATTTTATGACTTTATTCATTAACAGATTCGAAAATTAAATATTATATAAAATAATATAATTTCCAGAGAAAAATAGATCTTTAAACACATAACATTATCTGTGTTAAAGCTTACTAAAAAAACGTATTAATTAAAATAAAATTAAGCATCAAGATTATCGCAATAAAATATTTAACCTGATTACGTCCACCGTGACCTTACGCCATAAAAATCTGTACATGTATCTATCTTTTTAATTTTGACAAACACTTGAACACTTTATTGCAAATGGAATATGTGAATTGGTTTGATTCATCGTATTTCAATTTGCTCATGTGTTTTGTAATGAAGGCTCAAAGTTACCATCTCTAAATTTACAACAGTCTTACCATTGGCGTGCATGAACAAATTGAAATACGATGAATCAAACCAATTCACATATTCCATTTGCAATAAGGTTTCGTATATAAGGCAGACATCTACATCAACTGACACCACACACAGTGGAATAAAACAGAGAAGAACGCTGATAAGGAAGGTTTAGTGGCCTGCGAAAACGGCTGGCTGTTCCGTTCAACTATGTGTTGTTGTCAGAATATTTACAACTGACTTTGATGCTAATTGTTCATTAATAATTATCACATGTAATTTGGCTTAAAAAGCGTTACGAACATTAGCCTGTTCAATTCATAAGAATATAGAAACAAATACAGTTCGAAACAAATACAGTTCTAAATACGTTTATAAATTTAAAATCGGTTGATATTTAACTTAGTTATGGGTTGATAAGTGCGTACGGGTACGAAAAACCGGTTTTTTACCCGCAACTCAAGATTTTGGAGCTGTTTGGAAATTTTAAAATACAGATTGTAGTTATACTCGACAATGCCTACCTAAAAATAATAAAATTTCTACTAAAACTAATTTTACCGTTTTCCCATAAATTTAACATATCTTACATTCTTAAAAGAAAAATATTGGTGTAAGAAATTAGAAAAATCTAAAAGGATGATTCCAGGGTTGGGAAAGTTACAAAAAATTAACTAGGTCTAATTAATTTTTTATTCTTGTTCTTTATAAATTCAATATAGTTATTTTATGTTTTAAAAAGAAAAGTTTGGTATAGACAATTAAAAAAATAAAAGCTACAGAGCTGGATAATTTGATTTCTTTGGATATTACTAAATAGAACTAATTTTTTCGTTAATTCCTTATTTTCTTTGTTCACTTAACATATTTTATATAAATTTTAAAGAACAAGATTGGTATAAGGAACCAGAAAAATCTAAAAGGTGATTCCAGGGTTGGGAAACTCACACTTTATGTGATATATAAAATTAACTAGGTCTAATTAATTTATTATTCTTGCTCTTTATAAATTAAATATATTTTATGTCTTAAGAATTATAAAAAAAACTGCAGAGCTGGAAAATTTGATTTTTTGTGGATATTAAAGTAACTAAATAAAACTAATTTTTTCCTTGATTCCTTATTTTTTTTTTTTGTTCACTTAACATATTTTATATATTTTTTAAAGAATAAGGAACCAGAAAAATATAAAAGGTGATTCCAGGGTTGGAAAACGTATACTTGTGATACATAAAACTAATTAAATAAAACTAGTTATTTCTTTGGTTATTAAATATATTCTATATTTTAGAAAGAACGAAATAAGTATTAAAACCAAAAAAATCCAAATTATGGTTCCAGCGAGGGAAATTTAAAAAAAAATTTGGATAGATAATAACAAGAAATAATATTTTTATTTCGTTAAGGAAACGAGTGTTTCATTTTTTATATGCTTAATTTTTATTGTATATCTAATAATTTTTAATTATTTATTATACTTAATAAACGAAGGTTTTTGCAATGTTGTTTATTATGCTTTAGCACAGTTATATGTATTTCAAATCGATGGTCTTTAGTTGACACCTTGTAACGAGTTCTTATCACGGATGGAAATCATGGTACAATTGTACTTTTTATGGTACATTTTTGACCTCGTTGGTACCGTGGTTCTACCGCGAGTTACTTGGTACAATTTAAAAATGCCAATGTTTCACTATATATATGGTAACATTAATTTTGCCTATGTTGTCCTTAATTTTTTTGTGTGTTTTTATTTTAGACGGCCAGCTTTATGTTTTTGTTGCAATGCTGTTGTCAAGGCAAATTCATGTACCAGGTGGTGTCAAGTCTGCAATAAAAAAATCTGTCTAGTACTTTAACTGTACCTGTTAACTTGACAGCAACTCGTACATGAACTCGCCTTGGCTGTGGTTATATTTATTTTTGCTAACTACATATCGCTCCTTTACTTCAATAGTATGTTTTAGGTTTTATCGCGCATTTTTATGCACATAACTTAGATTTTATAGTGCATGAAAATAACAGGCCTGTTAAGCAAAATTTTTAAAATAACCGATCTCTAACAAGTCTAATCTACGAATGTACCCTTAGGAATGTAATAATTAATATTTTTTTATGTTATTTTTTATTTTTTATACTGAATTTTTATGCACATTTTTGTTAAGTTTCTGTTTTTTTATTGTTTACTTCTGAATTTTTAAATTTTTGTTTACGTTTCCATTCTTATTAATAAATATTAAAAAAATGGTACCGTCATGGTCCAAAAAATACATTTTGTTTTCACAGTTAGTACAAAATCCAATAAGTCATTTTCCTTCCCTGGTTCTTATTAATGTTTGGTAAATGGAGATAAAATGAAATTAATCGCTAAAGAACAATCATAGCTATAAAATAAATTAACGGCATGTTCCATTTCATTTCCCTGAAGCCATTCCTTTCTGCTGAACAAAATCTAAAAAAAATTTTTTGGAATAAACCGTTTACATAATACCGCGATATATCATTTGCAATGGGGGGATGTTTATATTGAGACACGAAAGAGTATTGGTATGAAGGTACAATGCTAACACTATTTTAGGTTTATTAAATAGTATTAAGGTTTTTGAATATCTTAAGAGCGAGCAAACAAGTCCCAATTTTTTTTTGGTATTGTATTGACAATGAAATTAAAATAACGTTAGTTTGCCTATTTTTTCCGGTCACTAAAGCGTCTCCATATTTTAAGTATGGTGGCTTGTTGGGTTGATACTATATTACTATATATAGATACCGATATATTTGCTGCAACGTCGTAGTACAGTAGTTTTCGTTTATAGTCACTACCGCTTATTGTCACATTAATGATATAGTCCATATTTAATGTTTTTTGTGACTTTTGAACTGAATTTCATTCAAAAAGTTGGCGATATAGTCCATTTACTATATAGTCATATTTGACATATATGCACCGAGTTTGTGGTAGTCAAAATCCAAATTGTATGCAAACAATTCGCGTTATAGTCACAAAAATTCTCAACAGATTTTTTTAGTTATTTATTTAAGCCATAAACCAAAAAGTAAATCTAAATTTCAACCTCCATCTACTGTTTAGTAGAAGAACATGTCTTTAGAACAAAACATTGTTGCATAAAAGGCCACAAAAACTTGCCTTTTAAATACAACAAAAAAAAAACACCTTCCAACACCAAAAGAAATTTTGAATTCTTTAGATTTTTTAACAATTTTTTGCTTAGAAAATGATATTGAGGGTTATTCTTTGTTTGACAAAATAGAGGACACGACTCTAAAACAATCACTATATTGAAGCAATCTAAAATTATTGACTTTTTTGAAAGCAATTAATAATCTATTTTTAACTACAACTTTTGTGAAATGTGCAAATATTTTGTAAAATGAAGTCATTTTGTTTATTTTTTTAATCATAAATATAAATTTAGTTTATTTGGTTTATATTCACATAATTGGATTGTATGGAAATTCTCTGCGTGGCATATAAAAAAGTTAGGCTTATAGTCACATTAGCGATATAGTCCACAATTTCTGTGCAATTTTAAATGTGACTATAAGCGAAAACTACTGTATCTCAAAAATTGCATTTAGATTGATAAGCATATTTTTCACTTGGTTGGCAAATAGGTACAGTTTGTTTGTCTCATGTTGGATCGTCGCATTACAAAAATTATAGAAAATATTAAAAAAAATATATAATGGAATCTATAAAAATACGTAATCAAATAAAAAAGAAAATGAGAAAATCAATACTTTGTATTAACAAAATTAATGACAAGCGTCTTATATTTCCTTACATAATCGGAATTATCTGTTAATCGCGATTAATCGTATATTTTTTTAATCGTAATCGCGATTATAAAAATTGTGATTATTTGCAAGCCCTAGTGCTACTTCTAATGGAGTAGTTAAAAATGCAAGTTTGAAAACAATTGAAGCAACTTCAAAAAAATTTAATTTTTTATGTACATAAAGTTGGAAACCATAAAATTTAATATTGAGCTTTTTTCCTGGAACAACTAAAAACTAATTGTCTCTAAAGGAACTCTTTGTAAAACTAAGTAAGTAGTAAATAGTTGCATCAGAATGCAGAAGCAACTTTGGTTTGCTTGCAAACATAAGAGCAGAAAAGTTTTTAGATGTAAATTTTTAAATGATGTGCAAGCGAATTACAAGAGTTTTTTTTAAGCTTTGACTTAAAAACATTAATTTTTGCAACATTTTGCATGATTATACATGCTTTTGCTGAACGGTGTGAAGTGTTTTGGTAGTTTTATACATTGATGAAAATTTAAATTCATTACTTAAACTACATTAAGACCTTTATAATCGTCTACTGGTAATTTCCTTCTACTCGATTTTAATCCAATATCATGCAATGTTGAATAGTAGTGTTTGGTCCGCAGACAACAGATCACTTTCATACATATGTATGTACAGTGAACAAAGAAAAAACTTGTACAGCAAACGCTCCGCTCTTCTAATCAAAATATCTCTGTTGCTTTGTAAGATTTTAAGATAAAACCAAAAGCAGTTTCAAGACAAATTAATAAGCTTTATATAGAAATCTTTAATTTTATTAAGAAATTTATTTTAATACTAAAAAAATAACTTAACATAAAATAACACTATTTTCAAGAGCCAAAAAAAAACTTGTACACTAACTCTTCTTTCAGGAAGGAGCTATGAAATAAGGAATACACTAAAAATTAGTACTAAATGTGGCCACGTCTAGCATCTAATAGATTATTTTCATAGAATGAACTGGGTTTTTGGCAATTTTGGGAGCTATATGGTCCAATATGCCCTGGAGAGCACTTTTGAGTTAATTTTTACACATAATCTACAGCTCGCGTAATTTTTTGTTCACATACGCCCACAGAATTTCATTTGTACTAAGGCCAAGGATCTAGGGAGGATGTGCCTGCAATTCTTTTCCATTGAATGGAAGCCATTCTCTTATTATTGAAGACGAAAGTTTCGGGTATTTAACTCTAACTAATCACTAGTCTCCACTTACATTTAATTTGGCAGCTAACTGTGCTAAATTATCTCTTATTATTTTTAAATAATTCATTTTATTTATTGTACGTTCCATAAAAACCGGATTTCATACACCACTCGATCCCATTGAGCCCCATACCATCATATTACACCCCCCATGCTTCACCGTGTTATTCAGGTTATTATCGTTAAAGCTGGAACTTTTCTTTGCCACGCAAAGAAAGATTATATTAATCACTATGATGACTTTTGGGACACTGCTGAATCCAAATTTAATATATTTGGATGTTATCGTTGTAGATTTTTGTGGCGAAGAGGAATTCCAGCATTAGTAATAAAAACCTGAATAACACGGTGAAGCATGGGGGTGTAATATGATGGTATGGGGCCCAATGGGATCGAGTGGTGTATGAAATCCGGTTTTTATAGAACGTACAATAAATAAAATGAATTATTTAAAAATACTAAGAGATAATTTAGCACAGTTAGCTGCCAAATTAAATGTAAGTGGAGACTATTGCTTAGTTAGAGTTAAATACCCGAAACATTCGTCTTCAATAATAAGAGAATGGCTTCCATTCAATGGAAAAAAATTGCAGGCACATCCTCCCTAGATCCTTGGCCTTAGTACAAATGAAATTCTGTGGGCGTATGTGAACAAAAAATTACGCGAGCTGTAGATTATGTGTAAAAATTAACTCAAAAGTGCTCTTCAGCGCATATTGGACCATATAGCTCCCAAAATTGCCAAAAAGCCAGTTCATTCTATGAAAATAATCTATCAGATGCTAGACGTGGCCACATTTAGTACTAATTTTTAGTGTATTCCTTATTTCATAGCTCCTTCCTGAAAGAAGAGTTAGTGTACAAGTTTTTTTTTGGCTCTTGAAAATAGTGTTATTTTATGTTAAGTTATTTTTTTAGTATTAAAATAAATTTCTTAATAAAATTAAAGATTTCTATAGAAAGCTTATTAATTTGTCTTGAAACTGCTTTTGGTTTTATCTTAAAATCTTACAAAGCAACAGAGATATTTTGATTAGAAGAGCGGAGCGTTTGCTGTACAAGTTTTTTCTTTGTTCACTGTATGTACTTACAAACTTACATATCGCTCATTTACTTCAATAGTGGCATAACTCAAAAAATGGGTTTTTTGAGTTAATAATGCAGAAAGATTCAGCATTTCGTATTTTGTCTTGTGTAAAAATTTCATACAAATAGCTTGTACCATCACCTCCTGAGAGAAGATTTTTTTTTCATATCTCCATTGAGTTGTATGCAAATTGAAAACTTAAAACGCGTTTTCTGCAAAACTAGTTTTTTCGAGTTATGCCGCTATTGAAGCAAATGAGCGATATGTACATACATACTTGCAAACATGCCAAACAGAATTCTGACAAAGTTTAACTCATGACTGCTCTTCAATGACAGCATTAGTATCGTAAATTCAAGCTTTGCGAAAAAGTTTATCTAGCACAGAAACATTCTCTCAGATACCAAGACTTTATTGTGCAACTGAATGTAATACAAGGCACTTAAATGACGTCTCCTTGGCGCTTATAGAAGGTTAAAAGCAAGATTTCTGTTACATTTCCTTTTGAAAATGAAACTAAGAGATGAAAATTTTTGAAAACCATTTTGTTGTGAAATTCTATACAACAACAATGTTATATAACATCACAAACAAATTCATTGTCAGTCATATAGAAATTCAGTCAGTCAGCCAGTTTTTCATCTGTAAAGTTTTCTGTCTCTATGGCAATGTGAGAACAACTTTTCGACATCATATTTATTTTCGCACTTGACTGAGCACTTTTGCTCAGCTACAAAATAGTTGACAATTTCAATATTGGCAAAATATGCAAAAGTTTTTAATATTTATGCAATTGCTGATTGCATTATTTGCCCTTAGCAAAATTATAGTTATAATACATTTAATTTTTTTCAACAGAATATAAAATTATGTAATTTTAGCATGGAATCTGATACCTTACCGTGTAACGATAATTTTGATTATATATGTATCGATTGGGTGTGGCAGTTGATATGCAAGTTTCCTAAATTTAAAATTTTTTTATATTATAGGACATTTACACCTGCACAAAATCAAGCAGTTTTAAATTAAAATCTTTATGAAAATCTATACCGTTTACACTTAGTTTTTTTTTAGTTTTTCAAGATTTTTTATCCGAAACAAAACCCAACAACTAAAAATTTTCCAAAACTACAACCAAGCAACTGCAATGTATCCAACTCACACACCTTTTTATGTATGCAGATTGACTTTTTAGTAAAACTAAAAAAAAACTAAGTTCAACTGGATTTTAACTCTATTTTGACAAAATCTAGTGACGAAGAAGATTTAATTTTGTATGGGAACTCTACTAGATTTTGCCTGAAATCTCATAAGTACATACTACATTTTACTCAAATGTTAACGCAATATTACGTTTACTGTTTTCTTACTTCACAACTATTGAACTTTAAATAATATCTGAGGTTTTCATTAATAACAGCATATGTCCAAAAATTTAATTTTTCAGTAGAAGCAAAATAAGTTGCTTTTGAATCAAAATCAAAATTTTTAAAAAATTTGTTACACTATCATGAAGATATATCGAAATTGTGTTCTGATAAAACAAGTTATGGCAATGTCACCCTCATACCTAAATAAGAGCGGCAATCGTTGCGTTAGCAGCAGGGTACGCATTTTCAGTACATTAAAATGTGAAAATATTGTTTGATTGTACTGAAAATACGTACCCTGCTGCTAACGCGACGCTTGCCGCTCTTATTTAGGGATGAGGGTCAGTGTTTTTGGCTGCGCAAAACTATTGCCAGTTCAACCTCTAAGACGATATAAATAACATAAGATATAAATAACATAAGGATAAGCACCGTATAAAGACTAGAAAATACGAAAAAAAAGATTTCTTATTAACTAAACAAATATTAAAAAATCAAGTCGTTAATCAGCTCTGGGTCGAAGAACATTATTTCGCGTCATCGTAATTATTTCTTAAGTGTGGTCAGGTTTTTTTTTTTTTGTTGTTGGGGCTTCGAGAGTTTTTCGTCTCGCTCGCACTAGTTGACTGATCTGCCACGGATAACCGTATAATCTTGCGGTTTTTTCTGGAATTTCTTTAACAACCACGTAGCTACTTCCTATGTGAAGACATAGGTCGTGTATAGTCAGTCACAAAAACTTTTTGAAAACACTGTAAATAACATCTTGGGCATATGGTCTAGTTACTCCGCCCATATTCGTGCAACACCATACTATGCAAATTTACTTTGTATAGTATTGTTGATATAAATAAATAAATAAATATTAAAAAATAATTTTCAAATGTGTTCAGATAAAACGACGTAAGTGACTCTGTGTAAGAAAATAATTCTTTTTCAAGTCAATGATTGTCAACGACTACGTTAGTGTTGCAACTTACTTGAAAAAGCGTAGAAATTGTGCTTTTGTGTTAGAAACAGCGTTACCATATATATTTTTTAAAAAACTTGCTAAATCTGAAAAAAAAAACTTTTTTTCCAAAACAAAAACTTTTTTTCTACAAAAGTACCAAAATTTTAAAAGAAAACAGCTGATCGATATTGTTATGTGAAAAGTAATGAAAATGGTTAGGCTTTAGACACTGTTGCAGTAATAAGGGAGTGAGAAAATATAAGATCGTTTTATTGCATACAAACATCACTTAATATTTTCATTCAATATACTGCAAAAGTTCAATTATGGACATATTTATAAAAAACTTGAAAAAGCTTTATATTTTCAAAAAACTTGTTGGCATCTCAAAAAACTTCCAAAAAAAGGGAATTCTTGACAAATGTTAACGCTGGTTAGAAACTAAAATGATATATTCCCATACTAAAAAAAAAATTAGACCTTTATAAAAAGCATTAAAAATATAACAATTTGACATTACAAGCTCAAAATGGGAAAAAATTTAACATACGTTGTTATTAATGAAAACCTCAGAATATTTATGCACAAAAATACTCAAAACTATTCACTCTTTTTTTAAGACAAACGTAGTATATTAGATGGGAACATATATACTTACACAGAAAAAAAACTGGGAAACTAAAGGATGACATAGAGTAAAGCTTTATTCTTTTAAAGCTCTTGATTTTGTATTAAAACAACATTTATATGTAGTGTAGATATAGTAGACTATTGTTATTATGAAATATATTGAAAAATTTTCGTAAGCTGGAGCTGTAAAAAAAGTTCCAAATATTTCCACGACTTTTCCTTATAAGTTAAAAAAACACAACTACTAATAAGTAATAAAAAGTCAGGGGGTCCCCCCGTTTACCCTTTCAATAAATATAGCATATTTTCCTTAGGTAGTGCACTTAATGCTCGTGTAATAAGTTTTAAGCTGCCCTCCTGTTAAATTTTTAAAATGTTAGTTAGGTCAGTTTGTGAAAACAGCGCCGATATTTGTGTATATTTATGGCTTTAGTGTGTCATTGTTGTTAGGGTTTATGCTCTTATTTGTGCGTATTTGGAGTGGGAGTAATTAGTTGTTTAATGTGTACGTCTTAAAAAGTGAGTGTATAAGTTAATTAAATGTAAATATGGTGTAAGGGCAATTGTAACGTCACGTTACAGTCCCCTCTTATATGGGGTAAGGGCAATTGTAACGTCACGTTACAGCCTCTCTTATTTTAGAAAAGAAAAAAATTCTTCCTTTCCTTTTTTATGACAAAGTTCGACTAGTTTGCCCTTTGTAAGATGGTAACTCCATCCGACAGAATCTATCTGTTGTGCATCATCGTTTTTTGGACTGTCATGGTGGCAATGTTCTGGGATCGCTGCTCCCCTGTTGGTACGAATAGTTCAGTTTATTGTCTTTCTACTGTTCAATGGTTTGGAAACGAGTCCCTGCTCGAGCTCCATTTACAAACATTTTTAATTAAAAACCATTGATTAGTTTAATAAGACTTTTACATAATCAGAATGACTCTCTCTTTAGTCGTTGTCTGAAAATAATTCATTGGAGTGGGAGTAGGAGTCGGAGTGGGATTATATAATGTTGTTATGTGATCTCTACAGGAAAAATTACAAATTGTAGATTAATTCAATGTTATATGAAAAACTAACGAAGATAATTAAGAACATTAAATGAAACCTCTTCATTTTTTGAATTAATAATTTTTCTTTCAGTGAATAAAATAATATTATTTCGTACATCGAGTGGTTCGTTACTTTTCTTACACTTTAATTTTTTATGTAAGATATATTTTTTTTCATATAATCAAAAAATTGGTTTAGGGCTATCGAACTACTTATTGAATAATTTTATAAATTGTTCTCCAAGACCACACGATTTACAACGCTATCACTGACACTAGCCTCCATTACTGCAAAAAGTGATCGAAAATTTAACTTCCTCCAATCATGATGAGGGACTGATGCCAGAAGCCATATAAAAATAAAAATAGCAAAGAATTATATTCGATTGAAGCCAATTTCATGACAATTACCATTATTCAAAATGTATTTATTGCAGGTTAAAAATTTATAGCTCTAACAAATCCTTATTAAAATTTTCTTACGTATATATTGCGACAAATTTCTACAACTAACAACAATAAAATCCTTATCGCTAATAAAATAAGCCTCATTATTTTTTGCTTGAAAGAAAGATAAATAAAATTATTCATTATAAATTCGGTCAGTGTATCGGTGTTATCATTCAAATATGTCAAGCAATCTATATACAAATACATATACAGGGTGTTTTTTAGAGGTATAGAACTTCGAATTGAAATAAAACACAAGAAAATCGTTTTAATGTCCATCAATTTGGCTTTATTGGAAGGATAATTTTATGCCATTAATGTTTAAATATGATTTCGGGCATGTGGCCGCCGCGGCTGGCTCGAATAAAGCCAATTCTACAGGTCCAATTTTCAACCACTTTTTCGAGCATATGGGGCCGTATGTTGGCAATAACGCCACGAATGTTGGCTTCCAAGTCCCCTAACGTTTCTGGTTTGTTGGCGTAGACGAGCGACTTCACATATCTCCAAAGAAAATAATCCAATGGTGTCAAATCACACGATCTTGGTGGCCAATTGACAGGTCCATTCCGCGAAATTATGCGCTCATCGAATGTTTCCTTCAATAAATCGATTGTGACGTGCGCTGTGTGGCATGTAGCGCCGTCTTGTTGGAACCACAACTCATCCACATTCAAAATCTTCAAAATCTTCCATAAAGTTGATGGACAAAGCTCCAATTGCTGTGCACGGTGGCGAATCGATTCATTCGGGTCCTCTTCAACACTTTGCTCTACAGCGGCAATTGTTTCTTCGGTGCGCACTGTTCGACGTCTCTGCGGATGCGTATTATCACATAGAGTAAACGTAGTGCGAAAACGATCCATGGTTAACCGAATTAATTGCTCTGATGGACGACTATGTCGACCATAAAATGGACGGAGCTTGCGGTAAACTTCGCGAACTGAACCATTATTTTCGAAATAAATTTGCACGATTTGCAAGCGTTGTTCTTTTGTCAACCTGTTCATGATGAAATGGCAAACCAAACTAAATATTAATCACTTGACAGCTGACAAAATGGCCGCCAGCTAAAAAAGTGATGCCAACTTAAAGTTCTATACCTCAATAAAAAACACCCATTATATATATATATATATATATATATATATATATATATATATGTCTATTGATGTGAGCACAACCTTGTTAGTAAAATCTTGACTTAATGTACGGTCACACTTGAGAAACATTTGCCCTAAAAAACGTAACCAGTAAATACTAATAAGAAATCTTTTGATTCAGACACGTGTTTATTAAGTTCAATAGTTTTCAATAATATTGTATTCTACAAATTTGCCTATTTGTTACATATAAAAGTAATTAACTTCATAAACATGTGTCTGGAGCAAAAAATGTTTTATTAGTGTTTACTGCACAGCAAAAAATTACACATTACCATCAGAACTACTTGCCATATAATGACTTACTTTTCTGATTACCAAATTTCATTCATTTCAATTACAAATCACATTACCTAAAATTTAAAAAAATTATGTACAAGTTGCTAAATGAGGAGAATATTTTTTTTAGATTAAATAGATTACGTGAACAAGTTTCCAAATAAAAAAAAGTAAGTACTTCTCAAGAATCGATTATTTTAGTCTCACGCCTTGTTAAAATTATTAAGTTGGTAATCCAGTAAAGAACAGCTTCCGCCAAAAATGCTTAAATCCAAACTCGATTACCTTTTTCGACATTTTTTGCGGGGTGGTTACGTTTTTATGGGCAAATGTTTGTCAAGTGTGACCGTGCCTTAATCATGTTCCTCACTTGGAAAAAAATATGAAGTTCCCAGTAAAAAAAATTGGAAGTCATTCCAAAGGAACTACATTTTCATTGCTTCCAAAAAATCGATAATTTTAACTTGCCGATAGTTAGCAGAAAACCAAGTAGAAGTTTATTTTAGTCATACAAAACCTTGTAATTCCTCCATAGTTTTAGAAATTACTCACCAGAATTTTTAAAAAAATCGATTTTTTTTGAAAAAACTTATGAACTAATTTTGGTCTAAAATTTTGAAGTTATTTGCTTAAATTTACATGAAAACACTGTTTCGCGTTTAAATTCGTATAGAGAGAAACGAACTGTAAAATAGGTAACTATTAACCATTTTTCCTAGATGAAAATATTATCATAGAACCCAAAAAAAGAGATTTTTCTTAAATCGCTTCCAATTCGGTGACCAGGCATCGAAAAATAGAACTTCTTGCAATGACAACCCTATGTAAAAATCATTAGATCGGATCGAAATTTGCACTACTTCCAGATCGCAAACTCTTCATTTTCATGACTTTTTTGGAGTGTCTTTTTTTACTGGGTTGCATTGTACACAATATCCAATTTGTTAAATTATAGAATAAGGTTAAAGAGCACATATATTAATAAATATAAGAAGTTGGTTGTACATGATTATCAGCTGTGGAATAACTTATTGACCAGCATAAAACAAAAGAACTGCAAATTTTTTAACTGTGCAGCCTGCTAATTGATTTTCGGCCCACTCATACGGCCCTATGTATAAGCAAAAATTGGCATGAAGTTAGCATAAGTGGCGAAATTGAATTAGGCGTTAATGAGTTCCTCCATACATTTTGATTTTAAAAATGCATGGATTACATAGTTTAAACCCACTACTAAGTCCTAGCGTTATTTTTAATGTTTAAGTTTAGTGGCAAAGCTCTTTAAGATCATGTTCAATTTTGCCACTTGTGCTAAAATCATGCCAAGTTTTGCTTAAACATAGGGCCAATAATGTTTAACATTTAGTGGTTTTTTTTATTACTATAAAAAAATAATTTTGGTAAAAAAAACAGACTTCAATGCAAAGATCTGATAGAACATTTTTGAAAAAAATTTATGGGACTAAACTGGAAGTAAGAAGTACGTGAAATGTAAAATTAAATTTTAATGGGCATGACTCCTCCCATTTTGTTAAATGGTGTATGGTAAGTTCCGTAAAAATCGGTTAAGTAGAGGTACATAAAATATAATAATAAATTTTAATGGACGTAATCCTGCCCATTTTTAATATTGTGTAATTACATCTTTAAAATTGTGTAACTAGATTGTCCCCGCCTACTTCATTTACAATTGGACCAATTGGAAGGTATATCCTCTCAGGCAAGAAAAAAATTCTTATAATCGTTTTAAAATGTACCGAGTTATGAAGTAACAACTTCAAAACAAAATACAGACGTTTTGGTAACCTTCTCCTTTTTTTAAGTCGGTTAAAACCAGGCACGAACTTAGCATAATTGGCAAAATTGAGCCTTGTCTTAACGAGCTTTACCGTACAATTTTGCATTCAAAATCACGCTAGGATGTAATAGTGCCTTGCTCGTTAAAACCTAGTTCAATTTCAAGCGTCATTTGCTGCATTAAAAAACAAACTAGTATCTTAGAAAAAGCATAATATAACAGATTTTGTTGTTATACGTAAAACAAAACCAATGCATATTAATAAATCGTTGAACTTTATGTACATATTGTTGGTTAGCCATTAATGGGTTAAAATCTCAATTTTTTTATATAATTTGTAATTACAATTTTAACGTTATCAATTCCTTCAAAAATGCCTCCAATAGGCGAGTTTTTTTGTGCTGAGTTAGCTGATTTCGTATTCTAAGTAGGAAACATTCGAACACACAGTCATTTAAATTGGCTGTCAATGTGCAGCATTAAAAATTAACCGATTTAATTGAATGAAAGATGAATGTATGGAATAAATGTAAATTCCACATACAAGTTTTCACTAAACTGCCATGTTTAGGAGAGTGTGAGATGCAAAAAATAGCAACTGGTCGTAACTGTAAAAGTTATACCAGTAGTTCTACTATCTATCTACTTAAGTATGTACATATATTTAATGCATATTATGTTCACATTTAGAAAAAAATATTACAAAATTTAAATAATTAATTAAACGTTTCAATGTTTTTTATCATTCTTTTATTTTTATTTTTATTTTTATAATGGCTGGTTGATTTTGTTGACTTGACCAAAGACATTAATTTTTTCGACGCCAGTTTTAAAATAACTAATTGTGATAAAATTTCTTTGTAAATATTGAAACTTTGAAAGGCAAAAAAATAAACACCAGGATATAGTTAACACAGTATTTTACCTTTCAGCTTTAAAAACAGTCTGCAGCAAAAAATTATTTTTGACTGAATATTTTTTCGAATATTTTTATCGAAATCTTCTTATTAAGAAATTATAACCAAAAACAGTTTTGTCCAAATTTATATATGTATGTACATATATATACATTTGTATCTATATGTTTTCTGCCTGCTATTGAAATTTCAAATTAAATGATGGGAAAAATTTTGTAATAGTTATACAAAAAAATTTGCATATGAAATTTTTTTTTATTTTTTGCTGCCTGCCAGCCACCCGGTGTGCTTCACTCTCTTAAATAATTTTATTTTCTGATGAAAATGCCCTTCCCGATTACATTTTTTATAGAAGCTGTCATGACTACTTAATATACCAGAGAAAAGCAAAGTCAAATTTCTTCCAGGCAGATTCTAGTAGGGGTTCGTTTCCACCTACTTTTGGTTTACAAAAGGACGTATTTGGATTTTTAGGTTGTATTAAAAACATTATAATTCGAAATAATTTTGTGGCATATTATGCAATGTGGTAGAATTTAAAATATTCTTCAAAATATGGTATTTTTCGGCATAGGTAATATTTTATTTACGTTCCTACAAACTTCATTAAAAGTAAATGAAAACAAAATTATCCTGTGGAAATACAAAACTAATTACATACATAAATACATATTAAGCATCAAAAATTAGTTTGCAGAATGAAAGTAAGAATAATCTGCCTTATCGTGATTGGCGTATTTCAAATACGACTACGACTGTTTGGTAATACGAGGGCGGTTCGGAAACTTCTTAGCCTAGCACAAAAAGCGCGGTATAAACAGAAAAAAGTTAAGTGTTTTGGAAACTTCCATCTCTGCTATGAACACATGTTAAATTTTGTTTCGATCTGGCAACTCCTTCATATAGAAACAGTTGTTCACAAAAGACGCATTCGCGATTTTTTAACAATGGAAAAATTAGAAATGCGTGGTGTCATTAAATATTTACATAAAAAAGGTTTATCGGGACATGAAATTCATAATGATATTGTGAATGTGTTAGGTGAAAGTGCTCCTTCATATGCAACAGTAAAAAATTGGCTTGCTGAATTTAAACGTGGTCGTACAAGCATTGAAGATTAACCACGTAGTGAACGTCCAAAAACAGCCACAACAACAGAAATTGTAGCCAAAGTGCATGATATGGTATTAAATGATCGACGAATAAAAGTGCGTGAAATAGCTAATATCATGGGCATCTCAAAGGATCGAGTCCATTTAATTTTGCATGAAGAACTACAGATGAAAAAGCTTTCTGCAAGATGGGTGCCGCATTTGTTAACAGTCGACCAAAAACGCATAGGAATGAACATTTCTCAAGCTTGTTTGGATCGTTTTAAGCGAAATAAAATGGATTTTAAGCGTCGTTTCATAACTGTGGATGAGACATGGATCCACCACTATACTCCAGAGACAAAAGAACAATCCAAACAATGGACTGAAGCTGGAGGAAGTGCCCCAAAGAAGGCAAAAACAATTCAATCGGCTGGTAAGGTTATGGCAACGGTTTTTTGGGACTTCAAAGGTATTTTATTGATTGACTATCTGCAAAAGGGTAAAACAATAAATTCAGAGTACTATTGCAACCCTTTGGATCAATTAAATGTACAAATTCTAGAAAAACGTCCTGGCTTACAACACAAAAAAATAATTTTTCATCAAGACAACGCACCAGCGCACAAGAGTGTTTTAACAATGGCTAAAATCAACGAATTAAAGTACGAGTTGCTTGACCACCCACCTTATTCTCCTGATTTGGCTCCCAGCCCAAATCTAAAAAAATTCCTTGCTGGCAAGCGTTTTACCTCAAATGAAGATGCAATTACAGTTGTAAACCACTATTTTGAAGACCTTGAGGAAAACTGTTTTAATCAAGGGATAGAATTGCTAGAAAAGCGTTGGACTAAGTGTATTGAAGTTTCACGAGATTATATTGAAAAATAAAAATATTTTTGAAAAACTAACTATTCTCTTTCATTGATAGGCTAAGAAGAAAAACTGTTGAGGTTTTCTTTAATCTATTACCAAACAGTCGTAGTCGTATTTGAAATACGCCAACCACGATAAGGCAGAATATTTATTTTGGAAATAAAGTTTTCTGGCTCTTCTCGCTGACCCGCTGCCCGTTGACCTCTATTTGGAAACAATTGTTCTACTACGTTTTCCACATTTCAGTAAGATGAGTTAATTGCTAAGATGCTTACGTTTACATAAATGAATGTATTTATATGAAAGATGCCACACCCATTTCAGATATTAAAAGGCATACTTATAGCCTACTTCTATTTAGATATTAAACGATATATATCCTATTGAAATATATATAGCCAGAGTATAATAAATTATGACTATATGACCTTTCTGACTAACGTTTGAATACCCCAAATGCTTTTTCTATATGTCTAAAAGTTTTTGTTTTTTCTTACTTTTGGACATTTTCATTTTATTGTTTTCAAAGTTTTTATATAATTTTTGTATGATTTTATTAACTTTATGTTTTAAAAGTAATAAAAATAACACAAGTTTATAAATTGAGCTAAATTTTTAATTTGAAAAAACTGAAAATGTTTTCTTTGTTAATTCAAAAGTCTTTAACCAAATCGGGACTTCATTTATTTTTATTTCGCTGTATTTTTAAATATTAGTTTTTGTTACCCTGAAATTTGGTTTTTCTTACCCTGGAATTTGGTTTTTGTTACCATTGCATTTGGCAGAAAACTTTTTGATAGGTTAAGGCTTCCGTTCGACCTCATTGGAAAAAATTAGGCGGCTCCACGCCCATTAAAATGAAATATTATATATCATCTATGAGTATTTCTACCTAATCCGCCTTTTCAAGACTATGCCCACAACCTTGGTTGAAAAAAGTTTGCAGAATGTGACCTTGTAAATATCAGTTGAGCTGGCATATTTTTTCAGCTATTTTGAAAAGTTAATTGTAAAGAAAAATATTTAAAAACGCCCATTTAAAAATAACGCTTATTTATATCATTGTGCAAATAATGCAATTTGTATATTGGTATTCTCTCAAATATAGTTTGAAGAAATCTACCTACACCTTATGCAAAGAAAGTATGTAGATATGCATTCATGGTAAATTTGTTAGTACAAAATTCACACTTATGTATATATGTATGTACACGATTTATACATCATATCAAATAACTTGATAGAAACTTTGTTTAAGGCAGTGATGGTTATATAAACCAAGTCTGGCAGGGGTCATATGGACTTTCAAATAGATGTCATTATTCATGTGGTGTAGTTTTCGCTCGCTGTCTTTTTCAATATCTAAAAATTAACTTCTACCTATACATGTTGTTCCTATTTTAGAAAGTTTCCTAAATTATAAGAATTATTAACATAGAAATAAAAATAAAACAAATGAGTGAAAAACGAAAGGAATTTGCACATACGAATGAATCTGTTCACCTATCTCCCACCCTATACCCATACATTTTCACCTGTTTTGCCAGATTTTAGCGCAATTGAAGTATTAGACTGTAAAACACAAATTTAAAAGCTTGTAACGATAATTGTAGCATTAAGGAATAATCAGTAATTCCTAATTTACACTATGCTAGTCTTATTACTAAGCTGATTAGTTGTTTAGGAGAGAGACAAGGGGGAAAAGAAATGTTACTGTTCCCCTCGTCTCTCTCTCTCCAGCAAACCAATCAGCTTAGTAATAAGACTTGCGTAGTGTAAATCAGGACTAAAGTTAAAATTACCTAATGAACAATCACCAAAAGAAACTTTGAGAGTTTACTCATAGCATTTGGTTCATTGATTGTGCATTGTGAATGACCATCAAAATTACGAAAAATAATAATTCAAAAACAT
This sequence comes from Tachina lurida, assembly GCA_944452675.1. Lineage (NCBI taxonomy): Eukaryota > Metazoa > Arthropoda > Insecta > Diptera > Tachinidae > Tachina > Tachina lurida. The sequence goes on along the minus strand of OX101752.1, from coordinate 112,263,006 downwards.
AAAAAAATATCCCATCACTTAAATGTGCGAACACCCAAAGCAGGAAGCTATAGCACAATGACTTGCTGCTTATCTCTTTTCAACTTATAATCTCATATGGATTAATAACTTAATTTAGCTTTGGTATATTGAAAAGTGAGTATATTATTTATATTGTGTGATACGATATTCTGCTAAAAATAAAAATAAAACTGAACAGCAAATTTCCCAATTCAAAAGAAATAAATTTCTAAAAATCGACTTTAACTTTAACTTTAACTTTAAGAAGGCACTCCTACGAAAGAGTAAAATACATATGATTTAAGCGCATCTTTTTAATTGTCTCAGACACATATGTAGATGTATGTATGTATTAAACGAAATCTGCCAAACTCTTGAAAAAAATCGCCAAGAACCAAAAATAATCGCCAAAACGAAAAACAGCCAAAATTAAAAAAAATGTCTGACACTAAATAAATCGAGAAAAACCGGAAAAATCGCCAAAATGAAAAATATCGCCAAAATGAAAAAAAAAAAATCGCTTAAATGAAAAAATCGCCGCCAAAAACCGAAAAAGAAGTCGCCGAAACGAGAAAAAAGCGACAAAACTAAGAAAAAATAGTAACAAAACCAAAAAAGTTTGTCTTAAGTAGAACAAAAATAAGCAAATTAACTAACATGTGCACAATTAGTAAACAACAAATGACAATGGCAAGACTCTTGTAAATTTAGAGATAGTAAAATTGAGTTTTCATTCAAAAAGCTTTCAGCAAATTGAAATACTATGAATCAAAATAATTCACATATTCCATTTGCATAAAAGTTACGTATATAAAGCAGAAATCTACTGACACCACACACAGTGGACCAAACACAAAAGAACGCTGATAATGAAGGTTTAGTGGCCTTCGAAAACGGCTAGTTGTTCCGTTCAAGTACATATGTATGTGTTGTTAGTCAGATTATTTACTACAAACTTTGGTGTTATTTGTTCATTAATAATTATCACATGAAATTTGGCTTGCAAAGCGATACGAACCTTAGCCCGTTCAAATCATAAATATAGAAGCAAATGAAGTTCGAATAATAATTAAAAATTAACTTTAAAAAATCGTTTAAACTGAAAAAACGCCAAAAGTAAAAAAACGCAATATTTAAAAAACGCTCAAAACCGAACGTACGGAACCCTTCGTGCGCGAGTCAAAGTCGAACTTTACTGAATTTTTTTTAAACATATTAAACTTTTATTTAAGTATAAATGAAGGTTTGTGTTGCTTGTTATTAGGGTTTGGGAAACGGGAATTCCTGGGCGGGAAATCCCGGGATATGTCTGACTAACAATCCCGGGAAATTTTTGAGATTTTCCCGGGAAAACGGGAAATTAAAAGTACACGTTATCTTATAAATATATACCCCCATATCCAGAAAAGAAAAACGTGTGCTTCAAGTGTACGTTAAAACTGGATTTTGTATGGATATTTTGTTTTAACGAACACTTTAAGCACATGTTATTTTTTTGCATATGGGTATAGACTAGAGATCGACCGAAGGCGTTTTTTTTTTGGCCGAAGCCGAAGCCGAACTTCGGCTAAAATCCTAAACTTCGGCCAAAACCGAAGCCGAAGCCGAATGTTTTAAATTTTAAAAATGATACTTGTTTTATATGAATTAAGAAAAAAGTTTCCTTTTTTGAGATCACTGAAATAGCTGTAATAACTATTGGATACATAACAAGAAAAATAAAACTATTTTGCAATTTCTAGATTGCTTTTTCATATGATCACTCACAAGAACGTCCAAGTAAAAGAAAATAGAAAGCAACAGGGTTGTATTTCAAAGCAACACTTTCAAAACGTTAAACACAATAGAAACTGTCGGCGAGCAACGACCAAAAATAATGTTATTTCTCAAGCTTGGATTGAAAAATATTCAGCTTCGGCTAATCGGCCGATTTTTGCCATAGGCCGAATGTTGGCCGATTACCAATTTTTGGCCGAAGCCGATTAATCGGTCGAACTCTAGTATAGACTTTTGTGACACACATATATATATATAATGGCGTAAGTGACAATCAAATTTATTGAATTATTGAAACCGTGAAGGAAATATTTTAAGAAAAATAAAATGAAAAATGAAAGACATTTAGACAGACTGTGGCTCATGTTATGTAAAATTTGGCTCAGCTGAGTATAGTACTGTAACTTGATTGTACTTAACGACAAGAATCCTCCTGGAAATTTTTGAAAAAGACTGAGAAACACGCAAGGCAAATTCTTAATAAAATTATTTGGAATCCTTATTATAATTTTTTTTTACTAATTACGGTAAGAGTCATCGGGCTTTATTACGAATTTTGTATTTCGACTACGACTACGATGATTTGGTACTAGACTAAACAACATTGAAAAATTTTTTCTTTAATCTACTACAAAATCGTCGTAGTAGTCGTAGTACGGCACTCGTAATTAGGTCAATCAATTAGTCAATTAGGCCCATCAATTAGTAATAAATGTACTTAATTTAGAAAATTTATCCATAAAGAACAGTCCTAACTATAAAATTAATTAAAGGACATGTTCCGTTTCATTTCCCTGAAATTGTTCCTTTGTTCTGAAAAAATATGAAAAAAATTCTTTAGGAATAAATCTTTTTGAAATTGTGTGACGTGACGTCGTTTTTGACAACTGGAATAAGGGTGAATGTAAAATATTTCTTAAATACACAGAAAAAAATATTCACCAATTAATGTTTTCAATTAAGAATTTAATTGATTCAATTAAATTTTTAATTGTATTTATTAATTTGAGTGAAAAAACTTAATTGATACTATCAAATTGTTTATAGGCGCAAATTTAATTAATTTTTTAATTGATATTACAAATATTTTAAATAATATTACAAAATCATTCATATTACTTTTTGTGTGTACAGAGCGTAGAATAAAATATTCAACTCATTGCTAATTTTTTTTTAATGCATGATTTTTATTTATTGTATCTTCATATATGAACTAACAATAAGTATTCAAATCTTAAATCTAAAAATATAATTAGGCCGAATGTCGGACATAAGCTTAGTAATAGTAATATATAATACATAAGTAGTGATAGTCAAAAGGAAAAAATAAAAGTATTTTCAAGAAGTCCCATCTGGAGTGCTATGAATAAGAGCCCTTGTGTCCCTCTTTTTTAGGCGGATGTGTCCAGTAAAGCTCAAAATATTACGGGCAAGCGGATTAGGATGTGACTCGAGTTTTGTTAAATATTTGCCAGCGTATTTTGCAATTTCTTCAGTCACTAGTAGCATATTTAAATCACGATGTATGTTTGAATTTTTTATATACCATGGAGTCAATGTTATTAACCGTACAATTTTGTTTTGCCTTCGTTGGATTCTCTCGACATTAGAAGCTGTAGCAGTGCCCCATAACTGTATTCCTTAGCACCATATTGGTTTCAAAATCGACTTGTATATTAAAAGTTTACAATCTAGACTGAGTGTTGAATTTCTACCAATCAGCCAATGTATCTGAGTTAATTTCAGTTTCATTTGTGTTAGCTTTGAGTCAATATGGGGCTTCCACGTAAGCCGACGATCAAGGTGTATACCAATTGGCGAACAAGTATCTCTTCGCAGGATAAATGTTACCTGGACACACTTTTGCTCGTTTACTTTGATTCTCCATAAATTTAACCATAGTTCCAGTTGTGTAATATGTTCTTGTAGATATCGGGAAGCCTCGTGAGGGTTTTCGTGCATACTAAGGCAGACTGTATCATCGCCAAACGTAGATGTATGGATATTGCTGCTCAAAGGCATATCACAAGTGTAAATCAAATACAAAACTGGCCCCAGTATGCTCCCCTGTGGAACACCGGATGATACAGATTCAGGCACAGTCATGAAGTATCCTTCCACAACCGTAAACTTCCGGGTAGTAATATAACTTTCTAATAGTTTCAGAAAATTTATTGGTAAATATGATTTCAATTTTAAAATAAGACCTTCATGCCACACTTTATCAAATGCCTGAGAAACGTCAATAAACAGCGCAGAACAATACTTCTTTTCTTCAAATGTTCTTCTTATAAATTGAACCAATCTATGAGTTTGTTCGATAGTGCTATGCTGACTTCTAAAACCAAATTGATGGTCCGGTATGCACCTACTACTAACTAGAATTGGGTACAATTTTGTCATGCGCAGTTTTTCGAAAAGTTTTGACATTGTTGATAGCAGACTTATTGGCCTGTATGACTCAGCCTTGGTAAGGTCTTTGCCCGGCTTTGGAATCATTTTAACTTTGGCAAGCTTCCAGCTATTTGGATAATACTGCAGTCGTAAAATGGCGTTAAAAATAAATAACAGTATTCTAATTGCAATTAGAGGCAACTTTATTAGCATCTGGTTACTAATTCCATCAAAACCCGGAGCTTTCTTTGGGTTGAGTTCAGAAATTAGTTTTTGCACATCACGCGTCTTAAACTTTATTTGTTGAGGGGGTAGAGCGACTACATTTGGCAAATCAATTACACCAGTACATGTGTTTGGGGTAAATACGTATTTTAAATGGGCAGCAAATATGTTACCTTTTTCAGTATCGCTTCTTGCCCAACCTCCGGTAGATGTGCGCAGAGGTGGTTTAAACTCAACGGGTGTTTTAAGCTTTCTAGCAGCACGCCATAAAGAGTAATCAGATGCTGGTGTGACATCAAGATTTTCCAGATAGTTTTTAAGAGATGCACTTTTTTCATGTGCAAGCAGCTCTTGGAGTCGTTTAGTGCACTCTTTAAATCTGATTTTATATTGGGGCGATCTGTGCTGTTGCCATTCCCTTCTAGCTCTTCTTTTTCACTTACGAGACGTTCAATATCCGTAGAATAAATTCTATTAAATCCAGTCTGCGGGTAGGAGGTAGTCGCATGTTCAGCAGCCTGTTTTATATTTTTGATAAGATTGCCAATGTTAAATTCAATATCTTCGGATGTTCTTAGCGTAATGTTTTCCGTACAATGACTACTGAGATATTTTCTGAACCCCAGCCAATTAACACGGTTGATCGTCTTCAGATACGGGTGAGGTAAGTCACTACTTAGTGGGCTACAAATTGTAACGATTGTGGGAGAGTGATCGGAGGAAAGATCTTGAGACGCTTCAACATGAACTAATTCCCTAGAAATATTTTTCATGACTCCAAAATCTATAACATCCGGAATTTTTTGTATGTCCGTAGGCCAGTAAGTGGGCTCCCCACTCGAAATGACGCCCATTTTTGAAATTGTGTTGAACAATGCCCGACCTCTAGGTGTAATAAGACGCGAACCCCAGAACGTATGTTTTGCATTGTATTCGCCAGCTGCTTGCGAATGTAGGAGGGGAGTAAATTGATGATATGACAAAATTATTGCAAAAATTTTCGACACAAATATTCGTTGCTTGTAAATGTTCTTCACGAATGTTGTCAATAATATAATGCTTGAGTCTTGACTTTATTAAAATTGCTGATCCACCGCATGCTCTTCCTCTCGGGTCCTTTGAATCATATAAGGTGTAGCCATAAATTTTAAAAAGGCTTCTCGAAGTCAAATGAGTCTCAGAGACCAACATTATATCAATATTTTTTCCGTGAGGAAGTGCTCAAGTTCATTTTTATGTTGGCGAATGCCGTTTGCGTTCCAGAAACATGTTTCTGGAACGCAAGCTCATTGCTAATATCGAAAAAAAAAATATTTTATCGAAAAATACTGAGAGGTCACTTACTAAAAATTGCACTAGATCAAAAAACTATAAATTTTTTCACAAAACATATATGTATGTGCTTATGTACATATGTATCTCTATCTTACATATATGCTTTTTGGTGAAGGGTATATAAGATTCGGCACAGCCGAATATAGCACTCTTACTTGTTTTGTTCTCCAATTTGAGTCTTTGTGTCTGTTTAAGAGATTTTTTCTGCTAAAACGTCTTTATTGTTACTTTCTACCATCGCCCAAACTCAATCCAGCTCGAAGAAGTTGTAAAAGTTCCTCCAAAATCTTGCAATCGAAACATAAATACATAAATTGAAACGCAAGCAAACAGATAAACATACTACGTGCATATGTATATGAGGAGTTAGAAGACTTAGTAGAAGCAGTATAAAACAATCAACTAACTAAATGAAACGTAACAAACATATAAATGAAATAATGAAGAAAACTAAGAAGAGAAAAAATAACGATGTTAAGTATTTAAACAAAAGCCATGCGTGTCTGGAAATTCAAATCAAAATTCTATTTATTTCTTGATTTTTTTTTTGTTTGTCTACGCGTACGTATGTAACTTGGCGAGCATTAGTTTGGAATTTATTTTTTTAATTTTTTTACATATTTTACTTTCGGTTTGGTAGCAGAAGTCAAAATAGAAATAGAAGTGTCGGGTCGTTCAGCAGTACAACAAATAGAATGAAATGAAATGTGAATAGTGACAGGCCATAATACGTTCAATGACTTTGGTAGGTTGGTTCATTTTTTATTTGTTCCTTTTAGTTTTTGGTTTAGATTATATTTTTTTTGGTTAAGTCTGGTTGTCAGTCTGTATGTCGCTTCGTCTGTCTGCTTATCTGCCTATCCGTCTATAATTATGGTAGTAAGTTGCTACACGTCATACACGTTTAAATTTGATTTTACTATTTATTTATATACATACTTATGTGTGTACGTATGTATGTATAATAATTTCATAAATGAAATTAACGCAGAAACAAACAAAAAAGAACTGAAAATAAACAAACCTACGACAATATGTTTTGACTTCAAAACACAAAGAAATTAAGTGAAAGAAAGAATTGAATGAAAAAAACTATTTCTTGGCGGGGTTTAGTTTTGCCAAATAATGCACACTGCGTTATGACCATTATTAGGAAACCACAGCAAAACAATTGGCCAGTCATTCTTAAGGAATGATATCTTCATAACTTTCATGGTATCAATCAGTAAGTGTATATTTTGGACTTCTAACGAGTTCACCACATACGAGTATTTACTTCTATGGAAGCTCTTTTTATACCCTTTACCAAAAAAATGGTAAAAGGGTTATATAGGTTTGTCATTCCATTTGTAATTTCTATAATATCAATAAGCGACCAATAAAATATATATATTCTGGATCCTTATGCATAGGGAAGACGAATAAGCGATGTCCGTCTGTTCATCTATCCGTCTGTCTGCACGTGAAATCAGGTTTCCGAAGCTCCCAGAAAAGCTAGAGACTTAGTTCTTGGACTGGTGTGTCAGAAATGGTCCAACTTACATTGGTATTGAAAATCAGCAAAATCGAGCAGACGATTGCAGAGTTGGAAAGCTTAAACTTTATTTTGCCATATAAAAGTAACTACCGAAAACAAATTTTTATTTTTTTTAATAAATGAACTTATTTTACACATCAGTACGACTAAAATTGGGTTTTAAATTAAAAAAATATAAAAAAAATTAAAAAAGACGTTTTCAGGGTTGGAAAACTTTAACTTTTTGTGTTATGTAAAATTAACTACATGTGTCTAAAACTATGTCTGTCACAGGGTATTTTCTCGCGAACCGTAAGAGCTGCAGACCTGAAATTTGGACACAGTGTGTAGACCTTTGGCCGCTACAACAACAAATACATGAGAGTTAAAAATTAAAGGGTGTTCCAAAACGAGCAACGAAATATTTTAAAATCCATTACATGGGATACAATTGTATATGTATATGTATGTATACACAATTGTATGTATGTATGTATCTACAATTGAAATTTGTAAGGTTAGTGTATTTTTATACAGACTACAAAAATTAACACTAATATTTCAAAAAATTTAAATTAAAGGGTGTTCCATCAGTTAATGCAATTTTGACTATGCAATTTTGACAAATTGCTGTATCTTGGAAACCGTAAGAGCAAAACTCTTGAAATTTTCAAAAACGGTAAAACTAAAAAATCAAAAAATTATAAAATCGCCAAACCGAAAAAAATCGCCAAAACGAAAAAAAAGCGCCAAATTACAAAAAAAAAAATGTCTAACACTAAAATAAATAAGCGGAAAAATTGCTAAAATGAAAAAAAAAATCTCCAAAACGAAAGAAAATCACCAAAATGAAAAAAACCCCTAAAATGAAAAAAAATCGCCAAAATGAAAAAAAATCGCCAAAACGAAAAAAATCTCTAAAATGAAAAAAAAGTCCTTAAAAACAGAAAAAATCGCCAAATTACAAAAAAAAATGTCTAACACTAAAATAAATAAGCGGAAAAATTGCTAAAATGAAAAAAAATCTCCAAAACGAAAGAAAATCACCAAAATGAAAAAAACCCCTTAAATGAAAAAAATCGCCAAAATGAAAAAAAATCGCCAAAACGAAAAAAATCTCTAAAATGAAAAAAAAATCCTTAAAAACAGAAAAAGCGCCAAAATTAAAAAAAATCGCCCAAATGAAAAAAATCGCCAAAATGAAAAAAAAACCCAAAAACAGAAAAAAACGCCAAAACGAAAAAAACGCAAATATGAAAAAAATCGCCATAGTGAAAAAAACCCCCAAAATAGAAAAAAATCGCAAAAAATTAAAAAAAAAATCGCCAAAATGAAAAAAATATCCAAAATAAAAATTAACCCCCAAAAACAGAAAAAAATCGCCAAAATGAAAAAAAACGCCAAAACGAAAAAACCCCAAAACACAGAAAAATATCGCCAAAATAAAAAAACCCCAAAAACAGGAAAAAATCGCCAAATTGAAAATAACGGCAAAAAGAAAAAAACCCGCAAAATAGAAAAAAATCGCAAAATGGAAAATGAAACGCCAAAATGAAAAAAAAAATTCAAAATGAAAATAAGCCTCCAAAAACAGAAAAAAATCGCCAAAATGAAAAAAAAACCGAAAAAAACAGAAAAAAGCGACAAAACTGAAAAAATCGTTTAAACTGAAAAAAACTTCAAAAAAGCAAAAAAACCACATTAAAAAATTTTCGGAACCGAATGTACGGAACCCTTCGTGCGCGAGTCAAAGTCGCACTTTACTGAATTTTTTAATATTAAAGGAATTAAACGAAACTAAGTTTTTTCTTATTTCGTTTTTGCTTTGTTCACTTTACATATTTTATGTATTTTTTAAAAAACTAGATTGGTATCAATAATCAAAAAAATCCAAGATTATGACTCCAGGGTTGCAAAACTTATGTAAAATTAAATAGGTCTAAATAACTAATTTTTCCTTTATAAATTAAATATATTTTATGCTTCTGAAAGAAAAAATTGGCGCATAAAATTATAACAATGAAAACCAAGGCTCCAAGGACGGAAACTTTGAACTTTTTTTGATAATAGAGTAACTAAATAAAACTAAGTTTTTTCTTTTTTCCTTTTTGCTTTGTTCACTTAACATATTTTACATATTTTTTAAAGAACTAGATTGGTATACAGAATTAGCAAAATCCTAAATTATGATTCCAGGGTTAGAAAACTTACACTTTTTGTGTTATGTAAAATTAAATAGTTCTAAAAATTTTTTTCTTTTCCTTTATAAGTTGAATATATTTTATGCTTCTGAAAGAGAAGTTTGGCGTATAAATATTAAATATTAAAGTATAAAATAAATTTTTTTTATTTGTTTGTCCACTTAACACACTTTATTAATTTTTTGAATTAGAAAAATCTAAAAGGTTGATTCCAGGGTTGGTAAATTTATTGTTTTTTTTTGCAAAAGTAACTAGGTTAAGTTAGTTTTTTCTTTTTGTTTACAAGTTTTAAATACTTTATGACTTAGAATGAAATAGTTTGGCAGAAATTAGAAAAATAAAAGACATAGCTCCAGAGCTAAAAACTTGAATTTTTTCTGGTATATAAAACTCATTATTTCTTTGGTAATTAAATATATGTATTTTATATTTTATAAAGAAATAAATTAGAATTAAGAAACAGAAAACTCAGAAATATGGTTCCAAAGCTGGAGATTGAAAAAAGATTCGGTAAAAAAAATAACCAAGAACATTTTTTTTCCAGTTAAACAGATTTCATGTTTTAGGAAAATCATTACTCAAGATTTTTTATACATGGTTAATTTTTTTATGGAATTCTAATCTAATTGAAGTATAAACGAAGGTTTGTGCTTATTGTGCTCTCAGCAAAATAACTATTAATTTTTAGTAAATGGAGATAAAACTAAAATTTATCGCTAAAGACATAAAGAACATGTTCTGTTTCATTTTCCTGATACCTTTCCTTTCTGCTGAACAAATTTCAAAAAAATCCTGTAGGAATAAAACGTTTACATAATACCACGATGTATACTATTTGCAATGGGAACTTTAAATTGAGACACTAAGCAGTTTTGCAACATCAATGATTATTAAATACGGGAAAATATAAAACAAATTAGTTTAATTGGTATGGAGGTGCAATACTAAGAGTATTTTAGAGTTATTAAATATCAGCACGGTTTTTGAACATATCGAGAGCGAGTAAACAGTCCCAATTTTTTGGTATTGTATTTATGTGACGTCGATGTTGACTGAAATAATAGTGAATGTAAAATATATCTTAACCACAGACTGTACGAGTAGAGTAAAATATTCAACTATTGCTAATATAAAAAATAAAATAATTGAATCAAATTCTTTAATCGAAAAATACTGAACGGTCACTTACTATTAATTGCGTTAGAGAAAAAAAATATAAATTTTTTCACAAAACAAATATGTATGTATGTGTCTGTACACTATATATACATATGTACGCACGTTGGTAAAGGGTATATAAGATTCGGCATAGCCGAATATAGCACTCTTACTTGTTTTGCTTATTACTTAATTTCATTACTTAATTGAAATGTACTTGTAAATTGCAAATTACCTGTTAAAGTCATCCATGGATATCGCGGAAGATCAGCAATACTTTGACCAGCCCCACCTGTGGGCACTACACCTGATGACGGCTGTGTGCAGGCATTCCCTAGTGAATCAACACCAATGGCACCAGCTGAAGCGGCCGAAGCAGCAGCCGCATGCTGATAGAATTGTGCAAAACTGGCGGACGCCGAACCCGGTACACTCATTGATTGATAGCTATTCATGACACTGTCTGAGTACCTGCTAGAAAATAAAGACAAACAATGGAAATTAACAAAAGTCATTACAGTTTTCATTTTTGTAATGCACATAAAGGTAAAGAAACCCCTATATTTAAGTTTAAGAAACCTTGACTACCTGCAAATAATTGGTAAATATATTGATGTACTATGCAAATTACGCACTCGTAATAGTTTGTGGACCCAAGGCTAATAGAGTCGTGCAAATCTCTTGTTCAATAGTTAATAAAATTACTTAATTTGCGGTCATATAATCCTAAGCTCTGGTCCGTTTATAATAAGGAAACTAAACTAAAAGTACTAATATGCATGCTGGGTGTGAGTGCGGTTGTTCAGTTCAATTATATGTACCCATCACACAAATAAATTTTATCCTTGTAAATTTCCAGTGGCCAAAATTCATTTAAAACTGCATGTGTGCTCTAGTTTTTATGACTTTTAACATTGAGGAACACATAAACATTGACTAATTTATGTATTTAACAACCAATTTGACGGTAACAGATAGCTTTATAAAAAAAACCATAAATCTCTGTTTTAAAATCAATGAATGGTCAAATATTTATCACCTCAAAGATCTGTGATAATTATTTTGTTAATTACGGTATCAACTTTCGTACTTTGTGGGTTTTTGGCTATTATATTTAAATTATGTTCCTGGTGTATTTTTCGAAGATTATGTAAATGCACACTTTGCTGTGAGTGAGAAGCACACCCATGAAAATACATATATTTACATATATATTTTATTAAAGAATTAGGTTTCGAAGTGAATTTTTTATGTTATTCAATTGGCTAGGACTCTTTATATTTTTGTGTTAAGTAAAAAAAAAAGTTTTACAATTACCTTATTGTTTATTTTTTAATTTGCATTAGACAAAAGAGAAATATTTTTAAAATTGGAAGCTAAAACTAAGCTTTTTTATTGCAGTCTAAAAATTTCTTTCTAAATGCTACACATATTTTGAGCTCCATTTTTTTAGCTTTAACATTAGAAACAACATTTAATTAAATTTCTCCCATTTTTGGTGTTCACATGGTACTAGTCTTAATGCTGAATTTATTTTTAAACGAGTTCAGGAAAGGAGGAGGTTATCAATTCGTCTGTATTTTCTCATGTTTGTTACTTCATAACGCAGTAACTTTTAATCCGACTTGAAAAGTTCTCTTTTTTCTTTCTTTTATTTGATAACGTGGGCAGACTCACGCTCATTAAAATTAATTATTATATTTTACGTGTTTCTATTTGACCAGTTTTGACGAAACTCTGGGTGTTACTCAGGTGCCTGAGTTTGGTTAACCTGCCGACAGAGGAATTGCGAGTAAGAAGGCAAAATGCGTTTCCAGTGTGTATAATTATTCTTAAAAATAATAAGTTATTCAACAGTAAGTTTTGTTTCATTATCCAAATACAAAACATTTTAAAAATTTTATAGACATGTTTACGACAAAAATTTTATCTATGTAAGTTCCTTTAATTCCCATTGTAAAATGTAAAATGAATGTAAAATGTTTTTGGAAGCAACTTTTAAACAGAATTTAAAATAAAACAAAATTTTTAAATCCTCGTATGAATTGGGCCTTACATTTAAAACAAAACTAAATTTATGCCCTAATTCTGTTCGACGATTGTATCGTCTTGTCTAAGACGCACTTGTGATTCTTTAAAACAATTAATATTTATTGTCTATGCTAGAAGGTTCGTGTATTTGCTTTACGATTTTGTTCCAAACATTATCAGCCGGGTTTTGTAAAACATAACCCCTTTCATTTATAAACAATAACGTTTAAAATTTGCTTTTTATAAAACATATTTTAAAGCTCTCGTTTTTTACATAAAAAGAAACGCTCACAAAATTATTACAGTAAAGGAATAAAAAAACAAAATGTATTTGAAATTAAAAAAATATTGTATGAAAAATTGTAAATAAAATTAGTTTCAAATTAATTTTAAGTTTTATTAATATGGGAGTAATTGTTTTACAGTTAAATTATAAAAAAAGCAAAAATCATATGTTTATACTGAATTTGGAGTGGATTATTTTACAATAAAATTATCAGAAACAAGGGAAACATCTGTTATAGCTACGGAAGGCGAGATTTGTTCTTCTGAAAGTTAAGTTAATCCGATTGTAGAAAAAAGTCATTTACATTTATCCCTTTATTTGACTTTTTTTGTAACTCAAAGTAGAAAATAAAAAATAAATAGTTTTTTATAGTCTTAAGTCAGTTAACATTTTAACATTAAAAATGTAATGAGAATTTCGTCAATTTCGAATTAAAAATAAGAAAACTGATTTTTTAAAATTTTAATTTTTTTAGACAATAATCTTAATATATATAAAAATCAAAAACACGTTTATTTGTTAGGGGTGAACTCTTCAATGCCCCAACAGATTTTCGCCTTCCACCCCACAAAATATTTGTAAAAGACCGGCGCGTGTTTTTATATATATTCTACCCCGGTAAATGCTACGCCACTTTCAGAAATAGTGATTCGTCCGACAGATGGCGCAATTTTTAGTTTTTTTGTGTTTTTGCACCGTAACTCAAGAACTACTGAACCGATTTTGACCAAACTTCATATACATGCTCTATGGGGCGTGAGTAGTGTTTCTGTGTAGTGAAGTTCGTCCGACAGATGGCGTCATATTTAGTTTTTTTTGTGATTTTGCACCGTAACTCAAGAACTACTGCACCGATTTAGACCAAACTTTATATACATGCTCTATGGGGTGTGAGGAGCGTTTCTGTGTAGTTTGAAGTTGCGGCAGATGGCGCAATATTTAGTTTATTCGTGGGCAAAATACAATTTTCATATTGTACCACCAATGCCATATACAACACTAATGTTTGCTTAGGGCCAGCAACGCGGACCGGGGTCAGCTAATTTTATTTAATTTTACAAGCTGAAAGCTCTTTTGTTTTCACTCACATGAAAATTATTCAATGCTACAAAAACGTAAGCATGGCTTCGTTCGTTATTTTAATGAACGTATATTCTTATTCATTTTATAAAAACAGGCTATATATCCAACAAATATTTAATTTAATTTTTATATTTTAAAAACATGGTAATAATATTATTATTTTTCATTATCAAAGACAACAACCATTTTAGAAGAAAATAATTTAGAGAATTCAAATACAAGAACTCAAACAAAAACTTCCTAAATCTTCTTAATGAGTTAAAAAGTGCAACACGAAGAAATATAACTATATACGGACACCAATACGTGATAAAAGGCCAAAAAAAGACACGTGTCTCCCAGTTTTGCCCGAAGTCATGCAATTTTTTTTATGGGACATTGTATCTCAAGAACTAGTTTCATTTTATTTCAAAAAATAAATTTTAGGGAATGACTTACTCCTGATAAGTTCAGTTACTTAAAAGATGTAAAAATCTATTCTAAAATGTAGAAAAATATGATGGTAGTTTATATCATATATACTAAGATATTTCTTCTAGAAAAACAAAACAACAAGCAAATGAAAAAACAAACAAACAATCTGGAAAAATATTTACAGGTTTAAGTAATTTTTTTATTTAAAACAATAGAAATATTTAGCCTTATCATGAATTCCACATGTGAAAATTTCCGAATGAAATTTTTCGTTCACATGGATTTTAATTTCGTATCGGCAATTCCAATCAAATTAAAAACTTGCATGTTTTTACTTTTTCCAACAGACAAATCTTTGTGAATAATTTGTTTCATAAGTTGTCAGCATATTTCGCAATCGTATGAAGTTTTTTAATACCAATTGTTCACACGTTCGCAAATTTCCATGTGAATTTTTATTTATGATAAGCCTGATTATTTATTTGCATTTAGCGAAAGGTTTACCAAAACGTAATTTAGTTTTTAATATTTCCGAGAAATGTTTGAATTTAGAATAAATTTTTTGTAAATAAAAATGTCTTGAAATAGATTAGTTTCAATGCTTATTCAGGCTAATCTGTTAGGCTGATGGTTAGGGTACTTGTCTATCATTTGGAGAGTTGTTCGTTCAATACTTGTATCCTTTCAAAGTTAATTGGCATGTACATACTAGTAATGCACGAATATTCGTATTCGAATTGTCCGAATATCGAATACGAATACGAATATTTTTCAAAACAAATTAAATAAATAAATGCATAAATCCTAAACGAAATTTAAATAAATGGCCAAAAATATTAGTTTGTACAAATCCATTAAATTTTTTATAGAAATTTTTGCTTTGTATCATTTTCGAATATTATTTAATGACGATCATTAAAATGTTGGGTAGTTTTTATTAACTTTAAAGTACGCCAACAGGAGTATGAAGTCCTTTTTAATAAAATTTAATGTCTATAAATATCACATATAATATTCGTATTCGTATTCGCGAATATCGTTTCAAATATTCGTATTCGTATTCGCCAATATCAAAAATTGACATTCGTTACAACACTAGAACAGATATATGCATGTTCTAAAATTTAAGAAATACACTCAAATATCAAAAACTTTTACATAAAAAAACTACTTAGTTTGAGGACATATGCAAAACAACTTTAAAAAATGTACTAAATTTGAGTAAAAGATGAAAAGGGATTATTCTCAAAATCCGACATTTTTTACAAAAATTTACTTCAGTTTAGTAAGATTTTACTCAAACACAAAAATATAATTACTATATAATAGTTCATTTTAGTAAATATTTCACTCCTCTCAAGTAAATATGTCAAACTAAGATGCTGTAAAAGCAATTTTTGGCGTAAGCATTTTCGAACTAACATTTAGAACATTTTTATATTTTTTTTAATTAAATTTATTTTTGAGTGTACAGAATTAATACTATTTCATAAATAACAAAAATTTTAGATTTTAAAAACCCCCGTTATATCTAGAAAAGATGTGATATCTTCTAAACGGCTGCACCGATTTTCTTCATACATAGTTAAGAACCTTCTCGATCAAGTCACCTATCAAACATCAAAATCGGTCCGGCCGTTTGGGCTGTACGTGGACACGGACAGATACACAGACACACACTACAAACTTATAACACCCCTTTGTTTGGTCGGGGGTTAAAAATAGGTTATATATGATAACAATTTTTAATTTATGAATGGTACTCTCATGAAATTGTTATACATTAAATTTACAGTAATCGTGTGAAACATTTCTAAATGTTTGGAAATGATAATTCATATTATATATAAGGTGGGCAAAAAAATTTTCCACTTAAATATGAAATACAAAATATAAATAAGCCATGTAACGTTTTACGAAAACACGTTTGCAGGTACTTCTTTCGTAAAATATGTTTACAACATTTTCGTATATATACTGAAATAAATTTTAAGCAATTATTTTTCAGTTTACTCTGAACAAAATCCATTTGACATATCAATTAATTCAATTGCTTCACTGACATACATATGTATATATGTATATATATATACAAAAGCATAGAACCAATTTTATTTTGTGTTCAATTTCATACTAAAATAAAAAATCAAATAATATTTAACTGAAATAGGACCTACCACGGAACTTGTAAGAACAAATAAAAATTCGTAAAAATTAATAACATAAAAAAACGCATATTTTCTTTTTAACCCCCGACCAAAAAAAGGGGTGTTATAAGTTTGTAGTGTGTGTTTGTGTATATGTGTGTCTGTCCGTGTCCACGTACAGCACAAACGGCTGGACCGATTTTGATTTTGTTTTTTCTGTTTAAAAGGTAACTTAATCGAGACGGTTCTTAATCATGTTTGAAGAAAATCGGTCCGGTCGTTTAGAAGATATCACATCTTTTCTGGATATATTGGGGGTTTTTAACATTTTTAATTTTTGTTGTTTAATATAATGTATTCATCAAACCAAATACAATAATAAAACTCAAAATTAGTTTCAATAACAAAAATTAAAAATTTTAAGAACCCCCGATATATATAGAAAAGATTTGATATCATCAAAACTGCTCGACCGATTTTCTTCAAACATAGTTTAGAACCTTCTCCATCAAGTCACATTTCCAACAGAAAAAAACTAAATCAAAATCGGCTTAGCCGTTTGGTCTGTACGTGGACACGGATACACAGAAACACACTATAAACTTATAACACGGGGGGGGTTAAAAACATGTTTGGTAAAAATAAATATATTAAGCAAATTTAACATTGTAAGATCTAAATATTCATAACTTCAGTACCATTGATGGCAAATTGTTTTTAAATATAAAAGTCGTAATGAAAAAAAAAACATGAAACCATTGTGTAAAAGAATAAAAGAAATTTATTTGCCCATGTAGGGTAAGAACTCACATTCTTCATATTGGAATGCAAACATTCTATCCAATGAGCCAAGAACTTGCTTAATGTTCTTACAACTGAAAAATATTCATGTCCATCAAAATAAACGTTGCAAATATATTTTAATTGATTGATAGATTTTAATATTTGTTCAGTATGAACAAGCAAACTTTTTTCTTTTCTTTTATCAAAGATTCGCTATATTTTTCCTTTGTATTAACAACACTGATGCGTTTGTATTTATTACGACATGTCAAAAAATGCTGTAGAATGTATAAAATCTTATCATGTAAACGCAAAATGTATCGAGTAGGAGAGAATACGGATAGAAAATTTGACAAGAGGGTGGTAAATATTTTGTTTTCTAAACCATTTTACACAAAGTAAACATTGGCAGCACTAATGGTATCTATTGAAGGTGTTAACACTTTTGCAGAAGCAACCAAAATCAACTCAGGAAATTTTCATGTTGTTTTTGTAAATATTGTACAACTGCAACCATCAAGTAGCTGATGGTATATCAAAAAGAAACAAACAATAAACAAACCTAGAAAAAAATTATATATTGTAGTAAAATTACATTGAAATAATAAAATGTTTTCTCCAATATTCAGTTTTATTAGCACACATCTTTTTCTTTTTTTTTTGCAATTTTCCAATTTTTATTCAGGGCTATAATGAATGAAATTCCGCGTGAAATTTCTCCCTTTTCCAATTAGAATTTTTTGATTTCTCTATTATTTGCTATTAGTTGGAATTTTTTCCTGGGAAAAATTTCACGTGAAATTTTATTTATGATAGCCCTGATTATTAATTCAACAGTACAATATCTTTGCTTGAATTTTACTTATAGTATCAGTGAAAACATGAAAAATACTTACAACCAGCGATGCCAACTTAGCTATTTTGGAGCTAGATTTAGCTCTTTTTGATTGCTTCTAACTCGAAGTTTTTCCCTTTAGCTCTTTTTTTTAAAGAGCTAACACAACTCTTTTCAATTGTAAAAACGGCACGTTTAGCACTTTTCGCATCTTATAGGAAATTTTCTCGTTTTTACTCTATTGAGGAATTTACATTTTTGGTAAATATGTTTTTTGCAAATGCAGATACTTTTTTGCAACTATGTAAGATATATTTATGTATGTATTTAGTGTGTTCGTTTCTGAATAATTAGAAAATTTTTGACAAATTATTGAAATGGATTCTTACTGCCAAAAATATAGGAAAGCTTATTATTAATATTTTGATTTAGTACGCCGTTCGAAAGTATAAAAAATGTATGGCTCCATTTAACGATATTGTGCTATCCTAGCCATATAAGTACATCATTTTCACCAGAAGTTCCAACACAAACGCAAATTGCGCAAACGAAACTTGCATTATATGCTGCAGTGCATACACAGTTTTTAGCAATGGATCTTTTATTTTTTCTTACTATTATTTTTATTAATGTTAAAAAATCTTGAAGTATGTACAAATTGAATAATAAATACATTCATAGATTTAAAACGGAAAAATATCAAATTTTTAGATTTAGCTTTTTTAGCTCTTTTTGACTACTCCGTTGGCTCGTTTTACCTCTGAATTGTTGGCATCACTGCCTACAACAGACTCTTATTCTCTTTTTTTTAACACGGAGAGGATTTCATAATATTTTGATTCTACAAAGTCGTAATCCTTTGTATTACCGTGTAAAGACACCTTTAAGATGCATAAATCTAATTAATCTCTTTAAGTGCATGTAGTAACTACGTTGTAGTTTCTATTCCTGTATATCACTGAATAATTTCTTCATTAAAAACGTATATTTCAATCGAATCTTACCTGCAAGTTTTGTCCTCGAGACCCGAAAATCCTGGCATACCGGATAGACCACCATGCGACGTGGGATGATTTGATACATATGGATACATTTTGCTTGTGGGTATGGCAAACGATGAAGAAGCAGCAGCGGCGGCGGCAGCTGCTGCAGCAGCCACAGAACTAGCGGCACTAGCGTGAGCTTGAGCCGATGACGATGGGGAACTGTCGTTCAAACTGCGATGCAGCGAGGAGGTTGCCGAAGGTGACGGTGAGCAACTGCTGTCACCAGTGTGGGAGTTGTTTCCAGATGGTGGTGTAAGTAACAATTGTTGGTGAGAAGAACTACTACCGTTAGTTTGTTGTTGCTGTTGTTGTTGGTGGTGATGGTGGTGATGGTGGTGTTGTTGTGTACTGGCTGCTACAGCAGCGGCAGCTAGTTTATTTATATGCAACTGCTGTTGATGTTGCTGTTGTAACTGAAGTGCAGCTGTTAGCGAATACTGATGATGAGGATGGTGATGGTGGTGTTGCTGGCTGTTAGCAAAATGTGACTGTTGTTGCTGCTGATGGTGCTGGCTTAGGCCACCAAACGCAGTTGAAGAGGATGGCGAGGATGATGAAACGGGCGAATTGGACGATTGATTCAAATGGCTGCTGCTCAGTTGGCCGGAAGTATTGGGCGAAAGTAATGATGACGATACACTATTTTGATTACTTATTGAGCTAGAGGTATTTAGGCTAAGGCTGTTGCTGTTGTTATTGTTGTTGCCACTGGAGTTGTTGACGTTAGATATTGACGGCGATGATGACGAAGATGCGGCAGCAACGGCTAGGGCGGCGGCAACAGCTGCTGATGATGAATTTTGTGTTGTTGTAGTTAAATGTGAACTTATAAATGGTTGAAACTGTGGATACTTTGGTAGCATACTATCAAAAACAAATTTTGACATTGCACATAGTTTTTCTTTTGCTATTATGTGTGTGGGTGTATTTGTTTTAATAGGTAGTCAGTTACAGTTGAGGTGAGGGAGTAGAAATTGGGTTTTAGAAATAGAGTATCTAAGAAAAGAGGTTTATAGGAGAAGCAAACACAATGTATGATTTTATATGAGGATTTATTTGACTTTATTAAAAACAAAAGAATTCAAAGTCAACTGATGTATGTATGTACTTTGGATTTTATCTCTTTTTTACTTTTGCATCGTTTTCTTTTCGCATGTAAAATATGTGATTTTCAATGAGGAGAATTATATATTGTATATTTTTGTTCATTTAAAAGTTCAGGGTTTAATTTCCTGTATTTAACTTGATTAATTTTTGATTAATATGATTTCTATGTATATGCAATGATGTAAAAGTGTAAAAGGTGTTCTATGTACTTTGTGAAAAATTAGTTTAAGTTAATTTTAAGAAATTTTGTTGATGTTTTAATTATAATTAATGAAAATAGAGTTTTTAACTTAATGAGAAGATTGAGGTAATTTTAGATACATATATGTAAATTTTTTTCTACTTTTATACCTAAAGCAATAATGTTTCTGTACAACCTGTGCAATTTTGTCAAAATCAATGGTGCTCATTAAAAATTTTAAAATAAAAATAAATACATCACACTTATATTCGGGAAGTCAGTACAGAAGTAAAAAAATATCTCGGTATTTTGGAATCTGTTATGAAAAATCACCATATTTTCAAAGACTAACAAATTCTTGGTTGTTTATACTTTAATTACTGATATTTCCTGCCTTTTAAATGAAAGCCAACTCCTCTCAAAATTTGAACTAACTTCATTATTTAGTTTTTATTTGGCAGCCATTGGTAGCAGACTATCGCGTTAGTTATAAACATAAATGGAAAGAGGGAATTTCGTGTGCCCATTAAGCATTATTTTTTTAAACTTGATAGATACTACGGCGACTGTTCACCACAATTCTGTGCAACTGTAAAAGAGAAGTTAACTGATCTGGTCTCTACACCCAAAATAATTGAGAAAATGCACGATAGATTTTGGAAGTTTTAAGCATCTCACATGGCTAAAAGGTTTCAATTTGGAAAAATCATTTCGAAATGGGAGATCTTTTTGAAAGATAACTGTCGTGGTTTGCTCACAATCGATCTCAATCAAACCTAATTGTTTGAAAACTTCACAGGATATATTGGCGATCTTCAACCTTAATATGGACGAGGTTTTAAGCTGTTTCATGACAAAACACCCGAGACCAATCATAACTCAAAACAGTGGAATTATAGGGTTTAATTGGCATCAAAGAAGGCCAAGAAGGGCCCGTAAGTCACTAAAGTCATGGCGGGCGTTTTTTGGAATGTAGGCGGTATAATCACATTGACTGTATTCAAAATGCTAAAGCAATCAAATTCGGATATTATGCCAACTTGTTGCGTTGATTAAATGAGGATTTGAAAAAAACATCATTTTGCCCAGAAAAAAAATATTTTCCACGAGAACAATCCATAATTTGGGCTACTAATTGCAACCTCATCGTATTCTCCGGCTTTAGATGCAAGTGTCTATTTCTATTTCTTGTTTCCAAACATCAAGAAATAGCTTAGTGGAAAGATATAGAAATTGGATAAACCTTTGACAATATGTATAAATAAAGCTCAAAAACTTGTGTTTCATTTAAGGACACGGACTTTGCCTCGCCCTCGTGGGGCAGTAACAAAATCGTGGCGAAAATAATGTATGTATGTATGCAACAGAAACGAATCACGGGTCTAAAAAATCTAACAAGAGAGAATAACGCATATAGGAATGATTAGTGCTTTGGCGTATACAGTAACAGTGTCAACACATTTTAAGTCGTCCATTTCTAAATTTTATTCTTTTCAATTTGGATGCTAAAACACATCCCAGCAAAAAATTTTCGAAATTTTGTAATGGGTAGTACTCTTTTAATGGCTTACAAAGTAACGAGTGGTACTTATTTATCTAATTATTTTATTTGCATAATAATGACTGTCATGTAATTAATAAAATAAGAACTTATTTATATCACTACGTGAAAGTACTTATTGTAGTACTTTCCAGTTAATAAGGAAATATGTATATCTAGAGAAATTTGTTACAAAATTTTATTCATTTAAAATAAAAAAATTAGAAAATATAGCAAATTAATTTTGAATAAGTTTAAGCAAAAATTAATCTATATTATTTTGCATATTTGTACGCAAAAAATAACCCATTAAATTTTGAGTACTTTCAGGCAATCAGTAATCTATTAACTTTTGTATGTTTGTAGGCAAAAAGTATAGGGTACCGCATACTTTTTGAACTTCTCAAACAAAAATAATGGGTTATTCAGTCAAATTATAAGTACTTACGACTGAGGAGTACATACACTTTTTTGCATTCTAGTAGGCAAAGTTTTTTGCTGGGATGCTATTAATTTCTTATGTTCTTATTTTATGTTAAAGAAAATATAGAAAAATATAAACTGAATTTAACTTTAGACTAAGGTTTAGAGTGGTAAAGGGGCAGGGAAAGAAGACATGCTAAGAAAATTATGATGTATTAGGAAACGTTGGAAGAAAAAGTGTAAAAAGGATGAACGTCAAATATTAAGCGTTTTGCATTTTTCATCGAGTTTTTATACTAGGTCACACCCATCTCATAGACATGTCACACCCGTTATGTTTTCAAAAAAGTTTATTTTTTAAGAAAAAATGTTTACTTGCACATTTTGAGAGCCAAGGAGAAAGAATATATCCCTTTAATAAGGACGATAGTCACCTTACTGCCGGTACATAAAGATATAGATCTTCAGATGGTATACACAGAGAAAACAAATTCGTTGAGACAACTGAATTTGTTGCTAATCGAATTTTGGCGGTTGCGCCAACTATCATAGAATTCTGTTATAACAACTGCAATTTGCTTGTGATGCCCTACATTTTAATTATAACCCTTAACCAAATAGTTGCAGTAATAGAAAAAATTGGTTAACAGTATGGAATTTGAAATAAAAACTAAAACAATATCATAATTAGTATTTGTGAATGGAAAGTTGGCCTTCCTTGCTGAAATAAAAATAAACAGTAAACGCAAATAAAAATACACAATTTAAGATATTTATTATTTGACATATTGTCATAAGTTTAGTTTAATTGAAATTTATTTCCTGATGGTGAAGCATGTCTATATGCATTTCTTCAACCACACATTTTGAACAGCCATAAACTTGTTATCTATGCACAGACTTTCAAAAACCATTTGGGAATTCACAAATCATAATATCTTTGAAAGTCACAAAAGTTAATTTTTAATTTGTTGCTACGAGTATAAACTATGATAGTAAACTCAACCTCTAGCTAGTTGCAGCAACTGATAGAAATTGTTTATTTTAACCTTAATATAGAACAATTTTTTAGTTACCAATACCAAAAGTTGGTAGTAAAATCCAATTCATAATATTTTATTCGGTTGTGTTAACCAATCCGTTAATTAGTCATGACAAACCCATACCCTCGGTTGATGCAATCAATTTAATAATTGTCAGAATCATATCTTTACTACAATTATGCCCTTATGGCACACAACATGGATTTTCTATTTGGATTAATAGAAAATTGATATCGTGAACTGAAATATAGTTTATGCAAATGATATTTCATTGGCCTAATTATTTTCCAACCAATATTTTTTCTGGGTGTATGTACTCTGATAATATTTTTTGGTAAAAGTTTAGTAAATCACACTTCTGGTGACTGAAAAATCTATATTTATTTTTTATAATTATTTTATTTTATATGCAATAAAAACGTATTTTTATATAAATGTTTATTTTTTCACACAGTTTTAGATTGTTTCAGAATACAACAATTCAATATAACTTAAGACACAGTGTAAAATGTACTTTAAGGAAGAGTTTGTTTCATTATGTGCAATGCATTTATAGTTTCAGGTTGTTTTAGATTTGAAAATTTAATTCAATTTAATTAAATTTTAATTAAATTTAATTAAATTTTAATTAATTTCAATTAACTTGTATTTTATACTATTTTCTTGCCTCTGTAACCTTATGAACTGTCATGTTACATTATTTTGCATTTTGCCTGACAATACCTAACTTAATAGTTTAGATATGAAATTAAACATCAATTGAATTACCAATGGTTGGTCTGATTCATTTTTATTGTTACTAGAGGAAAGAAATATTGATTCCATAGTATGAAAAGCATGCGAAGTGACTGATGAGTGTCTAAAGCCCAACCAGGAGATCTAATATGCAATTTGAACCGAAAGAAGATGCTTTCGCATTTGCATGTAATTAACATACAAATTCGAAAACATTTTGTTTAGTTTCGAATTATAGAGAACATCTCTTGCAAAGCTTCAAAGAAAAAATCTATTGATTTAACACACTTAATATTTCTTTCTCTTTAGAAACCCTATAAAGTGTAGTTACATGATTTTTCCTTTCGAGTTATAATTCACTTTTTTCTTTTAGATCTCAAATTTAAAGTTTATCAGTGGCACTCTAGACACGGGTTTTGTTACTTAAATTTATATGCTTGCTCTTACTAGTCTCTCGGTAGTACACTATTACCGAGAACTAACACTTTAGTAAATCCGAATCAGACCAAAATATATCTGCTTATGCCAATTTTTTATCAGAATTTCCAGAAATTCAGCCATGGCTACAATTCGCGTTAACAATACGGTTTAAGTACACCATAAGCAGCATTCCGTACTCATACGCAGAAAAAACTGATTTTCCAATTCAAACACAAAATTATTTGAATCAAGTATAAATTTGTTCAATTCAGGTAATACAAAGAAATTTGTAAATTCAAATGCAAGATTTTGTAATGATTTGTATGAAAAAACCTTTGGTTAATTTAATCAAAAAATTGCTAATAGCTAATTCACATTAATAATTTTTTATGAAATTTCATGAATTTTGTTGCACGAAACTTTTTCTATTTGCTAATAGCAGCGCTATAAAAGAGAATGTTATATAAAAAAGCACGTAAGATGAATTTTTGATGCATTTTTGGCAACTTTTTTGCTATAAATTCCCATTGCCATTAAGCATTCGGTGGAAGCTGTTCCTTACTGGATTACCAACTTAATGATTTTAACAAGGCGTGAGATTAAAATAATCGGTTCTTGAGAAGTACTTACTTTTTTTTATTTGGCAACTTGGTCACGTAAGCCATTTAATCTAAAAAAATTATTCTCCCCATTTAGAAAGTTGTATATAATTTTTTTAAATGTTAGGTAATGTGATTTGTAAGCGAGTAATGAAATTTGGTAATCAGAAAAGTAAGCCATTATATGGTAAGTAGTTCTGATGGTAATGTGTAATTTTTTGCTGGGTTGCTTCTCCAGGCCTCCTATTGAACAATAAAAAATTTTCGTGCAACTAAGTTCATTAAAAAAATGCTTAATGTAAATTAGGTATATGTAATTAAAAAAAAAATATTGGAGTTAAAAAGCAAATAAAACAAATAACTGTTCTGTACAATATGCAATTTATATATTAGAACAGAAATCTTATGTTAACAATTTTTTTTACAAATGTTACTTTATATTAATTCCAGAACTAGAGTTTTTCACTCCATACAGTTTTTTTGCACTTAAAACAAAACTTGATTGAACTATTTACTGGAACATTAAAAAAGCAAATTTTACTTGTAACAATCGTATGTTTGAAAATTATTTTGGAATAATTTTTTCTGTTATAGATTTAATTTATATAAATTTACACGAAGCCATTCTTTCCGTTTTTACCCCAGTTATAACTTCGTTTCCCACAGTCACAAAATGATAAAACTTAAAACATCAGGTAACCTGATATGCGAAGTTTTAAAGTTTTATAATGAGAGGTTCCTTTGATCGGGAGGTGCAAAATATTCACATTTTAAGACAAACTCACTGGCTGACTGATTCACGAACTCACTCATTCATAATATGAAGCACACAAGTAGGTTTAGGTGAGAAAGGATCTAGATCTATTGGGCCACGAACTTAAAGTTCAGAACCAAAAACTATACTTAACGCGTTTAACTCAATACTTTATTGAAATTGTTCGCTTTTAATAGTGGGCGTTACCACATCCATAAAATTTTAAGCTTCTGCTTCATGTATTTCGGATTATAAGAATTCCTTCTATTATGTGTATATGTATCTCATCAGCCGACTCAAATTAAAAAAGTGAGCGGAGTCTCGCCCATAAATTTATAAAGTCATTTTTTGCGGTGGAAAGTTGAAATTTGATATACAAGTAAGTATATTTAATCTCTTTATCTATTTAAGCAAGTATGTAGGGTCGCACTCAATTAAATTTTACGTTACAGTTATCTGTGGCAAAAAGGAAAAAGTGGTTAAGTCGAGATAAGCTATTTTTGAGTTAACGGCACGTTCGTAATCTGCACTTTCGAAAGTACTCCTGGTCAAAATCTCAATCAATTTGTGTGATTTTTCAAGAAGTTATAGCACTATGACTTGCGACTTATCTCTTTTAGACTTATAATCTCATTTGCAATAATAGCTTAAGTAAGGTTATACTTTCGTAAATTTCAACTTAAATATATTATTAATAGTGTTTAGAACGATGTTTGCTTGAAAAAAATAAAGTTTAACAGAGAATTTCTCAATTTAAATGTAAAAGAAATAAATGTCTGAAAATCGACTTGAACGCCTAAAAGTGCTCTCCTGTAAAACAGTAAAATTTGACTTAAGCACTTTTTGCTTATTGCCACAGATATATCGAGGCTTTTGTAATGACAGAGAACTGCATTTTTCAAAGTGGGATAGACTACAGTTAAAATGACCGGAAACAGCTGATAATGTTTATGTCATTTAATAAAAATTAAAAATTAAATAAATTGACAAATGTTTAACTGAAAATAGACGATATGACTGATATCCATCTGACGCACTTCTTAATTTTCTTTAAGTAGGTAGTTCCATAATTTTAAAATGTTCATTTACAAAACATAAAATAATTTCAAATTTAGAGCGTATTGCAGAATTTCTGAGTTAACAAAACAGCTTTTGTACATTTTTTTTTGAAATAAGTGTTACAAAAAGCATAAAAAATACAGAAACAAATATTCGTATTTCTACAGGAGATTCATTTCATTTGGAAAAAATTTATTAGACAACCTGTTGTTTAAAACCTGAGTTTATCAAACTTGCATTGTTGGCGCAAAATCAGCTGAATGTGGTTTTAACGTCAAAACAAGGTTTTAACTTAAAGTATGAAAACACTATTAGCTGCTCAAAAGAAAAATAAAAATTAAAAAATTCGTAACTCAGAAGTATTGAAATCAAAATTTCGATCAAGTTCATGTTTGGTACAACGCCTTTCACTACAATCTGCTATGATTTCCCGTTGTCATCGTCAGGGTGCCATCTCATTCCTAGGCAACCTGCTAACTTGGCAGCAGTCTTAATAATGTATATTCTTCCATTCCAGAATATTTGTGTTCATTTCTAAAATGTGTGCAATATTTTATCAATCAAAAATCGCTCCAGCCGTTTAGAAGATATCATATCTTTTCTAGATATATCGGGGGTTTTTAAAATTTTTAATTTTTGTTATTTATATTTTTAATACAAATTTTATTTGTAGTTGAAATGTGATGGAATCCTGATGCTGACAAGAGAACCTTTATAGCATCTTATAGGTTAGATTAGGTTAGGTTAGGTTAATCTGGCTGGTCAAGGACCTCGCATAGACCAGGATTGATCCTTAGCGATACCAGCAGATGACAATAAACCTGTAAGTATGGCAGCCTAGTTCATGGTACCTGTACCGAATGACTCCCACACAGATTTAACAAACCTTAGTAATCTGTACAGTTCTATTCCAGATACAAGTTCAAAATTCCGAAAAGTGTGATCACCAAGACAGATATATATAGTGCGGCTTAGAGCCGGACAGTGGCACAGTCGATGTTCTACCGCCGCAATTACCCCAGTTTCCTTACATTTCCTGCCGTCCCGTTAAGTATTTTTTCATATTTTGACGGCATATAAAGCCGTCTAGCCGTTTTTCAGTTAATACCCCCACTAAAAGTCTACAGTTGCTTCTAGTTAATGATAAAAAAAGGAATTTAGTTGATTTAGGATCATCGAAGCTTCACAAGATTTTAAAAGTTTTGCAAGTCTTATTCGCACGTTAACTTTCCTCCGCTTGTTCCCTCGTCCTAGAGTCTATGATCCATTTTAGGTGTTGAATTGGTTTCCGTGCACATACCATTTCCTCCACCGGTAATTGGATTCCTATTTTGGCCAGTGTATCGGCCATTTCGTTTCCCTCAATCCCCATGTGTCCTCGGACCCAATTTATATGTGCTTGTCTGCCAGCACATAACATAATTAGGGTATTACTACACATGCGCACAACCGAGGAGTAGTTGCAGTCTGCTCAAATTGCTTTAATTTCTGCTTGACTGTCTATATATAGATATATTCACACGTACATTTAAAGCAAATTATATAGATTATAGTTGCTAATCGCACTACATTAATGGTAGCATTGCAATTTATGACATCACAGTATGTACTAGTGGCAAAGTTTGTCAATTCCGATATTTGTCGTTGTATGACATTGCGTTTCAACCAAAAAAAAATAATGTGGTCGGTATTGCGCACACTTCGAAAATGACACCATAAAGTTACAACAAAAGAAATACCAAATGAGGAATGTGCAAAGTTTCATAAAAATCTGTTCAGAAAATAACAAAATTGTGTCATTTCAATGCGTTAAATATATACGCACAGTTTCATACCATGCAGTTAGATAGAAAAAGGAGATATAATGTGTTAAATTTTATACGGCGTTGTGACGCCAAGAAGACTGTGTCATTTCAAGAAACCAAGGTATGTGAAAAGTTTCATAGTCAATATAAGTGTCCTAGTTTTGTGCAAAGTTTGCAGGAATTTGTTCTACGAAAGTAAAATATGTTATTGTCATATTACAATGTTGACTATCCTGGAAGAAATGAATTGCTGAAACTAACACTAGCAACATTGTTATACCTTTCACCAAATATGGTAAAGGGTATATATAGGTTTGTTATTCCGTGTGTAATTTCCACAATATTCATATGCGACCCATAAATTATATATATTCTGGATCCTTATGAATAGGGAAGACGAATTAGTGATGTCCGTCTGTCTGTACTTGAAATCTGGTTTCCGAAGCTCTCAGAAAAGCTAGAGACTTCGGTCTTGAACTGGTGTGTCAAAAATGGTCCGAAACAGATTGGTATTGAAAATCAGCAAAATCAAGCAGACGGTTTTAGAGCTGGAAAGCTAAAACTTGATTTTGCCATATAAAAGTAACTAGCTAAAACGAATTTTTTTTAAATAAACTTATTTTATGTTTCAGTACGAACAAAATTGGTATCAGTAATATAAAAAAATAAAAAAAATAAAAAATATTGTTGGAAAACTTTAACTTTTTTTATGTAAAAATAACCTATTAAAACTAACTTTTCCTTTTTCTCTATAAATTAAACATATCTTATATTGTTAAAACAAATAAAAATAACTAGGTCTAATTAATTTTTTCTTTTTTCTTTATAAATTAAATATATCTTATGTTTTGGAAAGAAAAGTTTGATAAAGAAAATATAAGAATATTAAAAACCACAGCTCCAGAGCTGGAAAGTTTGATTTTTTTGTATTAAATATGTTCTGTATTTTAGAAAGAAATAAATTAGTATTAGGGATTTCAAGATTTATTTTATTTTTTTTATTTTTTATATACATATCTAATTTAAGTACATATAAACGAAGGTTTGCTCCATGTTGCTTATTATGCTCTCAGCACAGTTCTTATTACTTTTTAGTAAATGGAGATAAAAATAAAATTTATCACTAAACAAAAAGTTATGACTGCAACTATAAAATATATCAAAGGAAATGTTCCATTTCATTTCCACGAAACCATTCCTTTCTGCTGAACAAAATCTAAAAAATTCTTAAGGGAATAAACCGCTTACATAATCGTGATATATAATATTTGTAATGGGATGTTCAAATTGAGACACTAAACAAAAAAATTAACTAATAGATGTGAATAAACTCGAAGTGTTCTTGTAGGGCACAGGCAAAAATTAAAAAATTATTTTACTGCCCATCGCTCAGAATAATAAATATTAATTATTTACAAACACTCTCAAACTTTTGACATTTTATATCATATCGCTCATTTACTTCAATAGTATAATGATGCAAAAAATTAGTTTTTTAAGTTCATAATGAAAAATAATGCGGCATTTCGTATTTAGTATTGTGTAAAAATTTCATATAAATAACTTGTATCATTACCTCCTGAGAGAAGAATATTTTGTATGTCTTCATTGAAAACTGGTTTCTTTTTAGTTGTGACACTATTGAAATAAATGAGTGACATACTTGTCGTTTTTGTGTTTTATGGTCGTGTTGACACATTTGCTCCGCTCTGAAAGAAATACTTTTCCAACCGTGTGTTCTTTTCGTAATCAGCAAACTGCGGCACGCAAGGACTCATGACTTTTCCCTGACGTATTGTTATAGAGATATTAATAGCCCTGTACAAATGAGGCATAGGTTGGAAATCGGCCGCGGGCATAATTACGCGCTGTATAATTTTTAAAAGAAAGGATTGTTCAAGGAAAACGTCAAATGTGTTCATTTAGCAATTTTTGTTGCAGTAATTATTGAATATAATAAATATAATAAAAAAAATTTCAGTTTTTTCACAAGTAGAAATGATACATACTTGTACTCTAATAGAGTTTGTTATATGTTTCATTTAGATTAAAGGTATTCACGTCAAAAGTTGCACTGTTGCGGAAAAGCAAAATTGCAAACTTTTCAAAAAATATAACAACAACCACATAGAAAATTATTTTGCACAAATGATGCAAAATTGCCAGGGTCTGAGTAAGTGCAAGATTATCAGAGTATATTTTGCAAAGTTGTGCAACTTTCTATGGCATTGCGAATCCAAAAAAAAAAAAATGGACAAAAAGTACTTATAAAATCAACCATACACCAAATTACAACGCAGAAATGCCTAAATGTTTTTCTTTTAAATGAAAAAGCAAGTGGTTAAAGATATTTTCGATACAAATAATTTAATTAAAAAGCTATAAAATTAAAATGTTTTTAAAAATTTTTAACTACAAATTATTAGAATTCAAATTCGATTTTAAGACATCAAATCCATAATTCTGTTATTTTCCAAAGACATATGGCTCAAATTGTTATTAGAATAATAACAATAATACCAATTTTATTAATATTGTTATTTTTATTAGTGAATTAATTACAGAATTAAACAGCGAAGTTCCAACAGTTCGTTTCAGCATTTAAACAAACTCTTTTAACAATTAAGAAACATACGAGTACAATATATCTATGCATATATTGTGTTTCTTTATAGAGAACTAAACAAAATGGGTTGCTCACGTCAGAAAGTGCAATTTTGCATTTTTACACAGTTGCAAGAGTTGACGTGAATACCTTTATTATATTTCAAAGCAGTTTAAAATTTAATCTAATAGTTTTCTCATTGTCAAATCTTCCCATTAAGTTATAATTTTATTTTTCAAAAATTATAATTTAAAAAATTTATATAATATTTTACGCAAAAGTAAACCACATTTCATTGTAACTTAAATCACTAAATAACTTAAAAAATAATTACAACTAAAATTCCCACACATGTTAGTTGGTATGTATAATGAAATTAAAAACATAAGCTTTGTAAAATAAAAATTAAAAAATAATTAAATAAACATTTATATCCAATGCACCCAGCAAAAGAGGTTGAACTTCTTGTTTATGGTAGAAATGTTGCAATCGGTACCTGTGAATTTATTATAACAATGTCCTAGAATTACCTCTAATAGCTTTAACAAAAATGTCATCTATGGAAAAATTTCATTAAAAGATACTTTTTCAAATTCAATAAAAAATTAAAAAGCTACTACGATGGAAAACTGCTTCTTAAAAAGTTTCAGTTATGGTTATAACGTATTTAAAAGATTGAATGACTTTCGTCCGATGTAAAGGATATTGAAGATACAACATCTTCTAAACAGAATACCGACGCGCATATATGTATATTTTACATATAGCCTTTAGTGCAATAAGAATTTTTGTTTGTTTTGTTGGTTAAACACCGTCTAAGAATTTCGTTTCTGCTTCGGAAGGTCTTCAATAGACTACAACCCAAAATTATTATTTAAATGCTTATTGAACTACAATTTTTTTAAATTGCCTGTGTTTGTTGGAAACATCAAAGAAAATAAAACGGAAAAGTCATTTTAAAAGCAAGCACTTTATTTTGGAGGTTGAAAATATTTAGTAGACATCTATGCATTGTTGCCGGAATCGAAATTCAATTTTACACAGAAAAACCTTCAAAATTATCCAAATTGTTACAAATTACACAAAACAAACTTTGTGCTTGATAA
Organism: Tachina lurida; assembly: GCA_944452675.1. Lineage (NCBI taxonomy): Eukaryota > Metazoa > Arthropoda > Insecta > Diptera > Tachinidae > Tachina > Tachina lurida. Next base: position 112,230,399 of record OX101752.1, on the reverse strand, counting down.
TAAGTAATGCTTTTTATTTAAGAATATATGTATATCCAGTGATTTTTTTACTATTTGTTTTTTCAGTGAGACCTTTTTTCAGAGTAAAAAAAGATTCGTAACTTGTGGCAATTCCGTTTGACCATGAATACACTAACAAACGAACAACACTGTTATGGTCGTCATAATTGACCCATCGGCCAGACTATTCAACTTTTCTTTTGCACCAGTTTAAATTTTTTTCGACATTAATCCACCAACCTGCATGCAAAGAGTGCGCGCTGAGGAGAATATTGCTGTTATATACATAGGCCAGTGTCAATAAAGAATGCCCATTCGCATTCATGATAATTCATGATAATAATCGCAATTCATCGCTCATGATAATTTTCGATGAAAAGTTGTGCAAAAAATCTAAAAAAAATATTCCGCGCTCTTGAGGAGTATAACAAATCATGCCTTATATTCGATATTTTGCACCTTTTTGCGCCACAAATGTCAAAGATATTATCCTCCATTTGAAAAAAAAGTATAGCATCATAAGATGACTAATTTTTCGCCACCCTGTATATTTATAGCTAATTTACATTATGAATTTTGTGATATATAAAAAATTACGTAACATGAATCTCTGAAGCAATTTCAGAAAATTATTTCGACCTGATTTGCTTTTTCAGGCCTCTTGTTAGCAAATGAAAAAATTTCATACAACTAATTTTATGAAAAAATGTACTTTTGTAGGTATTACTGTATCCATTTTTAATTCCAGTATTTCATTTTAAAATTTTTTTTTGGTTCAAAAAGTTCCCCTCAATATATGGAAAAATATTGGCACGATGGTACCAGACGACAATATATTCTTCATGTAAGCTTTTGTCAATTTTAACTTGATGAAAATTCTTTCCACTGAATAAACACTTCGAAAATAAGAGAAAAAGAAAATTTTCAAGACAAGTACAGCCAAACATAAACATAAAAATGTTTAGTAGTAAATTTACACAGTAAATTTTTTTATATGAAATGGAGATCTATAATTAATTAAAAAATTTACTTGTGTATAATGTTGGTGCAATATTACACAAAAAATTTTATAGCCCCAAAATAGTTCAAGAAAAAATATTTTGTCCCATTTTTGGATAATTACACCGAAATCGGCAACGCTGCATCTATGTTACGTTTCAAGGGTTGTTGGAAAGGGAAGCAACCTTTGTGTTACCTGAGAGTATTAAGAAAGGGATAGAGCAAGTACAGATGGTGAAGGGAAAGATAGGCAATACTGGCAACAAATCTCAGAGTCTTTAACATACAAGTAATCAGACTGCAAGGTAGTGAGATACCGTTCAAACGCAATTTGACCACAATCTTAGTTTTAAGCAACACGTACAGAATATTCGTGACAAAGCCATGATATCAGTAACCTTACTGGCAACAATAATGCCGAACTGTGATAAGGAAATTAATAAACAGCGTAGTGCGTTCACAACTTTTATATGCTGTCCCAGCGTTTGCGCGGGTACTGGAACTAAGCTACAATATAAGAAAATTATAGAAGCATTATATCAGCAAATCGCACCGTGTCTACAAGTGCAGCCTTAGTAGTAGCGAGACTACCTCCCATTGACCTATTAGACTTTCAGAGAAAGGAAATATATACCGAAACAAAAAGCATAAATTGGGACGATACTAGCCCAACTAAGCGATAAAGGAAAAAATTCCGAAAACAACGTGATAAACATATGGCAAGAGCGTTGGAACACAGCACAAACTGGAAGACTGACGTACATATAAGCCCATTCCAAATATAAGAGTATGGAAGGCGATGACAAATCACGTTCATTTTAATAATTACTTACAGAGATTCCGAATTTACTTGGAAGGTTTGCGAAACATTTATTAATAAAGAATAATGCAAGAGAAGTGCTCAGTTCGGAACCTCCTTACTTCAGAAAGTAAGGAGGATGTAGGAATAAAACTGATAAAACTACGCACCCTGATGAAATGCTGAAGTAGTACCGGTGTACAGCGTTGTCAAATTTTTATAAAATCGCCAAAATAAGTTTTATGTAGTTTCTATGAATATATTTATGATAAATTTGTTTTTAATAAACAAATTTTGATATAAATTTTGTATAAAATAATCGTATAAACATTTAGCAGAAAATCGTCAAACATTGTTTTTTGTAAATTTTTCTCATCCAAATTCAAAACGCATTAATTACCATGATTAATATAAGAAAATTATGAAATTTCTTGCAGACGAGTTTTGGTAGGATTTACTTCTTTAAATTTTTCCTACAACAAACTATTTTCCTGAATTACAAACATTTTGGTGTTCAATTTTGTTTAAAAAGTAGCCATAAAAATCACCAACAAAATTATTTATCGCAAGAAAAATCGCCATGTCAAAAATTTGGATGCCAAACAAGTTGAAAAATCGCCACGTTTGCGAGAAATCGCCATATCTGACAGCCCTGTCGGTATGGTGCCAGAGGAGTTATCGTAGGGGCACTATATCACACACAAAAATATTGAGAGAAATTATCCTACTCTGCATTTTCCTAGTTTTTATAGCATCATTGCAGTGCGCCTGGTGTTCAGTAGGATCATTATTTGAAACTATGGAGATATTTTATTAGTTATTTTACTTCGCCAGCGATTAATTGCTACAATTATCGGGGAAGGAGGGCGCTGCGATATGCATTAGAATAGACACTAGTGCATATCATAAAAATATAGTTTTGATGGTTGGTTGGTTTGAATTCGGGCTAGTGAAGAGCGACGACGCAGTAAATACTTGAGCACGTGCATGCCTACCTGTCAAGGTCTGGCTTTTGCTCCTGCTGACGAAATTTTAATAAAAGCTAGTTCTACTTTGATCCGATATCAGCAGTTTTAGGAAAAAATAGTGTGTTTGGTCGGGAAAAAAATTAATAAGGAAGATATTTAAGGTGCTTTAAATGTTTGCCTCTGAAAGCAAAACGTATAAGCCGTACATGCGAGTTTACATACATAGGTAAATATAAGTGACAAAATTGACAAATCAGATATAAAAATGTATACTTTCCATGGTTCAGTGATAAAGCACACTTTTGGTCCAAGTGCTACTACAAATATCATTTCAACTCTCTGACATTCACACAATATATTATTAAAAGCGTTATTTATCAACTCTGTGTTGTTTCAGATTTATGAAAGAGTAATTTCACTAACAAACATTGTTACCAGAAGGTTGAGAATGAAAATGTGTTAATGCCGGGTATACACGATACTTAATTTGGTACTTAGCGTAGTATGAGTTGTAGTACAGGTTTTTAGATACACGTTATTACAAATCATACTAATTCATTTTAAAGAAAATTTTTAAGGCAATACACAAGCGGATAAATTAAAATTGTCGTTGATGTATTAATAATAAGTTAACTGCAGTGGAAAAGAATAAAAAAAGGAATGCAAAAACATAAGGGGGATGTTGCAGAGAATGGTTAAAATAATGTTATATGTTCTTTTTTTAATTAAAATATCCAATACATAAAGCTAATTTAAAAATTAAGCCGCAGAAACACTGCGTTTTCTAAATCAGCTTCTCATAAAACAAATTTTGCTGCACAACAGCATGATACACAATACTTATTATCGTACTTATCGAAGCTCCGCCCACAAAAATCAAAAAATTTTGATTTTCGTACTAAAAAGTATACTTCATAAGTACGACAGCATGATACACGTTACTAATTTCATACTTGTACGATTTATCGTACGATTTGTAGTAACGTGTATACTCGTCATAACACGCATTTATATAATGCAATAGAAAACTAACTCAAAAAAAGAAATAGAGAGTGGGAAAATCTTTTATTCTTCGTTGAAGTCGTATAGGATTAAGCAATATACAAAACCGTCTATCAAATTGGAAAATTAGAAAGCAGTTTCCTATTTAGAATTTCTGTAAAATAATATAAGCAAATATGAAGGATTTTAAGTTTTTTTCTGGTTACATGGAAAATATTCTCAGTAATAATTCTAAATTTTAAGTACAAGCTATAAGTGAAATTGAGAACAAGTATAATAGTGAAAAATGTTTTTGAGACAACTAGATGCATTTGGTTCCTACTGAGACTAATAAGCAAGCTAATAACCTTATAAAAATAATCAAATCACAAGGAAATGCATTTACACAAGACGACAATTCTCGCAAAGTAAAGACACAGGAAAATGCATAGCCAACGCCTAAAATCTCACAACAAATCTCATTGCTTTTCGTCGATATTAAAAATTTTCCAATTCGAAAAGATTTTTTGAATTTCGAAAACAAAAAAAAATTTGCTCGTGCAAAACTAGCACAAATAAAGAAACAAATATCTAGATTCTAGAACTTTGGACATAAATAGTCCAAGTATTATTAAATACTTTTTACAAACTATAGGTACTTAAAAATTACGTTAAGAAGGTGGTGGTAAATGTTACTCCGAGTAGAATGCTATTTATAATTTTTAGTATCTTCTTCGCTCTCCTTCATAGTCAGTTAGACGGTTTGCCGCACAGTATATATAAAAATACATTATAGCTGCGGCAAGCCAATAAACACCCGACGAGTTATATTTTGGTGACTGTTGCTGTAGCCCTGGGGTTAAAAATTACCTCACGTTCTAATTTACCAACTAATTTTTTCAAAGAAAAATTTTTAAGAAATCTTTTAATTTTTTTTTGCAATTTGTACTTGTAGACCATATCGAATAAAAAACTTAGTTGTTAAACAAAAAGCTAATTTTCTTTAGATTATTTCGGAGTCAGCTAAATCACACGTTTTGAACCTTGGGCATATTTCCGATTTGCATAGACTGAAAGTTTACTTTGCAAAGTCTTAACTCAGCTGAGAGTAAGACAGAAAGAGAAGGTATCCCTCCGTCTGACAACAGAATCAACAGCCTGTCCCACGTTGTCACCAGAAATCGTTCGATCGACAACTTGTATTGCAAACAACAATAACATTAGAAAATTTGTTTTTGTTTTCAATATAAGTACTCGATCGAACGATTTCTAGTGACATCGTGGGACAAGCCGTAAGACTTTACAAAGTTAACTTTTCATATGTAAAAGGGGTGGTGGCTCAGTACGTACACTGTGCAAATGCAGATTGTAATAAACTAAAAAACAGCAAAAAGTTGACTCGACCAGCAATTTCGGCAAATATATATTTTTTTTCTGTGGTCAATTTAACACACTTAATTAATTTTAAATTCATGTTTATTCTTTTAGTTCAGGAAATGCAATTTTTGGCTAAACAAAACGCCTGTTGTGTTGAACAGAATAAAACTCTTTTAACTTTAGTTTATTTATTTTTGAATTAAAAATGTTCGTCCGTATTGCGTATGTCGAGTCGAATATTCGTCTACGACAATTTTGTATTTGATTAAACAAAACTTGTACAAGTTTTCTTTGTTCTATGACAAAATTCTCTTAGACGAATATTCGACTCGACATATGCAATACGGGTGGTTGTCTCTAATATCAAAAACAATAATCTGCACAAAATGATTTTTACAAAATTTTTTTTTTGTAAAAATTAAAGTGTGTCACAAAATGATGTAAAGATTTAAAAAATTTGTGTGCCAGCCAACATTTTTAACATATCTAAACAACTAACTATACCTAGTACATATTGGTCTAAATGTGTATGAGAATTATTTCCAAGATGATATTTTCCAATTAAAATTATCAATTGCAACATTAAACCAAATCAAACGCCGGCTCTACTCGGCCACTCTTAAACAAGTTTTACAATTAATTGAATTTTTGCTGGGTACATGATAATAAAATTAGTTCAATATAATTTTTATATATGTACGTACATACATACATACATATGTATGTGTGCATGTACATGCTTCATAATAATAAATTAATATTAAAAATTAAGAAAAATAATAGAGAAAGAATTAAAAAAGGGGTTTACCTTGTGTGTTTAATATTTGACTTTTATGCAAAAAACAAGCAACGAAATTTGTTAAAATTTTTTATTTGTTGAAAATAAAACTGATCTTGTTTTAAATAACTGTTGTGGTAATTAATGTATTTCGTTATTTTATATAAAATTTATTTTAAACACTTTGTAACACATGTTTTTACTTTTTCTTGAATGCCGTCGCGTGAAATTTTTATTTGACGACGGGCGTTGGGAAATTCAATGCTTTTTTATTTGTTTGTTTTGAGAATTATTTTATGACTTTTCAAGGATTCCAGCCAATTCTTTTGTAGGTGTTTTGTAATTGTTATTGCTATTAAATATGCTGCATAGTTAGACGAGGGTGCACGAATTTCTGAGGTCGTGAAATTTTCTGTTATAAAAACACTAATAACATTTTTTTTTTAATTTTTCATTGACTTGGTGTGCATTCCGGTCTCACTTGTTTAAGGATTAATTATCCCGAACTATTTTTTAAACAATTAATTTATTGTGTGTTTAGAATGAAAAAAGATACGCGAACATTTTTCTTTAATTGAAGTTACAGACACGTTGTACTTTCACTCAGTTGACACTATAAAAATTTAAATTATTTTAATTTTACTTTTTATTTTCGTTTTATATTTTTAATAGCAGCAAAAATGGTAATTGTTGTGTTGATTTGATGACTTTGCGTATTAAACTAAAGTAAATGTATAAAGTGATTTGGATGATTGTGATAGTGCATACAATAAAGTTGATAGGCAGTTGTTAGTCTAACAGACAGACATACTGTATGTGTAATCTACCAATAAATGTTTGTTTGTTTGATGTTCCGGCTTTTAGGTAGAATTCTGGATGTTGTTGCTGATGATGATTATTACCACAGTAACAACAAAGAGGTTTCAGTGATGATTGTTATGATGCTGCTACTGCTGCTGCAAAAATTTGTTTCGATGCTCTTGTTGTAGCTATTTGTCGTTCTATTCTTTATGACAATAATCAAGTGCGGTAACACTTTAAATAAAATAAAAATTATATTTTTTGAATTTTAATTCACAATTAGTTTTATTATATTTGCATTTGAAATGATTTAGGTGACTTTTTACGTATGTATGTATGTATGTAGCTTTTTTACTTTCGTCCCGTTGGAAAGATTTTACGTACATATGTAGTATGTATGTTTGTATGTACTTTGCTTTTTTTTAATTTAATTTTCCTTTATTGTTGTTTATAAAGTAGAGGTTTATTTCTTCTAGTTATTGTTAAAAGACAACAATAATAAAAATAATAAAAACAAGTACAAGTAGTTTTATATGTGTATAGTTAAATTTGAAGCAGAGCACAATTCTGTTACTGTTTGGATTCGGTCACTCACAAAAAACACTCCGCAGACAGTTGTGCGCTCTACGATAATAAATATTATAATAAAACGAAATTTTTAAAAGAGTATAAAATTCGTGTAATTGGTAATATCTGCAGCTATAGCTTCAACATATAAACGAACAAATAAAACGAGTATTTGGATGGCTGGCTGGGCTATCAGGCTGTTGTTATATGGAGAAGTAACAATAACAAAAAAATATTTATTTATGAAAAAATACTGTAGTGGTGACGGTATCGTTCTAGCTCTGGCGACTGCTGTTGTGGCTGCCGTCGTAGCTGCTGCTGATGCTGCTTCGGATGACTTTTGGTGGAGCTGCTTGTTAGCTTTCGAGCAAGGTCTATAGAAAATCTTATTGAAAGATAAACACAGTCAACGACTGTCTGCTGGCAGCTCTGTTGGCGTTTGTTAGAAAATTGTTGGCAATAGATTTGAGTTTAATGTTTTGTTGTTGTGCTTTTTAATTTAATGTTTTTTTTTATTTTTGCTTTTCAAGAGCATAAAATACATTAAAAATTTCATTATAATTTAATAAATGTTCGTTTGCACGTGTTTTTCAAGTTATTAATATGTATGTATATGGATAACGTTATATTTATGATGAAATATGTAAATTATTTTATAGATTTATCACAGTAAAATAAATAAAGGTGTTGAGTACATTTTATAATAACATTTTTTATGTTTTGATTATCCGTTTATTGCCCAGACATGCGTTTATTACACGGATACCTTTTTACACTCTAAAAACAATGTTTATTTTGCTTTTCATCCTCAATCAATTGCAAAAATACCCACAAGCAAACACAAATAACCAAGGAAAATAAAAACTTTCTACTGCAGTCTGCAGAGACAATAAGAATTAAATATACTATAGTTTACTCTTTTACTCATATACATTTGCTGCACAAGTAGTTACGCAAGTTAATATTATATAGTTATCTCGTGCATATTCTCAAAAAGCATTATGGCCGTTAACGTAAAAAACTGTTAATGTAGTGGTAAAAATAATGGCCGCAGCTTTTGTTTTGTTTACTTTTTTTCTCTTAAGAAATTTGTTGAAGTGTTTGTTGTTGTAGGTATTGTTATTGCAAATACAAAGCCGGAGCGGATGTGAATTGAGAGCTGTTTAACACTCAATTGAGCTGATTTATTTAATGGGTTATGAGCACATTAAGGTAAAATAAAATAAGTATTTGTGTATATACATATTTACTATGGATGTATGTATCTCCCATGACTGTTTACAGTAATATGACAAAAATAAACACAAACAAATATTACAATTTTATTTCTAATAAGTTGTCCCAATAAGGAATCATTATTACCTAATAAGATTATTTAATATATTTTTAATTTTATTTCTTCCATTCCTTTAATAAATCACACTCAACAATGCTTTTTAGTAAGTACCTATGCCTAACGTGACCATTTTTTTTTGTAACTGAAGCCGGGACACCGCAAAATAATAACGTAGGGAACAAAAATTTTAACTTTGTTACATTTTCAAACATGTTTATTATGCTACAGGAACCGCAGAAATGAATATTTGTAGCAAGTGTTATTTTCCACAATCAGCTAACTTTTAAATGATGTACTTAACAGCTGATAGTAGTTAGCGCCTCAATTTTTTTTTACCAGTGATGTGATATTTTGTACCGATTACTCCAACAGAATTATTTTTCTTAAATTCGAAAATTTAAAATATTTAGTTTTGAACACAACCTCGTATGGACGGGCCCCAGTGTGCGCCGTAGGAAATAGAAATAAACCTATATGTTTATTTTCTATCATATGAATTTAACGTTTATGACAATTTTTTATATGGCAATACAACAGGTCATTCACAACGGTGCTATTTGGTCATAAATAGTAATTTATGACTTATGACCTTAGCAGACTTTATGAATTTGCTAAATATTTTTCATATTGTAAATTATTGCTTTTTTTCAAAGAATAGAAACAGTAATTTCTGAAGTTTTGATTAATAACAGGGTATGTGCAAAAATAAATTTTTTTCAGTAGAGGAAAAAAAAATTATTTTAAGCTTATTTAAAAAAAGCTGGACTTTATGTTGTTGTTTTAGAAAAGAATGATGTACATGCATTCATATTTCTCAAAAATTTCTTAGAACTTTCTAAAAAGCATTTGAAATGTAACAATTTATATCATAATCTGGAAATTAGAAATAGGGTAAAGGCTCCTAAGGTCGGCATGCACCATTAGTCGGCCTTTTTAAATAAAAATGAATATAAATAAGAATAGCGGCCATTAAATATATAAGAAAGATCTGATTTTCATTAGAAATATACTGTAATGAAAATAGTCTCGCACAGTTTTTAAAGGGGGCTTTATAAAATATCCTACCCGTGATTGCCGGCGCTAATTAACGCCACTGGCTGAAGATTTAAATAAAATAGCATATGAATGCTTTTATAAAAAAAGGTTTATATAAGCAGTTGAATGCTCTATAGAATATAAGTAATAACACTGGCGATTTTAGGCTTGACTTATCATTGATTTTATTTTCAAAAATTGATCGCTTATATACTAATATAACGGTATTAAAAATTATTATTAATTATATTTCTTATAACTAAACAATAACAAATAATTAACAAATATTCCTTAACTACAAAACTACAATAATTAACTTAATATAATTTACAGTAGTGAACATTAATATATTTGGGGTATTCACAACAGTCTCTTAAGTGTTCTAAGTGTCATAATGTCTTAACATTTTAACATAGTTTAAAAAAATTGTTGTTGCGGCTCAAACAAAAAGGTCATAAAGTAATAAGACTTTCCCAGCTATGTTTATTGTTTGTCATAACTACATTTTGAAATGCGTGAGAGTTTACCAAAGGAATTGAGAGAGAGAGTAAGCAATGTACAAAGGTGCTAAAACCAAAATACAAATAAGTACAATATTTATGATTGTAAATTATGAGGGTTGCTCACAGCATTATATTTTTTCGTGTTATTACTTTAAAACGTGTTAATTTATGAGTACCATCTGAATACCCCAATTGTTTATTCTTCCAGTATCTTAAGTAGTATGTTAAGACTTGGTAGATACTCTATAATACTTACTTCTCTCTAAACATTGAGTAAATTTTAATGAGATGAGTATATTGGTATATTTTTTGCCTCTTTGCGTGACTGTTTTTAAAGAGGGTGATTGTGCCCGTTTTTTAAGAAATTTTTTAGTGGCGAGCCCAACTTAAACAACTTAGTATTCACATTAAATGAAGTAATTTCTTAAAAGTGCCGATTTCTATGGATTCAAATCAACTAAAATATTGATATTAATGTGAAAATTTTAATAAAATTTATTTATTTTAATTATTTTAATGGGTGCCGTCCTTAGGAACAAAATTTTTATGATTTCCAATTGTCGGCAGGGGTGTGCCGACTATAGGAAAATTAGTATTTTCTCATATTAAGCTCAAAAATTGCAAAATAGTATAGTAATCATCTCTCTTGCCACTGCTATTAAAAAAAATTAGTTTAAAACGAGTTTACCCAGTAGTCGGCATAGTAATATATATGGATTATACATACTCCATACTCTATACCAGGCATACAGTTTCCTAAGGTCGGTATGAACTTTTATTATAAGTTTATTGAACTGAGGATCCTAGAAAGATTGCAATTTTGTAATTCAGAAGAGATAATTACTTCATGTAATACCAGAAAATTGTATGATTGTAAATAGGGATGGGCAAATGAAGAAAATGTATCGATATATATCGTATCGATGTTTTTGAACAGTATCGATATATATTTTTTGAAAACATCGATATTTCGATATATCGATATTTATTTTGCATTAATTTCGAATGCACAATTACTTACTTTAAGAAATTTAATACAAAAGAACTGTTTATGTTAAGTAATACGTAACCCACTGTAGCTCCTTAACACTTCATTAGTCTTTACTTTCTCTTGCTGCTCTGTGCTGTGCCGTTCTGTTTCTAAATTTTAATAGTTACTTTTTCTGTAATAAATAATCAGCTGTTTCGGACCAGAATGGTCACAGTTTTCCACTAAAGTGATGACTTTTGCATCGTCCATTGTTATTAGAGTTTTTCTTTTCCCGGACTTTTTCATTTCCCGGGAAAGTGGGAACAACTTTTCGGTTTTTAACGTTTATAAACACATGTCAAAAAAATAATACAATATCAGTTCCCGGGCGTAATTGTTGTAAAGTTTTAGCTATAGTTCTACCATCGCATTCATAAAGTGAATAACGACATGCATCGAGGAATGTGTACGCAACATAACAGAATTAAGGAGAGAAAAACTAATGGCTTATATGTATATGAATTTTATAAACTAAAAAGAGTCAGCTGATTCGTAACAGAACGGAAAGTAAAAACAAATTCTGCCTTTAGGCTTATACCCACACAATCCAAAAAGTCACCTGTCTTAGTTGGGTCACAGTTAAAAAACGGCTATAGCTCTTAAAAGTATCGAAACCCGATACTCGTAAATAAGAATCGATGTATCGATATATAGGTTTTCGAAATATCGGCGATATATATCGATATTTATTTTCTCAAATATCGATATTTCGATATATCGATATTTTTTGCCCATCCCTAATTGTAAATATGACCACTTTGAACAGACTTTCTGTGACATTGTACAGAACGGACTAAGGATAGCGGAGGAAATGTTCGTAGGGTTGAATATCAACTCCACAAGGGTGTTCATTGTTCCCTTCACCAATAGGAGGACAATCCTACTCTGCAAACCATCCCAGTAGATAACGTGCTTTTAGAAAGTTCATCTGAGGTCAAGTACCTGGGAGTGATATTAGACTCAAAGGTTTTATAGAGATACCATTTGGAGGCGATTGTCGACAAGGCAATAAAAGCACTAAAGGTGAGTATATCTAAGCAGGAAAAACATAAGAGTTGCACTCACAAAACCTTAAGATGAATATACACCATGATAGTGCAACTTATCATCACTTATGATGCTGTTGTTTGGTCGGGAAGCTACGACCAGAGATCGGTTGGAGATTCACTGAGGCTCTCATTGAGATCGCACCTCGAAAACTTTTTATAGAAACTGCTGCCAAGCAAAAAGTCATCAACGACCCGGGAAGAACAGATTGTGACTGTCTAATTAACCAATGGGAACAATGATCCCTGGAAGACTCTGATCGTTTCAGATCTCTAACTTTTTTTCATCAAAAGTTTATGCCATTGAGATATGCGCACAATTTTGTCCTGACAGGTACTACCGAGGAGGAGAAATAGCAACCTGCTGCCATTAAAGCATATTCGCTCAAAGTGGCACCAGTGTGGGGGGCTTTAAAGCACTTAGTTAAGTATAAGTATACCTCGAAGTTATCTTGGGACTGCTACATTAAGCTTAATCTGCTACACAGCATAAATAAAGTCGTACTCTGCTGAGTTCACAGACACGTTGGAGTTGATGGAAAGGACCAGAACCGTTTCCTCTCATTGGATCGGATAAAATCCGGGAATATATATGGATGGAGATCAGAAATACTAGGAAACACCCCTCCCTGGATCGAGGCATGGAAACCTAATGATTATAAAGTATAACAAAAATCGTTTGAATGATCCCATGTCCTAAAATAAAAATAATCTAGGAATGCTCACAGGCTTCCTTACAGACTGAGAAAACACCTAAACAGGCTTATCATTGGGAGTAACAGCCTGTGCAGAATATGTGGTTGTGATGATGAAACTTAAGAGCAGTAGTACTGTGAAGTAATGTGAATCTTTATGACCTCTGTGGTTCCACAGGATATCAGGTATAGACGAGGTGCTCTAGTACCTGGTAAGCGATACAATAGCCCTGTGCCTCCAGTATAATTATTAATTCATTCAAATATGACTACCCAAGGAAATTGAACCAATGAATGCACCAATAATACTCCGAATCCTGAAAAAACTCGTAAGAAATATGAAGGCACCATTTCCATATATGCAGTCAGAACTATAAAAATATAAATAATTTTTATTCTATATAAAAAGGAGCTAGAATACCTTAAAAATGTCACCCTTTCTTTAGCAGAAAATTGCATGCCGACTATAGGGTCATCAATTGCCGAACATAGGAACATGGGTGCCGACTACTGGCAAAAAAGATGCATTTTGGAAAATATTAAAATTTTTTTGCATTTATATATTTTCTATTGGAAAACAGTTAAATGAGCATAAAACAATACTTATAACAGAATTATAATAAGTACGTATCATCGCAATATCATTTTCACATCAGAAATGGCACAAGTTTGAAAACGAAAAAAAAGTTAACTGGCCGACTACTGGTGCACTTACCCTATACAACATACGTTGTTATAAATGAAAACCACAGATTCATCATACAAAATTTCTCCTCGATTTCCGGCATCTTTGCCTAGCAGATACTCTTGGCAAAGATTATTTCCGTATCAGCTCGATTTCTAAAATTTGCCAAAGAATATCTGATTTTTTGATTATTGATTTACGAGCCATTGTTTAAAACTTTATTTTGTGTTAAAAATAAAAAAAATCCCTCTTTTTTCTTACTAGGAATTTAAAGGATAATAATGAATTATTCTCCAAACCAAATTTTAAATTTTGTTTATCTCTTAAAAAAAGAACTTGTTCTTGTCAGCTGCTGATCAACCTTAAGCCTCAGGCGATAATTCGTTCTCTACCAGCAGTGAGTTGCGTTCATGTAAAAGTTTATTTTTCTAACATCGAAACACTATCCACATAAAAGAAATTAACACTTATTCTTTTTTATATCATTCATTCATTCTTTATTATTCTTCAGCAATTTTTTTAATATATTTTTTAACACATAAATATCAAAATTATTTTAATTTTATAATAATTTTATTTATTAATTTCAACTTTTATTAACTTGTTTACATTTTTTATTAGAGCATTGTGAACTTTAAGATATCTTACCGGCAGAATGAATTTGTCACGGTACGTTGAACCGTTAATAACTTCCGATTGCGGCAACTATTCTGGACATTCCTGAGTGTAAAAAAGAAAAATTATGGAAATTTAATAGACTTGTGAAAATGTTAATATTAAAGTTGCTTTTAAATGAATCATTTAAAATAACATCCATAATTACATTTTATTTTATTCATTAAAAAACTCTTGCGCTTCAGCCAAAAAGTTTCGTACTAATTTTGACATGGTTATTTTAAAGAGAAAAAAGTTTTTTTTGCAAACGTCATCATATTTTCGCAGATTATACTTAATTGGGTTCGACCGTTCACTGTAAAGAAGGAAAATGATCTAGACTTTTTTATCGATCAGTCAAAGACTGATCTTTACTTCAGAATGCAGCTCTTTGCTAGCAGTGCACCGCACAATTTCGCATTTGAAAATCCTGTAACTCTTATTAGGTTTCAGTAATTAGTCGGGTATTGGCCAAAAATCTGTACTGGTTTAATGAGCTGGCTCATGGTAGTTCACAAATCAAATGAGAAAAGTTTTGCAAAAAAACTGACACTTTATTTTAGTATGTACATAAGTGACCCATTTCATTCTCTAATAAAACAAGTACGAGTATTCGGCTGTACAGAATCTTATATACCCTGCACCAACGTATGTATATGTAGTATACAGATACATACATAAGTACATACATACATATTTGTTTTGCCATAAAATGTATAAATTTTTATTATAGTGCAATTTTTAGTAAGTGACCTCTCACTCGACTAAAATATGAAAATTGGATTTTACCACGGCCCTTCGCCCGCAGACCGAAAATCCAAAATCAGACTTCACAGTGTCACCCACCTAAGTATTCTGAAGATTCCCCTAAAATTTCATCAAAATCGGGCCAGCCGTTTTGGAGTCCTTACGTTACATAGTATTGACCTGCACAAGACCATTTATAAGACCTATCAAGACATGCGACATTTTTTAAACGCTTTACTACAGTGAAATATTCTAAAACAAACGCTAAACAACACTGCTGGCAAGATTTTTTTTGAGTTATTTGTCTTGCCAACAGTGTTTTTTAGCGTTTGTTTTAGAATATTTCGCTGTAGTAAAGCGTTTAAAAAATGTCGCATGTCTTGAAAGGTCTTATAAATAGTCTTGTGCAGGACTTTATTACATACATACGTACATACACACATCCTTTTTTATATATATAGAAGATATTTAAATACCAAAGAAATAACTAGCTTTGTTTAATTAGTTTTATATATAAAAAAGGTGCACTTTTCCCAACCCTGGAATCATGCTTTTAGATTTTTCTTTAAAATATATATACATATATAAAATATGTTAAGTGAACAAAGAAAAAAATAAATAAGGAAAATACTAGTTTGAGTTAGTTACTTTAGTATCAAAAAAATTTTAAATCTTCCAGCTGTGGAGCTGTGGTTTTAATTTTTCTAATTTTCTATACCCAACTTTTCTTTCCAGAAAATAAAATATATATATAAACAAGTAAGAGTGCTATATTCGGCTGTGCCGAATCTTATATACCCTTTACCAACGTACGTACATATATATAGTATACAGACACATACATACATATTTGTTTTGTAAAAAAATTTATAATTTTTTTAAAGTTTCCATTTTTGGAGCTATAATTTTCATTTTTCAAATTTCATACGCCAAACTTTTCTTTCAGAAGCATAAAGTATATTCAATTTATAAAGAAAAAGAAAAAAAATTTTAGACCTATTTAATTTTACATAACACAAAAAGTGTGAGTTTTCCAACCCTGTAGTCATAATTTTGGATTTTTCTGATTATTGATACCAATCTAGTTCTTTAAAAAATACATAAAATATGTTAAGTGAACGAAGCAAAAACGAAATAAGAAAGAACCTAGTTTCATTTAATTCCTTTAATATTAAAAAATTCAGTAAAGTGCGACTTTGAATCGTGCACGAAAGGTAGGCTTTTTTCCTTTTATGAAGTCTTTTTCAGCTTAAACGATTTTTTCAGTTTTCTCGCTTTTTTCTCGTTTTGGCGATTTTTTCTGTTTTTGGAGGTTTTTTTCATTTTGGCGATATTTTTCTGTTTTTGGGCTTCATTTTGGAGATTTTTCCCATTTTGACGATTTTTTTTTGTTTTTGGGTTTATTTTTATTTAGGCGATTTTTTTCTTTGTTTTTGTTTTTTTTTCATTTTGGCGATTTTTTTGGGTTTTTTTTCGTTTTGGCGATTTTTTTAATTTAGGCGATTTTTTTTCATTTTGGCGATTTTCTTTCATTTTGGGGTTTTTTTTTTGTTTTTGGGCTTATTTTTATTTAGGCGATTTTTTTCTTTTTTATTGTTTTTTTTCATTTTGGCGATTTTTTTTTGGCGATTTTTTTAATTTGGCGATTTTTTTTCGTTTTGGCAATATTTTTTGGTTTTTGGCGATTTTTTCCTGTTTTGGGGTTTTTTTTCATTTTGGCGATTTTTTTCTGTTTTTTTTTTTGTTTTTTTTCGTTTTGGCGATTTTTTTATTTTGGCGATTTTTTTCATTTTAGCGATTTTCTTTCATTTTGGCGATTTTTTTTCATTTTAGCAATTCTTCCGTTTTATGCGATTTATTTTAGCTTTAGAAATTTTTTTTAATTTGGTGCTTTTTTCGTTTTGGCGATTTTTTTTGTTTTTGGCAATTATTTTCGATTTGGCGATTTGATAATTTTTTGTTTTTTAGTTTTACCGTTTTTGAAAATGTCAAGAGTTTTGCTCTTACGGTTTCCAAGATACAGCAAGTTGTCAAAATTGCATAGTTAAAATTGCATTAACTGATGGAACACCCTTTAATTTAAATTTTTGGAAATTTTAGTGTTAATTTTTGTAGTCTGTATAAAAATTCACTAAACTTACAAATTTCAAGTGTATATACATACATACATACAATTGTATGTATATTACATGGGATTTTAACATTTTTCGTTGCTCGTTTTAGAACACCCTTTAATTTCCAATTCTCGTGTATTTGTTGTTGTAGCGGCCAAAGGTCTACACACTGTGTCCAAATGTCAGGTCTGTAGCTCTTACGGTTCTCGAGAAAATACTAATATAGTTTTAGACATAGTTAATTTTACATAACACAAAAAGTTAAGGTTTTCCAACCCTGGAAACGTCTTTTTAATTTTTTTATATTTTTTTAATTTAAAATTCCAATTTTAGTCGTACTGAAGTGTAAAATAAGTTTATTTATTAAAAAAATAAAAATTTGTTTTCGGTAGTTACTTTTATATGGCAAAATAAAGTTTAAGTTTTCCAGCTCTGCAATCGTCTGCTCGATTTTGCTGAATTTCAATACCAATCTATTTTGGAAAATTTCTGACACACCAGTCCAAGTCTCTAGCTTTTCTGGGAGCTTCGGAAAACCGATTTCACGTACACGCAAATAAAAGATATGGTTGTAAAATGGTTGAGAAAACAATATTATGTTCTCTGAAACAAATGTGTGGTCGTTGAAAACTAGTGATTGTTATTTTAAACATTAATTTCGTTACGATAAACAGAGTAATGTTTGAATTTAAAAATTACATTATTAGTGCGATATGGTTAGAGTTTAACAATATAGTTTTGTTAAAAATTTATGATTACAATACAATTTGTATTATTGTGTAAAAATAATATGATGTAAATAACAATATAATGTTATCTAAGACCATAATATGTTAAGTTCTTAAACAAATCTTTTTCAGGAACATCTTCTGTCAGTTCAGTGTTTCGTTTGTAAGCTATCGGTAGTGCACGCGTGATGTTAAATAAATAAAAAAAGTATAAACAAAAGGGTAGATAAATAAAAATAATATGTACATATGAATGTAAGTATATATCTTTATACAAATATGTCTGTATTTCTTGTATACACATATATGTAAGTATACATTTCTATACATACATACAACAATATTAATTTATTTTTATTTTTAAACAAAAGATTTGCCAATAAATATATGATTAAAAAACAAAATATTATTATTACATAAAATAATACTGTGGTCATATTTAACAATATTATTACAATATTAGAACATGGTATGATAAGTCTCAATTATATTTTAGTCACATCTAACAATAGTGTTGTCTTATTTGCAATAATAAGATTAGGTATAACAAAGTTAATTTTTTTTGTAGATAATATTATTACTAACTCAGAAAATAATATTATTTAAACTGTGCTTTTCCATTGACAATAATATGATTTGACTGCAACCATATAATTCAATCATAGTATGTTGCTGTTTGATTATGGTTACCTCAACCATATTTATTCTTTGCGTGTATAGACAGACGGACAGACGGACATCGTTTATTCGTCTTCCCTATGCATAAGGATCCAGAATATATATATTTTATGGGTCGCTTATTGATATTATAGAAATTACAAACGGAATGACAAACCTATATATACCCTTTTACCGTTTTCAGCTGTGCCGAATCTTATATACCCTTCACCAAAGTGCGTATATTTAGTATTGAGCTACATACAAAAGCATATGTATGTATATTTGTTTTGAGAAAAAATTTATAATTTTTTGCTCTCCTGCAATTGTTATAAGTGACCACGCGGTATTTCTCGATTAAATATTTTTTTTCGATATTAGCAATGAGTTGAATATTTTATTGTACGCTCTGTAATTAAGAAATATTTTACATTCACCCTTATTCCAGTTGTCAAAAACGACGTCACGTCATACAATATCAAAAAAAATTATTCGGAAGGAATTTTTTCAAATTTGTTCAGCACAAAGGAACGGTTTCAGGGAAATGAAACGGAAATGGAACGGAAAATACATTTTAGAGGTATGGTTCCTTCGGCAAAGTTTCTTATTTTGATCCCTAGACCAATGTAAAATCGTGTAGGGCATAGACAAAGAAGGCAAAAAAATTTTTCTTACACCATTTTGTTGTGAAATTAATATCTTTGAAGCCACAATACATTAAAGTCAGATTTTCAGAGAAATTATGGTTTCAGGGAAATGAAATGGAACATGCCCTTAATTTATTTTACAGCTACATATGACTGTTCTTTAGTTATTAATTAAATTTTTATCTCCATTTACCAAACATTAATAAGAACTCTTTACAAGGTGTCAACTAAAGACCATCGATTTGAAATACATATAACTGTGCTAAGCATAATAAACATTGCAAAAACCTTCGTTTATTAAGTATAATAAATAATTAAAAATTATTAGATATACAATAAAAATTAACCGTACGAGCAAAACTCTTGAAATTTTCAAAATCGGTAAAACTAAAAAATCAAAAAATTATAAAATCGCCAAACCGAAAAAAAATCGCCAAAAGCAAAAAAAATCGCCAAAACGAAAAAAAGCACCAAATTACAAACAAAAATGTCTAAGACTAAAACAAATCGCGAATAACCGGAAAAATTGCTAAAATGAAAAAAAATCGCCAAAATGAAAGAAAATCACCAAAATGAAAAAAACCCAAAATGAAAAATAAATCGCCAAAGAGAAAAAAAATCGCCAAAATGAAAAAAAAATCGCCAAAATGAAAAAATCTCCGAAATAAAAAAAAATCGCCAAGACGAAAAAAATCCCAAAAACCGGAAAAATATCGCCAAAATGAAAAAAAAATCCCAAAAACAGGAAAAAATCGCCAAATGAAAATAAATCGTCAAAATGAAAAAAATCGCCAAAACGAAAAAAAACCCCAAAAAATCTCCAAAATGAAAAAAACACCAAAACGAAAAAAACCCTAAAAACAGAAAAAAATCGCCAAAATGAAAAAAAAACCCAAAATAGGAAAAAATCGCCAAAATGGAAAAAGAATCGCCAAAATGAAAAAAAATTTTCAAAATGAAAATAAGCCCCAAAAACAGAAAAAAGTCGCCAAAATGAAAAAACCGAGAAAAACAGAAAAAATCGCCAAAATGAGAAAAAAGCGACAAAACTGAAAAAATCGTTTAAACTGAAAAAAAATTTCAAAAAAGCAAAAAAGCCACATTAAAAAGTGCTGAGAACCGAATTTACGGAACCCTTCGTGCGCGAGTCAAAGTCGCACTTTACTGAATTTTTTAATATTAAAGGAATTAAATGAAACTAAGTTTTTTCTTATTTAGTTTTTGCTTCGTTCACTTAACATATTTTATGTATTTTTTAAAGAACTAGAGTGGTATAAGGAATTAGAAAAATCCTAAATTATGATTCCATGGTTGGAAAACTTTACAAAAGTAACTAGGTCAATTTAGTTTTTTCTTTTTGTTTACAAGTTTTATATACTTTATGAGTTAGAATGAAATAGTTTGGCGTAGAAATTAGAAAAATATGTCTTATAGCTCCAGAGCTGGAAAACTTAAATTTTTTCTAGTATATAAAACTAATTATTACTTTTGTAATTACATATATTCTATATTTTACAAACAGATTTCATGTTTTAGGAAAATCATTACTCAAGATTTTTAATACATGGTTAATTTTTTTTATGGAATTCTAATCTAATTGAAGTATAAACGAAGGTTTGTGCTTATTGTGCTCTCAGCATAATAACTATTAATTTTTAGTAAATGGAGATAAAACTAAAATTTATCGCTAAAGACATAAAGGACATGTTCCGTTTCATTTTCCTGATACCTTTCCTTTCTGCTGAACAAATTTAAAAAAATCCTGTAGGAATAAAACGTTTACATAATACCACGATGTATACTATTTGCAATGGGAACTTTTATTAAATACGGGAAAATATAAAACAAGTTAGTTTACTTGGTATGGAGGTGCAATACTAAGAATATTTTAGAGTTATTAAATAGCAGCACGGTTCTTGAACAACTGGAGAGCGAGTAAACAAGCCCCAATATTTTGGTAATGTATTGACGTGACGTCGATGTTGACTGCAATAAGAGTGAATGTAAAATATATCTTAACCACAGAGTGTAGAGTAAAATATTCAACTATTGCTAATATCGATATTAAAATAATTGAATCAAATTCTTTAATCGAAAAATACTGAAAGGTCACTTACTATTAATTGCTTTAGAGAAAAAAGTTATAAATTTTTTCACAAAACAAATATGTTTGTATGTGTCTGTATACTATATATTTATATGTACGCGCGTTGGTAAAGAGTATATAAGATTCGGCACAGCCGAATATAGCACTCTTACTTGTTTTTATTTCGGATTTACCGCACAGCTGTTTTAAACAAAAGATTCCCCAATAAATATATTATTAAATAACAAAATATTATTATTACATGAAATAATACTATGGTAATATTTAACAATATTATTATAATATTAGAACATGGTATGATAAGTCTCAATTATATTTTAGTCACATCTAACAATAGTGTTGTCTTATTTACAACAATAAGATTAGGTATAACAACGTTAATTGTTTTTGTAGATAATAACTCAGAAAATAATATTACTTAAACTTTGCTTTTCCATTGACAATAATAATTTGACTGCAACCATATAATTCAATCATAGTAAGTTGCTGTTTGATTATGATTATTTTTTCTTTGCGTGTAGAATAAAATATTCAACTCATTGCTAATATCGAGAAAAATATTTAATCGCAAAATTCCGAGAGGTCACTTAATAAAAATTGCACTACAGCAAAAAAATTATAAATTTTTTTCACAATACAATATGTATGTACATATGTATGTGCTTATGTATGTATCTCTATACTACGTATACGCACTTTGGTGAAGGGTATAAAAGATTCGGCACAGCCGAATATAGCACTCTTACTTGTTTTACCTATTCGTCGGTTGGTTTCTGGTTTGCGGCACAGTATATTCAAAATACATTATGTCTGCAGCAAACCAGAAGCCAACCGACGTATTGTCGCCAGTTCGGGGAATGAGACTGGATACAATCCAAAAATGTCTACTAAGGGACACCTTACTGTACATGTTGCAAAAATTTTGTGTGTAATGCTGCAGCATTTGGCATTTCTTTTGCTGTCATTTTATGGTGTCATTTTCAAACAAAAGACATAATGTGAACGGTATTGCACACTTTTTGAAAATGACACCATAAAATTACTGCAAAAGAAATTTCATATGTGTACTCGGCATTAGATATGATTTTCTAGAATTGCGATAAACCTCACACACTGTTATAATACAAATAGTCAATTAACTGCGTTTGAAATAAACGTATTCATTCATTAGTTGTTTCAACTTCTTAAATGAATGTTATTTTGGCATTAAAATTAATGGCTCATAAATAGCTAATTAAACACTTTGAGCCACTCTTTCCTTTATTGCTCTTAAACGCCAGAGGAGATTTGACACCTCTGAGGCTAAAACGTTATTTCACAGACCCTCACATTCACATATTTGTAATTTTGTGGATTTATTGTGGATGTTTTGAGTTATGTATGTAAGTATGTATGTATGTATGTATATAAATTTGTTTATTTATTTGATCTGAGGTAAAAAGAAGTATGACTGCTATATTCAGCTGTGCCAAATCTTATATACCCTTTACCAAAGTGCGTGTATGTAGTATAGAGATACATACATAAGCACATACATACATATTTGTTTTGTTCAAAAATGTATCACATATTTGGTTTGTGCAAAAATGTATCCTTTTTTGTTCTATTGCAATTTTTAATAAGTGACCTCTCGGTATTTTTCTATTAAATCTTTTTTCGATATTACGACTCGAATATTTTAATCCACGCTCTGTATTTAAGAACTATTTTACATTCACTCTTATTCCAGTTGTCAAAATCGACGTCACATCATACAATATCAAAAAGAATTATTCCTTAAGACTTTTTTTCAAATTTGTGCATCACAAAGGAACGGTTTCATTGAAATGAAACGGAACATGTTCTTTAATTAATTTTATAGTTAGGACTGTTCTAAATTAAACTAAAAATTAATAAGAACTCGTTACAAGCTGTCAACGAAAGACCGTGAATTTAAAACACAACTGTGCTGAGAGCATAACAAGCAACCTTCATTTATACTTAAATAAAAATTTAACATGTATAAAAAATTTCTGAAAAGTGCGACTTTAAATAGCGCACGAAGGGTTCCCTACGTTCGGTTTTGAGCGTTGTTTAGTTTAGGCGATTTTTTTCAGTTTAAACGACTTTTTTAGCTCTGTCGCTTTCTTTATCGTTTTGGTGATTTTTTCGATTTTTGGCGTTTGTTTTCATTTTTGCGATTTTTTAATTTTGCCGATTTTTCCAGTTTTTCGCGATTTGTTGAGTTTTAAAATTTTTTTTAATTCGGTGTTTTTTTCGTTTTGCCGATTTTTTTTTTGGTTTTTGGCGATTTTTTTCGTTTTGGCGATTTTTTAATTTTGGGATTTTCTAGTTTTACCGTTTTAGAAATTTTCAAGACTTCAATTGTCAAAATTACATTAACTGATAGAACACCCTTTAATTTAAATTTTTTTAATTTTAGTGTTAATTGTTATAGTCTGTATAAAAATACACTAATTTTAAAAATTTTAAATGCATATACATACAATTGCATGTATGTATATTACATGGGATTTTAAAATTTATCGTTGCTTATTTTGGAACACCCTTTAAATTTGTAACTCTCTTTTATTTTTTGTTGTAGTGGCCTAAGTTCTATATACTCTATCTAAATATCAGGTCTGTAGCTCTTACGGTTTAATAAAAAGAAAACAAATAATTTGACCTAGTTACTTTTATTTACAAAAAAAATTAATTTTCCAACCCTGGAATCACAATATAGTAGTTCCTAAAAAATTTAGAAATTACGTTAAATGAAGAAAGAAAAAAGGAAATTAAAAAAAATTGTTTTATTTAGTTAATTTAATATGCAGAAAAAAGTTAAAAGTTTCCTGCACTGGAGCTGTGGTTTTTATTTTTATAATTATTTACACCAAATTTTTCTTTCCAAAGCGTAAAATATATATAATTTATAAAAAAAAAGAAAAAAATTAATTAAACCCACTTACTTTTATATATCACAAAAAGTGTAAGTTTCCCATCCTTGGGATCCTCGTTTTTTATTTTTCTGATCTCTTACACTAATCCCTTTCTTTTCAGAATATAATATATGTTTAATTTACAGAAAAAAAAGGAACAATTAGTTTTAGTAAGTTACTTTTATATAACAAAAAAATTTAAAGTTTCCCAACCCTGGAAACGTGTTTTTAATTTTTTTATTTTTTTTTTAATTTTGAAATAACAATTTAATTCATATTGAAGTATAAAATAACTTTATTTATTAAAAAAAATAAAAATTTCGTTTTCGGTAGTTACTTTTATATGGCAAAATAAAGTTTAAGCTTTCCAGCTCTGCAATGGTCTGCTCGATTTTGCTGATTTTCAATACCAATCCAATTTGGACCATTTCTGACACACCAGTCCAGGAACGAACTGGTGTGTCTAGCTTTTCTGGGAGCTTCGGAAAACCGATTTCACGTACAGAAAGACGGACAGACTGACATCGCTTATTCGTCTTCCCTATGAATAAGGATCCAGAATATATATACTTTATGGGTCTCATATTGATATTATAGAAATTACAAACGGAATGACAAACCTATAGGTACATATATACCCTTTTACAATTTTTTTGGTAAAGGGTATAAAAATACCGATAGAAAGGAGAAAACGCAGAGCAGTCCATTTTAACAATATTGATACAAAAAAACATTAATATTTTATTACAACTTCCAGATCAAATTAAAAAAACTAATAAAAAATTATCATGGTAATAATAACACTGCAATAACAAACAAAAATCACAATTAAACAACACACATTAATAAAATAACAGCAGCGAGAGCAGCAACAACAACAAATATAACAGCAACCACACGTTAAAAAATGTATCATTAAAAGATAATAATCGTTATATTAGTAACAATAAAAAAAGAAAGGGGAAGAGAGGAAACTTTTCCGTCCGCTCATCTGTGAAACAACTTCTTTTGAACATCAGAACATTTTAAACGTTTCAAATTGTCTTCCGTTAACTGAATAAATGCAGCACACAACTTTTATTTCACTTTCAGTTAATATAAAAAAATATTAAAAAAAATGTGCAACATGTAGCAACAGAACCAGCAACAGCAATGCCCAAACTACACAGCAACAGTAGCAGTCGAAGCAATAATTTTTGTTTTGATATGAAAAAATTTAAGTACGTGAAAAATCATAAAATTAACAATAAAATACTACTCGCACTCGTTCGCTACACTTTTGAGGTCACCAGTGTCAGGGTTAGTTTTTACGACTTTTTTAAATGTATTTTCTCCTTTTGATTGACGCTAAACTGACGCTCTGTCTATCTGATAGTCAGTGGTATGTTACAAGTGAGTATTTATTTATTTATTTATTAACTATCCAACTGTAATTTCATACTGAATATAGTTTTTTGTTGGCATTTTCGTCATTCGTACATATGTATACTTACAAATATTCTTGTTTGTTTCTACAAGCGATAAGCAGAATGAATCTTCTTTATAGAATAAAGTTGTAAATATCTAGAACTCATAAAAGTACAATTTTCCCAACAAAAAGAGCGAAGAGAGTAATAAAAAATTAAAATAATAATAAAACAAATTGTAAAATCATAAACGTAACAAATGCATAGTGAAACTAGAAACGGAAGGAGCTATAAAAGAATTCGGTTGTTTTACATGGGTTATAAAACATCAGATAAGAAACTACCCTGCAGGAAATGCGAGTAGTGAAATTGTAGTGCTTTACTAGTGACATTGTCAGTAGTACTACTGACCAGGTGTACCCCAGCCAATGTAATTATCTATTGACATTTAACATTAGCTTCTCATTGAAAATCCACCCCTAGACTGTAGCACTACTGACTAATATAAAATAAGTTTATTTAACAAAAAAATAAAAAAATTTGTGTTATCTAGTTACTTTTATATGGCAAAATCAAGTTTAAGTTTTCCAGCTCTGAAACCGTCTGCTCGATTTTGCTGATTTTCAATACCAACCTATTTTGGACCATTTCTGACACACCAGTCAAAAACCAAAGTCTCTCGCTTTTCTGGGATATTCGGAAAACCGATTTCACGTACATCAGATGGAAAGACGGACATACATCGCTTATTCATCTTCCCTATTCATAAGGACCCAGAATATATATATTTTATGGGTCGCATATGAATATTATGGAAATTACACTCGGAATGACAATCCTTTCCATTTTTGGTAAAGGGTATAAAATATACATATATATGCAGTTGTGTAATTTTAGGTCGAAAGTAGTCTGTAAAGTGTTGCCCACTATTATCGACCTAATTTTCAACAAAAGTGTTTTAGAGTGTACATATGTATGTATGTATGTATAGTTTTCGCAATAAAATGTTTACTGCCGATTAATTATCTCTTTCCCACACCTCACAAAGGCAGCCAACCATTGTGAATCATTAGTTTATTCGTTTTCATATTTTATCACAGTCATAAAATGTTGATCATCTTTAACATTATTTATTAATACATTAAAGTTGTTGTTTCTTTTGTATATATTTTATTTACAATTATATTTATTGTTTGTTTATTTGATTGTTGTTTGAGTTTGGTTTACTTTAAACTAAATTTCTAAGCATTTTATTTTACGATTTTTCAAACAGAAGCTAATTCCTAAGAATCTAATAGACTTACATACATACATATGTACATACATATGTAGTTACAATGATGTTATGAGTAATAACCCTCCAGCCAGCCTAGAACCATATGTCTCTATGTCAAAACTCTTTTCTATAGCGAAAATTGCAATAGTTGAAATGTCGACAACTTTCCTTTTATGCGCGAGTAGAGATACGTTAGAGACAACAGTTCTAGTGTATTTCTGGTGACATTGTTAATGAACGCGTCAATAGTTTGTTTTTCTTTTTTATTATGCAATAATCTTAAAAACTGACCTACATATATATATGTATGTATGTATTTATTTAAGGTTGTTGGGACCCTTATAAAATTGTAGACGGGGGTCATTAAAATGTACTAGTGAATCTTTAGTTCAAATGTCTCCATATGGTTGTAAAAGAATAGTACTAAAGTCTACTGGTAGATTTATATATTGCTAAATAAATATTTTTTGTGCAAAATAGCTTATTTTTGTTAAAATCATTTTTGTAGCGTTCAAATTTTTTTTTGCATTTTCAATTCCATGTATTATCTTCATTCTCGATTTTCATTAAAATTCGGTCTTTCTTTCATTTGTGCTCTTCTTTCTCTACATTTTTAGTACACTTCTAAGCAAGTTAGGACTTTCTGCTTTTCACTATGTTAAAGAGCGTCTCGAAAACTATCCGAACCAAAAAAAAAGTGAAAAATAATTTTTTGAGTCATAAGCCACCTTTTCATAGACCGGGGGGTCACATATATCGGTCGAAAAGATATGTATTGATGAACTTCCGTCATGAGAAAACTTAAAATTTATTTTCCAATTTTTTTTCGTAAAAAATTGCAATTTTTTTAATTAGGGGCAATTTTTTATTTCTTGCATTTTTTTTTTTAAATTTCTTTAGGACGACGCATGTTCATCCATATGTTCTTTTAATTGATATAAGAATAAATAAGTGAATAAAAAGAAAATTCGGTAAAATTGCAATTTTTAGGTGCTTTTAACCAACTTTTCAATCTTAATTATTTTATAAAGAAGAAATAACCAGGGAAATTGTTAGCACCATTGGATTCAGAGTGCTCGAATTAGGTTTACCCACCAGGTCCCTCGTTTGTTACATTTTTTAACTAGTAATGAGACATAAGAGCTTCTAGACCCAATGGATATGTTAAAGTTAGTACATCGGCGGTATTGGGGGTTGGATGCAAATTGCCCTGCGTAAGCGGCCGTACTTATATTACCTAATGTTCTAGTGGGTTGGGGGTGGGGGTTCGTGTTTTGTTTTGGTGGGGTGGGAGGGGGTCTTTGAAAATATTACGAAACAGAAAAAATTTTAGTAATTTCGTACAAAAATACGTATGTTTTTCTCATTTATTTGATGATAATTTATTTAATTGATGATACGTCTTACCTCCATATCGTCACCTTAAATGCACAAAAATTTGAAATCATTTTATTAAACTACATGTTCACGCAAATATTTAGACCTCAGCGATCAAAAATGACGACTTTATTAAAGAAATTCAAACGGACGTAATAACGAATGCATATATTTTTTATTGCAAAGAACTTAACTAACATAAATGCTTAAACATATATCAAAAGGAAATAAATGGTTAAAAACATATAAGTATCCATACTATAAGAAAATTTGGAAGAAAATATTCAAGAACATTTTATTATTATTGATTTTGAAACGTTTTTTGTTTCTCCTGTAAAACATATAAAAAAGTAGTTACGTCCGTTTGCATTTAAGGTGGAGATATGTATATGATGTACATATGTGTACATACATACATGCAGGTGCCGAATGTCCATTTTTTATATTCGGGAATTCGATATCGAATATTTAAAATGATGTCCACGAATACGAATATTTAAAACCATGTTCGCGAATACGAAATCTATTGTATGTGAAATTTATATACATTTAATTGGTGGTATATTTTATTCTGCAAAATGAAATAAAAAAAATTTTATGGAAAATAACTTCATACTCCTGTCCGCGTACATTAAAGTTTATGAAAACTGTCCAAAAATGTAATGGTTGTTTTTAAATAACATTTGAAAATAATACACAATTTTTATAATAAATTAAATCTGATTACATTGTCCTCAATTCCTCATCTTTATCAATTTACATATTTAAATATTCTTAATATATGTATGTATGTACATAAAAACTTCTTTCCATATCAAACTTCAACATATATTAATATTAAATCCACCAAATACATAGACAGAAATGGTATTTGCAGAAGTTTAGGAAAACATTTCTTGCAATTCTCATGGACAAAAAAAGTGTCCTTTCAAAAAATATATTCTTCCAGATGTGTACATGGCAATATCAAATTATTAAGTTTTAAACTTCTTGTTGGTCAACTTGAGGCTACAATGTTTAAGTTTTGAGAGATGTGTCAATGGAAACTTGCATACATAGACGTATTTTCATAAAGATATTATTTTAATGTTTTATACAAGCGAACTTAAGAAAAAATATTTAGAAAACAACAGTGAAATGCGTGTGTGTCCCTCTAATTTTAAGGTATTTTTAAAGAAGGAAACTTTTTTTAAATGGGTAAATGTTATGTGTTGAAAATATAATGTTGTAGAAGGGAGAAAAATTTAGAAAATAAAAACTATAAATAATAAAAATATATCTATCGTAATACACATAATTTTGAGTCATTTGATATCCCAAAACACCCCAACAATGTGTAAGTATGTTTAAAGCCCTCCCGCTAAGTGCACTGGTTAAAAAATGTTCTCTTTTAGATAATAAAACATTTTTAACCACGGCAATCTTTATTGATCCAAGATATACATTTTTTTTAATTTCACGCACATTTTAGATTTTTTTGAAGATGACCAAATGGACTTTTTTTTTTTAATAATTGATTTTTATTTATTGTATCTTCATATATGAAATCTTAAATATAAAAATATAATTAGGCCCGACCAGTGTCGGACATAAGCTTAGTAATAGTTATATATAATATATAAGTAGTGATAATCAAAAGGAAAAAATATAAAAAATAAAAGTATTTTCAGGAAGTCCCATCTGGAGTGCTGTGAATAAGAGCCCTTGTTCAAAATAAAGTTCAAAATATTACGGGTAAGCGGATTAGGATGTGACTCGAGTTTTGTTAAATATTTGCCAGCGTTTTTTGCAATTTCTTCAGTCACTAGTGGCATATTTAAGTCACGATGTATATGTTAATAACCGTAAAATTTTGTTTTGCCTTCGTTGGATTCTCTCGACATTAGAAGCTGAAGCAGTACCTCATAGCTGAATTTCGTAGCACCATATAGGTTTTAAGAGCGACTTGTATATTAAAAGTTTACAATCTAGGGTGAGGGTTGAATTTCTAGCAACCAGCCAATGTATCTGAGTTAATTTTAGTTTAATTTGTGTTAATGTGGTGTTTCCATGTAAGCCTTCTATCAAGATGTATACCAAGGTATTTCACATGTAAGTTTTGAGGAACAATTTGATTATTGATTGTAACGGGGGAACAAGTGTCTTTTCTTAAGGTAAATGTTACCTGCGCACACTTCTGTTCGTTTACCTTTATTCTCCACATGTTTAACCATAGTTCTAGCTGAGTAATATGTTACTGAAGATATCGAGAAGTCTCGTGAGGGTTTTCGTGCATACTATGGCAGGCTGTATCATCGGCAAATGTAGATGTATGGATATTGCTGCTCAAAGGCATATCACAAGTATAAATCAAATGTAAAACTGGCCCCAGTATACTCCCCTGTGGCACACCGGATGAGATTATTTCAGGCGTACTCATAAAGTCTCCTTCCACAACAGTGAACTTCCGGGCAATAATGTAACATTCCACCAGATTTATAATGTTTATTGTTAGGTAAGTCTTTAATTTTAAAATTAGGCCTTCATGCCACACTTTATCAAATGCGCGCAGATCAATACTTTTTTTCTTCAAAAGTTTTTCTTATAAATTGAACCAATCTATGAGTTTGTTCAATGGTGACTTCTAAATCCAAATTGATGATCCGGTATGCACTCATTATCAGTTAGAATTGGGGACAATTTTATCATGAGTAACTTTTCAAAGAGCTTTGACATTGTAGACAGTAAACTTATTGGCCTATATGACTCAGCTTTGGTAAGATCTTTGCCCGGCTTTGGAATCATTTTAACATTGGCAAGCTTCCAGCTGTTTGGATAATACTCCAGTCGTAAAATAGCATTTAAAATGAATAACAGGATTCTAATAGCTATACGAGGCAACTTCATCAACATCTGGTTACTAATTCCATCAATACGCGGAGCTTTTTTCGGGTTGAATTTTTCAATTATTTTTTTTACATCACGCGTCATAAATTTTATTGGTCGAGGGGGTAGCGCAACTACATTTGGCAAATCAACAGCACCAGAACATGTGTTTGGGGTGAATACGGATTTTAAATGCTCACCAAATATTTTACCTTTTTCAGTATCGCTTCTTGCCCAACCTCCTGTAGATGTGCGCAGAGGTGGTTTAAACTCAACTGGTGTTTTAAGCTTTCTAGCATTGCGCCACAAAGAGTAATTAGATGCTGGTGTAACATCAAGACCTTCCAAATAATATTTAAGAGATGCAGTTTTTTCAAATGCAAGCAACTCTTGGAGTCGTTTAGTACACTCTTTAAATCTGATTTTAAGTTGGGGTGATCTGTGCTGTTGCCATTCTCTTCTAGCTCTTCTTTTTTCACTTACGAGACGTTCAATATCCGTAGAATAAATTATATTTACCCTAGTCTGCGGATGGGAGGTAGTGGCATGTTCAGCACAGCCTGTTTAATATTTTCATTAAGGTTGGCAATGTTAGATTCAATATCATCAGGTGTTCTTAGCGTAATATTTTCCGTGCAATGACTACCTACTAAGATATTTTTTAAATCCCAGCCAATTAACACGATTTATCAAGTAAGTACATATCGCACACTAAATCATATAGGGTCACTACTCAAAATTATAAAAGTGTTCATATTTTTCTATAAACCAGTTAATTGAAGAAATCTATAACGACCTCAACAACTTCTTTTCCAATACAGTCTTCTTGAAGAATATAAAATACCGTTATGCTTGTTTTTATGTCACATACATACATATGTATGTATATATGTACATACATACTTGCGTCATTTGTACAGTATCAACAGTTCTTTGCAACTACTCAGCATCTGAAATTTTTTGAGTTGTGATTCGTTATGATTTATTGTGCGATATGTATGTAGCTATGTATGTTTTATACATGAACTATCTACCGTTGACTTCGTACAATGACTGTCTACCAAAAATGCCCAAGAAAAGGTAGGTATTCGAAAAATAATAAAAACAAATAGGTACACATACATACATATGTATGCACATATAGATGTATGCATGTATGTATGTATGTTTTCAAACCATTCACCCTATAATCCATAAATAGTAGACAAGAATAAAATAAATGAAAAATGAAACACCGCTCTCACATGCAGAAGAAGCAAAGGAAAATAGTTAAGGGAATCATGTGAAAATCCTCCAATTCCCATTTGCAATACGACCGTCAATCGATATTTTAAAACCTTAACGTGCCATAATGATGCTTCATATTGCGCATATTTCCAATTTATTCCTATTTGAATGTGCTCAGTAAACAAAATCCATTTAAAATGTTTATGGTACAAAAAGCAATGCTGCGTCACCGGAATGAGATTGGTCTCAATAATAACAAAACATTAAAATTCAACACCCAAAGATACAAACTTCAAATACAGAATGAAAATTAAAAGCAAAAGTACAATAGCAGCAATCTCTGAGATACAAAACTGAGTATGTTTTACAACGCAAAAGTCATTTTGAGTGAAAGAGAGCATGAACCAGTGATGCCAACTTTTGAGACTCAAAACGCGTAAAAATTTTTGAAAAAAGGGCTATAAAGGGCTAGATTGAAAAAAAAGATAACATAAAGTCCAATTTTTCGAAAAAGCGAGAAAAAAGGAATGGTGTAAAATGTTTCTGTTGAATATCAAAATAACAAACAGATTTTTATACAGTAATTTATTAGAAAATAAATAACTACCATGACATCAGCACATATATTGATATATTACATATCAATAAGGTACATATTTTATATTATATTTCAATAAGGTACCTTAATATACGTCCATGTTCTGAAAAACGCGTTTTCGATTTGAAAACGCTCATTGGGTGTTCTGAAAAACGCATATCGAAAAAAGTTGGTTTTTGCGATTTGAAGTCGCCAAAAAGGTGTTCTGGCCAACGCATATCGCCTAAAAATTGTGATTGGGTGCCGCCCCTGTGGCTGAGTGGAAGCGATGCTATCCTCTCAGTCCAGATGTCGTGGGTTCGATTTCCGCCATAGATCCTGGGTGTTTTCCGCTGACAAGGTAATCGCTTCGTGGGTTGTTTGTTAAAAAAAAATTTTAATACAATTTTTTGTTAGTGGTAGCTGCCATGAAAAATTTCAAATCGCATGTGTATACTGAAGCGAACTGATTGAATCTGCTTAAACTAAATTTTAAAGAGAAAATAAAATTATGCACAATTAAAATTTAATATGTTTTCTTTTTATTTCAACAAAACTTATAAAATATTTTACACAGTTTTAATTTAAAATACCAAATTATGAAACTGCTCTATTTTTTGTCAATGGCCTGTGTCAACTATTTACTTTAAACTGGCTATTTCAACGAATAGCTGAAATGCCAGCAAATCGCAGCAATAGAACATGCTGAAATGCGTTTTGCGATTTTCAAACTGTAAGCGATTTGAAAACTCTGCGTTTTCCAGAACATGGGCGATAGAGAGGCCATAACTCATTATTTTTTTTAATTCGATTAAAGTTCGTAAATATTAAAATTCAGCCATATGGAACAAAAAGTAAAATGGGGCTAAAAGGACTGAAAGAGAATTGTAAAAAGTGCTAGACTTGCTCGATTTTTAGTTTGGGGCCAAAAAATGTTTTTCGCATTTTGAGTGACTAAAAGCGAGCTAAATCTAGCCTGAAAAGGGCTCAGTTGGCATCACTGGCATGAACACATGAGAGCGCTTGCCAGACTTTTTCGGCCCGATTCTGCAAATTGATATTTAAAATCGCTAAAAGTCGCCAAGATCAATTTTATGTTGATTTTCTTAATCTTATTATATATAATACAAAAGTACGTTTATTTGTTATGGGTAAACTCTTCAATGCCCCAACAGATTTTCGCCTTCCACCCCGCAAAATATTCGTAAAAGACCTGTGCGTGTTTATATATATATTCTACCCCCCGTAAATGCTACGCCCCTTTCAGAAATAGTGATTCGTCCGACAGATGGCGCAATTTTTAGTTTTTTTGTGTTTTTGCACCGTAACTCAAGAACTACTGAACCGATTTTGACTTAACTTCATATGCATGCTCTATAGGGGGTGAGTAGTGTTTTTGTGTAGTTTAAAGTTCGTCCGACAGATGGCGCCATATTTAGTTTTTTTGTGTTTTTGCACCGTAACTCAAGAAATACTGCACCGATTTAGACCAAACTTTATATACATGCTCTATGGGACGTGAGGAGCGTTTCTGTGTAGTTTGAAGTTCGTTCGGTAGATGGCGCAATATTTAGTTTATTCGTGGGCAAAATCCAATTTTCATATTGTACCACCAATGCCATATACAACACTAATGTTTGCTTAGGGCCAGCAACGCGGATCGGGGTCAGCTAGTATATGTATATTTACTATATGTATTACTATATTTATATATATTTATTATTACTATGATCGCCCGCTGGTATAAATTAGACCACTTTAGACATATGTATGCCTTTATTTATTATAAACATGTAAGTGTACATTTGTGTGTTTGCAAGTACAAAACAAAATAAATAGTTTTACATATTTTCAAGCCTGAAGCAGTGTATTCTGCATTCGCAACATTTCTTGCATCATGCTTGTCATATTTGTTGTAAAATTGTTTAGAGTTTGCAACAGATTATCAATAGTAGCTTCAAGGCGATAAAAATTAAAGCCTGAGTTTGTATTTAATGATATTGAATCTAACATTACCAACCTTAATGAAAATAGATAACATAAATAAAAGTGTACGACAAAAATATGTGTGCCGTATTTATTATTAATTCCTTTTTTTAATGTACACTTTTATAAAATAATCGTATAAAAATTCAGCAGAAAATCGCCAAATGTAGAAATAAAATTTCCAAATATATATCTTGTAAATCCAAATTCAATATGCATTAATTATTTTAATTAATATAAGAAAGATCATCAAAATCGAATGGTCTTAATTTATTGCAGACGAGTTTTGGTAGGATTTATATTTTAAGCTAAACCCAGAGAAAAAACAGCTTAAAATCAATAAAAACCATATTGAACTAATAAGAAACATTAATGAAAGTCTAGTCATGTTGAAGTTTCTTATTTCAATATAGAAAAATATTTATTTACAGTCTTAATTTATTAATTTTATTTATTTATTAGTATCTGAATATACATACATTTCTATCATATTAAAAATTATAGAATTAATGTGACGCGTTCTTATTTTTAAGTCTCCTTCAACAAATTAATTTTCCTCAATTGTAAAATTTTTTGAAGTTCAATTTTGTTAAAAAAATGTTATTAACGCCATGTCGCCAAATCAAAAATTTAGATGCCAAACAAGTTGAAAAATCGCCACGTTTGGAGAGAAATCGCTATATCGGACAACCCTTTTTATAAGACTATTGTCAACGACAGTGTTGCCGAGTGTATTGGCATTTCATTAGCCGGCAAACATCACGACTTTTATGGGCATTAAAATCGTTTTCAAGTGTGTCATTTAAATTTAATTTTCCCCCGCTTTTTATGTCAGACTTTTTACGACTTGTGCGGTTTGTTTTCGTATTTCAAACTATAAACAAATTTTACGGCGAAGCCCATGATGATGGGTTTCCTTCATTGATTGCCTTCTTTTTTCATCGTACAAATAAATGGAGATTCACATTCATACAATGTGTGTTAATGAAAACCAGTTGGCCAAATCGTCACAGACGACATTGTCTTCGACGATTAATGCACGACATGTCGCCTGTTTATTAGGTTTTCTAATCGAAAATTTAAAGGAAATCGTCGTTCATGACTATCTGAGCGACAATATCCATCGTTTTGTCTTCAATAAAACTTTGTTGAGGACAATCTGAGCGATAATATCCATCGTTTTTTTTTTCAACAAAGCTGTGTGGAGACAATCTGAGCGACAGTGTCATACGTTTAGTCTTCAATAAGACTTTGCTGAGGACAATCTGAGCGACAGTGTCATATAAGTTTTGTCTTCAATAAAGCAGTGTTGACGACAATCTGAACGAAATTGTCGCCCATCTCGTCTTGCGTGACCTCGGTGCCATTTGTATGAAAATTTCGTCGACGATTTGTATGGGGCTGTCTTCAATATGTCTTCTACGACTTACCATTGTCTTGTACCCATCGTCAAAGATGTCCTAAAGACGTGGCCAACTGGGAAATTATGTTTATGGATATACACATACATACATATGTTTGTTTTTATGTACATACATACATACATGCATGAGTCAATGAGTTATACACTAAAATTTATGTTGATTGTTTTTATAACATTTTTAAGTGATATTAATGGCTAAATTAAAAACCGCGATAAGGCTTATCAATTCCAGTTGGAATTATATTATGACAATAGCATGTTATCTGTGCTACTCGGTTCTGGTTATTTGAATATTTATTTTGCAAAAGCTACTACATACATAATTTACAACCATGTAGTAAATAAAATAATCAGTTAAGAAAAAACACTAACTTATAAATTAATTATTTTGCAAGTGACTACAAATTGGTTTAAATTACATGCAGATATCAACCAAACATATTGAATAGAAGCACACGTAAGAAATAAATAAAAGCAAATAAGTAAATGAAAAGAAAATAAAACAATCAAAAGAAGCTTGCCATGAAATCAAATGCCAAATGTTTGTGTTGAAAAAAAAACTAAATAACTTCAATAATATTTTCTATGAGCGGTTCGTATGTATGGATATATTTATGTACATATATATGTATGTACGAATTTTTTATTTTTAGTAAATATAATATTAATAAATATTTACCCTGTAGTAAATAAAATAATCAGTTGAGAAAAAAACACTAACTTATAAATTAATTATTTTGCAAGTGACTACAAATTGGTTTAAATTACATGCAGATATCAAACAAACATATTGAATAGAAGCACACGTAAGAAATAAATAAAAGCAAATAAGTAAATGAAAAGAAAATAAAAAAAATTAAAAGAAGCATGCCATGAAATCAAATGCCAAATGTTTGTGTTGAAAAAAAACAAATAATTTCAATACTTAATATGTATAATATTTCATGATATAAATATAGAAGGTACTTCCATTCTCTCATTTTTTCTTGACATTCACCTTCTGAAAAGGATAGGTATTTTGAAGTTTCCAGTAAAATCGTGCTACCGTATTAATTTAATATTTCCCCTCTGTTTCCTGTTAGTTTGAAAATTTTATTGAAAAATTATTTCAGTAGTTTTTTTTATAAATTCAAACAATTTAAAAAAAATGTGATGATAAATGTTTTATTACCTTGAAAAGCAATAAAATGCATTGTAAATGTATTGTGGTGTTAAAATAAAACTTTTTAAAAAAAAATTAAACCGACTTCAAAAATAAGCACTAAAAAGCTACAAATAATATAGATCTAGTTAAATAAAAGATTTTTATATATGTTACCTACAGTGCCGTTTGAAGTTGGTGCCAGCAACATTGGTAACTAAGCACATACATATGTACATAAA
This sequence comes from Tachina lurida, assembly GCA_944452675.1. NCBI lineage: Eukaryota > Metazoa > Arthropoda > Insecta > Diptera > Tachinidae > Tachina > Tachina lurida. Next base: position 112,192,707 of record OX101752.1, on the reverse strand, counting down.
AATTACTTGCAGTTTTTTACCGGTCATGTTCCTATGTGTTATTATGCATGTGCATGTATGTAAACTTCTAGTCTCATGTAAAATGGTGGCCTTTAAAAAAGTAATTTTTGTTAGAAATTTATTTTCGAAAAAAAGAAATTTAATTTCATTTTTAACCGTCTTCAAAAAATTAAGAGGTTATAATATGTATGTTCACGGATTTTTCCGTAATTTATTAAGCGATTTTGGAAATTCTTTTTCTATGTACATACTATTCGCCAATATGCGATAGGAGCAGGCATACTATGTCATTGAGAGGCTTCCAACTTGCCCGAAATCCAGCAGAAAAATGGTAATGTAAATGCAGGGAAATGCTCCCTCCCTTAGAAATAAATGTCTAGGTTGTCAACTAATAAGATAGATTCTGCATTCTTGGCACCGACTGCAAATAGTTAGTAGTTAGCGCATATAATAATTCTTTTATTATTATTTTTTTTTTTGAGTGCATAAAGTCGATTAATTATATTTTTTGAATTAAATTTTACACTAAATATAGCGTCAAGGTTTAAAAATGGGTTAAAACTACATTATGCGCGGATGTCTAATGCCAAATTGTATGGAGGAACTCGTTAAGAGCATGTTCAATTTGGCACTTATGCTAACTGGCATGAATTTTTTCATTATACAGAGCACTTTGAACTTTCAAGTCTATTTTACTTTACTTCTATTGAAGTTAAATTAAAAAAAATCGGTGTTCACTTTAATTTAATTAAGAAAAAATAATTCTACACAACATAAATAATACACTCGATTTAAAATATAGCAAAATATAGCTAAAATCGCAGAAAAGAAAGAAGAGAAAACCACCGGCATAGAAAATTATTTTGTTAAAAAATTTTGAAATTTTTATAATACATTGTATTTTCAGCTTGTCTCGTTTGTTATAATTTTAGTGATATTTCTCTTTGGTAATAATTGTTTACATACCTATATCTGTGGCAATAAGGGAAAAGTGCTTAAGTACTATTTTACTGTTTTGCAGGAGAGCACTTTTAAGCATTCAAGTCGATTTTCAGAAATTTATTTCTTTTGCAGTTATATTGGGAAATTCTCTGTTAACCTTTATTTTTTAAGGAAACATCGTTCTACACACTGTAAATAATACATTTAAGTTGCATTATACCAAAGTATAACCTTAATTAAGCTATTACTCGAAATGAGATTAGAAGTCTAAAAAAGATAAGTCGCAAGTAATTTTGCTATAACTTCCTGAAAAATCAGATTAATTAAGATTTTGACCAGGAGCACTTTCAAATATGCAGATTACAGAGGTACCATTAACTCAAAATCAGCTTATCTCGACTTAAGCACTTTTTCCTTTTTCCCACAGATATTATGACTGTAAAACTCTTATGAAAACTTTCTATTAACAACATATCAATACTCAAAAATTAAAAAAGACCAATCAAGGCTCGATTAATGGTAAACTTAGTTGTCAGTTTATTCGGTTCATGTTCTTCTGTCCCGTTCTAATACTTAAAGCATCACTTGTTATCAGTGCTCCTCGATCGTTCCAATCAGTTGCCTGAAAATTTTACTCCAAATTGAGATTTAGTGGTCTGCTATGGCATCAAAAACAACCCAGTAATACTATAAACTTTCGAGGGGGAATAAAAAATTGCCATAAGTTTCCGGTAACATGCGAGTGAGTTATTAAGAAAAGCGCGATAAAACCTTTAGATTTATACTTTAAATTCTTCATAGATAATAATTATAATTACGGTGTGTCTAATGTTACTGCTTGTTTTGTTCGGTATATCATAGCTATCAAAATAACAAGGAATTAAAAGCACAGAAAATATTAAATTTGTCATAAATGTTGGTATAATAAATTCTGTGTGTGAATATGATTAAATTTATAACAAGTTGAGTTCGTTATCATCCCTGGTTAGAAAATTGTTCTCTTTTCTTTTTTTTTAATTTTATCACTTTTTAATTGTCTTAATGATGCCACCGTTTTGTAAGTCGTAAATTAAACACAAGAATGATAATGATAAATCACGGTTCTACAATTGAATACTAGAATTCACAAACACAAACACACAAAATGAACTGTATACAAATGAATAAAATGAGCACTAAGCTCATAAAATTTTTAATTGTTTTTTGTCTTGGTCATTAAATGTTGAATATACGAAAAAAGGAGTTTATATTATTGCCTTACCAACATATCTTCATAATTATGATCAGGTTGTGTTTGATTTATGCCACACTAAAATCTAAAAATAAACGTAATATCCCATTTAAAAACTTTTAACGAATGTATTTACATGAAAATATAATTTATAAAAAAAATGTTAATGTAATTATTTGTTTTTATTTACACCTTACAACTGTGCTGTTAATTAAGATTTAACTTTAGATTAGTTCAAATATCACCTAATATATAAATTAGGTTGCGATTAGGGTTTGGGATTTCCCGGACTTTTGCACTTCCCGGGAAACGGGAATTAAAAAATCAAGTTCCCGGGAATTCCCGGGATTCCCGGGAAAAGCTAATTTTGTAAATTAAATACATTTATTAAATGAAAGTTGGTGAAATTTCGATTGTTTTATTAATGTAAGCATTCTTTTGAAATAAATGTTAATAAAAAAGCAGTTCTAAGACAAATTTTTAAGAATTTTTAATTGAATTTAAGCAAATGGAATAAAGTTATTACACAGCAAAAGATCATATAAAAACCAATTGACGACTGTTACCACAATTAGTAGACAATTTTCTAATAAGACCTACCTTCATTTTAATAAGAATTTGCCTTGCTTGTTTCTCATTCTTTTTGAAAAAGTTCCAGGCGGTTTCTTATCGTTAAGTACAAGCAGAATACAGTACCATACTGCGCTGCGCCGAATTTTGAATACCCTGAGCCACAGTATGTCTAAGTGTCTTTCATTTTATTTCTCCTAAATATTTTCCATAATAGCGTCTACTTGTAATCAATTTAAGTTTCGTCAACTCTTACAGCTTAAAATTTTCACTACACTTTTCAAAATTTGTTCACTAATTCGGTGAAAAATCACTTCAAGTTCGCTTAGCATCGAATTATTTACTTTAGGAAACGATTATATCATTTCAATCATTGATACTTATACAATTTATTCCACTTTTTTTAGGAGATATGGTATGACCTCAATTTAATGGAATTTTTATGAAATATCAGACTAGATTTGAATAGCTCACATTTTTATTTTATATTAAAAAAACATGGACATTTTACTTCTTGTTTATCGGAGTCGAAAGAATTCTTTCTTTCTTACAGTTACATTTAAAACTAAAACTCAATTTAAATTTTAAGATTAAAAAATTTCCTTCGAACAAGGTATATGTAAGTGTTTAAACAGACGATGAAAAACGTGTCAACGTTCCTGTACATTTAGTCATACAATCATTCAAACGAACTTTTGTAATATATAAAAAATAATAAGTTTTTATATTAAAGTAAAATTGGATTATAAATTGTATATATCTATGAAATAACATGCAATTTTAATATCCCGTTTTCCCGGGAAAATCTCAAAAATTTCCCGGGAATATTAGACAGGCATTTCCCGGAATTTCCCGCCCGGGAATTCCCGTTTCCCAAACCCTAGTTGCGATGGAGGAGGAGGAATTGTCTTAATATTATTTTGTTATCAAAAGTAGTGCAGTTTTAACGACATAAAGGAAAAAAGGAAATATTTACAAATCAAGATCTGTCGAATTTTTCCCATGGTGCAAAAATGCATACATACATACAGTCATATACCAGTGTAATGAACTATATAATGTCAGTCCTGTTCGTTGTATCGAAAATGTATTTATATCGCTACGAAATAAAAACTAATGGTATTATTGGTATTTAGAGAAATTTTAATATATGTTTTGTTCAAATTAACAGCACAAAATCAAAATAAAAAATAGTTCTTGAAGGGTCGTCAAGCATGGTAATATCAAGCCAACAGTCATCCGTATACGAACTTGACAACAAGCATTTTGATATTGTCCAAAGCAATTTTCAAAAATTTTTGAGCTATAAGGAACCGTAAAAAAGCCCAGTAGTGCAGAACATAATAACTTTTAAAGTCGGGAAGAATTAAAAATTGAATCTTCAAAGCTCCTTAATAGTGGTTCCCGATTGGAAAAGTCACAATGTTCTGCACTGCTAGACAATTTGTCTCAATTTTTTTTTTAGGTGTGTTCATAACTCGGTGCATTTTAGACAGATTGTGAAAATTTTTCGTTGTCAGACAGGGTAAGGCTTCCCATTAGACCCATTGTAAAGAAAGTGGGCGGGGTCATGCCCACAATTTTTTAAATTTGATTTTACGATCTTCTACTCATTTGATTGCTGCGAAACCTAGCAAACACCTTTGGTTGTTATAATTACACAATTTTTAAGTTGGAAAAATTGGCGGGGCTACTCCCATTAAAATGTATTATAATATTTCACGTAGTTCTACTGCACCGATTTTTACGAAACTTACTACACATTTGGAGCTCTAAAATAAACACAATCCTCTTTTTAAAAAATGGACGGGGTCACGCCCATTAAAATTTAATATTAGATATATTTCACAGACTTGTATTTCATTGATTCTTATGAAACTTGGCACACACCCTAAGCTTAAATAAAGCCAAAATTATGCGTTCAGAAAAGTGGGCGGGAACACGTCCACAATTTTTAAATTTGATTTAACGATTTTATACTCATTTGATTGCTGCGAAACCTAGCAAACACCATTGGTTTTTGTAATTACACAATTTTAAAGTTAAAAGAGTGGGCGGGGCTACGCCTATTAAAATGTATGATAATATTTCACGTGGTTCTACATAACCGATTTTTACGAAACTTACCACACACCTTGAGCTCTAAAATAGACACAATCATCTTTTAAAAAAAATGGTGGGGTCACGCCCATTAAAATTTAATATAAAACTTAAAAAAAAATTAAACCGACTTCAAAAATTAGCACTAAAAAGCTACAAATAAAACTTAAAAAAAAATAGACCGACTTCAAAAATAGGCACTAAAAAGCTGCAAATAATATAGATCTAGTTAAACAAAAGATTTGTATATATGTTACCTATAGTGTCGTTTGAAGTTGGTGCCAGCAACATTGGTAACTAAGCAGATACATATGTATGTACACATACATATGTACATAAAAATTTCTTGCAATTTTTTTACCAGGCATGTTCCTATGTGTTTAGTACCAGTATTACTAGCACCAACTTCAAACGGCACTATAGGTAACATATATAAAAATCTTTTGTTTAACTAGATCTATATTATTTGTAGCTTTTTAGTGCTTATTTTTGAAGTCGGTTTAATTTTTTTTATTAAACTTTTATTGATTTTTATTTTGCGATGTTTTTTATAATTTGTTATATCCAATGTAAAATTAATAATAATTAATCGCTATATAAGGTGTTAATGCTAAAAGTTTGACGTTTGTTGCATCGGATTTTCGTTAAAGCAAGATGCGTTATATCAAGATTGTCAAACTTAATTTTTGTTATTTTTAACTCAGAAACTAGCGCGGTATGATTTTTTTAAGGTTTTGTGGCATACGTAGCTATTGCACAAAAAAATTATAATTATTTTTGTTGATGTGGCATACCGAGTTGTTGCTGTTTATAAAAAGAAGAATTTCTTATTATGTTATTAGAAAATATTTTATTAGCGTTTTGTAACGTGTTTCTACAGAAAAAATTAAAAAAAAATATGTAAATACATATATTGATTATGTAGCGTGGTCATAATAGTGATTTTTCAAATCCGACCAATGTGAAAAATTATTTAAGTGCCGCAAATTAACTTCGAAAACAACAAAAAAAAATGGACAGATTAGAGAGCGATTTGGAAGAAATTGTGGAAAGTTGTGATGACTCATTAAAAGATAAAGATTTCGTACCATTTTATATATATATATATATATATATATATATTTTAAATTTATCTTTATGGATAAAATTATTATTTTGCATAATTTGGACTTTTGTGCTTAGAAATTATTTAGATATTGTTATCATTATTGGCATTTACTTTTTTGGACAGTTTTTAAAATTTTTGCATTAATAAATTTGATAAAAATTTAAAAATTAAAGAATGAGCAATTTTTTATTGCAATAACTTTGTAAGCCACAGAAAAATATTAGAAATGTTGTTTTTGAAATTTAAAAAGTGTTCAAATTAATTTAGGCAGTAACAATGTAAGCCACAATTTTTTATTATAAATGGTACTTCCAATGGGTTTTAAGTATTCATAGATGGACACATCATAGTTATCCTTCTAAGCTGCTCCTGAAGAGTGTTTAAAGTAGAAAATATTAAAACCCCGATTTCTTAGATTTAATTTAAACTTAAAAGTCGATTTAATCAATATTTTGTTTTTGTGGCTTACAAAGTTATTGCACTAAGCGTCTCAATTAATAGATGCCACATTTTGTTAGTTGTAGTTTTTATATTTGAGTTTTAATTCGACTGTTTAAAAAGTTTTCTAGTAGGACATGAGTTAGTGTAATAAAATATTACAAAAAATTTAACTCAACAATTAGATTGACATGTGTTTTAGTTTTCTAAAGCAAAGAGATTGCGTGAGCGTTTGAATAGGTAAACTTTTATTTTGTTGAATATTTTTTCAATCAAATACTACATTGTATTCTTGGTACACATATGTATGTATGTGTACCTCAGGATCTAAAAACTGCTTTACCTAAATATCGTTCGATTTAGCTTGAAAATAAATGACCATCTGATTACAGATATTTTTAATGACATAGATTTGGATTTCTATGGAGATAATCACAACGATGAGGACAAGTAGAGTAGTCTTTCTGAAGTCATTAGAACTTCTCACATGCCTAAAGAATATTCCCGTGAAGACGAAGTGAGACAACGAAGTAAATACTAGCGAGGACGCTACAAACTCTGATCGTTTTTTTTGGCACAATAAAGAAATAAGTAACTGTTGACTGGATATTACTGATAATGATCTCTAGATCTCTAGAGGAGTTCTGACATATAGGATATTCTAACACTTGCAAAGGTGGCACAGTAATAGACTAATGGCTTACTATCGAAGCGCTATGCGTGCAATGAAATCACATTTGAGGGTATTCTCCTATTTTTTGGCTGTGATTGTAATTGTGGGGTATTGTTTATCACATTTTGTGTAAAAATAAGCATACAACGAAAGGATATGAAGTATGATAGTTGAATAATTCATAAAATTTTTAAAATAATGGTTCAAAATGAGGTACCATCTCATCTATATGTGATCTAGCAGAGGATGACCGTAAGTGTTCAAATGAACTTTGTGCAAAGAAACTCTATATATAATTCTACTTTCATAACCCAGAAATATTTTTACCAATGTAGATTTGTTCGATTTGTATACATGTCCATAGTAAGTTCGCATATAAGTGTTGCCATCCGATGTGGTCTTCACACTTCCATATCATAAGTATGTGTGAAATGAAGTATATGCTAATGCATTTTAAAATATAACTGTTTTGAAGCTTAACATACTCTTAAGGATTTTGGTTCTCAGAAATAATATGTTAAGACCTGAGATACACATTTGTGCAACACTATTTTCTACGACTTAAAATTAAAAATAAAAGTAAAATAACAAACGAGTATTTAGTTACACCCCTAAAAGTAAAAACTGTGTATACAATTTTTTTATAAAAAAAAAATATATATAAAAGGTCTTAAGAGGCTAGTAATGAAAAACTTATCCCAAAATCAAAAGAGTGGAAAAATTACCAGACAATTACTCAAAATAATAAAAAGCTACCTAAAACTAAAATCTGCAAATCATTTAATTTTTGAAAAGAAAATCGTTTATACGGCATTTCTGTATGTTAAGCAATCAAAGGCTGAGTTTACATGTGTTATTTCTTGTGCTGTCATTTTGTGGTATCATTTTCAAATGTTTTTCGATAACACACAATTTTGTTGCATCATTGTGACAGGAACGTATCCCATCCCTAAATAGTAGCAATACGACAACATTGTCTACATCAAGCACTAATTTTCATATAATGACATTTAGTACCATTTGCTTAAGCAACTGTAAGACTTTAGTATTTTTTGTTAATTATACATTGGATAATCGCAAAATTATTCAATTGGCTAGTGCCACCGTATGTTTACCAACAATAAGACAAACATTAAGAAAATCTAAAAAACGACAAAGAAAGTGGTGGAAAAGACCAGGTTTAAACATTTCGTGCGCATAAAGCCCTACTTCCACCAAAATGTCTACCCATGCAGTTTTTTTGCATTCCTATCCCTATAAATGCTACATAGATGAATCCATACAGGCTCACGAACGTCCACAGGGTGAATCATGTCATGCGTCTACGACGACTGAATTTTTCTCACCACATGCTTCTGTTTTCCAAACTTTTAAATTTGTCTACTAAAGACCTGCGTAAATAGTCTTGAAATGTAAATACGTCTTGTTTTTCAAATGTATACTCGTGGCTGTAGAATGCTAAACCAATAATAAATGGTGTCGTATTATAAGCAAAGCACGATAGATGCATTGGTGTATGTGTATATGGGTGATAACAAGCAATGTCCTGAAGACTTCTTGTTATGAACAAACAATCAACAAAATAGTGATGATACGTGTATGCTTGTTATTTTCCATTTTGTACGTTTGAGTGTGTGTGTAATATGTATATGGTAAGCTATTATGTGTTTAAGGGAGGTTTTTTTAAGGCAAGCGCACACAACTAATGTCAATGAATGTGTGCGTTGGTGTGTGCGCAGAAAAATAAAAGAGCATACACACAACGCGTGTGTATGTACATGCATGACGCTTGTATACGCGCCCATGCGTAGAAAGAAGCAAGCATCATAAATTTTTCATGCATTAAACACATTCACCACAGCAGGCTACACGAACACACGACTTCAAATGCCGCTAGCAGCATTTGTCGACTCGTAGCCAGCTACTTAATTATTTTGGAGACGGCAGCAGCACCATCTGCAGCTGATATTCAAGTACAAATACATAGTTCAGTATTGCCACTTTCATATATTTTGCATTTATAAAAATTAATTTTTCTTTTAAAATGTACTTATTTCACATAAAAGTACAATAATGAATCAATTTATTCTTTACATCAATTTTTGGATATTGTTTCTAGTAAATAGTATGAAATAATTGTACGATATCAGTCATTCACCATTTTGTATTATACTGGCAACACTGCATTTGCTCATTGTAGCCAGAGAAATAGAAATTAGTTTAAAGTTGGCGACAGCTACAACGGTGGTCGTGCAGTCGTGTAGCCTGCTGTCGTTAAAATAATTGTTACCATAAGAATGTGTGTATTCTATTTTTGACAGATTGTAGCCCGTAGCCTGCTGTGTCGAATGTGTTTAATGCATCAGTCACGAAGTATTTTCTTCTTTATTCCTATAACTCAGTTCTCGTTGTACCTTCATAGTGAACAGACGTATTAGCGGAATTTTTTTTACATACATAAGTACATTCTAAACAAAAAAAAACCATACAAAAAATATTTGTAGTACATAATATTCGTTGTACAATAACTTTGATAAACAAGCTTTTTTACTTTGCTAATATTAATTTACATAGACAGTAATAACTAAAACAAACAAACAAAAAAAAAAAAAACGGTAAACAAAATAACTCAAAGTGCACTTGAGGAATACACTAACAAAGTGCCCTTGAGGAATACTCTATATGAGTACCTCAAAAACAAATAATTGTGAAGTGAGTTATAACGGCAGAAATGCCTATTTTACTGTGAGCTCTGATCTTAATGATAACAATAAAAATAAAAAATCTGATGATAGACTTAGTGTGAGTTCTGATGATCTTAATTTAAACAAAATAAATAAAAAACCTGATGACAGACTTTTTTTAACGGCAAAGCCAATTTTTCGTCAGCGATCAACTTCGCTTTGTCCAATGCCAACTAGCGATTTGTTAACATTACAGTTGCCTACTACTTCATCATTTAAATCAGCGATATCATCCGATTCATCACTTACCCAATCTGTCACTATAAATAAGAGTAGCCCAAAACCCAAGGTGCAAGTCGGAATGGACCGATATATAATTGTCGGAAAGTGCGAGCGAAGCCCAAATTCTACTAAAATTGCATCTGCTTCAAAGGTATCTAGGGATAACAGCGCATCCTCCACTAATCGTTTTCAAATATTGCAAGATGACAACGACATACCTGGAGGCTTATTCTGAATTGCGATGCGAAAATCAATGCGATGCGCAAATGAAATGCGATGCGAAAGAAAATTGGTATTCTGTTAGACTTTCGCAATCGCATTCGCAATTTATTTCAAATCGTGGCAACGTTGCTCAAATAAACGTCAGTGTCAACAAACGTCAAATTAAAAATAAATCAATTGTTCTTGTTTGGCTGTGAAAATTGTTTATAAGATTTATTTAGGAAATTCTATAAGAAAAAAATAATAAAATGGATTCTGTGGCACTGTGGTTCGACGATGGCACTTCGTCCAACTGTTCCATCACAGCCATGCCTTCACCATTATTTTCAAGATTGTAAGCAGTTGTTGCCCCGAAGCAAAGTGCGCCCGGTAATCCTTTTACGGAATCTGTCATGTTTAACAATTTCACCACTTGCTCCTCTAAGGGGGACAGTGGATTATATCTTGATGGACCACCGCCAGTGTCGATTTTATTTCGTCTAAGCTTCTGTTTGGTGTGTACTTTAAAATCGGCGCAACCATATTAAATTAAGTTGAAGTCAAATATTTTTGAACTTTTTTCCATCCTGCAGCTTCTCTAATAGGTGGTCCATTGATATTTAGTTCTTCGGTTAACGTTTGCTACAAAGTATTTGCCGACTGACATGCATTTGATGTCTTCAAATTTCATCTTGCCAATTGGCTGTTCTTATTCATAAATTCTATCATTATTTCAAATTGACGCGGTTTGGTGGTCTTATTGCTTGCTTCCCTGAATAAAATAATAAATATATGATGAATAAATAAATAAAGTATTATCTTTCACTGTTGACACCTAGCTCAACATATTACTTTATAAAATATAGTTTTTATTTTAACAATAAATTTTGTTTGTCACTGTAAGTCATATGTTAATATATATTTCAATTATTATTAAATATGCCAAAAGGCAATTTATTGTAACATGAAAAGTAGGTCATTTAATTTCACATTAAACCTATGTCATTGAACTTGCCATTATTCACTTAAATACAAATATGCCAATACAGCCAATTCAAACACAATAATTAAAATTAAGTCAACAAGAAATTTACTCATTGACCAATAGCTGATTAAGCATTGTATTTTTTGTTATTATAAAATTAATTTAAGCATTTTATTATTAAGTTAAAGTAAGCAATTTATTATTGTTATTATTAATTAATTTAGTATAAAAGCAAGAATTAAAATAAAGAATTTATCAATCTTCTTAAGGCATTTAAAGTGTTTTACTGATTGATCTTTACTACGTTTTTCAAGTTCAAGTGCTTGAAGGACAACCCGGCAAACAAAAATAGTGTCAATACAAGTTAATGTGCTTGGATTGAAAATAACTATTGCCAAATCATTCATTGGTGACCCCTAATATTTTCTAAATTCACTGAGATTCCCCCCACCAGTGGTAAGGATCTCTCTAGAATTCTAAGGAAATAAACAAACGCGCAACCACGTATAGAACATCAGCTCAAATATCAACAAAAATACAAAACGGTAGCACAGGGCTACTCTGAAAACTCAAAATAACAACCAGTAGCACAGGGCTACGCTGAAAACTCACAAGTACAAACAGTAGCACAGGGCTACAATATCTAACTCTTTTACATTAAAAACTCAGCACCCTCCATCAAACGCAATACAAACAATTACTCAAGATGTCATCAGTACAAGAACTTATGAAACAGCAAGAGGCGACTGCAAGCGAGATTGGAAGAGTCATTTCAACCATAAAAAAGGCTCCACTTGACAGAAGAACAGCGGCATTTTACAAGGCAAAACAAGATGAATTAGTTAACCTATGGCAATCGTTCGAAAAGACTGAAAATAAAATTCGGAATGACGCTACCTTATCAGAAGAGGATCCCTATATTACTAAGGACATTTACAAATCCATTGGCGAACAATACAGTTCTACAATTGAACATATTGAATGTCAACTAAAAAAGTGCACGACACCATATACCAAACCTGTACCATCCGTAAGGACACCAGTAACCAACTCAGTCAACCAATATGAAGTAGAGGAAGTACGAACACCAGGACTAGCCAGATTAATAACTGCACGTATGACAGCATTAGCACGTTTGTTACAAGTTTTGGAAACACTAACAGAAGAGCAGCCAAAACAATTTTATGAGCTAAAATCAGAGACTATAAAAAAGTTATGGTCTCAAATCCAAAATTTATATGACGACGTGTGGCAACAAATCGAAGATCCATCAAGCCAAGGCTTACATCCAGATGATTACAACAACCTCGAAGACGCAGTCCACCAACAGCTGGTTAAACTTGCTGTGCTCGCAGATCAACACAAACAACCTATAAACGATGAAACACAATTGGGAAGCAATTCATCCACACTTAGCCCACTGCCTCTTCCAAAGGTTACGATACCGAAATTCAATGGAGACTATATGGGTTGGCAACCATTTTTTGATATGTTCAATGAAATGATTCACAAAAAGGCCATGCCCGCCATACAAAAAATGTGGTTTTTGAAAACTAACACCACAGGTGAGGCCGCTAGGCTAATACAAAACTTATCCTTAACAGAAAGTAACTATGAAACGGCTTGGAAAATACTACAAGACCGCTTCAGCAATCCACGAATATTAACAAATAACATCATAAACAGACTATTGGGCCAACCAAAAATAACTGATAATCCCTCTGCTACAGCCATAAAGGGGTTACATGACACAACACGGGAGTGCATCTCAGCACTAAACAATTTGAATATCAACACATCAACATGGGACCCCATGTTAGTTAATATATTAATCAAAAAACTGGATCAAGGCACACACTTATTATATGAGCAGTCAATACAACTACCAAGATCATTGCCAACATTAGAAGAGCTCTTGGGCTTCCTGGAAGGCAGATTCCAATCATTAGAAGCAGTCGGACGAACGCAAACTACGTCAAAGAGAACTTTAGCTACTGCAACCATTCCCAAGGAAAACAACCATTGCAAACTATGTAGCAATGGAATTCATCAATTATATTATTGCAACAAATTTTTATCGATGTCAGTGCCTAATCGACTGAAGTGGATACAGCAACAAAAACTCTGTGTCAACTGCTTCAAGGGTGACCATATGTCAAAACATTGCACAGCAGGATCCTGTAGAAAATGTAAGAAAAACCACAACACACTTGTACATTTGGAAAGGCATCCACAGGGCACCAACGCCTTAAATTTACCATCGAATAACTTCTCCACTGAAAATAAGGCCTCAACATCAACGGTAGCTTCAGCTCACTGTCCCAGAACAGCGAAGGGTTACGTATTGTTAGCCACAGCTCGGGTAAAAATTACAGGCAATAATGGAAGGTCTGGAGTCTTCAAAGCAATATTAGACTCAGGGTCACAAATCAACATTGTGACTAACCGGCTATTAAATCGTTTATCACTCAAGCCATCGCAGACATCCCTATGCATCGAAGGAATCGGCAGTCAGTCCAGAAATACAAATCAACGCATTAACGTTAATCTTCAGTCTACAACAAGTAGCTACAATACAAGACTAGAAGCCTTTGTTCTTCCCAACATAATTCCGGCCCAACCCTCAACAGAATTCAACTGTATCTCCTGGCCAATCCCAAAAAACATTCAACTCGCCGATCCTGAATTCAACAGCACTGCTAATATTGACGTTTTACTAGGCGCCGAATATTACCTTGAGTTGTTGACCACCGGAAAAATTCACCTCTCACCAGAATTACCAATTTTGAAAAATACAAGGCTGGGTTGGATTGTAAGTGGAAGGATGAGGGAAAACAACAGCAACTCAGCGGTATGCGCAGTATATGGGGAAAACGAAGCAACCACAGACGAACTTGTACAAAGATTCTGGAAACTAGACGAATTCGAGTCAGACAATACTCTCACAGTCGAATAGAAAAGGTGTGAACTACAGTTCACCCAAACAACCACAAGAAATTCTGAGGGCCGATTTGTAGTTCGGCTTCCTTTTTCAGAAAGCCCAAGCTCCCTAGGAGAGACAAAAAGGTTAGCCTTTTCAAGATTGATGGCTCTAGAAAGGCGTTTATCGATGAACATCGACCTTAAGCAACAATACGTTGACTTTATGAAGCAATATGAAGAATTGGGTCACATGACCCACATAAATAACTCAGAAGTAGTGGGCACTCATTTCTATATTCCACATCACTGCGTAATCAAACCTGAAAATACAACCACCAAGCTTCGAGTGGTGTTTGACGCATCAGCGAAATCTTCAACAGGAATATCTCTCAATGACATATTGTGCGTAGGTCCTCCGACACAAGGAGATCTGTTTGGATTGCTACTACGTTTTCGAATGCCACGATTTGTTTTCTGTACAGATATTGAAAAAATGTATCGTCAAATTCTAGTTCACTCAGCAGACCGTAACATGCAACTAATATATTGGAGAAATAGTCCAAACGAAGCAGTGAAAACCTACAAACTTAACACTGTGACATACGGAACATCTGCAGCTCCTTACCTGGCAACAAAGTGTTTGCAGCAGTTAGCAGACAAAAACATGAAAATTTATCCATTAGGTGCAACAACATTAAGAGATGATTTTTATGTGGATGACGCTATGAGTGGATCTGACAGCCTTACAACAGCAATTGAAAAACAACGACAGTTGACTACCTTGTTACAAGGAGCTGGCTTCAAATTAAGAAAGTGGTGTGCAAATCATTCAAGGCTTCTATCTGGCATTTCTCCTGAAGATATAGAATTAAATCTAGATTTTGATAATCAATCAAAAAAAATTTTGGGGTTAACATGGAATCCCAAGGCGGATATTTTTTGTCTCAGAGCTGAAATTCAAGACAATGATAAAATAACCAAACGGTCTGTAACATCAGATGTAGCACGAGTATTCGATCCGTTAGGAATTGCCGGACCTGTTGTCGTCTCTGCTAAAATATTCATACAACAACTATGGCAATTACAACTTTCATGGGACGAACAGCTGCCAGCAGATCTTACCAACCAATGGGTAATGTTTCGTCAAAATTTAAAATACCTTAACAATATAAGCACCAAAAGGCACATGTTTGATGGGCAGATTTCCAAAGATACACACCTTTGTAGATGCTTCTGAAAAGGCGTATGGTGCCACAGTATACATACGATCCAAACTACAAGATGGCCGACTCGTGGTCAGACTTTTATGTGCCAAATCACGCATTGCCCCTATAAAAAAGGTAACATTACCAAGACTAGAGCTATGCGCAGCACTACTGGGGGCTCAACTTACCACAAGAGTAAAAAGGGAATTAAGAGCTCAAAACATGCCTACATATCTATGGTCAGATTCTGAAATAGTACTGCATTGGATCAATGCAACATCATCGTCTCTTCGTACCTTTGTCGCAAATAGAGTAAGCAAAATTCAAGAACAAACTATAAACATTCAATGGCGACACGTCAGTTCTAAACAAAACCCGGCCGACCTCATCTCAAGAGGTTTAAGTCCAGAAAAATTATCACAAAGTAGTTTTTGGTTTTTTGGGCCAATGTTTTTACACGGCAACGAGTGTCAATGGCCAAAGGAGTTCAACAAAAATCAGAAACCATCCTCCACTGAAGAATTCAAACCGAATTCAGTCAGTGCTCTATCAGCAATTTCAACCTCATTGGAAGACATCATATATAAAATCAACAACCGAAATTCATTCAAGACACTTCAAAGAATAGTAGCATACATGCAGCGCTTCATCCAAAACACCAAATTAGCGAAGAACGAACGACCGACCAGCAATATACTAAGCCCGTTAGAACTAACTTCAGCTAAACATCTTATAGTCAGAGCTATGCAAGTTTCAGATTTTAAAAATGAAATAAGTACATTAAACCAGGGGAAGGAGCTCGATAAGACAAGTCCTATATGTGGATTATCACCCTTTCTTGACGAAAATAACATACTACGGGTTGGTGGAAGATTGAAGGCTGCAAATATCTCATACGAGGCTAAACACCCAATGGTTCTTCCCTACAACGATCCAATTTCAAAATTAATAATGAGAATGTTACACAACGACAATCATCATTGCGGCCCGCAAACTCTATTATCCATCTCCAGGCAACAATTTTGGATAATAAAGGGGAAATCAATTGCCAGAAACACAGTTCAAACCTGTATTCGGTGCACCAGGTCAAAACCAAGGCTAATGCAACAAATTATGGGAGACCTACCTGCCTCCAGAGTGACTCCGACTCGACCATTTATAGTATCAGGCGTCGACTATTGTGGTCCACTGTGGGTACATTACAAGGTAAGAGGTAAGAGACCTCACAAGGTCTACATCGCAGTTTTTGTATGTTTCTCAACAAGAGCAGTACATTTAGAAGTGGTTACTGACCTCACTACAGAAGCATTTATTGGAGCTCTCAAGAGGTTCGTAGCCCGACGAGGACGTTGCCAAACCATCTATTCAGATAACGCCACGAACTTCGTTGGGGCACGGAACCAGCTCGAAGAACTAGACAACGCCATATTTTCCAAACCTTCACAAGAAGCAATAACTCGATCTTGCAGTAATGACGGAATAGAGTTCAAGTTTATACCTCCTAAGGCACCCCATTTCGGTGGGTTATGGGAGGCAGCTGTTAAGTCAGCCAAACAATTACTTTTACGCAGTATATCAACGGCTTCGCTAACGCACGAAGAGTTAGAAACAATCATCATTGAAATTGAGGCCATTCTGAACTCACGACCTCTGACTCCTTTATCAAGCAACCCAAACGATTTAACAGCTTTAACTCCTGGCCATTTCTTAATCGGGGAACCACTGACGGCACAAGTCGACTCTCAAATGCCTAATCCAACTTGCTCACTGGCAAAAAGATGGAAGCTTGTGTCGCAGCTTAAACACGAGTTTTGGAAAAGATGGTCATTGGAATATTTACACCATCTACAAGAAAAACAGAAATGGAAGACGTCATCTCAAAATGTGGAAGAGGGAAAGCTAGTCATAGTAAAGGAGGACAATCTGCCCGTAATGGAATGGCCACTGGGTAGAATCCTGAAAACTTATAAGGGAACTGATGGCAAGGTCAGAGTGGCAGATATTAAAACAGCCTCCGGAATAAAGAAAAGACCTATTCATAGATTAGCGCCGCTACTGCAGCAGGAAACAAATGAAGTACCTAATCTCACTCGCCCGATAACAATTGAGTGTCCACCATCAGTTGATGAAACAGAGAGTCCACCATCAAAAAAATCTAGGCGTATCTCCACTTCAATGCTACTTACTATAATAACAACAATATTTTTAATTCCAGTAGCAATGAGTAGCAATGTCAAAATAACCAACTTTCATGATAACCCAGGACTATATTTTGAGGGAATTGGAAATGTAAAACTAGTGACAGCTGAATGGAGACTAATGATATACTATGACTTAGCACCATTTACGTCCGAGTTGCAGGCCTTCCAGTCAGGAATAACGACCCTACAACAGCTATGTTCGCCCATTAAACATCAACTAATTTGCAACATTTTGGCAACCAACTTCAATCAAATAAAAACCGAATTGATTCAATAGAAGGAGCTATTTTCCAGCAGTAGAGTAAAAAGGGGAGCCTTCAACATTATTGGAAATGTTGCACGATCTTTGTTTGGCGTTCTTGATTCCGACTATGCAAATGAAATGTCAAACACCATCAAGAATGCTAAGGAAGAATCAGATTACTTGTTTCAACTGCTTAAAAATCAAACATCTATTATTGACTCAACCATCAACATCATCAAGCAAGACGAACAAAGTACTCAAAAACAGATAACGGATATAATTGACAAGGTCAATGAGCAAGAGAATTCAATATCTAAGCAGGCTGACCAATTCAATCAAATGCAATTAATCTCACTTCTAGCCAACCAGTTGACGTTGACAGCGATAAACTTACAAAGAGTGGAAAGGGAGATTATTGATGTACTAACCGATACCCACCATGGAAAAATTAGTCCACTTTTATTGTCACCAGCTCAACTAAAAAACGAATTAAGGGTAATAAAGGCTCACCTTCCAACACGCCGAACACTTCCAATTGAAGACGACAGTTTAATTCAACTATACAAATTGATGAAGGTCAAAGGAGCAGTAACAAAGAATGAAGTCATTTTCGAAGTAATGTTACCTTTAGTCGACCATCAATTTTTAGAACTCTTTAACATAATTCCGATACCGACCATAAGGGACAACACTTTAATATCAATTCACCCAGAGGAATCATTTCTTGCCATAAACCCCCATAGAGACGAATACATTCCATTCACAACCCATGAGATATCAAACTGTATTACGCCTAAGGATGAGGTATTTATATGCAATAACAAACAGTTCAAACTTAGGAAGAATGAGGGGAGTGATTCCTGCGAAATCAATATTTTCAACAGCCGACAAACAACGAAATGCAAGCTCATTCGACTGGCAGACAATTCCACATGGACACAACTAAGGTTTCCAAATAAATGGATCTTCGCTACCACCACAAAATTAGAGATATCAGCAGTTTGCGGTTCCGAACATACCCAATATACAATAAACGGCACAGGAATAATAGAGATTGAAGCGAGCTGCACACTCAAAGGCACGTTTATCACAATCCAAGGTCTCTTTGGCTTATCGAATACTCTACACACATCATATGCTCAATTGCGGCCCATAGATCATATTAGCACACCGCAAGAAATAAGTAAAATATTCAATACCACCAATAACCAGATTGAAATCCATCAAAAACAACTAAGCGCACTGAAAAGACAACTTGACGACTCAACCATTGTTCATATACCAGCACTCATCAATTCCAATAGTCTTCACCATCACGCAGTCAGCTATTCTGCGCTTGTAATCTCCATACTATTCGCCATTTTAATCATCAACACATATTTTAAACAGCAAAAGAACAGCAATTCCAAATGCAACCAAACCACCCCTCAGCCAGTTCCACCACCACGAGCCATCAACATCGATGTTGAAGATATCTAAAGTCAACCTTGTAGAACCATCAACCATTGGTCAATGCGGGGGAGAATGTTGACACCTAGCTCAACATATTACTTTATAAAATATAGTTTTTATTTTAACAATAAATTTTGTTTGTCACTGTAAGTCATATGTTAATATATATTTCAATTATTATTAAATATGCCAAAAGGCAATTTATTGTAACATGAAAAGTAGGTCATTTAATTTCACATTAAACCTATGTCATTGAACTTGCCATTATTCACTTAAATACAAATATGCCAATACAGCCAATTCAAACACAATAATTAAAATTAAGTCAACAAGAAATTTACTCATTGACCAATAGCTGATTAAGCATTGTATTTTTTGTTATTATAAAATTAATTTAAGCATTTTATTATTAAGTTAAAGTAAGCAATTTATTCTTGTTATTATTAATTAATTTAGTATAAAAGCAAGAATTAAAATAAAGAATTTATCAATCTTCTTAAGGCATTTAAAGTGTTTTACTGATTGATCTTTACTACGTTTTTCAAGTTCAAGTGCTTGAAGGACAACCCGGCAAACAAAAATAGTGTCAATACAAGTTAATGTGCTTGGATTGAAAATAACTATTGCCAAATCACTTACATGTTTGTACTTTGCGAATGCTATTTTGTTGTCGAATAAATTTTGCGAATTTGACATTTGTTTTCGCAATGTAGAATACCGACTTGCCACCTTTTCGCATTTGAAATGCGGTTAAAAAAGAACTTTGCGAATATCGCAATACAGAATAGCAATTGTTCGCATTTGTGTATTTTCGCATCGCATTGATTTTCGCATCGCAATTCAGAATAAGCCTCCTGATATATCCGCGAACAAAACCTCCAAGCCGCCACCAATATATTTGAGAGAAAAAAATTCAAACGCTCTTATTAAGAAATTAATTTCGGCCATTGGTGAGAATAAATTTCACATTGTTCCAATAAAACGTGACAATATCGATGAAACGAAAATTCAAATTTATGACAAACAGATTTCCGCAAAATGGTTTCTGAATTTGAAAAAAATAAAACATGTTTCTACACATACCAGCTTAAGAGTGCTAAAGGCCTGCAGATCGTATTGAAAGGCATAGATTCTTATGTTGTTCCCGAAGAAATAAAAGATGCACTCGTCCTCCAGGGATTCAAGGTAAAAAATGTTTCCAATATAATAAATAGGGAGAAGATTCCCCAGCCTCTATTTCGCGTTGAACTTGAGCCGAATGATATAAAATTGAGAAAAAATGAGACGCACCCAATTTATAATTTAAAATATCTTTTATACCGAAAAATAACAGTTGAAGAACCACACAAGCGTTCTGGACCGGTACAGTGCCATAATTGTCAAGAATATGGCCACACAAAAACTTACTGCAAATTACCTACAGTTTGTGTTATTTGCTTTGAATTGCACGGTACTGCTAGTTGTACTAAACCAAAAGATCAATCAGAAAAAAAAATGCAGTAATTGTGGAGGTAATCACACCGCTAATTATAGAGGATGACCTGTATATTCTTTCGTTAAAAAGACTATCGGGCAAAAACCTAAAGTAGCTCCAGCGCAAACAGCAGACGCTTACTCCGCCACTCTTGCGCAAGTGAGCCAACCAGTTAATTCACGTGTATCGTATGCCGATGCTGCTAAGGCAAGCTCTATTCCCTCACAAAATGTTCCACAGCCAAATACTTCAACAAATACAAACTCAAGCTTTAATTTTAATCGCCTTGAAGCTACTATTGAAAATCTGGTGCAAACTATAAACAATTTTACAACAAGTATGACTAGCATGATGCAAGAAATGATGAGAATGCAAAATACTCTGCTTCAAGCATTAGTTAACAAGCGTTAACGTTAAAAATATGTTTCTGGAACGCAAACGGCATTCGCCAACACAAAAACGAACTTGAGCACTTCCTCAGGGAAAATAATATTGATATAATGTTGGTCTCTGAGACTCATTTGACTTCGAGAAGCCTCTTTAAAATTAATGGCTACACCTTATATGATTCAAAGGACCCGAGAGGAAGAGCATGCGGTGGATCCGCAATTCTGATAAAGTCAAGACTCAAGCACTATATTCTGGACAACATTTGTGAAGAATATCTACAAGCAACAAATATTTGTGTCGAAAATTTTTGCTCAAATTTTGTCATATCATCAATTTATTCCCCTCCTAGGTTCGCAATTACTGAGGATCAATACGAGGATTTCTACAAATGCCTTGGCCCTTGCTTCGTAGCAGCTGGCGACTACAATGCAAAACATACGTTCTGGGGTTCGCGTCTTATTACACCTAGAGGTCGGGCATTGTTCAACACAATTTCAAAAATGGGCTTGGACGTCATTTCGAGTGGGGAGCCCACTTACTGGCCTACGGACATACAAAAATTTCCGGATGTTATAGATTTTGGAGTCATGAAAAATATTTCTAGGGAATTAGTTCATGTTGAAGCGTCTCAAGATCTCTCCTCCGATCACTCTCCCACGATCGTTACAATTTGTAGCCCACTAAGAAGTGACTTACCTCACCCGTATGCGAAGACGATCAACCGTGTTAATTGGCTGGGGTTCAGAAAATATCTCAGTAGTCATTGTACGGAAAACATTACGCTAAGAACATCCGAAGATATTGAATTTAACATTGGCAATCTTATCAAAAATATAAAACAGGCTGCTGAACATGCGACTACTAATTGCTGAACTTAACCCGAAGAAAGTTAGGCGTTATGAACAGTATTCATAAGAATTTAAGAAACAAATACAGTTCGAAAAATAATAACTAACTAAAATTAATAGTCATTGGCTTGTGGCAAAAATCAAAAATTAAAATATACTTAATAGTAACAAACCAAAAAAGTTAGTCTTAAGTAGAACAAAAATAAGCAAATTAACAAACATGTGCATAGTTAGTAAGGAACAAACGACAATGGTAAGACTGTTGTAATATATATGGAAGATGGTAAATTGTTGAGCCTTCATTACCAAATATATATATGAGCAAATTGAAAAATGCAATGAACCAAACCAATTCACATATTCCATTTGCAATAAAGTTTCGTATATAGGGCAGACATCTACATCAACTGACACCACACACGGTGGACCAAAACACAGAAGAACGCTGATGAGGAAGGTTTAGTGGCCTTCGAAAACGGCTGGCTGTTCCGTTCAACTATGTGTTGTTGTCAGAATATTTACAACTAACTTGATGTTATTTGTTCATTAATAATTATCACATGTAATTTGGCTTAAAAAGCGTTACGAACAGTAGCCTAATTCAATTCATAAGAGTTTAAGAAAAGAAGTTTTGTTCTGCGCTGCTTATCGACGTTTCTCAGGTATTTGATAAAGTGTGGCATGAAGGTCTTATTTTAAAATTGAAATCATATTTACCAATAAATTTTCTGCACATATTAGAAAGTTATATTACTAACCGGAAGCTTACGGTTGTGGAAGGGTACTTCATGAGTGTGCCTGAAACTATATTATCCGGTGTGCCACAGGGTAGCATACTGGTGCCAGTTTTGTATTTGATTTACACTTGTGATATGCCTTTGAGCAGCAATATACATAAGCATGCACGAAAACCCTCACGAGGCTTCCCGATATCTACAAGAACATATTTCACAACTGGAACTGTGGTTAAATTTATGGAGAATCAAAGTAAACGAGCAAAAGTGTGTCCAGGTAACATTTACCCTGCGAAGAGATACTTGTTCGCCAATTCGAATCAACAATCAAGTTGTTCTTCAACATTCACACGTAAAATACCTTGGTATACACCTTGATCGACGGCTTACATGGAAGCCCCATATTGACTCAAAGCTAACACAAATGAAACTGAAATTAACTCAGATACATTGACTGATTGGTAGAAATTCAACACTCAGTCTAGATTGTAAACTTATAATATACAAGGCGATTTTGAAACCAATATGGTGCTACGGAATACAGTTATGGGGCACTGCTTCAGCATCCAATATAGAGAGAATCCAACGAAGGCAATATAAGATTTTAAGACTCATAACATCGGCTCCATGGTACATTAAAAATTCAAATGTACATCGTGATTTAAATATACGCAGGCAAATACATAACAAAACTCGAGACCCATCCTAATCCCCTTGCTCGTAATATCTTGAATTTTACTGGACACATCCGCTAAAAAAGAGAGACACAAGGGCTCTAATACTCAACACTCCAGAATAAACTGCTTGAATATACTTTTGTTTTTGCTTATCACGAGTTATGTATTATTAATAACTTTTACTAAGTTTATGTCCGACATTGGTCGGGCCTAATTAATTATATTTAGATTTAAGATTTGAATACTTATTGTTAGTTCATAATTGAAGATTCAATAAATAAACATATGTATTAAAAAAAAAAAAAAAAAAAAAAAATTCCTATACCTGCAATAGCTGAGACAAATTATTTCAAACAGTGTTGTTTAGTGTTTGTTTTAGAAGATTTCTCTGTAGTAAAGCATTTGAAAACTCCCTCATGTCTTGAAAGTTCTTATAAATGGTCTTGTGCAGGACTTTATTGTATACCCGCATACTTTTAAAATTCTTTCGGTATGTACTCTATGTGACAAAATATCAACACGCTGATATTTTGTTTTTGTGTCTGCAATGCTGCCAACTTGTTCTCACAACTGTCTACATCAGATGCATACACAGTTTGTAAAGTAATCCCACCCAACAAACAAAAAATATCGGAAATGACAAACGTTGCCGCTAGTATACAATTTTATTTTTGCTTGCAATGTCACAAAATGCCACATTTTGCACTCGGTATTAAAAGAAACTGCAAAAAAAGATGACTTTCATCAGAACCCTGGTTATAACAAACTTTTAGCGGAAAATTCGTTCTACTTCATTATTGTGTTTCGAAATATGCATAAGATATTTCATTTTAGCACAGAAAACATTTATACGCAATTCGTTATAAACAAGTTTTACTGTACTGGTTTTTTTCAGGAATCTTAATTACTTAATAAACACATGTATTACTCAAAATGTTTTTCCTTAGTATTCAGTGGATACGCTTATTTGGGCAAATATTTACCAAATGTGACATTTAACCATAGATTGGTACACACTAACTAGTCGAAATGATGAACAGTGCTTTTAAATATTTATTCGTTATCATCTGCCTCTTTATACGTAACGCTACAATTTCTTCTGTAGCACTTGTCGATAGTATGACTTTGTCTTGTTTAGTCATGCGTTACTGTTCGATGCAGAAAAAAAGTTTATTTTTAATTCTCGGAATTTACTTCAAAGCTTCGACGAATTTGATAAATTTTGATAAATCTTATAGGAGACTAGTTGAGCCCGGCAAACGTTGTCTTACCCTCAATTACTTTATTCTATTTTAACTATAAATCACTACACAGAGGTCAGTTGTTGGGTAAAAAACAAAAAGGAAACCTGCCGGGTATTGACCGGAACGTGTGTAGAAAATTTCAGCTTCACAACTCTTATACCTCCAGAGATCATGCGTTACGATCATTACGTTACAATGTAATTTAAAAATAAATATCCAGAAACAGCAATAATAATGTTAGCATTGCAACAGAATAAGCATAATATTGCTTTGTACATAAAGCAAGTAAGAGTGGTATATTGGGCTATGCCGAAACTTATAAACCCTTCACCAAAGTACGTACATATATGTAATATACAGACACATACATACATATGTGTTTTATAAAAAAAATTATAATTTTTTGCTCTAGTGCAATTTTTAGTAAGTGGCCTCTCAGTATTTTTCGATAAAATAATTTGACTCAATTATTTTATTTTCGATATTAGCAATAGTTGAATATTTTATTCTACACTCTGTGGCTAAGAAATATTTTACATTCACTCTTATTCCAGTCAACATCGACGTTACGTCAATACAATACCAAAAAATTGGGGCTTGTTTACTCGCTCTTGAGATGTTCAAAAACCGTGCTGCTATTTAATAACTCTAAAATATTCTTAGTATTGCACCTCCATACCAAGAAAACTAACTAACTTGTTATATATTTTCCCGTATTTATTAATCATTGATGTTGCAAAACTGCTTAGTGTCTTACTTTAAACTTACCATTGCAAATGGTATACATCGTGGTATTATGTAAACCGTTTATTCCTACAGAATTTTTTGGAAATTTCTTCAGCAGAAAGGAAAGGTTTCAGGGAAATGAAACGGAACATGTCCTTTAATGTATTTTATTGTTACGACTGTTCTTTAGCGATAACTTTTATTTTTATCTCCATTTAATAAAAATTAATAAGAACTCATTACAGCTATCAAGGAAAGACTATCGATTTGAAAAATAATTGTGCTGATGGCACAATAAGCAACAAACCTTCGTTTATATGTACTTCAATTAGATATCCATAAAAAATTTAACATGTATAAAAAATCTTTAGTAATGATCTTCCTAAAACATGAAATATGTTTAACTTAAAAAAAATATTTTTGGTTGTTTTTTACCGACATTTAATTTTATAATATCCAACCCTGGAAACATATTTTTGATTTTTCTGTTTCTTAATACTAATTTATTTCTTTCTAAAATATGAAATATATCGTCGCCTTAGAGTGCAAACCTGCTAACTCACTTCAATAAAATTTTACAGGAGAGACAAAATACTGTTAACATATTCTATACATTGGTTAAGAAATTAACTTAATACGTCAAGTTTTTTTCGACATGTAGAGTTTCTAATTAAAACAAATATTTAGGGCAATCGATGCGGTATATTTTTCTCCATCGAACTACATAAAAATGTCATATCTTATAAAAAGTGGATTTAGCAGATTTGCACTCTAATAGGACAATATATAATTACCAAGGAAATAATTATTTTTATATACGAGAAAAAATTAAAGTTTTCCTGCTCTGGATCTATGTCTTTTATTTTTCTAATTTCTATGCCAAACTTTTTCATTCTAAGTCATAAAGTATATAAAATTTGTAAACAAAAAGAAAAAACTAACTTGGCCTAGTTACTTTTATAAAAAAAATTAATTTAGCAACCCTGGAATCATCCTTTTAGATATTCTGATTGAAAAAAATACGTACAGTGTGTAAAGTAAACAAAGAAAAAAATTAGTTTTATTTAGTTACTTTAATATCCAGAAAATAGTTCAAAGTTTCCATCTCTGGAGCTGAGGTTTTAATTTTTCTAATTTTACACGCCAGACTTTTCTTTCAGAAGCATTAAATATATTTAATTTATAAAGAAAAACAAAAATAAAAATTAATTAGACCTAGTTGCTTTTATATAAAAAAATTAATTTTCCAAACCTGGAATCATCCTTTTAGATTTTGTTTATCCCTTATACCAAGCTAGTAGTTCTTAAAAAAATATATAAAGTATGTTAAGTGAACAAAGTAAAAAGGAAATTAAAAATATTGTTTGATGTATTTACTTTAATATCCAGAAAAAAAGTTAAAAGTTTCCAGCTCAGGAGCTGTGTTTTATTTTTATAATATTCTACACCAAATTTTTCTTCTGAATACGTAATATACATATATAAGTTAAAAAGAAAAAGAAAAAAAAATTAATTAGATCTAGTTACTTTTATATTTCACAAAAAGTGTAAGTTTCCGAATCCTGGAATCATCCTTTTTTTATTTTTCTGATCTCTTTCAACAATCTCTTTCTTTTAAGAATATAAGATATGTTTAATTTATAGAAAAGAAGTACAAATTAGTTTTAGCAAGTTACTTTTATATAACAAAAAAAGTTGAAGTTTTCCAACCCTGAAAATGTTTTTTTGCATTTGAAATACCAATTTTATTCGTAGTGAAGTATAAAATAAGTTTATATATAAAAAAAATAAAAATTTCTTTTCGGTAGTTACTTTTATATGGCAAAATAAAGTTTAAGCTTTCCAGCTCTACAATCGTCTGCTCGATTTTCCTGATTTTCAATACCAATCTATTTTGGAAAATTTCTGCCACACCAGTCCAAGAACGAGGTCTCTAGCTTTTCTGTGAGGTTCGGAAAACCTATTTCATGTACAGACAGACGGACAGACGGACATCGCTTATTTGTCTTCCCTATGCATAAGGATCCAGAATATATATACTTTATGGGTATAAAATGTCAAATGACAAAAAGTGCTTGCAAAAAGTATTTCTGCCAAAATATCATGTGAGGTGAGCATAAAATTAAACAGTTAAACAGTTTTTTAAGACTAGTATACGGAGAAATTTCTACCCCCCGAAACGTTCAAACCAATTTTAATAAAATTTTGAACACAGATATATAAGATGCAGATCATCTAAAAAGTCACATAGGTTATATATATTTTTAAAACTATCACCAGGACGGCAATAGGGGGGAAATTTCTGCCCCTCCGAAACGTTCCAAGCGATTTTGATGAAATTTAGAATATATATAGATCTTCGTCCAAAAGGGCACATAGGCTATGTGCATTTCTAAAACTAAGACCGGGGGGCGAATTTGTGCCCCTCCGAATCGTTCAAACCGATTGTAATGAAACTTGGAGCAAAGACAGATCTGCGTTTAAAAAGTCACATAGGCCATATAGATTTTCAAAACCAGAACCAGGAGGGTTTATAGAGGGAAAATTGTGCCCCTCCGAAACGTTCGAACATATTTTAATGAAATTTAGAACATAGTTAGATATGCGTCTAAGAGGTCACATATGCTATGTATATTTTTAAAACGTTCAAACCAATTTTAATTCAATTTAGAACATCTGAAAAGTCACATACTGTACATTTTTAAGACTAGGACCAGCAGGGCGATAGGAAGACATTTCCGACCCTCCGAAACGTTAAAACAAATTGTAATAAAATTTGGAACAAAGATAGAGCTTACATAGGCTCTGTACCTTTTCAAAACTAGAACAAGGAGGGCGTTACGGGGGAAATTTCTGTCCCTCCGAAACAATCAAACCGATTTTAATAAAATTTAGAACATAGATATATCTGTGTCTAAAGAGTCACAGATGCTATCTAAATTTTTTAAACTAGAAAAAGGAGGGCGATGGCGGGGAAATTTCTGCTTCTCCGAAACGTTCCAACCGATTTTGATGAAATTAAGTACACAGATAGATCTGTATTTAAAAAGGCCATATACATTTTTAAAAGTAGGACCAGGAGGGTGATAGGGTGAAATTTCTGCTCTCCGAAACGTTCAAACCGATGTTAATAAAATTTAGAACATAGAAAGATCTCCATCTAAAAGCTTACAAAGGCTATGTACACTTTCGAAACTAGAACCAGAAGAGCAAAAGGGGGAAAAATTAAAAATCACCAAAAAAAATAAAAAATCGTGCAAAAAAATTTAATATCGCCTAAAATTAAAAAACAACCAAAAATAAATTAAAAATTATAGTCATTTCATTTTTATATTGAAAAATAAAGAAAACTTAAAGAATAGCACAAACAGTACTCATTATTTACTGAATTGCAATATAATTATGAATAAAATAAAAATAAAAATCTTTATTAGGCTGCGCCGTATCGGGAATCAAGGCCGGCAGTTCCGGAATACGTTATAATGTATTAAAGTATTCACACACACATAGAGATTTTTGCATAGTTGTCCTTAGGCCGGGTTAAATGATTTCCTCCACCATGGTATTTCCCGACTCTGAGCAGCCTAATAAATATTTTCTGCCTTGCAAAGTTTTCCTGCTTAATAACGTTTTCTTGTAATGCCGGCCTTCGCCTTGGCTTAAAGATTTTCTCCAGCAGCCTAATAAATATTTTTTTTTTCTTGCTTAATAACGTTTTCTTTCACTGCCAGCCTTCGGCCGGGCTTAAGAATTTTCTCCACCATGGTGCTTCCGGCATGGCGCAGCCTAATAAAAAATTTATGCACTGCAAAGTTTTCCTGCCTAATAACATTTTGTTGTGCTGCCGGCCTTCGAACGGGTGGGAGAATTTTATAATCTATGTGTATGTCAAATCTCGGCTTCTGTTACGACCATTTTCTCAACCAAAGCAAAATAATAGTGGTGATGGAATATATTGCAGAAGTTTTCAATTATTTTCTAAAATATACCTACATATAAACATGTATTTTAAATTCTATGCTCGATTTTGATGATTTTGGATGTATATTTCGCCCTTTATTTCTTAAATATTTAAAAAATTGTGTGATTTGTCATACGGAAAATTACTTAAAATTTGTATGAAAAGATGTTTGGGCAATTTTTAATTTTTATTTTTGGGCGATTTTTCATGGAAAATGTTTTCGTAAGAAAGATTTCCCAAAATTTTAAAATGAAAAATCACAAAAAAAATATTAAAAATTCCATGTCATCGGTCCAGTACGCTTAAATATTTCTCACACGTTGCTGCGCTTGGCCATTTTCTTTTTAGTTTTCCTTACTTTTAAATGTTTATATCCACATACATTTAATTTTTTTTTTTAAGTATTTACTCAATATAACAAAAATGTCAACACGCTGATATTTTGTTTTTGTGTCTGCAATACTGCCAACTTGTTCTGACAACTGTCTACATAAGGTGCGTAAACAGCTGTCAGATAATGCCACACAACAAAAAATATCTGAACAGATAAAGTAATTAAAAGTAAACATCTTTCCTAGTGGTAATTCGATTTCTTGGTTCAGATGTAATAGATCTCGGTTTGATTTAAATACATAGAAAACAAGTAAGAGTGCTATATTCGGCTGTGCCGAATCTTATATACCCTTTACCAACGTACGTACATTATATATATATAGTATACATATACATACATACATATTTGTTTTCTGATAATTTTTTTTCTCTAAAGCAATTAATAGTAATTGACCTTTCAGTATTTTTCGATTAAAGAATTTGATTCAATTATTTTATTTTCGATATTAGCAATAGTTGAATATTTTACTCTACACACTGTGGTTAAGATATATTTTACATTCACTCTTGTCAACATCGATATTATAGAAATTACAAACGGAATGACAAACCTATATATATATACCCTTTTACCATTTTTTTGGTAAAGGGTATAATAAGAAAAAACTTAGTTTCATTTAATTCCTTTAAATTAAAAAATTCAGTAAAGTGCGACTTTGACTCGCGCACGAAGGGTTCCGTACATTCAATTCTGAGCAAAAGGCTTTTTTGCTTTTTTGAAGTTTTTTTCAGTTTAAACGATTTTTTCAGTTTTGTCGCTTTTTTCTCATTTTGGCGATATTTTTCTGTTTTTTTTCGGTTTTTCATTCATTCTGAAGATTTTTTTCATTTTGGCGATTCTTTTTCCATTTTGGCGTTTTTTTCCTATTTTGGGGTTTTTTTTCATTTTGGCGATTTTTTTATTTTGTCGATTTTTTTTTTCATTTTGGCGATTTTTTTTCTGTTTTTGGGGCTTTTTTTTGAAGTTTTTTTTCATTTTGGCGATTTTTTTTTCATTTTTGCGATTTTTTCCTGTTTTTGGGTTTTTTTTTATTTTGGCGATTTTTTCTGCTTTTTTGGGGTTTTTTTCTTTTGGCGATTTTTTTTTTATTTCGGCGATTTTTTTTTCATTTTGGCGATTTTTTTCTGTTTTTGGGTGTTTATTAGGGTTTGGGAAACGGGAATTCCCGGGCGGGAAATCCCGGGAAATGTCTGTCTAACATTCCCGGGAAATTTTTGAGATTTTCCCGGGAAAACGGGAAATTAAAAGTACATGTTATTTCATAAATATATAGAATTTATAATCCAATTTTACTTTAATATAAAAACTTATTATTTTTTTATATATTACAAAAGTCCGTTTGATTGATTTTATGACTAAATTTACACGAACGTTGACACGTTTTTGATCGTCTGTTTAAACACTTACATATACCTTGTTCGAAGGAAATTTTTTAATCTTAAAATTTAAATTGAGTTTTAGTTTTAAATGTAACTGTAAGAAAGAAAGAATTCTTTCGACGCCGATAAACAAGAAGTAAAATGTCCATGTTTTTTTAATATAAAATAAAAATGTGAGCTATTCAAATCTAGTCTGAAATTTCATAAAAATTCCATTAAATTGAGGTCATACCATATCTCCTAAAAAAAAGTGGAATAAATTGTATAAGTATCAATGATTGCAATGATATAATCGTTTCCTAAAGTACATAATTCGATGCTAAGCGAACTTGAAGTGATTTTTCGCCGAATTAGTGAACGAATTTTGAAAAGTGTAGTGAAAATTTAAAGCTGTAAGAACTCTGAGTTGACAAAACTTAAATTTATTACAAGTAGACGCTATTATGGAAACCCTGCAGAAAATATTTTAGGAGAAATAAAATGAAAAATTAAAGACATACTGTTGCTCAGGGTATTCAAAATTCGGCGCAGCGCAGTATGGTACTGTAACCTGCTTGTACTTAACGATAAGAAACCGCTTGGAACTTTTTCAAAAAGAATGAGAAACAAGCAAGGCAAATTCTTATTAAAATGAAGGTAGGTCTTATTAGAAAATTGTCTAATAATTGTGGTAACAGTAGTCAATTGGTTTTTATATGATCTTTTGCTGTGTAATAAGTTTATTCCATTTGATTAAATTCAAGTAAAAATTCTTAAAAATTTGTCTTAGAACTGCTTTTTTATTAACTTTTATTTCAAAAGAATGCTTACATTAATAAAACAATCAAAATTTCACCAACTTTCATTTAATAAATGTATTTAATTTAGAACATTAACTTTTCCCGGGAATCCCGGGAATTCCCGGGAGCTTGATTTTTTAATTCCCGTTTCCCGGGAAGTGCAAAAGTCCGGGAAATCCCAAACCCTAGTGTTTATTTTCATTTTGGAGATTTTTTTTCATTTTGGCGATTTTTTCCTATTTTGGGGGTTTTTGTCATTTTGGCAATTTTTTTTTCATTTTGGCGTTTTTTTTCATTTGGCAATTTTTTTGTTTTTCGTGCTTTTTTTTCATTTGGAGATTTGTTTCATTTCGCCGATTTTTTTTAATTTTGGCGATTTTTTTCCTGTTTGGGGGTTTTTTTTCATTTTGGCGATTTTTTCCTGTTTTTGGGTTTTTTTTTTATTTTAGCGATTTTTTTCTGTTTTTTGGGGTTGTTTTCTTTTTGGCGATTTTTTTTTCATTTTGGCGATTTTTTTTCATTTTGGCGATTTTTTTTTCATTTTGGTGATTTTCTTTAATTTGGCGATTTTTTTTTCATTTAAGCAATTTTTCCGGTTATTCGCGATTTATTTTAGTCTTAGAAATTTTTTTTTAATTTGGTGCTTTTTTTAATTTTAGCGATTTTGTTTTGTTTTTGGCGATTTTTTTCGGTTTGGCGATTTTATAATTTTTTGATTTCTTAGTTTTACCGTTTTTGAAAATTTCAAGAGTTTTGCTCTTACGGTTTCCAAGATACAGCAAGCTGTCAAAATTGCATAGTCAAAATTGCATTAACTGATGGAACACCCTTTAATTTAAATTTTTTGAAATTTTAGTGTTAATTTTTGTAGTCTGTATAAAAATACACTAGCCTTACAAATTTCAAGTGTATATACATACATACATACAATTGTATGTATATTACATGGAATTTTAACATTTTTCGTTGCTCGTTTTGGAACACCCTTTAATTTCCAATTCTCATGTATTTGTTGTTGTAGCGGCCAAAGGTCTACACACTGTGTCCAAATTTCAGGTCTGTAGCTCTTACGGTTCTCGAGAAAATACTAATATAGTTTTAGACATAGTTAATTTTACATAACACAAAAAGTTAAAGTTTTCCAACCCTGGAAACGTCTTTTTAATTTTTTTATATTTTTTTAATTTAAAATTCCAATTTTAGTCGTATTGAAGTGTAAAATAAGTTTATTTATTAAAAAAAATAAAAATTTGTTTTCGGTAGTTACTTTTATATGGCAAAATAAAGTTTAAGTTTTCCAGCTCTGCAATCGTGTGCTCGATTTTGCTGAATTTCAATACCAATCTATTTTGGAAAATTTCTGACACACCAGTCGAAGAACGAAGTATCTGGCTTTTCTGGGAGCTTCGGAAAACCGATTTCACGTACAGACAGACGGACAGACGGACATCGCTTATTCGTCTTCCCTATGCATAAGGATCCAGAATATATATATTTTATGGGTCGCTTATTGATATTATAGAAATTACAAACGGAATGACAAACCTATATATACCCTTTTACCATTTGTGTTGGTAAAGGGTATAATAATATATGAATAAAAATTTAACCGATTTAATTTTCGAAAATTCGACCAAAATTACCATTTCATTCAGTTGTATCAATAACCCAGGGAAGAGCTAACGACTTTTATGAAAAGCTCTACGTAGGATTTCAAACGATATGTAGATAATATGCATATTTTTCTAATTACATAATGTAATGTACCGATATCTATAAATAACTTCACATCTGTGTAAAATTCTTCAAGATAAATAAATATTTCCAAACTAGTTCCTGCAGCAGTTGGAGATAAATTTTTCATGTAACTTTTTGGCGGCATGCCTTCTAAATATGTGTTTGTACAAGTATTTCCAGTGTTAAATACCATTATTTCACATTCACATGTATATATGTGGATACATTAGTGAGTATGTACATATCGCTCATTTGCTTCAATAGCGGCACAACTCGAAAAAACTAGTTTTGCAGAAAACGCGTTTTAAGTTTTCAATTTGCATACAACTCAATGGAGATATGAAAAAAAAAATCTTCTCTCAGGAGGTGATGGTATTTGTATGAAATTTTTACATAAGACAAAATACGAAATGCTGAATCTTTCTGCATTATTAACTCAAAAAACCCATTTTTTGAGTTATGCCACTATTGAAGTAAATGAGCGATATGTAGATACTCAAGTTTTCTGTGGTTTTCATGAATAACAACATATGTTAAATTTTTCTCATTTCGAGTTTATGATGTCAAATTGTTTAATTGAAAATTCTTTTTTTCTAAAATATTAACTTTCAACACTAATGCCGAGTACACATTTTGCATATCTTGTGTGCAACGCCGTTCCCATTATGTTTTTTATATAAAAAGCAATGCCACACCACGAAAAATACCAGTATACACTATTGCGATGTCACAAAATGCCATAGTGTCTACTTGCCATAACGTAGTGTGATGACAAACGTTAGCGTGCAAAAGAATTATTGTATTATTAAAGGCCGGGCACAATGAATCCGCCATGCCTTAAACTTCGCCTTTTTCAACTGATATTAACGCAACGGCGGAGTAGGTTGGCACAATGAGTACTTTATTGACTGAAGCATTTGAACAGATTCTATAGGTCGATTCTCCATTTCATTTATTAAATTCAACTTTTTTTATTTATTTCGTTTATTTCTTTTGTTTATTTTATTTTTGCTGCCACAAAACACAAAAATCTAAATCAGAATATACCAAAAAACCAACCAATATCTGTCATACTACTCAACGTACGCAAAAAGTTAAAAGTTGACCAAATTTTGTACTTTGCGTTGACGGACACGTACTGAATTTAACCGACCTCATCGGTTGGTTACTGGTTTGCCACACAGGTTATTAAAAATACATTATTGCTGCGGCAAACCAATAACCACCCGACGAAATAAGAAAATAGTTTTTTGATATTAGTTTAGTTAGTTGGTTGTTTCTTTTTGTGTTTTCTAGTCATAATTTGATTTATACAGTGTTTATTCTTATTTTAAGTCTTATGTTATTTATATCCCGCATACAAAAATTTATTTATTTTTATGGCAAAAACAACATATGTATATCTTCTGTGAGTTGCACGAGCATTATATTTCTTCAGCGACAATCGCTTACATTGATATTACTTGTTTTGTCAGAACACAGTTTCGATGTTTACAATATATTCTATTTTTTAATTTCCCTATTAGCTGATCCTTAAGAAAATATTTCCCAAAAATTTAATTGAAATATTGTCATAACCTATATTATGTAAAAATTTTGGAACATTATGATAATGAGATCTCAGTTTCAAGAAAAATTTAATTTTTTGACATAAGCTGTTATTCATGAAAACCACAGATTTGTAGATAGTGGTTAAAAAAATTATGGTTGCGTATTGTGAATGAAATAAAACTAATAAAAGTAAAAACCTCATCTAGAGAATCGTAAATTTTTTTACGACCTTTTAATGGAGTCTTGCCATAAATGCATGATGATCGTTTGACTTCCATTTGTATTTGGAACCAAATAAGAACATGTGAATAACTGAATTTTATCCAAACTTGTTCGCTATCTCAAGTAATAATTTAAAGTTTAGAAGCAATTTGGAAAAGGTTTTTTATTGTGCACAAGTCCCCACCTGCCTAGACACCACGTAGGGTTAATATTATAAAAGTTTCAGTTAAAAATTGTGCTTTTTTACGATTGTGCGGAATATATGTAAATACATATTGTCATTGTATATATTACCGACCGACCGCCAATGTTCCACCCTCGTACTAATTTAAAAAGTTGGATGAATTTTTTTTTAATTGGAGAATTTAATTATACATATATGTATATGTATATAAAGGCATCACTGCTTTATTTGAGCACCCACTTAACAGCTGATAGTTGGTTTTTGTTTAGTTTGCTTTGAAATTTCAGTATGAATCGCCCAGAGCGAACGGGCTGAAGTTCAAATTTATATTGATTTTGAATTTCTATTAAAAATTTTAGGGCCAAACCCACGGTGTCGACAACGTTCGACTTGTCCCACACTTACATTTAAAACAAAAACATATTTTAATATTTTGTTGTTGTTTCAAATGCAAGTGTGCGACAAATCGAACGTTCTCGATATCGTGGGTCAGGCCGTTATTTTCCGATGAAGCCCATTTCTGGTTAAATGGGTACGTAAACAAGCAGAATTTTCGTATTTGGAGTAAGGAGAATCCAGAAGCTTATATGTCTTCAAAAACGATGATGGTCAGAATGTTACTATCAATGGTGAAGGGTATAGGAACATGATTCGAAATTTTTTCGTACCTGAATTATGTGGCATTAATCTTGCTGATATGTGGTTCCAACAGGACAGAGCCACATGCCACATAGCGGGCGCTATAATTGACTTATTCAAATAAACTTTTGATGAAAAATAATAAAAAGATCGTGCGATTTAACCCCATGGGATTATTTTCTTTGGGGTTATGTTAAGTCACTTGCCTACGTCGATAACAACACCTGTAAATCAACATTAGAAGAGCTATCGGCGAAATGCGGCCGCAAATGCTGCGAAAAGTTGTTAAAAATTGGTGTTCCAGATTGAGCTACATGGCAGAAATCATATTTAAACATTAATTTCATAAAATTTTCTTACCAATAAATCCCGTTTCATTGATATTAAAAATATACGTACGTATTTCTTTTATTATGACTAGCATCGCCGCCCGGTGGTCTACATTAGACCACTTGACACGTATGTAAGCATGTGTGTACAAAACAAAAATCAAACAGAAAGTTGTTTATTTCATGCAAATTTAAATCGCTTTTTTAGCACTTTTATGTTAAGAATTTTATTGTGCATATCTAAATAAAAATACCTTTTAAACCATATAGGTTTCACCAATCTTCGTGGACGATAAGATATTTAAAAGTGTATGATAAAAAATTGTGTGCCGTAAGATTTAAACCTGTGTCACTCTATAAAAACTCCCTTCACATACATACATATGTGACTGTTGAATTTGCAAATTTATTATTCTGATTGGTTTTTATTTTCCATCTCCTTAAAATTTATGATGACACTTGCTTATTGCTAAATTAGGACAGTATGAAAATAGTGCCAATTTTTTTTCTAATTTGATTTTAAACAGCGACCTCTCTGTGAGCAAGTATGAGTTATAAAATGTAATAAACTGTTAATTTGTGGATAATGCAGTATTGCAAAACTAATAACAGTTATAAGTCGCTAACACGGTATTTTGTGAATGTTCTATTAAAATGCTTATACTATTTCAACCCTCACGTTCGTAGACCTTCGCATACCAACATGCATACATACTTACATATGGATGTATGTATGTGTGTGCATATATTCCTTTATATTCAGTAACTTCTAGAATTTTCTCTATAATGTTTTTCAATAAATACATACATATGTACATATGTATGTATTTAACATAACAGTATTTAGCCTAACAGGGCTTAGCCTAACAGGGCTTATGTTACATCTTAACCCTTTAATGCGCAGGACAGTAACAGCATTTCTGTTAATAATTTGTTTTAGTATCTACAGTTTTTCACTGAAATTTCAAATCTTATGCTGAGTACACACATCTGGCATTTCACTAAAAAAATCTGTAACAACCGCAAAAATTTTTTTTTGCAACACAGTCTTTTTAAACAATATGCCTATTTTAATGTACGAGAATGTTGCACATTACACATACATATATGTACATACGTCATTTGTACGGTATAAACAGTATTTTGCAGCTCCTGAGCATATGGGATTTTTATACCCTTTACCAAAAATGGAAAATGGTATATATAGGTTTGTCATTCCGTGTGTAATTTCCATAATATTCATATGCGACCCATAAAATGTATATATTCTGGGTCCTTATGAATAGGGAAGACGAATAAGCGATGCGATGTCCGTCTGTCCGTCCGTGCGTCCGTCCGTCTGGTGTACGTGAAATCGGTTTTCCGAAGCTCCCAGAAAAGCTAGAGACTTCGTTCTTGGACTGGTGTATCAGAAATGGTCCAACGTAGATTGGTATTGAAAATCAGCAAAATCGAGCAGACGGTTTCAGAGCTGGAAAACTGACACTTGATTTTGAATAAAATTCGTATTAAAAATATGAAAAAAATTAAAAAAATCAAAAAGGCGTGTCCATGGTTGGGAACTTTAACGTTTTTGTTATATAAAATTAACCTACTAAAACTAATTTTTCCCTTTTATCTATAAATTTAAAATATCTTAAATTCTTAAAGGAAAACGATTGGCGTAAAAAATCAGAAAAATTTTAAATTATGATTCCAGGGTTGGGAAACGTACACTTTTTGTGATATACAAAATTAACTAGGTATAATAATTTTTTTTATATTTTTATTTATAAATATATTTTATGTTTTGGAAAGAAAAGTTGGGTATAGAAAATTTAAAAAATAAAAATCACAGGTCCACAGCTGGAAAATTTAACCTTTTTAGGGTTCCGTACACCAAAGGTGAAAAGGAACCCTATTATTTTCGCTACGCTGTCCGTCTGTCTATTACAGGGTATTTTCTCGAGAACCGTAAGAGCTACGGACCTGAAATTTGGACACAGTGTGTAGACCCTTAGCCGCTACAACAACAAATACATGAGAGTTAAAAATTAAAGGGTGTTCCAAAACGAGCAACGAAAAATGTTAAAATCACATGTAATATATATACAATTGTATGTATATACACTTGAAATTTGTAAGGTTAGTATTTTTATACAGACTACAACAATTAACACTTAACTTTAAAAAATTTAAATTAAAGGGTGTTCCATCAGTTAATGTAATTTTGACTATGTAATTTGGATAACTTGCTGTATCTTGGAAACCGTAAGAGCAAAACTCTTGAAATTTTCAAATACGGTTAAACTAAAAAGTCAAAAAATTATAAAATCGCCAACCCGAAAAAAATCGCAAAAAAAAAAAAAAAAACGCCAAAACAAAAAAAAAGCACCAAATTAAAAAAATGTCTAAGACTAGAATAAATCGCGAAAAACCGGAAAAATCGCCAAAATAAAAAAAATCGCCAAAAGGAAAAAATCGCCAAAATGAAAATAACCCCAAAAAAACAAAAAAATATCGCCAAATGAAAAAAAATCGCCAAATGAAAAAAAATCGCCAAATAGAAAAAATCGCCAAAATAAAAAAATCCCAAAAATAGAAAAAATTGCCAAAACCAAAAAAAAAAGCGACAAAACTAAAAAAAACCCGTTTTAACGAAAAAAAAAACTTCAAAAGAGCCACATTAAATAAGTCGCATTTTACTGAATTTATTTTGATATTCAAGTTACTAAATAAAACTAGTATTTTCTTTATTTCTTTTTTCATTTAACATATTTTATATATTTTTTAAAGAACAAGATTGATATAAAGAACCAAAAAAAAATCAAAAATGATGATCACAGGGTTGGGAAAAGTATACTTTTTTTGTATATAAAACTAATTAAATAAAGCTAGTTATTTCTTTGATAATTATATATTATATATTTTAGAAAGAAATAAATTAGTAAAAATTGGGTAAAAAAATAACCAAAAATAATTATTTTTTCAGTTAAACATATTTCATATTTTAGGAAGATCTTTACTTAAGCAAATTCTTTAGTCGAAGAAAACCAAGAGGTCACTTACTAAAAATTGCACTATAACAAAAAATTATAAGTTTTATCACAAAACAAACTACACATATATACGTTGGTAAAGGGTATATAAGATTCGGCACAGCCGAATAAAGCACTCTTACTTGTTTAAGTTGTGAATGTTTAAAGTGGGCCCAGATAGCGTAAACGAAAAAGCATCGATTTTAGGAATTAAAAAATAGAGAAAAAGGGGAAAGTTTGTGGGATTTTTTTAAATGATATATCAGCAAGCCTTGCATTGATTTTTGAATACAAATGGGGGAACAAAACAAAAATCGCGGATGAATTTTCCCAGGAGCACTGTTCAACTGTCATGCTGAAGGGTCATATATGCTTAAAGTGGACACTTAGGAGAACAAAATGAGAGAACCGTGCAAAATATCTGTCAAGCCGTTTTCGAGAAACTCGGGCAAATCCAAAATGTTCAAAACACGTGGATAAATTTTCCCAGGAACACTGTTCAACTGTCACGCCAAAGGTCACATATTTTTAAAGTGGAAACTTAGGAGAACAAAACGAGAAAACTTTATTTTGCCATATATATATACATATATGTATGTATATAAATACGGCACACATTTTTTTATCGTACACATTTAAGTATCTTATCGTCCATCAATACATATGTATATGGTTTAAAAGGTATTTTTCCGTAGGTATGCAAAATATATAATATAAATGTTTTTCCAAAATTGTTGTTGAAAAAAAACGATTTAAATTTGCTTGAAAAAAAAACAACTTAATATTTTGTTTTTGTTTTGTACTTGCAAACACACAAGTACACACATGTTTGTGGTATAATTTAGATCACCGGGCGATCCTAGTAAAAGTAAATAGTTAAAAATAATTTTTTTGGTTTGTTAAATAAACTAATTTTATGTTTCAGTATGAATAAAATTCGCCTTGAAAATAAAAAAAAAGAAAATCAAAGAGGCGTTTCCAGGATTGGAAAACTTTAACTATTTTTATTACATAAAAATAACTTACTAAAATTAATTTTTTCCTTTTTCTCTGTAAATCAAAAATATCTTACATTATTAAAATAAATATATTGGTATAAGAAATAAGAAAAATCTAAAAGGATGATTCCAGGGCTGGGAAACTTACACTTTTTGTTATTTATAAAAGTAACTAGGTCTAATTAATTTTTTCTTTTTTTATAAATTAAATTTATTTTATGTTTTGGAGAGAAAAGTTTGATATAAAAATAGAAAAATTAAAATACAGCTCCAGAGCTGAAAAATTTTAACAAAATAAATATAATTTTTTCCGTATTTCCTATTTTCTTTGTTCACTTAACATATTTTATTAATATTTTTTAATAATTAAATTTGTATAAAGAATCAGAAAAATCAAAAAGGATGATTCGAGGATTGGAAAATTTAATTAGAGTACGAAAATAAACGAAACAAATTGTTTGATTTTGTTTTGTTTCGTTTTTGAAAGTGAGTGAAACAAAACAAAAATAATGAGAACGGTTGCTCAATTTATTTTTGTATTGTTTTCGAACATAAGCACAAATCAGAGAATACAGCCAATGGATTGTATTGCCGGCCACAAATAATACATTAATTTAAGCGTACGCCACTAGAAAAGAAAATAATGGGAAATAAATGGAAACGTTTTGAAATATTTTCGGCGAATTGGCATCATCATATAATATAATTTTATTGCATTGTTATTTGTATTTTGTTTTATATAGCTAATCAGCATAGCTAATACCGGGTGTTTTAATTATTCTCATTGGGTCGATTTAATTATATCTTTTTTGGTTAAAACTAGGTTTGTTGGTAGAAATTTATGCTAAACCCATTTGCCTTTCACACGCGGGACTAATTTTTATGCCGCACGATTTTTGTTATTTTACCCTGCAAATAACGCGACCAGTCCATACATGCATGTAAGGACTACTCCATAAAAGACCACGACTATTACAAAACTACTCCAAATGTATGGATAAAACATGATCGATTTAACATTTCGATGTCCTAGGGATGGACCACATGGTCCAAATTTGCACTACATCGGACCACCCGGAAAACTACCCCATATGGAATAGTTATAGACTACCAGCATACAATTTGTAAGTGCCTAAGAAGAATGATCATAATCGTTTAATCACGAACACATATCGTACAGCATTGAATGCTTGTGCGTAAACGACATGGTCCTTGGCTGCATTACATGGGACCATGTTGTAACTAGTTTGTTTCATGTAGATTGGACCACGTAGTCCAATATCACTGTGATACAAAAAAAAAAAAAAAATATTCAGGGATTCTAATGTACCAATTCGATTTTGTTGGAGTCCATGGATGACGAAAATACCGTTGGTTTTTTTAGGTCACTTCATAAAGTGATTTTATAACGGTAAATGTAGTGAAAAACGGGGTTTCAGTTTTAAACAGGTGTAACTTCTTTGTTTCCTAACGGATTTCTTTTAACTTTCCGTTGGTGTAAAGGACCGAATATTATCTTTCAACCAAGATATATTTTTTGAAAATCGACTCACAAATGGCTAAGTTACAGTCGTTGTAGTGTAGAAAAAACCCATTGAAAAAGTATTCTTTTGTTTTCCTCAGGCCATAAGTTGCTTATGAGTTACAAAAGAATACTTTTTTAATGGGTTTTTTCTACACTTCAACGACTGTAACTTAGCCATTTGTGAGTCGATTTTCAAAAAATATATCTTGGTTG
Source organism: Tachina lurida (assembly GCA_944452675.1). NCBI lineage: Eukaryota > Metazoa > Arthropoda > Insecta > Diptera > Tachinidae > Tachina > Tachina lurida. Next base: position 112,150,448 of record OX101752.1, on the reverse strand, counting down.
AAAGATAATATTCGGTCCTTTACACCAACGGAAAGTTAAAAGAAATCCGTTAGGAAACAAAGAAGTTACACCTGTTTAAAACTGAAACCCCGTTTTTCACTACATTTACCGTTATAAAATCACTGTATGAAGTGACCTAAAAAAACCAACGGTATTTTCGTCATCCATGGACTCCAACAAAATCGAATTGGTACATTAGAATCCCTGAATATTTTTTTTTTTTTTTTTTGTATCATAGTGTATTATTTGCAGTGTAAGAACACACGAGACTAATTCATCCAGCATAGAAATGAATACGTATACATAGCTTCTGGATGTGTTAGTTTTTTTTATATGCAATTGATATTTGCTGTTTTTTTAAGTTATGTGTGTATTGGTTTTGTACTGCTGATGCGGGGTTGTGTCTGGTTGAAAAATTATGCCAACCAAAAAACCACTCTCTTTGCCCCTCTCACCAACAAGCCGGCATGTTATGCCAGCACAATTGTTCTCGTGTTTGAAAGGCCTTTGAAATATTCCTTCGTTAGTTATTTTTTAAAACGATTGCATGTTCTAAGTATTTTATTAATTTTTTCGCCATCGAAGCAAAAACAAAGAAACCTGCAAAATAAGTGGGCAACAAAGTTGCACTTTAAAGGAAATCAAAATGCAAAAAATACGTGTACGCGTTGTTAAACCCATTAAACTGTCTGGCAGTGGTTCATAATATTAATACGAATATTGTGATTTTTGCTTTGCTACACCAGGCAATAGGTGATACTACATCTAATTGAACTGTTGTTACAAAATTATCTGTTTTTAATTTTGATACATTCACAAAGGTAATCAAATAATTAATATACATGCATACATATGCATGTGAATACATATCGCTCATTTACTCAAACAATGTCATAACTCAAAAAAAATAGTTTTTCAATTTTCACACAACTTAATGGAAAAAGAAAATTTTTTATTCAAACATTTTTGTTTTATTTTTAATAGACCCCAGGGGTCTAATCGTCGCTTTCGATAACGAGCTGATACGATCACGTTTTTTCAGTTTGAGATTATGGCATTCGATATCATACCATATTATTACATTGTTATATAGCGAATGCCATAATCTCAAACTGAAAAACTTGATCGAATGAGCTCGTTATCGAAAGCGACGATTAGACCCCTGAAAGATATATATATCGTTATCTTAAAGACGAAATAACCTATCTGCAGTTTTCAAAAGTTTACAGTAGAGGGAAAAAACGTTATAAAATTGGAACTATTTACAATATTGAAACGAAAATTACATATTTGATTAAAATGAAACCAGAAATATGTGTCGGTTGAGAAAATTCAGTTTTTCTAAGCACAGATTATGTTATGTCACTTAGGTTATTTGAAACTATAAAAATCTGAAACCAAATAACCTATCAGCAGTACTAATTAGTATGAATAAATAACAATTTCTTTAAACATATAAATATTATATATGTACATTAAAATAATAACTTAATGTTTGTTTACATTACACTATGCAACAAAATTTTGCACACATATGGGCAATTCCCTGGCGACGGATGTGACATATCTTTAGTGTTTTAAAGCAATGAAGGAGTAGTAGATTTAAGAAAATTTGTTTGGTGATGTCAATAATATAGTAAAAAGATATAAGAAAATATCAGCGAGGAACGGACGCGACAAAAATAGAAGTTATTTTTGTGGACTTACAGAAATATACATAATTCAGGGAAATTTTATGTAGAATTTTTTTTTTGTAAATGTGGAAATGAAGGCGAACGATGATCGTTTATGTGTAGATTTAAGAAATATGAAAATTTTGTTTTAATTTGTTTAAATTGTTAAAGTCAAATACGGACGCGATATTTTTTTCCCAAGAGAAATAAACGCAGTAACTTTGCTAATATCGATTGAACTTTAATTGAAAAGTAATTAAACAATAACAAATGCTTATTTACTGCTGAAGAAAATTAATAAATATTGATTTTATACGACGTATGCGGCACTAACGTGTAACTGGAAGCAAACTCAAATAACTTTTCTTATAAAAACCCCATTCTCCTTTTTTCAGTGAATGCGTAGGTTGTTGTTAGTAGAAAATTTGCAAATTACAAAAAAAAGAAAAATAATACAAATTACTTTAAATAATCGCCAAAATAAGGCTCAAAAAAATTTCAAAAATTTAAAACGCTTTTACAATTGTAAAGTATAGACTTTTATGCTTTATAATTAAAATAAAAACAAAAATTTCTGAGCAAAAAAAAAAAATTTTTTTTGGTTGACCTTTTCCTGGAATTACCTATATGCGTTGTGATATAGAGAATAATAATCCATAAAAAACTAAATTTTGAAATTTTTGCAGATGGGTTATTAGGTCTTTAAGATGACGATATAAATGTAGCATTTTTAATTTTTAAAATTTTTTGACCGAAATATACAACTTACACAAAATTTTTTTTGCCTGAGTATTTTTGCGACTATTTAAAATAATATTATTTGTAGTCTATATTTATGATTTGAACAGGCTAAAATTAATAGCGGCCAGTGGCAAAAATTAATAAAATATACTTAATAATAACAAACCAAAAAAGTTTGTCTTAAGTAGAACAAAAATAAGCAAATTAACTAACATGTTCATATTAGTACAAAACAAACGACAATGGCAAGACTGTTGTAAGTTTAGAGATGGCAAAATTGAGCTTTCATTACAAAAACGCTTTCAGCAAATTTAAATAATATAGTATAGTATATATAAATATAGTATATAAAGCAGAAATTTACATCAACTGAAACCACCCACCGTGGACCACTAAGGTTTAGTGGTCTTCGAAAACGGCTAGTTGTTCCGTTCAACTATGTGTTAGTCAGAATATTTACAACTAACTTTGGTGTTATTTGTTCATTAATAATTATCACATGTAATTTGGCTTTCAAAGCGATACGAACTTTAGCCTGTTCAAAGCATAAATATAATATTAGTTGTTTTTTGTAATTTGCAAGTTTTCCATTAAGAATTACCTTACTTACAAAAAGAAGGAGAGCGGAGTTTAAATATCTGATGTTTTTTGAGTTTAATTTTACTTACTTCATCTTAATGTACGTCCGTCGCCCAAAATCACTATTAACTGTTTTCAGCAATAAATAAGAATTTGTTATTGTCTTGTTTATTTATTTTTTTAAATTATAGTTCAAGCGTTAAAGTTACTGCGTCTTGTTCTCTTGGAAAAAATTATCGCGTCCGTATTTGTACTTTATCCAATTTAAAATATTAAAACAAAATTTTGCATATCTCATAAATCTACAAATATAAGGTGATCTTAACTTCCACATTCGCAATAGAAATTCTTCACAAATTTACTACATGAATTAACTACATTTATATAAGTGCACAAAACGAACTTCTATTTTTGTCGCATCCGTCCGTTTCTCGCTGATATTTGCTTATATCTTTTTATTATATTATTGAATACACCCACATTTTTTTTAAATATAGTGTTCTTATCTTTCTTCAAAGCACTATGAATATATGTCGAATCTTTCCATTACTTTCTTGTGTAAAAGTGTACGAATGTCGCGTTCGTCGCCCTAGAATTGCCCAGGTGTGTGCACTTATATGAATTGACTGAAGGCCGGGGCACAATGAATCCTTCATACGTTAAACTTCCGATTTTTCAACTGATATTAACGCAACGACGGAGGAGTTTGGCACAATGAGTACTTTATTGAGGGAAGCATTTGAACAGCTTCTATAGGTCGATTCTTCATTTTATTTATTAAATTCAATTTTTAGTATTTATTTCGTTTATTTCTTTTGTTTAATTTTATTTTATCAGACCATACCAAAAAAACCACCAATATCTGTCAAACTACTCAACGTATGCAAAAAGTTAAAAGTTGACCAAATTTTGTACTTTGCGTTGACGGAAACATACTGAATGTAACCGACCTCATAAGAAACCATGCATTTCAACTTAGCTGTCAGTTGAAAAAGGCGAAGTTTAACGCATGACCGATTCATTGTGCCCCGGCCTTAAAAATGTAATGAAATTCATATTCGTATTTACCAGAGAATGTTTTTAACTTATTAAATATTTTTAATTACAAATTCAGTGAATATTTAAACATGTGCAAAAGTGCATATTTATGTATATATATGTACATATATAGATACTTATATAAATACATGGATAGATATACTTATGTACATAATGCATATTATATTATAAAACAACTAATGTGAATATATTTTTGCCACGCTACCGGTATTTCGAAGTTCATGCTGCGCATGTACAAGATTTTTGGCAAAGTATTTACAATGCCATTTGCAAACGACTGAACGAACATCTTTAATGTTGACAATAAACAACTATGTATGTACCTACATATGTATTTATAAGAGGTGCAATGAAATAAAAGAAAATACCTACTATCCCCAGATACGCATTGAAACATAAAGGAGAACAATATCAATTATGTGAATGGCCACAAATGACTTTTACACACCATTCACATTTATTTTATATTAAAAATTGTTCTGTTCGTTGAATGTTGATGCGACTATTTCCAGTTTTAGTTTTTCGGCCAACAAACAAAACAGAAACGAAAAACAAGTAAGAGTGCTATATTCGGCTGTGCCGAATCTTATATACCCTTTACCAACGTACGTACATATATATAGTATACAGACACATACATACATACATATTTGTTTTGTGAAAAAATTTATCATTTTTTTAAAGTTTCCATCTTTGGAGCTGTAATTTTCTTTCAGAAGCATAAAATATATTCAATTTATAAAGAAAAAGAAAAAAATTGTTAGACCTATTTAATTTTACATAACACAAAAAGTGTGAGTTTTCCAACCCTGGAGTCATAATTTTGGATTTTTTTGATTATTGATACCAATCTAGTTCTTTAAAAAATACATAAAATATGTTAAGTGAAAAAATCAAAAACGAAATAAGGAAAAACTTAAGGTCAGATTTTGTAAATTCAAACGATTTTTTCGTTTTGAAATTTGTATGGAAAAAATATTTTTTGAAAAGAATTTTCGTTATTTTTCATACAAATTTGAAACGTTTAGAAACAAAATTTTTTACAAAATCTGCTTATTAGTTTCATTTAATTCCTTTAATATTAAAAACTTCAGTAAAGTGCGACTTTGAATCGCGCACGGCTTTTTTGAAGTTTTTTCTTCAGTTTAAACGATTTTTTCAGTTTTGTCGCTTTTTTCTCGTTTTGGCGATTTTTTTTCTGTTTTTGGAGGTTTTTTTTATTTTGGTGATTTTTTTCTGTTATTGGGATTTTCTTCATTTTGTAGATTTTTCTCATTTTGACGATTTTTTTTTCATTTTTGCGATTTTTTTCTGTTTTTGGGTTTTTTCTATTTAGGAGTTTTTTTTCTTTTTTTTTCATTTTGGCGACTTTTTTCTGTTTTTTGGGTTTTTTTCGTTTTGGCGATTTTTTTCATTTTGGCGATTTTTTTTCATTTTGGCGATTTTCTTTCATTTTGGCGATTTTCTTTCATTTTGGCGATTTTTTTTTATTTAAGCAATTTTTCCGGTTTTTCGCGATTTATTTTAGTCCTAGAAATTTTTTTTAATATGGCGATTTTTTTCTGTTTTTGGGTTTTTTTTTCATTATGGCGTTTTTTCCTGCTTTGGGGTTTTTTTATTTAGGCGATTTTTTTCTCTTTTTTGGCGATTTTTTTTTCATTTTGTCGTTTTTTTCCTGTTTTGGGTTTTTTTCATTTTGGCGATTTTTTCATGTTTTTCGCGATTTTTTTCCGTCTGGCGATTTTATAGTTCCTTGATTTTTTAGTTTTACCATTTTTGAAAATTTCAAGAGTTTTGCTTTTACGGTTTCCAAGATACAGCAAGTTGTCAAAATTGCATAGTCAAAATTGCATTAACTGATGGAACACCCTTTAATTTAAATTTTTTGAAATTTTAGTGTTAATTTTTGTAGTCTGTATAAAAATACACTAACCTTACAAATTTCAAGTGTATATACATATAATTGTATGTATATTACATGGGATTTTAGAATTTTTCGTTGTTCGTTTTGGAACACCCTTTAATTTCCAATTCTCATGTATTTGTTGTTGTAGCGGCCAAAAGTCTACACACTGTGTCCAAATTTCAGGTCTGTAGCTCTTACGGTTCTCGAGAAAATACTAATATAGTTTTAGACATAGTTAATTTTACATAACACAAAAAGTTAAAGTTTTCCAACCCTGGAAACGTCTTTTTAATTTTTTTTATATTTTTTTTTATTTAAAATACCAATTTTAGTCGTACTGAAGTGTAAAATAAATTTATTTATTAAAAAAAAATAAAAATTTGTTTTCGGTAGTTACTTTTATATGGCAAAATATAGTTTACGTTTTCCAGCTCTGCAATCGTCTGCCCGATTTTACTGAATTTCAATACCAATCTAAGTTGGACCATTTCTGATACATCAGTCCAAGAACGAAGTCTCTAGCTTTTCTGGGAGCTTCGGAAAACCGATTTCACGTACACCGGACGGACGGACGGACGGACGGACGGACAGACGGACATCGCTTATTCGTCATCACCCAGAATATATATATTTTTTTGGTCGCAAATTAAAATTATGGAAATTACACACGGAATGACAAACCTATATATACCCTTTTCCATTTTTGGTAAAGGGTATAATAATCATTATAGATAATGTTATTCCATATACATACGTAATACTTTTTTTGTCTGTAACTATCAGAATGTTGAAGTACATATGTGTAAAAGCGTAACGAGAAGTTTTAAAAAATCACATCTTTTGATGTGATTAAACCCATTTTATTTTCTTGGGTTTGATCATAGGTTTGTGTCTAAAGTCAACCCAAGTCCACTCATGAAGAAAGTGTAAAACTCGGTAAAAAAAAAACGAAATATATATTTAAGTACATATGTACAAGTATGTATGTATGTATGTGCGAAAACAATTGTTTGAAGAAGATGATGAAAACATGAACATTTCATGAGGCTTGTATATTGAGTATACACTGGACGGAAAACTTTCATTTGATCAATGCATTTTTTACGAGCTAACGTAAGAATTCATTGTATTAATGATGAACTTTATGCATATAATGAAAACTTTCTATAAGTTAATGAAAAATTTCATTCAAGCAATGAAGAATTATTAACGATGCTACTTCATTAGCTGAATTAATGTCACTAATTATAAACCAATACAAATTTAAAAAAAAATTGTTCATTTATATCCATTTAAATTAAGTCCATTTTCAACTTCCTGTACCTTGGAACAAAAAGTGTACTATTTAAAATATTTTTACTATTTACAATTTTTTTTGCACCATGAAATTTTTGTACTATGTTACTAACTGCCATAAATTAATAAAATTATAAAATAATAAAAATGGTTTAAGACTGCCAAGTTTAATTTTTAAATAGGCTGGATTTCAGTTGGAGCACTCTGAATTGGTTTAGAATATCTTGAATATGGATAGGGAGGAATTCAATTTTTTTTATATATATAAAGGCTGCTCATGACAAAAATGCCCCCAATTCTAACAGATAATATGATCATCCCGCACCATCAATTTGGTTTAAAAAGTCAGTATAACATCATTGAACAAACACATCGATTGGTTCAATTTATAAGGAGAACATTTGAAGAAAAGAAGTATTGTTCTACCCACTTTATTGATGTTTCTCAGGCATTTGATAAAGTGTGACATGATGGCCTAATTTTAAAATTAAAGACTTATCTCACAAATTACATTCTAAGACTTTTGAAAAGTTATGTTCTTGCCCGTAAGATTACTGTTGTGGAGGGAGACTTCATGATTGTGCCCGAATCTATATCTTCCAGTGTTTCAGTGGGGAGTATACTGGGGCCTGTTTTGTATTTGATTTATACTTGTGATATGCATCTGATCAGTAATATCTACACTTCTACATTTGTCGATGATGCAGCCTACCTTAGTATACAGGAAAACCCTCTGGAGGCAACCCGATATTCAGGAACATAAAACACAGCTTGAACTTACGGAGAATAAAAGTAAATGAGCAGAAGTATGTACAGGTAATATTTGCTCTACGAAAAGATACTTGTTCCCCCATTAGAATCAACAGTAAAGTTGTTCCTCAACATTCACATGTGAAACACCTTGGTATACACCTTGATCGACGGCTTACACGGAAACAACATATTCACTCAAAGCATACACAAATGAAACTAAAATTAACTCAGGTACATTGGCTGATTGGTATAAATCCAACCCTTAGTCTAGATTGTAAGCTTTTGATATACAAGTCGCTTTTGAAACCTATATGATGCTAAGGAATTCAACTATGGGGCACTACTTAAGCTTCAAATGTAGCGGAAATCTAACGAAGGCAAAACAAAATTTTACGGTTAATAACATCAGCTCCATGGTACATAAAAACCTCAAATTGACATCGTGATTTAAATATACCACAAGTAACTGAAGAAATTGCAAAATACGCCGGAAAATATTTAACAAAACTCGAGTCACATCCTAATCCTCTTGCTCGTAATATTTTGAACTTATCTGGACACATCCGCCTAAAAACGAGGGACACAAGGACTCTAAAACTCAGCACCCCAAATGAAAACCAGTTCAAAGAATACTCTAAATTTAACAATACCAGTGTTCATATGTATGTAAAGGAATAAAAGTGGTTTATGCTTTATTAATACTCGTAATTAAATGTATATACATACATTAAAGGCCTATACAAGACCACTTATAAGACCTTTCAGGACATGTGAGATTTTTCAAATGCTTTACTACAGCGAAATATTCTAAAACAAACGCTAAACAACACTGTTGGCAAGACATGTTTCAGTTGTTTGTCTGGCCAACAGTGTTATTTAGCGTGTGTTTTAGATTATTTCGCTGTAGTAGCGATATATTTTTTCTGGGTGTATGTAATATGCAAAAATACATGGTTTGCCACTTTTCATATAAAAATTAACTGCCATAAAACCTGCAAAATCATTTCGTAGCCACTGACATTACTCTAAGATGATTTCTTTGTTTTGTATATTCAAAATATGTAAATATTCACTACAAACACAAAAAATCAAAAATCAGGAAAAAAACATAAGAAAATAAATATATTCTGTGCCTCGTTTCTGTAAGGAATGTGAGAAATTGTTATCATCCTGTGAAACACAGGGTGAGTAAGAAAAAAACTGCATTTGTTGATATGTTTTGTAAGTTTATATAAGTTTTTATGTGAGTAACCCTGTGTAAAATAGGACAACAAATATAATTATTTAATTCTTCTCGATGCGAGAACTTCTCACAAGTTACAGAAATGGGGTACTGAATTCAGACGTTTTTTTTCTAAATAATTAACGTATGTCATTTGTAATCTATGGTTCTAAAAGCATCTGAAGTAACTCATTTACCTGCCTATTAAGACTACTTACAGCAGCAAATGTTAACTCTTATTCGGAGTCAGAGTTGCCTTTGAAAATTTCAAAGAAGGGTATTTAAGAAAAAAAGGGTTAAAAAAGGGTATTAAAGTAAAATAGGGTAAGTTTTTTGAGAACAAACAAAATAACGTTTATTTCAATTTAAAAAAAAACAAACATGAATTTTAACAATTAATTAAATACATAAAACTAAAATACTTTAATTATAAATCAATGTTAACCCTCTTACCAGCGAGATCGTAAAAATTATCGCATGAAGCTAATATTTTTTTTAAGTTTATATAGGAAAAATAACCGTAATTTTTAATTTTCTGATAAAAACAACATTTGGAACGAACGCCAGGTAAAGGAGAGTGAACACCGTATGTATACGGTCTTGCCGGTTTGCAAGTAACTAAAAATCACATTTAAATTTTATTTATAAAAAGTTTTATTAAGACTAAAGATGCAAGTAAGTTAAAATACATATTTTTTTAATTATGATACTCCCAGAAATAATTTACATTTGTAATCGGCGATTTGGGTATCAGATTTTTTGCAATATTTGCACTATTTATTGGCTTTTCTGTCGACCAAAACAGTAATATGATCGACACCATCGAACCGAATATCGCCAACTGGACGAGCAGTCTCGTAAAATTTTTGAGCATATGATTGCCTTACGGCATACATTTTGTTAAGTTGACACAAAGGTATAAATTAAAAAAAGGGTAATAAAAAGTATCATTGGCACGAAAAAGGGTAAAAAATTATACTTTAGTATCACAACGGCAACGCTGCTCGGAGTAAAAGATTTCATTTTCGATTGTTTCGATCTTTGCCCCTTTCCAAGTATTCTTCCAAAAACCTACAGAATTCTCCACTGGGAAAGAGAAAAATATATTCCAGACAATATTTATACAAATTAGATTCGAAAACATTCTTTGTTCGATGTGCTTTCATCAACTTCTTCGCCAGTTTGCTAATGAAATTTTGATCTGCTACTTTATTTGTACAGCTGTCATATGATTAAAATGTAAAATATATCAGCATCATTCTTCTTTTTATATCCTTATCAGCTTATCGATGGTCTCAAGTAGAAATGCCCTAACTCAAATAATTGTAACTTTACAGGAGAAGGAAAAACATAATAGAAACTGTAATATTCACAATGTAAATTTTTTATAAAACTGCTTGTAAAAGCATAATTTTTTACACTATTGCAATATATTTTTGTGAGAAGGTGTATTTGTGTGAAATGTATTGGAATCACTGAAAAACTCAGTTTCGGAAAAACACGAGTTAGGCCATTCTACCTGAGACCATCGATATTAATCATTCAACATCCCCTTTTGGGGATTGACATTGCAACCTAAAGATTCGCTATGAAGTGCTTAGGCCAATATCGGCGGCTGATTTCGTAAATATTTAATAATTAATATGTTATAGAATATAACGACAAAAAAATTGGAGCGAGTGCTGGTGAAATTCACTTTCAAAAGTCTAACACAAATCCCAACACATATACAATTCCAGAATGATGGTATACATTTTAATTTTCAACTCGACATCAAGAATTGAAAAAAAAGACATATGTATCTCTATTATATACATACATATGTACATATGTATATAAAACCAACTAATTAATAGTACATAAAATGGTAATAAGGTAATGCATTAACCTCTTAAAACCATACACAATTATCGATTCGTTTTTTATTAAAAATCAAATTAAGCAATTATTTCTGTTTAGCAATACTGCAATGCACTGCAATGTAGTGATAATATACAAATATACGAAAACAAAATGTAAGACGTTGTGCACGGTGGGGCCTTGTCATTAAAAACCACAAAAATTTTATATTTTTGTATCATTAAAAACAAATTCTTTTTCGCGCTAAATTTGGCATTGTGCCCATAGTGAAACGCCTCACCTCATATTTTTTTTTTCAAATCAAGTTAGGGCGTTTTTATGTTAACAATACGCCTTGAAGTATAATCCTACTAAAAATGATCTCTATTTATGAATTGTAAATAAAAAGAATAAAGGCCGGGGCATAATGAATCCGTCATGCGTTAATCTTCGCCTTTTTCAACTGACAGCTAAGTTGAAATATATGGTTTCTTATGAGGTTGGTTACATTCAGTACGTGTCCGTCAACGTAAAGTACAAAATTTGGTCAACTTTTAACTTTTTGCGTACGTTGAGTAGTTTGACAGATATTGGTTAGTTTTTTGGTATGTTCTTTTTTTTTTTTTTATGCATGATTTTTATTTATTGTATCTTCATATATGAACTAACAATAAGTATTCAAATCTTAAATCTAAAAAATATAATTAGGCCCGACCAATGTCGGACATAAGCTTAGTAGTAGTTATATATAATACATATGTAAGTAGTGATAATCAAAAGGAAAAAAAAATAAAAGTATTTTCAAGAAGTCCCATCTGGAGTGCTGTGAATAAGAGCCATTGTGTCCCTCTTTTTTAGGCGGATGTGTCCAGTACAGTTCAAAATATTACGGGCAAGCGGATTAGGATGTGACTCGAGTTTTGTTAAATATTTGCCAGCGTATTTTGCAATTTCTTCAGTCACTAGTGGCATATTCAAATCACGATGTATATTTGAATTTTTGATGTACCATGGAGCCGATGTTATCATGCGTAAAATTTTATTTTGCCTGCGTTGAATTTTCTCTACATTTGAAGCTGAAGCAGTGCCCCATAGTTGAATTCCGTAGCACCATATTGGCTTTAAAAGCGACTTGTATATTAAAAGTTTACAGTCTAGGCTAAGTGTTGAATTTCGACCAATCAGCCAATGTACCTGGGTTAATTTAAGTTTCATTTGATTTAACTTAGAGTCAATGTGGTGTTTCCATGTAAGTCGTCGATCAAGGTGTATACCAAGATATTTCACATGTGAATGTTGAGAAACAACTTGATTTTTAATCCGAATGGGGGAACAAGTATCTCTTCGTAAAGTAAATGTTACTTGAACACACTTTTGTTCATTTACCTTGATTCTCCATAAGTTTAACCAAAGCTCCATCTGGCTAATGTGTTCCTGGAGTTTGCGGGATGCCTCATCAGGGTTTTCATGCATACTAAGGCAGGCTGTATCGTCGGCAAATGTGGAAGTATGGATACTACTGCTCACAGGCATATCACAAGTATAAATTAAATATAAAACTGGTCCCAGTATACTCCCCTGTGGCACACCAGATGAAATTGTTTCAGGCCTACTTGTAAAGTCTCCTTCCGCAACAGTGAACTTACGGGAAATAATGTAACTTTCCAAAAGATTTAAAATGTTTATTGGTAAGTAAGTCTTCAATTTTAAAATAAGGCCTTCATGCCACACTTTATCAAATGCCTGGGAAACGTCAATAAACAGCGCAGAATAATACTTTTTTCCCTCAAAAGTTCTTCCTATAAATTGAACTAATCTGTGAGTTTGTTCAATGGTGCTATGCTGACTTCTAAAACCAAATTGATGGTCTGGTATGCACCCACTACTAATTAGAATTGGGGACAATTTTGTTTTGAGCAGTTTTTCGAAAAGCTTTGACATTGTAGATAGTAGACTTATTGGCCTATATGACTCAGCCTTTGTTATATCTTTGCCCGGCTTTGGAATCATTTTAACCTTGGCAAGTTTCCAGTTGTGTGGATAATACTCCAGTCGTAAAATAGCATTAAATATGAATAACAGGATTCTCATTGCAATACGAGGCAAGTTCATCAGCATCTGATTACTAATTCCATCAATACCCGGAGCTTTCTTCGGATTGAGTTCGGCAATTAATTTTTGTAAATCACGCGTCTTAAACTTTATGTGTTGAGGGGGTAGAGCGACTATATTCGGGAAATCAGCAACACCAGTACATATATTTGGCGTAAAAACGGATTTTAAGTGTTCAGCAAATATTTTACCTTTTTCAGTATCGCTTCTTGCCCAACCTCCGGTAGATGTGCGTAGAGGTGGCTTATACTCAACGGGTGTTTTAAGCTTTCTGGCAGCGCGCCACAAGGAGTAATTACACGCCGGTGTAACATCAAGACCCTCCAGATAATTTTTAAGAGATGCAATTTTTTCAGATGCAAGCAACTCTTGGAGTCGTTTAGTGCACTCTTTAAATCTGATTTTATTTTGTGGTGATCTGTGCTGTTGCCATTCCCTTCTAGCCCTTCTTTTTTCACGTACGAGACGTTCAATGTCTGTAGAATAAATTTTATTAAACCCAATCTGCGGATGGGAGATAGTGGCATGTTCAGCAGCCTGTTTAATATTCTCGCTGAGATTGGCAATGTTCGATTCAATATCATCGGGTGTTCTAAGCGCAATGTTTTCCGTACAATGACTGCTGAGATATTTTTTGAACCCCAGCCAATTTACACGATTGATCATCTTCACATATGGGTCAGGTAAGTTACTTCTTAATGGGCTACAAATTGTGATGATCGTCGGGGAGTGATCGGACGAGAGATCAAGAGAAGCTTGAACTTGAATTAAATCCCTAGAGATATTTTTTATGACGCCAAAATCTATAACATCCGGAATTTTTTGTATGTCAGTAGGCCAATAAGTGGGCTCCCCACTCGAAATGACATCCAAGCCCATTTTTGAAATAGTGTTGAACAATGCTCGACCTCTGGGTGTAACAAGGCGCGAACCCCAGAATTGACAAAAGATCAAGATGATACATCTGACAATGGTGAATATGTAACCATTTACAGGATATGTACTTTACCACCATACACTACTCCGTACTTCTTTTTCAAGTCATAGGACGAATACGTTTGTATCAATTAGCCACCAAATTTTCTACAACCATATCTTTTCTCTGCGTGTTGCTACGATTTGATTCTAATATAAGATGCAAAAATACTTAAACAAGTGCTTGGAAAGATGTATTTTTCATGCAAAGTAATTATTAATTACACTGTGCAACAAGAAAAATACCAAAAAGTACTTCTACACAAAGAAAACAGATTCATTCAGACAATCGAATTTTTTGCCAATCGAAATTTTGCCTTTGCTACAACATCACAGAGCTCGGTTGCAAATCTTTTAATGGTTCTATTATCAAACCGTTCAGTACATTTAACTATCATTCAATTGCAACAACTGATTAATAGTCTTGTTTTTTAAATAAATTTAGATAGAAAATTTTTTTAGTTGCAAATACCAATAATTGGTACTAACATCCAATTCATAATATTTTATTCGGTTGTGTTCATCATTTCTGTTATTTAGTCATGGCAAAAACATTCAATCCGTTGATCTGATAAATTTAAGAATTGTCATAATCATATCATTATTACAATTTAGCTCTTACGTTAATGAACATGGATTGTTTTTGGATTCATAGAAAATTTATAGCGAGAGTCGAAATAAAGTTGATTCAAATAATATTTTATCGACCTTACCATTTCTGAACCAATCTTTTTTCTGGGTGTATAAATTTGGTGATGTATTATGGTCCCGTAACTAGGAAAAGACAAAGTTTAAAGTTCTGTGTTTAGATATTTTTGTTATATCTTTCCAATTTGAGATTTTGTCACGACTTAAGAACGAACATAAAATAATTAAATTTATTTTATGCGCACCAGTTATTTGAATCTCATCTTCAAGCAAGACAGATGGGAAACTGAATCTATATTTGGGGGGAGGGGTACTTCCCATACAAGGTAATTAGTAAGTACGTTCTATCTTGAGAGTTGTAAGAGTAAGAGTCGTGATTTAAAATTATATATACGCAACGGTTTTGTAATTATAGAGACTGCAATGAAGAAAAATATATTTTTTTTTGTTTGGCAAAACTTGATATTTTTAATTTAAAAAAATTATAAAATATCAAAAACGGTCAAAATAAATGCCTATTCAAAAAAAAGTGATTTTTGCAAGATTTGAGTTTTGAATAGTCTGTTGTGAATATTTTATTATAACTTGATATATACGGATCTACTTTTGTTAAAAGCTAATTTAAATAATTACAGCCTGGTTTATAAAACTTATTAAGACTTTATAAAGGTGCTTTAAAACCAAGTTTCACAAAAAAATTTTTTCTTATAAAGCCTTAATAATTTTTATAAATGAGGCTGAATTTAAGCAGTATTTCAACATAATTTTTTATATGCACAGAGAAAACAGATTTGCTGTGATAACCGAATTTGTAGCCAATCGAATTTTGTCGGTTCCAACAAATAACACACAATTCCGGTGCAATTAATGAGTATAGCCTTTGCCATAGTGAATTTTTAGAATAATTCAGTTATTGCTTTATAAACTTTTAATTGTAAGTATAGAAACAATTAATTGATACAACAAATATCCAAACGTAGTTGGTATTCCTTAAGGAATGATTGGATGACATTGCATATAAAAAACAATTTGTGCGGAATAAAAAAAGTTAAGTCCATTATTATATTTATCGGAAAATTTAAAAAATTTTGTAATTATCGGACATATTACAAAGTTCAATTCCGTTCGGAATCGGAATTAAATCGACCCCATTTTTGTAGGAGATGGTGCCTACAAAAGAAAACTAAGATACGGAAATTTCTCAGGCGCGTTCAGACTGTGGGAGGCGGTACTTTGCTGGGGTATGCTCCGGCTGGGACTTGACATTTTAAGGTTTATTCAATTCCGATTCCGAACGGAATTGAGCTCTATCTGTATGTATTCTAAAGTGAAATGTGAACATTTTTGACTCCGCGTGACGCAATTGAAAGGTCCGTTGCCGGTTTCGGTTTTATTGCACATTTAACTTATCTCTAGAGACGTTTTATTGGAATACATAATTAAGTATTTGTTTCTCCAGCAAATTTTTCAACCAATATTTTTTCTATGTGTGCCTAAATGTTTCGACATAATAAGAGTTTAAGAAACTTATTTACAAAAACCTGTTAAGTCTGCCCAAAAATAAACTTAAGCTGTGCAATTGTGTATTATGTAAACGACAATTTTTTGCATTTTTGGCTTTCTTTAGATATTTTTAGACATACACACACTTATTTATTTTCATAGAAATATATAAACATGTTTTTAAATTAAAAATTGCTTGAAATTTTTTTATTTTATTTTTATTAAATGATGAGATTGTAAAAAAAAGCTTTCAGCAAATTAAAATACAATTCACATATTCCATTTGCATAAAAGTTACGTACATAAAGCAGAAACCTACATCATCTGACATCACACACAGTGGACCAAACACAACAGAATGCTGATGATGAAGGTTTAGTGGCCTTCGAAAACGGCTAGTTGTTCCGTTCAACTATGTGTTGTTAGTCAGAATATTTACTACAAACTTTGGTGTTATTTGTTCATTAATAATTATCACATGTAATTTGCCTTACAAAGTGATACGAACTTTAGCTCGTTAAAATCACAAATATAGAACTTTGAAACTTATTTGCTGGTGGTTCAGCGATATCTATATGCATTTCATAGTTGCTGTAACAAATCGTCAGTAGACTTCAACCACATATTTTGAACAGTCGCAAACCTCTTATCTTATGTACAGACTTTCAAAAACTATTTGAGAATTCACAAATAACAATATTTTTGAAAATCACAAAAAAAAAATAAGCAGAGTAGGCTTAGAAACTTATACAAAACCCAGCAAATAATTTATATTCGATATGAATCTATTCTATTTTTCTACACCTTTATACAAAATTAGAAAGCCTTTGGATAACAATAAAAGTAATTATAAGGCAAACTGAAAAATAAAATCGAAATTTAACATTTAAGAAATTTATTATTCGAAATTTCAAATTAAAATAAACTTATGACAATAAGTCGAATAATAAATTTCTTATATATAGAACTTTTTGACATTTGCTTAAAATTTATATAAATGGGGCTTCATGAAACAAGTCTCACAAGTTTACCGAATTGAACAACTGGCAATTTAAAGAGTTCTCAAGGAAACCCTTAATAAAAAATAATAATGTGTAAAATGGAAATTTTTAATTATTTTTTAAATTCAATACAAATCACAAATACATTAAAACTATGCCTTAATTCTGTTCGACGACTGTATCGTCTGTCTATGGACAAAAAAATTCTCAGTTTAGATTTTTTAAAACAATTATTGTTTATTGTCTATGCTAGAAGGTTCGTGTGTTTGCTTTATGATTTATTCCAAATATTATATCCAACACATATTTTGTCATTTATTTTTCAAACTATTGTATAATACTTTAATTTATTTTGTATGTTTTAAAAACATGGCAATAATATATATATTTTTCATTATCAAGGACAACAACCACTTTGGAAGTATTAGGGAATTAGCCATACCTTAATTGAACTCTGCTATATCATATAGATATTGTTTTAAGAGTAAAAATTAATAAAATAAATTATAGTTTGAAAAACTAAAAAAATTAATAAAATAAATTATAGTTTGAAAAACTAAAAAACTCCCTTCAATATCAAACTGAAGAGATTATGTTATATCACTAGAAATGTCAAGAATCATTTAGACTATTTGATTTGAAATAAAATCAAAATAAAAATTAGGTTATTACCAAAATAGTCAAATACATATAATAAAAATTATTAAATAAAACAATTAAGAGTTCTATATTCGGCTGTGTCGAATCTTGTTTACCCTTTACCGACGTATGCATGTGTAGTATACAGATACATATATATGTACATAGGTACATACATACATATTTGTTTTGTGATAAAATGTATAATTTTTTGTTATAGTGCTTTTTTTTGTAGTAGGTGACTCTCGGTTTTTTTCGACTAAAGAATTTGCTTGAGTAAAGATGTTCCTAACACATGAAATATTTTTAACTGAAAAAAAAAATAATTTTTGGTTATTTTTTACCCAATTTTTTTCAAATTCCAAGAATAAAATAATTAAAATTTTTCTGGTTTTAATACGAGTACAAATTTATTTCTTTCTAAAATATAGAATATATTTAATTACCAAAGAAATAACTAGCTTTATTTAATTAGTTTTATATAACAAAAAAGTGTACTTTTTCCAACCCTGGAATCAGTCTTTTAAATTTTTTTTTTGGGTCCTTATACTAATCTTGTTCTTTAAAAAATATATAAAATATGTTAAGTGAACAAAGCAAAAAATAAATAAGGAAAATACTAGTTTTATTTAGTTACTTTAATATCAAATAAATTCAATAAAGTGCGACTTTGAGTCGCGCACGAAGGAATCCGTACGTTCGGTTTTCAAATTTTTTTTTAATATGGCGTTTTCTTGCGTTTTTGGATTTTTTTCAGTTTAAACGGGCTTTTTTTAGATTTGTCGCTTTTTTCCCGTTTTGGCATTTTTTTCGGTTTTGGCGTTTTTTTTTCATTTTGGCGATTTTTCCGGTTTTTCGCGATTTATTTTAGTTTTAGAATATTGTTTTTTAATTTGGCGCATTTTTTCGTTTTGGCGATATTTTTTTTTTATTTTTGGCGATTTTTTTCGGCTTGACGATCTTATAATTTTGGAATTTTTTGGTTTTATCGTTTTTAAAATTTTCAAGAGTTTGGCTCTTACGGTTTCCAAGATACAGCAAGTTGTCCAAATTACATTAACTAATAGAACACCCTTTGATTTCGATTTTTTAAATTTTGGTGTTAATTGTTGTAGTCTGTAAAAAAATACACACAAACTTTACAAATTTCAAGTGTATATACAATTGTATGTATAAAATTGTATGTATATTACATGGGATTTTAACATTTTTCGTTGCTCGTTTTGGAACACCCTTTAATTTTTAATTGTCATGTATTTGTTGTTGTGGCGAACAAAGGTCTACACACTCTGTCTAAATTTCAGGTCCGTAGCTCTAACGGTTCTCGAGAAAATATCATGTAACAGACGGACGGACAGCGTAGCGAAAACAATAGGGTTCCTTTTCACCTTTGGTGTACGGAACCCTAAAAAGTTTAAATTTTCCAGCTGTGGACCCGTGGTTTTATTTTTCTAATTTTCTATACCCATATTTTCTTTTTAAAACATAAAAAATATATATAAATTAAAATATAAAAAAAAATTATTAGACCTAGTTTATTTTATATATCACAAAAAGTGTACGTTTACCGACCCTGGAAACATAATTTAAAATTTTTCTGATTTCTTACACCAATGTTTTTCTTTTAAAAATGTAAGATATGTTGGTCTTATAGATGAAAAGGAAAAATTAGTTTTAATAGGTTATTTTTGTATTAAAAACGTATATATTGGAAACGTCTTTTTTATTTTATTTATATATTTTTATATTTTTAATACAAATTTTATTCGTACTTAAAAATAAAATAAGTTTATTTAACAAAAAAATAAAAAATGTATGTTATCTAGATACTTTTATATGGCAAAATCAAGTTTAAGTTTTCCGGCTCTGAAGCGGTCTACTTGATTTCGATGATTTTTAATATAAATCTATTTTGGACTATTTCTGATACACCAGTCCAAGAGCGAAGTCTCTAGCTTTTCTGGGAGCTTCGGAAAGCCGATTTCACGTACACCAGACGGACGGACAGACGGACATCGCTTATTCATCTTCCCTATTCATAAGGATTCAGAATATATATATTTTTTGGGTCGCAAATTAATATTATGGAAATTACACACGGAATGACAAACCTATATATACTCTTTTCCATTTTTGGTAAAGGGTATAAAAATTGAAATCAAAATATACCACCATATATTTATTATGAAAGTAATTATGTAGTTAGAATTTAAATTTAACTACCACAAGCACTTGCGTTTGTCAGTTCATATGTTTTACGTGTTAATGAATCAAACCATTACCATTCCTATCTATAGATAGGAATTTTCCTTTTATTTAGCAATTTTCTTTAAAATTTGAAAATAATACTACACTTTTGCATGAAAATAAATACAACAATATTGAACAATAAAGAAACATTCAACCAAATAGTTGCACAACAACACCCCTTTATTATTGATTTGTTTCACAAATACATACGTTGTTTGAAATGTGCGAATATGAATATAAAACAATAATCAAAACAAAAATATTGAATAATATTTTAATTCATATTTTCTGTTTATTATGTACAAATAAAAAATAAATTAAAAAATAATGAATAAATAAAATTATAAAGTGATAAATCAATTTTTTCAAGCTTTATTGGCTTCTTGGCAGATAAATTGTGCCAGTCGAAAGCAAATTAGTAGGTGAGTGGTTTTGACATTTGAGTTCGTATTGGTGATAGCTTTGTCGACGTAGCTGAACACTTACGTTTTCTTTGGACTTGCCATTCGAATTAATGTTCGTTGTTGATGAACCCAAATCAATTTTCATTACCTTAGAAAGCGAAAGAACGATATCATTGAACAGTCTGTAAATTTTGAAAGGGAGTTTGATATATGGGTCATTCTACGTTAAGAGGTCTTCTTTCCCCTAGCTAATAAAGTCTAGTATAATTTTATTTCTCTTCTTTGAAAACTCACATTAATTAGTAAAAACATTCCATTCAATAAGAATTGAAATTACTGAACTTAAGCCCGATCAAGAAATTATTTCTTATTAAAGTTCCTTTTCTTTCTTTGAAATGTCTTCGTCATCAATTGTGAAAACTTTTACATTGTAACAATTTTTATGGAGGGCGTTTGCTAAATCTTCCAGTGACAAAATGTCATTCCCAGCTCCAACAAGTCTATTCGGACGTCGCACCTACCCTATCAAATGCGCACTTGCCGTGACCGGTTTCGTGGTAATTCCACGTGAAGGTATATATTTTGAAAAAGTTAAAACACGTATAAAGTATACAGTGGATATGTGTTGGTTTAACGTAAAATAATATGCGTAAAGTCTCTACCCTGGCATCGGATGAAGTAGGGAAAATACGGAAGGTAAGAGACGTTTTCGTTAAAACGTAACACAATCAGAAAAGTATGAACTGCACAGTGGGGACTTTCGCAAAATAAATGGTAATATATCTGGAACTTCTAAACTGCTGATTGGATTTATATGAAACTTCGAACATCCGTAGAGGAGGACTAATGCTTTATAACAGATGTCTTGGCAGCCGTCTGGCTTAAGCTGGACAGGAGTTACAGTGGACCTAAGTTGACAACATGGGAGTAAAAAAAAATTCTGAGGCTTGTAACTTTTAGAAAAATTATCCGATTTTTTTTTTGCTTGACTTTTTTTTAGTATTTCACCTAGAACTTTTTATTCAATTGTTGGATTTTAAATTAAAAGACAGCATTAAATTTCAGATCAAATTTTAAATAAAAATAAGTAAAAAACTTATTAATATCTGCAAGCTTGAAATCGGGAAATGACAAAGAATTCAAGGTTTTAAAATTTTTCTGAAAAAGGCACGTTTTTTAAGAAAAAGTATCTTCATTATTTTCAATTTTGTGAAAAACTTTGTTTAACACGTGCACTTTTAAACCACATAAAGCTAAAAACAATCTATTCAGAATATACTAAGAGCCAATTATTTTGTATTTTGGGCATGCACCTTACACTCAGCAGTGTCCGAAAATTGCCAATTTTAATTTTTTTTTGTGCCTATGCGCTTATAAAAAGTTGTGACGGTATATTTTGAAAGTTTTAAGTAAATCATTAAATTGTTAGAATAGTTTGCAACATGTTAAACTTTAATTTTTAACAGCCTTTTTATAAATGCGAACATGCGCGCAAATTTTCTGAAAAAAGTCAAAATTTTGGAAAAATTTTGTTTTGTACCATAAAAAATATATATAAAAATAATTTTCTTTTCTTATGTTGGCATTTTTAGCTTTCATATGAGTCTTTTTACTTCACCTGAAAAAATTATTCCAATATAAGTAACTGATCTCGAGATATTCCGATTGTAGGGTGCAATTCAAAAAGTATGTAGAATGCGCTTAACTTTTTTCCCTTTATTCACACATCAGCTGTTTAAAACTTTTATGAATTCTGAAATTCAACCTAAATAGAAAAACAAAAATAAATTTAGAATGTTATCCAATAAGTCAATGTATATTTTTCGCAATAAAAAATATTTATGATAATTATATCATATGATTTTCTATGTAAGTGTAGTTAATGCTAATAACAGGTAACCATTTAACGAATAACAACACACATTTTTAATGGATTAAAAAAACGTTTTCGCGCATTATTTTACAGCGCCATCGGGAGGTGCTACCTGATTATGCTACTACTTAAAATAAATAACACTTCACAGTACCATATAATTACACAAAATTAGCATTGCTGTATTGTATAAACAATTTGAAAAGTTTTATTTGTATGCTTTGTTTTTATTTTATTATAAGTTACCAATAGATAATCTATTTAATATTGCGCGATAACTAAGAAAAACTTTTTAACACTAAATAAAGTATTTATTTTTAAATTACATGTTTTAGCTATGTTAATTACCATCATTTTACAATTTATTTATTTTAATTATTTTTAAGAAAACAATCCGAAATATCGAAGCTTAAGAGGTTATTTATTTGAACTGCTTCACTGTCGTCTTTCTCTATTTCTTTAGTTATCGTTGGTAACCATTTCAATCGTATTGCTTGTAAAACTGGATCTGAGGATAACAATAAGTGAAGCATTAAATCATAATTTTCTGCTAATTTTGAACACTTTCGACTATTAAATATAATCTGTACTGATTTACATCTTTGTTCTTTTCTTCTTGAGCTTCTTCTGTAAGTTCTTTCAGAGGTAGGATGTTGGTGTCAATGATTTCTTTTCCATGAGATAATACCTTATGTACAGTTGGCGTCATCAATCTCCATGGATATAAATTTTTTATCAGTACTTTGGTTTCATTAGCAAAAGCATCAACTTTTTCTGCATTGATTTGCTTTTTACTGTTAATAGTTGCCAGTATTATTTTGAAGTTCCTTATTAGTTTTTTATCCAAGCCGGTTATCAAGGATGTGGTCTCAGGATCCTCAAAAAAGCGTCTAGCAGTATTTCTATTATTCGAGCTACCATAACCGTTAATTGGCTTATCAATTATAAGCCCATGCTTTCTAAATTCATCTGGTATCCTTTTCTTCTCAGTTCTTCTTGATATTTTTATATTTTATATCATATGATAGATGCAAGCAATACTCCATAAATCTAATGCGAGCATGAAGTGGGGAAATTCCAAATTTAAGGTCTACCTCTTTTATAGTTTCATCAGATTTATCTTCAAACTGAGAGCTCTTTTCCCACACCCAGAAAAAAAAATTGGTTGGAAAATGGTTAGGCCAACAAAATATCATTTGCATAAACTATATTTCAGTTTACGCAATCAATTTTCTGTTAATCCAAAAAACAATCCATGTTTATTGCCATGAGGGCATAATTGTAATAAAGATATGATTCTGACAATTCTTAAATTGATTGCATCAACCGAGCTATGCTTTTGCCATGAATAATTTATTGATTGGTTAACACAACCGAATAAAATATTATGAATTGGATGTTACTACCAACTTTTGGTATTGGCAACTAAAAAATTGTTCTATATTAAGGTTAAAATAAACACTTTCTATCAGTTGCTGCAACTAACTATAGGTTGAGCTTACTATCATAGTTTATACTCGTTGCAGCAAATTAAAAATTAGCTTTTGTGACTTTCAAAGATATTATGATTTATGAATTCTCAAATGGTTTTTGAAAGTCTGTGCATAAGATAACAGGTTTGTGGCTGTTAAAAATGTGTGGTTGAAATAAATAAATTTCAATTAAAAATAACTTATGACAATATGTTAAATAATAAATTTCTTAAATTGTATATTTTTATTTGCGTTTATTGCTTATTTTATTTCAACAAGGAAGGCCAATTTTTCTTTCACAGGTACCAATTATGATATTGTTTCAGTTATACTAACAACATTTTCGGTAGCAAGAATAACTTTTTTTTTTCAAATTCCATACTGTTAATCAATTTTTTCTGTTGCTGCAACTATTTGTTTAAAGGTTATAATTAAAATATAGTGGTACCACAAGAAAATTGCAGTCTTTATACCAGAATTTTATATAGTTGGTGCAACCACCAAAATTCGATTGGCAACAAATTCGATTGTCTTAACGAATCTGTTTTCTCTGTGCACATATTTTGCATTTCCAGTATGACTTGGTATCCGTTAGGGCATAGGCAACTTTTCCATCTGTCATAGTCAAATGTAAATCAAATGTGACATTTATAATGCAGTCAGAAATTGTTACTGAAATGCTTGGTAAGTTCCTTATTTCTTCTGATATAGTAACCACAATATTTTGAGTTTCATTTCTATTTTCTTTCATATATTCCAATTTTATTGGTCGACATAATAACTTTGATGCAGGCGTCCTATTTATCCATACGTCTTCAAATGCAGGTACAGTGGATGATGATGATGAATTTGTATATAAACGCATTCTAAGAGGTACCAACGTAGACATAAATTTCGATGAAAAAGATATATTATCTTCGCTTTGTTGTCTATATTCAGAAAATCCAGTAGTTGCACCACAACCCTATTTACAAATTAATACTAGCTCGAACTTGTGGCATTTACTTATGTCTTCTTTGCTAAAGGTTGAAATTATCCTAGAAGCAGTATTTCGAGGAGACTGGATAACTCAATAGTGGCGCCCGTGCTATTAACGTTCGATACCGATGGCCAAACTACATCATTTGTTGCCTTCAATGACTTTGTAGATGGCGAATTTCCCCATTTCTTTTCAGTCATAGTTTTTCTTAATACTTCATATTTATTCCTTGTTGAACCCAAGTTTAGAATAAGGGCTAATGCATCTTTATTAGTAAAAATCTGTCTTAGATTTAAGCGTTGGTATGCTTTCCACGATACGTTGTATTCTATTTGGAGATGCTTTTGGAGGAGCCAACTTCTTTCGGTTTGTTTTTGGTTAAGGCACTTCTAAAGGCATCCTTTATAAGGCCAAAAGAGTGGTTTTCAATGAGGTACTCTTGCTTTCTCTTCTGGCTTCTTGGTTGAAGTTCCTCGTATAATTTATTAGGCCTTACCAATTATTTCATATAAATCTGTATAACTATCTCTGTTTTTAGTCATTGTTCATTTTGTTTCTGGAACTTAGTTTTATTATAATTTAATTCTTTAATTTTTCTTTCGTACGCTACCAAAAAGTTCTCTATTTTTTTAGTAGCATCTTCATTTAGTTTTAATCCAAATGAGTTGCCAATTATATCTGTGATTTTAGAACATTTTTCTTGGCGCAATAAGCTAACAAGAACGTATTCCCATATAAGTTTACATACCGTGTTATATTTAATACTAATCTACATAACAGTTCAATATAGAGTGATTATTCTTATAAAAGAACCCTGCGTTTTTATACAATACAGCATACTTTATAAGCGCCTTTGCTAATTTTGTCTAATTACCTGGTACTGTGAAGTGTTATTTATTTTAAATAGTAGCATAATCAGGTAGCACCTCCCGGTGGCAAAAAAAAATTTTTTTTGTTAAAAGTCAAATATCTTCTATGTTATGAGAGATACGAAAACACATCTACGGACATTATTTATTCCAAATGTTGAGCTTAGATCAAAACGCTTTATCTCATAAAAATCGGATAATTTTTCTAAAAGTTACAAGCCTCAGAATTTTTTTTGAATCCCATGTTGTCAACTTAGGTCCACTGTAACTCCTGTCCAGCTTAAGCCAGACGGCTGCCAAGACATCTGTTATAAAGCCTGAGTCCTCCTCTACGGATTTTCATATAAATCCAATCAGTAGTTTAGAAGTTCCAGATTTATTACCATTTATTTTGCAAAAGTCCCCACTGTGCACTGTAATGGAAAAACAAACTAACACGGTAAACTATGCTGAAATTATAATAAATTAACATTGCAAACAATCCTTTACGATAAATAACAAATAAATAAAACTAATCAGGGGAGATACATCAATCATTGACACGTTCGAGCGAGACGAGTAGCGTGGTCGAATTATCGGCCAAATGAGAGCACGCTATTTGCTCGCGCAAGGTTTATTGTTAAACTCAGTTAAAAACAAATGCCCTGCTATTAAAGTTTGCAGCGTCAATGCCTTTTTGCGGCATTTTTAAACCGACGAAAAATGTGCTGGGGAAGAGACTTAAAATACGAGGGACAAAAACTTTGTTATATTTTTAATAGAATATGCAAGTAAATTGATATTTTTTTAAAATAGCTATTATTTTTATTTATAGTACTTTATGTAACAAACAACGCTTAGATGTTTAATGAACTAGTAATGTGTAAAACTTCAAAGATTCTGCTACAGAATAGTAAAGGGACAGGCAATGGTAGATACTTTTTTCCTGGTAAACTAAGCTAATTTAGGTATTGCAATTTATTGGTAACAAAGTATAGTTTATTTATTATTAAGTATGTTTCATATTTCCGCAAATTTTCAAGTAATATAAGTATGTGACCTTCTCCGTTAAAAGGGACCTAGTGTGTCAAATAACGGGGTTGGACTTAAGAGTATATTCTGGTACCTAAAAGGGTGTAGAATAAGATGAAATGAGTTAGATTTCTGATAAAAATTTATTTACCCCATTAAAACGTACAAAACGAACTTAGGAAAATCTATCAAAATGAGAAAAACTTTAAAATTTTATTTTTAGTTAATTTTAATTATTATTTTTCGAGCTGTATTTGTTTCTATATTCTTATGAATTGAACAGGCTAATGTTCGTATCGCTTTTTAAGCCAAATTACATGTGATAATTATTAATGAACAAATAACATCAAAGTTAGTTGTAAATATTCTGACAACAACCCATAGTTGAACGGAACAGCCAGCCATTTTCGAAGGCCACTAAACCTTCCTCATCAGCGTTCTTCTGTGTTTTGGTCCACTGTGTGAGGTGTCAGTTGATGTAGATTTCTGCCT
The DNA here is from genome assembly GCA_944452675.1 of Tachina lurida. Taxonomy (NCBI): domain Eukaryota; kingdom Metazoa; phylum Arthropoda; class Insecta; order Diptera; family Tachinidae; genus Tachina; species Tachina lurida. The sequence goes on along the minus strand of OX101752.1, from coordinate 112,123,152 downwards.
TATATACGAAAGAATACCTACAAGCAACATATATTGGCATTGAAAGTTTTTGTTCAAATTTCGTTATATCATCAATTTACTCCCCTCCCAGATTTTCAATCACTGAGAATCAATATGAGGATTTCTACAAATCTCTTGGACCTTGTTTTGTAGCAGCTGGAGACTACAATGCGAAACATACGTTCTGGGGTTCGCGCCTTGTTACACCCAGAGGTCGAGCATTGTTCAACACTATTTCAAAAATGGGCTTGGATGTCATTTCGAGTGGGGAGCCCACTTATTGGCCTACTGACATACAAAAAATTCCGGATGTTATAGATTTTGGCGTCATAAAAAATATCTCTAGGGATTTAATTCAAGTTCAAGCTTCTCTTGATCTCTCGTCCGATCACTCCCCGACGATCATCACAATTTGTAGCCCATTAAGAAGTAACTTACCTGACCCATATGTGAAGATGATCAATCGTGTAATTTGGCTGGGGTTCAAAAAATATCTCAGCAGTCATTGTACGGAAAACATTACGCTTAGAACAGCCGATGATATTGAGTCGAACATTGCCAATCTCAGCGAGAATATTAAACAGGCTGCTGAACATGCCACTATCTCCCATCCGCAGATTGGGTTTAATAAAATTTATTCTACAGACATTGAACGTCTCGTACGTGAAAAAAGAAGGGCTAGAAGGGAATGGCAACAGCACAGATCACCACAAAATAAAATCAGATTTAAAGAGTGCACTAAACGACTCCAAGAGTTGCTTGCATCTGAAAAAATTGCATCTCTTAAAAATTATCTGAAGGGTCTTGATGTTACACCGGCGTCTAATTACTCCTTGTGGCGCGCTGCCAGAAAGCTTAAAACACCCGTTGAGTATAAGCCACCTCTACGCACATCTACCGGAGGTTGGGCAAGAAGCGATACTGAAAAAGGTAAAATATTTGCTGAGCACTTAAAATCCGTTTTTACGCCAAATATATGTACTGGTGTTGCTGATTTGCCGAATATAGTCGCTCTACCGCCTCAACACATAAAGTTTAAGACGCGTGATTTACAAAAATTAATTGCCGAACTCAACCCGAAGAAAGCTCCGGGTATTGATGGAATTAGTAATCAGATGCTGATGAACTTGCCTCGTATTGCAATGAGAATCCTGTTATTCATATTTAATGCTATTTTACGACTGGAGTATTATCCACACAACTGGAAACTTGCCAAGGTTAAAATGATTCCAAAGCCGGGCAAAGATATAACAAAGGCTGAGTCATATAGGCCAATAAGTCTACTATCTACAATGTCAAAGCTTTTCGAAAAACTGCTCAAAACAAAATTGTCCCCAATTCTAATTAGTAGTGGGTGCATACCAGACCATCAATTTGGTTTTAGAAGTCAGCATAGCACCATTGAACAAACTCACAGATTAGTTCAATTTATAAGAAGAACTTTTGAGGGAAAAAAGTATTGTTCTGCGCTGTTTATTGACGTTTCCCAGGCATTTGATAAAGTGTGGCATGAAGGCCTTATTTTAAAATTGAAGACTTACTTACCAATAAACATTTTAAATCTTTTGGAAAGTTACATTATTTCCCGTAAGTTCACTGTTGTGGAAGGAGACTTTACAAGTAGGCCTGAAACAATTTCATCTGGTGTGCCACAGGGGAGTATACTGGGACCAGTTTTATATTTAATTTATACTTGTGATATGCCTGTGAGCAGTAGTATCCATACTTCCACATTTGCCGACGATACAGCCTGCCTTAGTATGCATGAAAACCCTGATGAGGCATCCCGCAAACTCCAGGAACACATTAGCCAGATGGAGCCTTGGTTAAACTTATGGAGAATCAAGGTAAATGAACAAAAGTGTGTTCAAGTAACATTTACTTTACGAAGAGATACTTGTTCCCCCATTCGGATTAACAATCAAGTTGTTTCTCAACATTCACATGTGAAATATCTTGGTATACACCTTGATCGACGACTTACATGGAAACACCCATTGATTCTAAGTTAACTCAAATGAAACTTAAACTAACTCAGGTACATTGGCTGATTGGTCGAAATTCAACACTTAGCCTAGACTGTAAACTTTTAATATACAAGTCGCTTTTAAAGCCAATATGGTGCTACGGAATTCAACTATGGGGCACTGCTTCAGCTTCAAATGTAGAGAAAATTCAACGCAGGCAAAATAAAATTTTACGTATGATAACATCGGCTCCATGGTACATCAAAAATTCAAATATACATCGTGATTTGAATATGCCACTAGTGACTGAAGAAATTGCAAAATACGCTGGCAAATATTTAACAAAACTCGAGTCACATCCTAATCCGCTTGCCCGTAATATTTTGAACTTTACTGGACACATCCGCCTAAAAAAGAGGGATACAAGGGCTCTTATTCACAGCACTCCAGATGGGACTTCTTGAAAATACTTTTATTTTTTTCCTTTTGATTATCACTACTTACATATGTATTATATATAACTACTACTAAGCTTATGTCCGACATTGGTCGGGCCTAATTATATTTTTTAGATTTAAGATTTGAATACTTATTGTTAGTTCATATATGAAGATACAATAAATAAAAATCATGCATATAAAAAAAAAAATAAAATATACGAAACTTTATTGCAAATGGAATATGTGAATTGGTTTGATTCATCGTATTTCAATTTGCTCATGTGTTTTGTAATGAATGCTCAAAGTTACCATCTCTACATTTACAATAGTCTCACCATTGTCGTTTGTTCCTTACTAACTATGCACATGTTTGTTAATTTGCTTATTTTTGTTCTACTTAAGACAAATTTAAAAAAAAAAATTTTTTATTTTTTGGTTTTAAATTGTTTTTTGTCAGTCCTCGAATTTTTTTGTAGCTTGGACTTTTTTTCGGTGTTTCGTGATCTGGTACTTCGATTTTCTTCCATTTGACAATTTCAGTTTTTTCTTTTTACGGCACTTTGACTTCAGCTTTCTTTTTCTCGTGATCCAAGGCTTCGATTTTTTTTCTTGATGGCAGGTTCAGATTTATTTTTCGATTTTTTTTTTCGCTGTGGGCTTACTCGGCTTAGGAGCTACAAAATCCCGTTTCTGTGAATTTTTGATTTTCAGTTAGTCCCGAAGTATTAGCAGCGACACTTTCAGATAACGTCATATCGATCTCATCATTGCCATAAACCGAGTCTAGTCTTTTAAATTAACATCAGCTTAATAACAAAATTACAAAAAAACCAAAATTGCGAAACAACTTTTGAGATATTGATAACACTCGTTATACAGTTAGCACAAGACTGAAGCGTCACTTTATTATTTTCCGTTTTTATAGTTACTTTTACAATGTGTATAGAGGAGCAACAATAACAAAGGTATTGTCGCGCTAAAAGCGAAAAAAATACGTCACCACATAGGCATGACGTCACCAAAGTCGGCACCCAATCATAACTAACCATACAAAATCGCATCTTCCAACTGAAGGTGTGTTCAAAGTTGTAATGCGTTATGAAACTTTAAATGCGTTTTTCTCAAAACTTCATTTTCACACATTAGGTCCCTTTGCACGAGAAGGTCACATATGATTTTTTGATGTTGCCGATGATAGTGCCTCTTAATGTAGAAATACCCATAATACCAAGACAACTGAAACTGTTGAACTTGTGTTTGTTGGGAAATTTTTGAATTGTTTTTTGTTGATCTTTTTACTTGTCTACCACTGACTAAGAGGTAAAGAAAGAAAGAAATAATCAAAATCAAAATAAATGGTAGTTTCTTCAGATGTTTGTTGATTTGGTTCCAGACGTCGTCGAGTTTTGCAAATTGACTGAAATGAGTCAATGCATGAACTGGAAATGGTGATGACAATGTCTGTGATAAGAAAAACATGTGCTCAACCAGTTTCAAATAACACATTATATAAATAATAACCACTCAGAACTTCGAACCAAATTAATTCCAAAATACTCTACATAATTGCTTCCGAGCACTAACGTAGTTTTATCATCCGAAGGATAAAAAAAATATTAAAATTAAAAACAATTTTTTGCAATTACATAAATATAAATACAAATATCCAAATTTCATTACCATAGTCATTACATATGTATATTATTATATATACATTATATATATTAATTAACTGAGTGTCACACAAGGTACCAGTAAACGGTCCTCGATGAACTCTGTGCTTATTTCTATAAATAGAAAATTTCCCTTTTTTCAGGATATTTTTAGGAAGAAATATATTCATTTCACCTATTTAAGTAACATTGAAAGACCTTTTTATGCTCTTCGTCTTTCATTTATTTATATACATACAAAAAAGTAATATGACTAATTTTGTAATATCAATTAAAATATTTGTAATATCAATTAAAAAATTAATTGAATTTTGACCTATAAGCAATTTGATAATATCAATTAAGTTTTTCCACTCAAATTAATTAATACTATTAAAAATTTAATTGAATCAATTAAATTATTAATTGAAAAGATTGATTGGTGAATACTTTTTTCTGTGTATGACAATATACAAAGAAATTCGATGAAAGAAACTTTTGTTTACATTTATTTGATCATTCTGGCCTCAGAAGTCGGGGCAAGCTATTTAACTAAATATGTATACATACATACAGCGCACCTTTCATTCTGATCAAATTATGAAATATCTAAATGCAACGAAAGAAATTCCTAAAGGATTCGGTCGCGGTCAGTAATTTGAAAATTTTGATTTTACATATGTTACTTGTGAGTAACATTTCGTGTTAAAAAACATTTTTTTTAGATGCCTTTCGAAAAGAAAAAATTCAAGTATTATTTTATGTAACGAGAAATATCTCTGAAACTAGAGGGGCTAGAAAATAAATAAGCCTATTTTTGTAATCAGCAAACAAAAATACATGGTCAAAAAAACTTATAATCAAAAAATTTGCTAGGACTAAATTAAAAACACACGATTTTTAACATCCTTGCAATAATAGTCAGATACCCTCACCCAGAAAAAAGATTGGTTGGAAAATGGTTAGTCCAATAAAATATCATTTGCATAAACTATATTTCAGTTCACGCAATCAATTTTCTGTTAATCCAAAAAATAATCCATGTTTATTGCCATAAGGGCATAATTGTAATAAAGATATGATTCTGACAATTCTTAAATTGATTGCATCAACCGAGCGTATGCTTTTGCCATGACTAATTCATTGATTGGTTAACACAACCGAATAAAATATTATGAATTGGATGTTGCTACCAACTTTTGGTATTGGCAACTAAAAAATTGTCGTTCTATATTAAGGTTAAAATAAATACTTATTGTCAGTTGCTGCAACTAACTAGAGGTTGAGTTACATATCATAGGCTGAGTTTTTACTCGTAGCAGCAAATTAAAAATTAACTTTTGTGACTTTCAAAGATATTATGATTTATGAATTCTCAAATGGTTTTTGAAAGTCTGTGCATAATATAACAGGTTTGTGGCTGTTCAAAATGTGTAGTTGAAATAAATAAATTTCAATTAAAAATAACTTATGACAATATGTTAAATAATAAATTTCTTAAATTGTGTACTTTTATTTGCATTTTTTTTGCTTATTTTATTTCAGCAAGGAATTCCAATTTTTCTTTCACAGGTACCAATTATGATATTGTTTTAGTTATACTAACCATATTTTTGGTAGCAAGAATAACTTTTATTTCAAAATCCATACTGGTAACCAATTTTTTCTGTTGCTCCAACTATTTGGTTAAGGGTTATAATTAAAGTATAGGGTACCACAATCAAATTGCAGTCGTCAGACCAGAATTATATGATAGTTGGTGCAACCGCCAAAATTCGATTGGCAACAAATTCGGTTGTCTCAACGAATCTGTTTTCTCTGTGCTGATATACTCATCAATATGAATCTATTTAAATGAAATGGATTTTTGTGTAGATTAATAATCTGGAAATTATTTTTAAGTTTTGAGTACTATTCTTCATATATTAACGGAATAATACAAAAAAAAGGTGCAAATTATGCAAATCACAAATGTCCCTATATCTTCAAGGCTAGAGCTGAAAGAGAAAAGCTACTGACTCCCTGATAATCCGGAGACAAAAACACATAAGAATCGCCCACTTTTATTTAAACATAATAAAAAAAACACTATTTGTTGTGCAGTGTAATAGATATGTATCAAAAACGAGCTATTGAAATAGTTCGATACAAGTCTACCGTACACAGAGAAAACAGATTCGTTGAGACAACCGAATTTGTTGCCAATCGAATTTTGGTGGTTGCACCAACTATATAGAATTCTGGTATAACAACTGCAATTTTCTTTTGGTACCACTATATTTTAATTATAACCCTTAAACAAATAGTTGCAGCAACAGAAAAAATTCGTTAACAGTATGGAATTTGAAAAAAAGTTATTCTTGCTACCGAAAATGTTGTTAGTATAACTGAAACAATATCATAATTGGTACCTGTGAAAGAAAAATTGGCCTTCCTTGTTGAAATAAAATAAGCAATAAACGCAAATAAAAATATACAATTTAAGAAATTTATTATTTAACATATTGTCATAAGTTATTTTTAATTGAAATTTATTTATTTCAACCACACATTTTGAACAGCCACAAACCTGTTATCTTATGCACAAACTTTCAAAAACCATTTGAGAATTCATAAATCATAATATCTTTGAAAGTCACAAAAGTTAATTTTTAATTTGCTGCAACGAGTATAAACTATGATAGTAAGCTCAACCTATAGTTAGTTGCAGCAACTGATAGAAAGTGTTTATTTTAACCTTAATATAGAACGACAATTTTTTAGTTGCCAGTACCAAAAGTTGGTAGTAACATCCAATTCATAATATTTTATTCGGTTGTGTTAACCAATCAATGAATTAGTCATGGCAAAAGCATACGCTCGGTTGATGCAATCAATTTAAGAATTGTCAGAATCATATCTTTATTACAATTATGCCCTCATGGCAATAAACATGGATTGTTTTTTGGATTAACAGAAAATTGATTGTGTGAACTGAAATATAGTTTATGCAAATGATATTTTGTTGGCCTAACCATTTTCCAACCAATCTTTTTTCTGGGTGTATACATATTAACCAATTTAGATAAAGCTGTGTATTGGACTTGTTTATGGAAATATATAAATATGTACGTATGTATGTACTAGTGATGTAACGAATGTCAAATTTTGATATTCGCGAATACAAATGCGAATATTTGAAACGATATTCGTGAATACGAATACTCATATTATATGTTAAATTTATAGCCATAAAATTGGGGTTATGCTTGCGCCTGCAAAATTAAGTGTGAAAAAATTGTTAGGAAAAACAACTTCATACTCTTGTTGGAGTACTTTAAAGTTAATAAAATCTACCCAAAATTTTAATGATCGTCATTAAATAGCATTTGAAAATGATACAAAGCACAAATTTCTATAAAAAATTTAATGAAAATTTATTTTTAGCCATTTATTTAAATTTCGTTTAGAGTTTATGCATTTATTTATTTATTTTTTTTTGGGAAAATATTCGTATTCGCCTAAATTTGGCGATACGAATGTCTAAAAATGGCCGAATATTCGGCAATTCGAATACGAATACGAATATCCGTGCATCACTAGTATGTACAGATGTTCCCTAACATGCTCTGCCACATCTTTAGACTTGTGTCCAACAGTTCTTTTTGAACTAGTTCGTTCAGTTGGACATAAGTCCGATCAAAAACATCAATGTAAATTAAATGGGTTTGAAACAACTTTTGATTCAAACGCTATCAAACTAGTTCAAAAAGAACTGTTGGACACAAGTCTACACATCTTCATGCGCGGTCAACATGTTCGATAGCATGATCGCTGTGTAATAGACACTTACAACCAATTTTGTCAAACATGGCAATATCTCGTAAATCGTGGGGATAAAAAATTGTTTTTGGTGATGAAAGCTTTGACATGGCGCTGGGCGATTTACTTGGCTATATGTTTATGATTTCAATAATATAGAATAATGTTAAAAATATTACATTTTTATACCCTTTACCAAAAATGGAAAAGGATATATATAGGTTTGTCATTCCGTTTGTAATTTCTATAATATCAATAAGCGACCCATAAAATATATATATTCTGGGTCCTTATGAATAGGGAAGACGAATAAGCGATGTCCGTCTGTCCGTCCGTCCGTCCGTCCGTCCGGTGTACGTGAAATCGGTTTTCCGAAGCTCCCAGAAAAGCTAGAGACTTCGTTCTTGGACTGGTGTGTCAGAAATGGTCCAACTTAGATTGGTATTGAAAATCAGCAAAATCGAGCAGACGGTTTCAGAGCTGGAAAACTGAAACTTGATTTTGCCATATAAAAGTCACTACCGAAAACAAATTTTTATTTTTTTTAATAAATAAACTTATTTTACACTTCAGTACGACCAAAATTGGCATTTTAAATTAACAAGACGTTTCCAGGGTTGGAAAACTTTAACTTTTTGTGTTATGTAAAATTAACTATGTCTAAAACTATGCAGGGTATTTTCTCGAGAACCGTAAGAGCTAGAGACCTGAAATTTGGACACAGTGTATAGACCTTTGGCCGCTACAACAAAAAATACATGAGAATTGGAAATTAAAGGGTGTTCCAAAACGAGCAACGAAAAATATTAAAATCTCATGTAATATACATACAATTGAATGTATGTATGTATATACACTTGAAATTTGTTAGGTTAGTGTATTTGTATTCAGACTACAAAAATTAACACTAAAATTTAAAAAAATTTTAATTAAAGGGTGTTCCATCAGTTAATGCAATTTTGACTATGCAATTTTGACAACTTGCTGTATCTTGGAAACCGTAAGAGCTAAACTCTTGAAATTTTCAAAAACGGTAAAACTAAAAATCAAAAAATTATAAAATCGCCAAACCGAAAAAAATCGCCAAAAACCAAATAAAATCGCCAAAATGAAAAAAAGCACCAAATAAAAAAAAATGTCTACGGCTAAAATAAATTGCGAAAAACCCAAAAAATTGCTAAAATGAAAAAAATCGCCAAAACGAAAAAAACCCAAAAAAAGCAAAATAAATTCGCCAAAATGAAAAAAAACACCAAAACAGGAAAAACTCGCCAAAAACCAAAAAAATCGCCAAAACGAAAAAAAACACCAAATTAAAAAAAATATCTAAGACTAAAATAAATCGCGAAAAACCGGAAAAATTGCTAAAATAAAAAAAAAATCCCGAAAACGAAAGAAAATCGCCAAAATGAAAATAACAGGAAAAAAATCGCCAAAATGAAAAAATAATCGCCAAAATTAAAAAAATTGCCAAAACGAAAAAAAACTCAAAAAACAGAAAAAATTGCCAAAGTGAAAAAATCGCCAAAATGAAAAAAAATCGCCAAAATAAAAAAAAACCTAAACAAAAAATCGCCAAAATGAAAAAAACCTCAAGCAACAGAAAAAATATCCAGAATGAAAAAATCGCCAAAATTTAAAAAATCACCAAAATGAAAAAAAATTGCTAAAATGAAAAACAGAAAAAAATCGCCAAAATGAAATGACAAAATTGCCAAAATAAAAAATTCGTCAAAATGAAAAAAACCCTAGGCAAAAAAAATGCCAAAAGGAAAAAATCGCCAAAATGAAAAAAAAAAATCGCCAAAATGATATAAGTCTCCAAAATGAAAAAAAGCCCCAAAAACAGGAAAAAATCGCCAAAATGAATTTTTTATACTCTTTACCAAAAATGGAAAAGGGTATATATGTATAGGTTTGTCATTCCGTGTGTAATTTCCATAATATTCATATGCGACTCATAAAATGTATATATTCTGGGTCCTTATGAATAGGGAAGCCGAATAAGCGATGTCCGTCCGTCCGTCCGTGTGGTGTACGTGAAATCGGTTTTCCGAAGCTCCCAGAAAAGTTAGAGAGTTCGTTCTTGGACTGGTATGTCAGAAATGGTCCAACTGAGATTGGTATTGAAAATCAGCAAAATCGAGCAGACGGTTTCAGAGCTGGAAAGCTGAAACTTGATTTTGACATATAAAAGTAACTAGATAACACAATTTTTTTAATTTTTTTGTTAAATAACTTTGGCAAAGGGTATATAAGATTCGGCACAGCCGAATATAGCACTCTTACTTGTTATGTAAATAATTTATTTCGCAGCATAAACTATTTCGTCCAAAAGAGAGTTGTTTTCTATATTTAAAGAACTTATTATCAGAAATTTTTGATCCACTTCCAGAAAATATGTACATATTCCAAGTTTATGGTCATTATTAAGTTTCTAAATGCTTTGTAACTCCTTATCTAAATTGAAATTTCTTACGATTGAAGGAATTTAAAAAAATGTATGTAATTTATTTAGGACACTGAAAATAATGAGTATTAAAGTTGTGAATTAATCACCCTGACTCCAGATGTCAACATCGACATCACTTTAGCACAATACCAAAAAATTGAGGCTTGTGTAGTTATTGTCGAAAACAACTAACTCCTGTTGGCACGTTTATGCTATTTTATATACCTTATAGAACCGAAACAGATTATCATTAGCACAAAATTGTTCTCGAAAGTGAATAAACTAGCTCCATATTTTTTTTGGTATTGTATTTACATAACGTTGATGTCGACAATTGGAATAAGGGCGATTAAATAATATGTGTATTTAAATACATTTATAAGTAAACGTTAATTATATTTTAGCACAAGATTTAAATCTTGATCCCGCACTCAAAAATAAAACATTTACTATTATTAAGAAATTTTTTTTTTCCTAAATTCAAGTAAAAAAACTTTCCAAGTTTAAGTAATTTTTTCTAAGTTTAAGTAAATTTTTACAAAAATCGAGTAAAAATTACTTAATATTTTTTTTTTTTTTATTTTTTTTTTTTTTTATATACATATTTATTTATTGTATCTTCAAAAATGAACTAACAATAAGTAATCAAATCTTAAATCTAAATATAATTATTAGGCCCGACCAATATCGGACATAAGCTTAGTGATAGTTATAAATAATACATAAGTAGTGATAATCAAAAAGTAAAAAAAGAAGTATTTTCAAGCAGTCCTATCTGGAGTGTTGAGTAAAAAAGCCCTTGTGTCCCTCTTTTTTAGGCGGATGTGTCCAGTAAAGTTCAAAATATTACGGGCAAGCGGATTAGGATGTGACTCGAGTTTAGTTAAATATTTGCCTGCGTATTTTGCAATTTCTTCACTCACTAGTGGCATATTTAAATCACGATGAATATTTGAATTTTTAACGTACCATGGAGCATATGTTATCAAACGTAAAATTTTGTTTTGCCTTCGTTGGATTCTCTCGACATTTGAAGCTGAAGCAGTGCCCCACAGCTGAATTCCATAGCACCATATTGGCTTCAAAAGCGACTTGTATATCAAAAGTTTGCAGTCTAGGCTGAGTGTTGAATTTGTGCCAATTAACCATTATATTTGAGTCAATTTAAGTTTCATTTGGGTTAACTTAGTGTCAATATGATATTTCCATGTAAGCCTTCGATCAAGGTGTATGCCAAGGTATTTGACTTGAGAATGTTGAGGAATATTTTGATTGTTGATTCGAATGGGGGAACAGGTATCTTTTCTTAGGGTAAACGTTATATGAACACACTTTTGTTCATTGACTTTAATTCTCCATAAGTTCAACCATATTTCAAGCTGGGTAATGTGTGCTTGGAGATTGCGGGATGCCTCATCAGTATTTTTGTGAATACTCAAACAATCTGTATCATCGGCAAATGTAGAAGTGTGGTTGTTATTGCTCACAGGCATATCACAAGTATATATTAGATACAGGACTGGCCCCAGAATACTACCCTGTGGCACACCAGAAGATATAGATTCGGGTAAACTCATGAAGTCTCCTTCCACAACGGTAAATGTCCTATCAACAATATAACTTTCCAAAAGCTTTTGTATATTTATTGGTAGGTATGTCTTCAATTTTAAAACTAGGCCTTTGTGCCATACTTTGTCAAATGCCTGAGAAACATCAATAAAAAGGGCAGAACAATACTTCCTTTCTTCAAAAGTCCTCCTTATGATTTGAACCAATCTATGCGTTTGCTCAATACTGCTATGCTGACTTCTAAAGCCAAATTGATGGTCCGAGATGCACCCAGTATCAGCTAAAATTGTGGACAATTTAGTCATGAGCAGCTTTTCGAAAAGCTTTGAAATTGTTGAAAGTAAGCTTATAGGCCTATATGACTCAGCCTTGGTAAGATCTTTGCCTGGCTTTGGAATCATTTTAATCTTGGCAAGTTTCCAGTTATGTGGAAAATACTGTATTCGTAAAATGGCATTAAAAATAAATAGCAAAATTCTTATTGCAATATGAGGCAAGTTCATCAGCATCTTGTTACTAATGCCATCAATACCTGGAGCTTTCTTAGGGTCGAGTTCAGCAACTATTTTTTGTAGTTCACGCATCTTAAACCTTAAGGGACGAGGGGGTAGAGAGACTACACTCGGTAAATCGGCAGCACCCGTACATGAATTGGGAGTGAATACAGATTTTAAATGCTCAGAAAATAAGTTACCTTTCTCACTATCGCTTCTTGCCCAGCCTCCAGTCGAAGTACGCAATGGTGATTTGAGATCAACGGGTCTTTTAAGATTTCTAGTAGCGCGCTATAAAGAGTAATTAGATGTTGACGTTACATCAAGACCTTCTAAATACTTTTCCAGTAATGCAGTCTTTTCCGACGATAGCAGCTCTTTGAGTCGTTTAGTACATTCTTTAAGTCTGATTTTATTTAGGGGTGATCGGTGTTGTTGCCATTCTCTTCTAGCTCTCCTTTTTTCACATACAAGACGTTCAATTTCCGTAGAATAAATTCTATTAAAGCCAGTCTGCGGATAGGAAGTAGTGGCATGTTCAGCAGCCTGTTTAATATATTCGTTAAGATTGGCAATATTAAATTCAATATCATCAGGTGATCTTAGCTGAATGTTTTCTACGCAGTGACTACTAATATATTTTTTGAATCCTAGCCAGTTGACCCTGTTAATCGTTTTCGCATATGAAATAGTTAAATCACTCCTTAGTGGGTTGAAAATTGTAACTATTGTGGGAGAGTGATAGGAGGACAGATCTACAGAGCTCTCTACGTGAATTAAGTCCCTATGGATATTTTTTGTGACGCCAAAATCTATAACATCTGGAATTTTTCTTACGTCAGTAGGCCAGTAAGTAGGCTCCCAACTCGAAATGACATCTAAGCCCATTTTTGAAATTGTATTAAACAACGCTCTACCTCTAGGTGTAACAAGACGCGAGCCCCAGTACGTATGTTTTGCATTGTAGTCACCAGCTGCCACGAAACAAGATCCAAGCGATTTGTAGAACTTCTCATACTGATCTTCGGTAACTGAAAATCTGGGAGGTGAGTAAATTGATGATATCACGAAGTTCGCACAAAAATTTTCTACGAAAATATTCGTAGCTTGCATATATTCTTCACTAACGTTCTCAAGGATATAGTGCTTGAGTCTTGACTTAATTAGAATTGCTGATCCACCGCATGCTCTCCCTCTCGGGTCCTTTGAATCATATAGAGTGTAACCATTTATTTTAAAGCAGCTTCTCGAAGTCAAGTGAGTCTCAGAGACCATCATTATATCAATATTTTTTTCCGTGAGGAAGTGTTCAAGTTCATTTTTATGTTGGCGAATGCCGTTTGCGTTCCAGAAACATAGTTTTAACGTGTTCATGGCTTGTTAACTAATGCTTGAAGCAGTGTATTCTGCATTCTCAGCATTTATTGCATCATGCTAGTCATATTTGTTGTAAAGTTGTTTATAGTTAGCACCAGATTCTCAATAGTAGCTTCAAGACGACTTAAGTTAAAAGTAGAGTTTGCATTCGTTGAATTACTTGGCGGTGGAACATTTTGTGTGGGAATAGAACTAGTCTTAGCAGCATCGGCATACGATACACGTGAAGTAACTAGTTGGCTAGTTTGAGGAAGAGTGGCGGAGTAAGCATTTGCTGATTGAACTGGAGCTAATTTAGATTTTTGACCCATAGCCTGTTTAACGAAAGAATATACAGGGCATCCTCTGTAGTTAGCAGTGTGATTACGTCCACAATTACTGCATTTCTTTTCTGCTTGTACTTGCAATTCACCGCAGATAACACAAACTGTAGTAATTTGCAGTAGGTTTTTGTGTGGCCATATTCTTGGCAATTATGGCACTGTACGGGACCTGAACGCTTACGTGGCTCTTCAACTGTGATTTTTCGGTGTAAAAGGTATTTTAGACTATAAATTGGGTGCGTCTCATTTTAATTACTTAATATGAGTAAAAATTAAAAGTTCATATCCTCAAGAATAGTTCATAAAAATACACAACAAATTTCTTACATTTTAGGAAATGTTTACTGACTAAAAGAAAATATTTACTAAGAGTAGGGAAATGGTTATAAACTGAAGGAAATTTTATACTAAGGACTAGTCAATTTCCTCTTAAATAAAAAAATTAATTTTAGGAAATGAATTACTCCTGATTAGTTCATGAAATTTGACTTACTTAAAAGATGTAAAATGGTATTCTAAATTTTAGGAAAATATTTACCTGTTTTAAGTATTTTTTCTCTGAATTATAGAATTTATTATTAATTTGCATTTAGCAAAAAATCTAAGTAAATTTTTCATATTTTCGAGGAATATTTGAACTTAAAATTTATTTTTTTGTAAATAAAATAAATTTTTTTTTTGTAAATAAAATAAAATTTTAAAACTGAATAATTTCAATGCTTGTTCAGGCTGCCTTGTTAGGCAATTGGTTAGAGTGCTTGCCTATCAATCAGAAGGTTGTTGGTTCAATACTTGGAAGGAAGAAAGGAATATATGTATGTGTGGTGAATTAATTAAGAATATAATATGAAGATATAATAAATAACTAATCATTTGGTATAGAATTTAATTAAAAATAAAAATAAGTACCAGAATTAAAGAAAAAAAAAATGGAAAATTTACTAAATTTGAGATCAAAGACAAAAAAAATTTTTTGCAAAACTCCGAATTTTATGGGAAAATTTTACTTAATTTTAGGAAAAATTTACTTAAATATGAAAATATAATTACTATAAACTAGTTCATTAATGAACTAGAAATTTAGTAAATGTTTTACTGGTTTCACGTAAAAAACAGCTTTGGCGCCATACGACAACTTTTTTATACCCTTTACCAACAAAAATGGTAAAAGGGTATATATAGGTTTGTCATTCCGTTTGTAATTTCTATAATATCAATAAGCGACACATAAAATATATATATTCTGGATCCTTATGCATAGCGAAGACGAATAAGCGATGTCCGTCTGTCCGTCTGTCCGTCTGTCTGTACGTGAAATCGGTTTTCCGAAGCTCCCAGAAAAGCTAGAGACTTCGTTCTTGGACTGGTGTGTCAGAAATTTTCCAAAATAGATTGGTATTGAAATTCAGCAAAATCGAGCAGACGATTGCAGAGCTGGAAAACTTAAACTTTATTTTGCCATATAAAAGTAACTACCGAAAGCAAATTTTTATTTTTTTTAATAAATAAACTTATTTTACACTTCAGTACGACTAAAATTGGAATTTTAAATTAAAAAAATTTAAACAAATTAAAAAGACGTTTCCAGGGTTGGAAAACTTTAACTTTTTGTGTTATGTAAAATTAACTATGTCTAAAACTATATTAGTATTTTCTCGAGAACCGTAAGAGCTACAGACCTGAAATTTGGACACAGTGTGTAGACCTTTGGCCGCTACAACAACAAATACATGAGAATTGGAAATTAAAGGGTGTTCCAAAACTAGCAACGAAAAATGTTAAAATCCCATGTAATATACATTCAATTGTATGTATGTATACACTTGAAATTTGTAAGTATAGTGAATTTTTATACAGTCTACAAAAATTAACAGTAAAATTTCCAAAAATTTAAATTAAAGGGTGTTCCATCAGTTAATGCAATTTTGACTATGCAATTTTGACAACTTGCTGTATCTTGGAAACCGTAAGAGCAAAACTCTTGAAATTTTCAAAAACGGTAAAACTAAAAAAACAAAAAATTATAAAATCGCCAAACCGAAAAAATCGCCAAAAACAAAAAAAAAATCGCTAAAACGAAAAAAAGCACCAAATTAAAAAAAAAAATTTCTAAAGCCAAAATAAATCGCATAAAGCGGAAGAATTGCTAAAATGAAAAAAAAAATCGCCAAAATGAAAGCAAATCGCTAAAATGAAAAAAATCGCCAAAATAAAAAATCGCCAAAACGAAAAAAAACCCAAAAAAACAGAAAAAAATCGCCAAAATGAAAAAAAAACCCAAAACAGGAAAAAATCGCCAGAAACAAAAAAAAATTGCCAAAACGAAAAAAAATCGCCAAAATGAAAAAAATCGCCAAAACGAAAAAAAAACCTAAAAAACAGACAAAAATCGCCAAAATGAAAAAAAAAATCGCAAAAAAAAACAAAAGAAAAAAATCGCCTAAATAAAAATATACCCAAAAACAAAAAAAAAATCGCCAAAATGAAAGAAAATCGCCAAAATGAAAAAAAATCGCCAAAATGAAAAAAATCGCCAAAACGAAAAGAACCCAAAAAAATCGTCAAAATGAAAAAAAAAATCGCCGAAATAAAAATAAACACAAAAACAAAAAAATCGCCAAAATGAAAAAAAAATCGTCAAAATGGGAAAAATCTCCAAAATGAAGAAAAGCCCAAAAACAGAAAAATATCGCCAAAATGAAAAAACCTCCAAAAACAGAAAAAATCGCCAAAACGAGAAAAAAGTGAAAAAACTGAAAAAATCGTTTAAGCTGAAAAAAACTTCCAAAAAGCAAAAAAGCCTACCTTTCGTGCGCGATTTAAAGTCGCACTTTACTGAATTTTTTAATATTAAAGGAATTAAATGAAACTAGGTTCTTTCTTATTTCGTTTTTGCTTCGTTCACTTAACATATTTTATGTATTTTTTAAAGAACTAGATTGGTATCAATAATCAGAAAAATCCAAAATTATGACTCCAGGGTTGGAAAACTCACACTTTTTGTGTTATGTAAAATTAAATAGGTCTAAAAATTTTTTTCTTTTTCTTTATAAATTGAATATATTTTATGCTTCTGAAAGAAAAGTTTGGCGTATGAAATTTGAAAAATGAAAATTATAGCTCCAAAGATGGAAACTTTAAAAAAATTATACATTTTTTTACAAAACAAATATGTATGTATGTGTCTGTATACTATATATATGTACGTACGTTGGTAAAGGGTATATAAGATTCGGCATAGCCGAATATAGCACTCTTACTTGTTTATTCAAATTTAGAAAATTTTCCAAAGTTTTAGTTAGTTTTTTTTTTGAGTGCGATGTTCCACTTTAATTTATCATATTAAGGGCCATTATTATGACTTGATACAGTTCCGGATAGTTAATCTTAAGTTTAGCAAAACTGAACTATAAAGTGACATTTGAAAATTTTCCGTTATTACATTGTCCGATAAAATAAATAATGAAATTTTTTTTGGTGGCAACATTTTTCTGGATATTGCAGACATTGATTCTTAGTACACAGAAAAAAGTATTCACCAATAAATGTTTTCAATTGGCAATTTCATGGATTCAAGTGGAAAAACTTAATTGATATTATCAAATTGTTTATAGGTGAAAATGTAATTAATTTTTTAATTGATATTACAAATATTTTAATTGATATTACAAAAAACTTAAAGTTAAACAAAAGTTATTTGCCAAATTAAAAATATAATGAAACCATTTTTGTCAATGTTTTGGTATTAATATGTATTTTGTATTATGTAGTTTTTGTTTTGTGCCATATTTTGTTCACATAAATTTGGATGCAATTTATAAAGTAGAAAGGTGTGGCAACTTATGAAAATGTGGTAACTTCAAATGACTTAAACCTCACGATAAAATTACAGGTAGGGTGAACTTGCCTTTAACATATCGCTCACTTTTGGTTAAAGTCAAGTTGTAATAATGAAAAAGTGTTTATCCATTAAATAAAATCCTACCATTGACTAAAGACAAGTTATAGTAATGGCCCTAATAATAAAATAATGACCCCTGTAAAAAAAATTTCAGAATAAAAAAATTTTTAGTTTAACATTTATTAACGCACTACTAATTCCAAATTCAGTAAAATAATTTTTCATTAAAAATACGAGTACATACATTGAAATTGATTACTGAGGTGTTTAGCTGAATCCTATGCGCATTTCACTGTTTCTAATAAAGATCATCAGGGAACCTTTACTCAAAAATCTTAGAGCAACTAGAATTATTATGTTATAAATTTTCATTTAAACAAATGAGAAGCAAATAACAAAGTTGAAACCAACTTTTTTTCAGCTCGAATTGTAGTTGCAAAAAATATGGAAAGAAAATAAATGTAAATAACAACAACACCTATTCAAGAGTAGAGTGTTGCCACACAAGTATTTTTGAACTGGTGCAGTCAAGTTAATAATTAGTGTTATATTTTTGCAAATTGTTACAATTTAAGTTTAACATTTATTAAAGCACTAATAATCCCAAATTATTACTTTATTTATTAAGTAAAATAAATTTTTATTAAAAATGCATTGAAATTGATTATTGAGAGTTTAGCTGGATAGCTAAGTTAAATTAAAAAGCTGCGACTAATTGCAAATTTGGCAATTATATTTACCCTGTATGAAGTTTTGGGGTAGGTGTCTCCAAGTCCTTTTTTTGACGACAATTTTGTTAACTTCTTGACGACATTGTCAACGGAGCGCCTATATATAAATATTGCTACTTATTGGTAACACTGTACAACAAAATAACATTTTTTGGCTGTCCTTTAGATAAAATTACGCGGACTATATGGATTTCCATGCGTTAAATTCAAATCTGCTGTCAGTTTTTCTCTAGTCGGCCATAGTAATATATTTTACTATAACTCGAAAACCGCTATTTCGATTTTAATAGATAATAAACCAAAAGACGCGCCACAAAATTTTGTTAAAAAAAATTTATAATCATTTTTTACCTATCTTTTATGGTTTCGGAGTTATTCAGAATTTAAAAGAGAAAAAAAATTTTTTTATGCAAAAATCGCGTAATTTTTTTACATGAAAATTGCAATAAAAAAATCAGAAACTCAAAAGTTTCATATTTTTTACATTCTCCTTAAAATCACATATCCTAGGAATAAAACAAGCTATAAAACGTGAAAATCCAGCAATAAATCTTGATTTTATTCACAATTTAAAGCAGGTACCTAAAAATGGAAAAATGTGTGTAATGCATTAAATGCAATCACATTTACATCTGGCAGTGATGGGAAAGTTGGTACGATCGTACTTTTTTTGATACTATTTGACATGAAAAAGTACCGTAGTACTCCCCTAAGAAATTTGATACTCTCACGGGCAACTTAGAAATGCAGTCAGAAGACTCGCGCATGCATATACATATTTTGCCAAGAATTAAATTGTTTTTTCGACAAAGAGAACGAAGCTTTATTAGTAAAGATCTTTTAGAAATGAGTAACCACAATTAAATATCAACGAAAACCATATTCCATTCAATGATATTTTATGTGGCACAGAAGTTCATCTATTGAAACAACTGTTTTAAATCAGTTTAAAGAAATTTTTAAAAAGTTTATATTAAGTTCTAAGGGCAAAAGTGGACTTTGACAATAAAATGTTAGTTTGGTTTAGTAAGTTTCCCCCTGAAAGTATTTTATCTGTTAAACCAATATCATTATACCACTTTTAATTAAAATGTTACCAGGGAAAAGAAAAAAAAAGAAAAGAAAAATAATTTGAAATATTAACAACCAATATATATAAAACGCTTTAGATGAATACATGTTTCCTGATATATCGAGAGTAGCTTACGGAATTTTATCCATGCCTCACTCTTCTGTAAATGTCGAAAGGATTTTCTCTTACCAAAATTTCATGAAAACAAAATATAAATCAACAGCCATCGTGTTCTGTAACTCGCTAAAGCTAAATCTAATTTTCGGCTACGAATGCAATTTTCAAACGGGTATTGATAAATCAGGTAATGGCTTAAAAATGTAATTCGCCGAAATTTTATTGCTTTATGTCATCGCCAAAAATTTTAAATTTTTTATTTGTTCAGCATTTTAGCCGTCGAATTTAGCTTTAGCTTTAGCGAGCTATGGAATACGGAGGCAAGCTTTATGTTCCAACAGTATTAAGTCTAATCCAGGCTACACCTATTTGTATATTTGTACCTATGTGTTCCTTTTTTTGTAAATGAATTTCTTATAATTTTTTGTTAATAAAATTTAAATAAGAAATATTATAATTTTTGGTACTCTCGGGATCTAAAAAGTACTAAAAAAAATTTGTTTTTGATACCGAAATGCAAATCTCATTTCCCATCACTGACATCTGGTAATGCTATTGAAAGGGCATTGCGGGCAGGTAACAGAACTTTAAATTGTGAATAAAATCAAGATTTATTACTGGATTTTCACGTTTTATAGCTTGTTTTATTCCTAGGATATGTGGTTTTAAGAAAAATGTAAAAAATATGAAACTTTTGAGTTTCTGATTTTTTTATTGCAATTTTCATGTAAAAAAATTACGCGATGTTTGCATAAAAAAATTTTTTTTCTCTTTTAAATTCCGAAACCATAAAAGATAGGTAAAAAATGATTATAAATTTTTTTTAACAAAATTTTGTGGCGCGTCTTTTGGTTTATTATCTATTAAAATCGAAATAGCGGTTTTCGAGTTATAGTAAAATATATTACTATGGCCGACTAATTTAGGGGCCAAAATTAGCCACACCCATAAAAAAAATCTCTACGTGATAGAGAAAAACTGACAGCAGATTTGAATTTAACGCATCGAAATCCATATAGTCCGCATACTTTTATCTAAAGGCTATTTTGGCTGTTGTACAGTGTAATCAGTTTTCATTGTACCTTCATAGCGAACAGACGTAATAGCGGAATTTTTCTTACGTACATAATAAACAAAAAATCATAAAAAAAAATATTCGTGGTACATATAAACTTTGATAAATAAGCTTTTTTTTTTGCTTTGCTAATATTTTTACATATAGAAATAACAAAAACAAACAAAAAGACCGTAAACAAAAAACACACAAAATACCCTTGAGGAATACTCTATATGAGTAACGGCAGAAATGCCTATTTTACTGTGAATTCTGAAGCTCTTAATGACAACAATAAAAAAATCTGATGATAGACTTACTGTGAGTTCTGAAGCTCTTAATAAAAATAAAAAATCTGATGATAGACTTTTTGTAACGGCAAAACCACAGTTTCGTCAGCGATCAACTTCGCTTTGTCCAATACCAACTAGTTGCCTAACCCGCTGAATCTGCCAATAAAACCTCCAAGCCACCACCATCTATTTAAGAGAAAAAAACTCACACGCTCTTATTAAAAAATTAGTTTCGGTCATTGGTGAGAATAAATTTCACATTGTTCCAATAAAACGTGGTACCATTCATGAAACGAAAATTCAAGATTATGAAGAAAAAGATTTTCGCAAAATGGTTTCTGAACTTGAAAAAAGTAAAACAAATTTTTACACATATCAGCTCAAGAGTGCTAAAGGTCTGTAGATTGTATTGAAGGGCGTGTTGCTCCCGAAGAAATAAAAGATGCTCTCGTCCTCCAGGGATTTAAGGTAAAAAATGTATCGAACATAATAAATAGGGAAAATATCCCCCAACCTCTATTTCGCGTGGAACTTGAGCCAAATGATATAAAATTGAAAAAAAATTAGACTTATCCAATATATAATTTAAAATATCTCTTATATCGAAAAATAACTGTTGAAGAACCACACAAGCTTTCAGGGCCCGTACAGTGCCATAATTGTCAAGAATATGGACATACTAAAACTTACTGCAATTCACCTACTGTTTGAGTTGTGTGCGGCGAATTACACGGCACTGCTAGTTGCAATAAGCCAAAAGATCAAAGTGACAAAAAGTGCAGTAATTGTGGAGGTAATCACACCGCTAACTACAGAGGTTGTCCTGTGTACTCTTTCGTCAAATAGACTATGAGGAAAACACCTATATTAGCCCCAGCCCAATCAACAAACGCTGTATCTGCCACTATTACGCAAGTGAGCCCACCAGTTACTTCCCGTGTATCGTATGCCGAAGCTGCTGAGACAAATTATTTCCTACACAAAATGTTTCACCGCCTAATAAGTTAAAAAATACAAACTCGAACTTTAATTTCAATCGCCTTGAAGCTACTATTGATAATCTGGTGCAAACTATAAATAATTTTACAACAAATATGACTAGCATGATGCAAGAAATGCTGCGAATGCAGAATAAATTGCTTCAAGCTTTAGTTAATAAACCATGAACATGTTAAAAATATGTTTCTGGAATGCAAACGGCATTCGCCAACATAAAAATGAACTTGAGCACTTCCTCATGGAAAAAAAATATTGATATAATGTTAGTCTCAGAGACTCATTTGACTTCGAGAAGCCTTTTTAAAATTTATTGCTACACCTTATATTATTCAAAGGAACCGAGAGGAAGAGCATGCGGTGGATCAGCAATTTTAATAAAGTCAAGACTCAAGCATTATTTTATTGACAACATTTGTGAAGAACATTTACAAGCAACGAATATTTGTGTCGAAAATTGTTGCACTAATTTTGTCATATCATCAATTTACTCCCCTCCTAGATCCGCAATTACTGAGGATCAATATGAGGATTTTTACAAATCTCTGGGCCCTTGTTTCGTAGCAGCTGGCGACTATAATGCTAAGCACACGTTCTGGGGTTCGCGTCTTATTACACCCAGAGGTCGAGCGTTGTTCAATGCAATTTCCAAAATGGGCTTGGATGTCATTTCGAGTGGAGAGCCCACTTATTGGCCTATTGACATACATAAAATTCCGGATGTTATAGATTTTGGCGTCATGAAAAATATCTCTAGGGATTTAATTCAAATTGAATCTTCTCTAGATCTCTCGTCCGATCAGTCTCCCACGATCGTTACAATTTGTAGTCCATTAAGAAGTAACTTACCTGACCCATATGTGAAGATGATCAATCGTGTAAATTGGCTGGGATTTAGAAAATATCTTAGTAGTCATTGCACGGAAAATATTACGCTAAGAACACCTGATGATATTGAATCTAACATTGCCAACCTTAATGAAAATATTAAACAGGCTGCTGAACATGCAACTACCACCCATCCCCAGACTAGGGTAAATATAATTTATTCTACGGATATTGAACGTCTCGTAAGTGAAAAAAGAAGAGCTAGAAGAGAATGGCAACAGCACAGATCACCCCAACTTAAAATCAGATTTAAAGAGTGTACTAAACGACTCCAAGAGTTGCTTGCATTTGAAAAAACTGCATCTCTTAAATATTATTTGCGCGTGATGTACAAAAAATAATTGCAGAACTCAACCCCAAAAAAGCTCCGGGTATTGATGGAATTAGTAACCAGATGCTGATGAAGTTGCCTCGTATAGCTATTAGAATCCTGTTATTCATTTTTAATGCCATTTTACGACCGGAGTATTATCCCAACACCTGGAAGCTTACCAAGGTTAAAATGATTCCAAAGCCGGGCAAAGATCTTACCAAAGCTGAGTCATATAGGCCAATAAGTTTACTGTCAACAATGTCACAGCTCTTTGAAAAGTTATTCATGATAAAATTGTCCCCAATTCTAACTGATAATGAGTGCATACCGGATCATCAATTTGGATTTAGAAGTCAGCATAGCACCATTGAACAAACTCATAGATTGGTTCAATTTATAAGAAAAACTTTTGAAGAAAAAAAGTATTGCTCTGCGCTGTTCATTGACGTTTCACAGGCATTTGATAAAGTGTGGCATGAAGGCCTAATTTTAAAATTAAAGACTTACCTACCAATAAACATTCTAAATCTGCTGGAAAGTTAAATTTTTTCCCGGAAGTTCACTGTTGTGGAAGGAAACTTTATGAGTACGCCTGAAATAATCTGATCAGGTGTGCCACAAGGGAGTATACTGGGGCCAGTTTTATATTTGATTTATACTTGTGATATGCCATTGAGCAGTAATATTCACACATCTACATTTGTCGATGATACAGCCTGCCTTAGTATGCACGAAAACTCTCACGAGGCTTCTCGATATCTTCAGCAACATACTACTCAGCTAGAACTATGGTTAAACATGTGGAGAATAAAGGTAAAGGAACAGAAGTGTGCTCAGATAACATTTACCTTAAGGAAATACACTTGTTCCCCCATTACAATCAATAATCAAATTGTTCCCCAAAACTTACATGTAAAATACCTTGGTATACATCTTGATCGAAGGCTCACATGGAAATACCACATTGACTCTAAGCTAACACAAATGAAACTTAAACTAACTCAGATACATTGGCTGGTTGGTAGAAATTCAACCCTCACCCTAGATTGTAAACTTTTAATATACAAGTCGCTCTTAATAACTATATGGTGCTACGGCATTCAGCTACGGGGTACTGCTTCAGCTACGGGGTACTGCTTCAGCTTCTAATGTCGAGAGAATCCAACGAAGGCAAAACAAAATTTTACGGTTAATAACATCGGCTCCATGGTATATAAAAAATTCAAATATACATCGTGATTTAAATATGCCACTAGTGACTGAAGAAATTGCAAAACACGCAGGCAAATATTTAACAAAACTCGAGTCACATCCTAATCCCCTTGCCCGTAATATTTTGAACTTTACTGGACTCATCCGCCTAAAAAAGAGGGACACAAGGGCTCTTAATCACAGCACTCCAGATGGGACTTCTTGAAAATACTTTTCTTTTTTTCCTTTTGATTATCAGTACTTATGTATTATATATAACTATTACTAAGTTTATGTCTGACACTGGTCGGTAGTTCATATATGAAGATACAATAAATAAAAATCATGTATTAAAAAAAAACTTATTGGTAATGCTGAACAAATTAATGAATTAGTCTCTTTTTAACCGACATTCAAATACGAGGGGGTTATCAATTCGCTTGTATTTTTGTATGTTTGTTAATTCATAGCTGAGTAATTTTTTTGCGATTGATTGATTTGAGAAATTCTTTTTATTCGTCTGAAAGGAAGCTTCCAATTTAATACCATTTCCGAAAAAAGCGGAACACTTACCATATTTTACTTATGGGATTGCTACGATACTTATAACACACCTTTCACGCTCGTAATGACACAAAATCGTTGGGCCCTTTTAAAATTATATTTCACTTGGTTTTACGAAAACTTGGCACACACCTTTAGTTCTAAAAATTATACGTTCTGCCATTTAAAAAAGATAGCGGGAACAGTTCCATAAATATGTGCCTATGCAGGAATGTTATCTCGTGAGTGCGTGAGAATTCGTGATAAAATCGCGACATTTGCACATCTCTACTCAAAATTAATCTTTTTATACCCTTTACCAAAAATGGAAAATGGTATAAATATGTTTGTCATTCCGTGTGTAATTTCCATAATATTCATATGCGATCCATAAAATATATGTATATATTCTGGGTCCTTATGAATAGGGGACACGAATAAGCGATGTCCGTCTGTCCGTCCGTCCGTCTGGTGTACGTGAAATCGGACTGATGTATCAGACATGGTCCAAAATAGATTGCTATTGAAAATCAGCGAAATCGAGCAGACGGTTTCAGAGCTGGAAAACTTAAACTTTATTTTGTCATATAAAAGTAACTAGATAACACAAATTTTTTAATTTTTAGTTAAATAAATTTATTTTGAATTTCAGTACGAATACATTTTCTGCCTGGCTCACGATGTCGACAAGAAATTTTCGTTTGCTTATTTATGATTATAAATTTTTTTTAACAAAATTTTGTGGCGCGTCTTTTGGTTTATTATCTATTAAAATCGAAATAGCGGTTTTCGAGTTATAGTAAAATATATTACTATGGCCGACTAATTTAGGGGCCAAAATTAGCCACACCCATAAAAAAAATCTCTACGTGATAGAGAAAAACTGACAGCAGATTTGAATTTAACGCATCGAAATCCATATAGTCCGCATACTTTTATCTAAAGGCTATTTTGGCTGTTGTACAGTGTAATCAGTTTTCATTGTACCTTCATAGCGAACAGACGTAATAGCGGAATTTTTCTTACGTACATAATAAACAAAAAATCATAAAAAAAAATATTCGTGGTACATATAAACTTTGATAAATAAGCTTTTTTTTTTTGCTTTGCTAATATTTTTACATATAGAAATAACAAAAACAAACAAAAAGACCGTAAACAAAAAACACACAAAATACCCTTGAGGAATACTCTATATGAGTAACGGCAGAAATGCCTATTTTACTGTGAATTCTGAAGCTCTTAATGACAACAATAAAAAAATCTGATGATAGACTTTTTGTAACGGCAAAACCACAGTTTCGTCAGCGATCAACTTCGCTTTGTCCAATACCAACTAGTTGCCTAACCCGCTGAATCTGCCAATAAAACCTCCAAGCCACCACCACCTATTTAAGAGAAAAAAACTCACACGCTCTTATTAAAAAATTAGTTTCGGTCATTGGTGAGAATAAATTTCACATTGTTCCAATAAAACGTGGTACCATTCATGAAACGAAAATTCAAGATTATGAAGAAAAAGATTTTCGCAAAATGGTTTCTGAACTTGAAAAAAGTAAAACAAATTTTTACACATATCAGCTCAAGAGTGCTAAAGGTCTGTAGATTGTATTGAAGGGCGTGTTGCTCCCGAAGAAATAAAAGATGCTCTCGTCCTCCAGGGATTTAAGGTAAAAAATGTATCGAACATAATAAATAGGGAAAATATCCCCCAACCTCTATTTCGCGTGGAACTTGAGCCAAATGATATAAAATTGAAAAAAAATTAGACTTATCCAATATATAATTTAAAATATCTCTTATATCGAAAAATAACTGTTGAAGAACCACACAAGCTTTCAGGGCCCGTACAGTGCCATAATTGTCAAGAATATGGACATACTAAAACTTACTGCAATTCACCTACTGTTTGAGTTGTGTGCGGCGAATTACACGGCACTGCTAGTTGCAATAAGCCAAAAGATCAAAGTGACAAAAAGTGCAGTAATTGTGGAGGTAATCACACCGCTAACTACAGAGGTTGTCCTGTGTACTCTTTCGTCAAATAGACTATGAGGAAAACACCTATATTAGCCCCAGCCCAATCAACAAACGCTGTATCTGCCACTATTACGCAAGTGAGCCCACCAGTTACTTCCCGTGTATCGTATGCCGAAGCTGCTGAGACAAATTATTTCCTACACAAAATGTTTCACCGCCTAATAAGTTAAAAAATACAAACTCGAACTTTAATTTCAATCGCCTTGAAGCTACTATTGATAATCTGGTGCAAACTATAAATAATTTTACAACAAATATGACTAGCATGATGCAAGAAATGCTGCGAATGCAGAATAAATTGCTTCAAGCTTTAGTTAATAAACCATGAACATGTTAAAAATATGTTTCTGGAATGCAAACGGCATTCGCCAACATAAAAATGAACTTGAGCACTTCCTCATGGAAAAAAAATATTGATATAATGTTAGTCTCAGAGACTCATTTGACTTCGAGAAGCCTTTTTAAAATTTATTGCTACACCTTATATTATTCAAAGGAACCGAGAGGAAGAGCATGCGGTGGATCAGCAATTTTAATAAAGTCAAGACTCAAGCATTATTTTATTGACAACATTTGTGAAGAACATTTACAAGCAACGAATATTTGTGTCGAAAATTGTTGCACTAATTTTGTCATATCATCAATTTACTCCCCTCCTAGATCCGCAATTACTGAGGATCAATATGAGGATTTTTACAAATCTCTGGGCCCTTGTTTCGTAGCAGCTGGCGACTATAATGCTAAGCACACGTTCTGGGGTTCGCGTCTTATTACACCCAGAGGTCGAGCGTTGTTCAATGCAATTTCCAAAATGGGCTTGGATGTCATTTCGAGTGGAGAGCCCACTTATTGGCCTATTGACATACATAAAATTCCGGATGTTATAGATTTTGGCGTCATGAAAAATATCTCTAGGGATTTAATTCAAATTGAATCTTCTCTAGATCTCTCGTCCGATCAGTCTCCCACGATCGTTACAATTTGTAGTCCATTAAGAAGTAACTTACCTGACCCATATGTGAAGATGATCAATCGTGTAAATTGGCTGGGATTTAGAAAATATCTTAGTAGTCATTGCACGGAAAATATTACGCTAAGAACACCTGATGATATTGAATCTAACATTGCCAACCTTAATGAAAATATTAAACAGGCTGCTGAACATGCAACTACCGCCCATCCCCAGACTAGGGTAAATATAATTTATTCTACGGATATTGAACGTCTCGTAAGTGAAAAAAGAAGAGCTAGAAGAGAATGGCAACAGCACAGATCACCCCAACTTAAAATCAGATTTAAAGAGTGTACTAAACGACTCCAAGAGTTGCTTGCATTTGAAAAAACTGCATCTCTTAAATATTATTTGCGCGTGATGTACAAAAAATAATTGCAGAACTCAACCCCAAAAAAGCTCCGGGTATTGATGGAATTAGTAACCAGATGCTGATGAAGTTGCCTCGTATAGCTATTAGAATCCTGTTATTCATTTTTAATGCCATTTTACGACTGGAGTATTATCCCAACACCTGGAAGCTTACCAAGGTTAAAATGATTCCAAAGCCGGGCAAAGATCTTACCAAAGCTGAGTCATATAGGCCAATAAGTTTACTGTCAACAATGTCACAGCTCTTTGAAAAGTTATTCATGATAAAATTGTCCCCAATTCTAACTGATAATGAGTGCATACCGGATCATCAATTTGGATTTAGAAGTCAGCATAGCACCATTGAACAAACTCATAGATTGGTTCAATTTATAAGAAAAACTTTTGAAGAAAAAAAGTATTGCTCTGCGCTGTTCATTGACGTTTCACAGGCATTTGATAAAGTGTGGCATGAAGGCCTAATTTTAAAATTAAAGACTTACCTACCAATAAACATTCTAAATCTGCTGGAAAGTTAAATTTTTTCCCGGAAGTTCACTGTTGTGGAAGGAAACTTTATGAGTACGCCTGAAATAATCTGATCAGGTGTGCCACAAGGGAGTATACTGGGGCCAGTTTTATATTTGATTTATACTTGTGATATGCCATTGAGCAGTAATATTCACACATCTACATTTGTCGATGATACAGCCTGCCTTAGTATGCACGAAAACTCTCACGAGGCTTCTCGATATCTTCAGCAACATACTACTCAGCTAGAACTATGGTTAAACATGTGGAGAATAAAGGTAAAGGAACAGAAGTGTGCTCAGATAACATTTACCTTAAGGAAATACACTTGTTCCCCCATTACAATCAATAATCAAATTGTTCCCCAAAACTTACATGTAAAATACCTTGGTATACATCTTGATCGAAGGCTCACATGGAAATACCACATTGACTCTAAGCTAACACAAATGAAACTTAAACTAACTCAGATACATTGGCTGGTTGGTAGAAATTCAACCCTCACCCTAGATTGTAAACTTTTAATATACAAGTCGCTCTTAATACCTATATGGTGCTACGGCATTCAGCTACGGGGTACTGCTTCAGCTACGGGGTACTGCTTCAGCTTCTAATGTCGAGAGAATCCAACGAAGGCAAAACAAAATTTTACGGTTAATAACATCGGCTCCATGGTATATAAAAAATTCAAATATACATCGTGATTTAAATATGCCACTAGTGACTGAAGAAATTGCAAAACACGCAGGCAAATATTTAACAAAACTCGAGTCACATCCTAATCCCCTTGCCCGTAATATTTTGAACTTTACTGGACTCATCCGCCTAAAAAAGAGGGACACAAGGGCTCTTAATCACAGCACTCCAGATGGGACTTCTTGAAAATACTTTTCTTTTTTTCCTTTTGATTATCAGTACTTATGTATTATATATAACTATTACTAAGTTTATGTCTGACACTGGTCGGTAGTTCATATATGAAGATACAATAAATAAAAATCATGTATTAAAAAAAAAACTTATTGGTAATGCTGAACAAATTAATGAATTAGTCTCTTTTTAACCGACATTCAAATACGAGGGGGTTATCAATTCGCTTGTATTTTTGTATGTTTGTTAATTCATAGCTGAGTAATTTTTTTGCGATTGATTGATTTGAGAAATTCTTTTTATTCGTCTGAAAGGAAGCTTCCAATTTAATACCATTTCCGAAAAAAGCGGAACACTTACCATATTTTACTTATGGGATTGCTACGATACTTATAACACACCTTTCACGCTCGTAATGACACAAAATCGTTGGGCCCTTTTAAAATTATATTTCACTTGGTTTTACGAAAACTTGGCACACACCTTTAGTTCTAAAAATTATACGTTCTGGCATTTAAAAAAGATAGCGGGAACAGTTCCATAAATATGTGCCTATGCAGGAATGTTATCTCGTGAGTGCGTGAGAATTCGTGATAAAATCGCGACATTTGCACATCTCTACTCAAAATTAATCTTTTTATACCCTTTACCAAAAATGGAAAATGGTATAAATATGTTTGTCATTCCGTGTGTAATTTCCATAATATTCATATGCGATCCATAAAATATATGTATATATTCTGGGTCCTTGTGAATAGGGGACACGAATAAGCGATGTCCGTCTGTCCGTCCGTCCGTCTGGTGTACGTGAAATCGGACTGATGTATCAGACATGGTCCAAAATAGATTGCTATTGAAAATCAGCGAAATCGAGCAGACGGTTTCAGAGCTGGAAAACTTAAACTTTATTTTGTCATATAAAAGTAACTAGATAACACAAATTTTTTAATTTTTAGTTAAATAAATTTATTTTGAATTTCAGTACGAATACATTTTCTGCCTGGCTCACGATGTCGACAAGAAATTTTCGTTTGCTTATTTATATTGAAAACAAAAACAAAATAAGAAAATTTGGTTTTGTTTTCAATATAAATAAGCGAACGAAAATTTCTTGTCGACATCGTGAGCCAGGCGTTTGTATTAAAAATATAAAAAAAATAAAAAAGGCGTTTCCAGGGTTGGGAACTTTAACTTTTTTGTTATATAATAAAAAGTCTCCTAAAACAAAATTTTCCTTTTTATCTATAAACTTAAAATATCATACATTCTTAAAAGAAAAGTATTGGTTACGCGTTACGCGCTAAATTTAGCGTTTTTTAACAATGCCAAACGCGATTTTTTTCGTCTTAGCGCGTTTAATAAAAAAAGCGCTAACTTATCGCGTTTTGGATAAAGTCAATAACATAATTTCAGTTATTTGTTTTTCTTTTTATGTATAAATTTACCAATTTTCTAGTATCCAAAACTCTGATAAAATTTTTTTAAATTGGTTAATGATTCAGCTCTTGCAAATAAAATTCCCTTGCCTGTGATTAGAATTAAAAACGCATTTCAACACTAAAAATTACAAATATTTTTAAATTTCACAACTACAAATATGTAGTCGTACTAGTGACCAAAAAAATGTATGTAACTTATCAAGCATCTGTTATAGCTGAAGTACAAAAATCATTTCAATCGTAAAACTATTCGACATTTTATACGAGTATGCTGTTACTAGTACAAAGTTTGTTATAGAAAATTAATATAAAAACTACGGATTTCGATTATTTGGTGATTCTGATTCTGTATTAAACTATTTTAGTTATTTAGGATATAATTTCGAAGAAGCAATATTTCAAAATCGGAAAAAGAGTTGCATCGACTTTTATTAAAATTTAATTTAGCGCGCAGGAATATAGCGCAAATAGTTGAGAATGCTGTAACTCAGCGCGTTCTAGCGCGTTTTGAGAAGGGGAATAGCGCGTTTGGGTTGTAAATAGTTGGCATCACTGAAGATATCCGACAAATTTGAAATTATGATTCCAGAGTTGGGAAATTTACACTTTTTGTGGCATTAAAATTAACTAGGTCTAATCATTTTTTTTATATTTGAGTTGGGTATAGAAAATTAGAAAAATAAAAACCACAGCTCCACGGCTAAAAATTTAAACTCTTTTTGATATTAAGGTAACTAAATAAAACTAGTATCCAGGGTTGGAAGAAGTACACTTTTTTTTTGATATATAAAACTAATTAAATAAATCTAGTTATATCTTTGGTAATTATATATATTCTATATCTTAGAAAGAAATAAAAAAAGTACTCGTAATAGAAGCAGATAATTTTAAAATTTGGTTCCAGGGTTGGATATTGAAAAAAAAATTTAGTAAAAAATAACCAAAAATAATTTTTTTTTTCGGTGAAACATATTTCATGGTATAGGAAGATCTTTACTAAAGCAAAAAATCAAGAGGTCACTTACTAATAATTGCACTATAACAAAAAATTATAAATTTTATCACAAAACAAATGTGTACATATGCACACATGTACTTATGTATGTATCTTTATACTACATATACATACGTTGGTAAAGGGTATATCCCAGCTAGCATTTGGGTGATAATTTTTGGCAGAAATATTTTATATGATTCTCTACAGATCGCTTTTGATGATTTTGATTGAAAGAGAATTCACTTATTATTCATCTATATGATCAAATAATGATTTCTTGAAAATAGAGAAACATCATGCAAACCGCAAAAAGGTGATTTAAATGATTTAATATGAAAATTGCTCAAAAATAATCAGCAAATCGTATCATAACTGATTCTTTGGTATGATTCATCTGTAGGGTACCATTTTCTCACAACGGGAGTATCATTTATGATCGAAAAATTAGCTCATATACGGTTATTTTCCCCGTCAAGCTGATTCGGAAACGATTGGATTATGATACAAAATGCTACCTGGGATAAGATTCGGCACAGCCGAATAAAGCACTCCTACTTGTTATTTGTTTATTATATTGGAGATATTGGAGATATTTGACGATGTTCGGCAAGAAATGTGGCTGTGATGCTAAACATAAAGCTGACAACACTGCTTGCAATAGCCCTGGGTCTAGACTTGTATCGAACTCATTCAGTAGCTCGGTATTGAGACAAACCAATGATCTAAGCCATTTAAATTATATGGGTTTGATCATTGGCTTGTGAGTTTGATCACAGGTTTTTGTCCAAAACGAGCTACTGAAAAAGTTCGATACAAGTCCAGCTGGGTCCAACTTGTTCAGTCGATCATATTAGACAGAAACCTATGATCAAACCCATACAGCCGTATTCATAAAAATTTTAAACGGTATTTCAAATGTTGTTTAGGCAATATTCACTAAAATTGTATTCATAATAGAATTTTAGGTTAAAACACGTTTTTAAACCTTGTGTTAATCAGCAAATTTTAAAATTGACAACACCCATGTTTAAACCAATTTTAAGATAACATGGTTGTAATTTTGTTTCGTATTTATTTACGTTTTTAACTTTGCCTGTATGTATATTTGCACTTATGTATATGTCAGCGCTGTTTAGAAAAATAATTTAAATTTTTATGGAATCTATTGCGGGAATATCAAATGGACTCCAAAATAATATTTAAAAAAAAGAGCGATCCGCTTTCCATTCCCAGTCATTATTTAAAAAAATAATAATAATTGTAGAAAATTAACTAGTGATGTACATATAAACACTCAAAACAAATAAAATAAAATTTGTTATTCGAGTGCTTCTTAATATGCCATAAAATAAATCATATAAAAATTACTTTTAACAAAGATTCGCTTTGAACTCTTTTTATTTTTTATTAAATACAAGTTGGAACAAATTTTTTATTTTATAAAAATAACATTTCTCTAAAAACGGGCAAACAACACACAAAAAAGTAATATGAATGATTTTGTATATTAATTAAAATATTTGTAATATCAATTAAAAATTTAATTAAATTTTCACCTATAAACAATTTGATAATATTAATTAAGTTTTTCCACTAAAATTAATAAATACAATTAAAAATTTAATTAAATCAATTAAATTTTTAATTGAAAATATTAATTGGTGAATACTTTTTTCTGTGAAGCAAATATAGACACGAGTACTTTGTTAATTAGTAATCGTTGTTTTTCAGAACTAATGCCCTAATACAGTAAGAAGACGTGCAGTGGCGTGAAATAAGAAAGAAATATACTTTCCTTACTTTTACTCGTATTCTGTCATTTAAATTTTATTTATCGCATTCACTAATGTTTTTTTCACGTAATTCAACAAATTTTCAGTTTCAATCGGTGTTTGCCGATAAATCATATGTAGTATAGGGTGTTTTTTATTGAGGTATAGAACTTTAAGTTGGCATCACTTTTTTAACTGGCGGCCATTTTGTCAGCTGTCAAGTGATTAATATTTAGTTTGGTTTGCCATTTCATCATGAACAGGTTGACAAAAGAACAACGCTTGCAAATCGTGCAAATTTGCTTTATTTGGAAGGTCTTGATGTTACACCAGCATCTAATTACTCTTTGTAGCGCGCTGCTAGAAAGCTTAAAACACCAGTTGAGTTTAAACCACCTCTGCGCACATCTACAGGAGGTTGGGCAAGAAGCGATACTGAAAAAGGTAAAATATTTGCTGAGCATTTAAAATCCGTGTTCACCCCAAACACATGTTCTGGTGCTGTTGATTTGCCAAATGTAGTTGCGCTTCCTCCTCGACCAATAAAATTTAAGACGCGTGATGTACAAAAAATAATTGCAGAACTCAACCCCAAAAAAGCTCCGGGTATTGATGGAATTAGTAACCAGATGCTGATGAAGTTGCCTCGTATAGCTATTAGAATCCTGTTATTCATTTTTAATGCCATTTTACGACTGGAGTATTATCCCAACACCTGGAAGCTTACCAAGGTTAAAATGATTCCAAAGCCGGGCAAAGATCTTACCAAAGCTGAGTCATATAGGCCAATAAGTTTACTGTCAACAATGTCACAGCTCTTTGAAAAGTTATTCATGATAAAATTGTCCCCAATTCTAACTGATAATGAGTGCATACCGGATCATCAATTTGGATTTAGAAGTCAGCATAGCACCATTGAACAAACTCATAGATTGGTTCAATTTATAAGAAAAACTTTTGAAGAAAAAAAGTATTGCTCTGCGCTGTTCATTGACGTTTCTCAGGCATTTGATAAAGTGTGGCATGAAGGGCTAATTTTAAAATTAAAGACTTACCTACCAATAAACATTCTAAATCTGCTGGAAAGTTAAATTTTTTCCCGGAAGTTCACTGTTGTGGAAGGAAACTTTATGAGTACGCCTGAAATAATCTGATCAGGTGTGCCACAAGGGAGTATACTGGGGCCAGTTTTATATTTGATTTATACTTGTGATATGCCATTGAGCAGTAATATTCACACATCTACATTTGTCGATGATACAGCCTGCCTTAGTATGCACGAAAACTCTCACGAGGCTTCTCGATATCTTGAGCAACATACTACTCAGCTAGAACTATGGTTAAACATGTGGAGAATAAAGGTAAAGGAACAGAAGTGTGCTCAGATAACATTTACCTTAAGGAAACACACTTGTTCCCCCATTACAATCAATAATCAAATTGTTCCCCAAAACTTACATGTGAAATACCTTGGTATACATCTTGATCGAAGGCTCACATGGAAATACCACATTGACTCTAAGCTAACACAAATGAAACTTAAACTAACTCAGATACATTGGCTGGTTGCTAGAAATTCAACCCTCACCCTAGATTGTAAACTTTTAATATACAAGTCGCTCTTAATACCTATATGGTGCTACGGCATTCAGCTACAGGGTACTGCTTCAGCTTCTAATGTCGAGAGAATCCAACGAAGGCAAAACAAAATTTTACGGTTAATAACATCGGCTCCATGGTATATAAAAAATTCAAATATACATCGTGATTTAAATATGCCACTAGTGACTGAAGAAATTGCAAAACACGCAGGCAAATATTTAACAAAACTCGAGTCACATCCTAATCCCCTTGCCCGTAATATTTTGAACTTTACTGGACTCATCCGCCTAAAAAAGAGGGACACAAGGGCTCTTAATCACAGCACTCCAGATGGGACTTCTTGAAAATACTTTTCTTTTTTTCCTTTTGATTATCAGTACTTATGTATTATATATAACTATTACTAAGTTTATGTCTGACACTGGTCGGTAGTTCATATATGAAGATACAATAAATAAAAATCATGTATTAAAAAAAAAACTTATTGGTAATGCTGAACAAATTAATGAATTAGTCTCTTTTTAACCGACATTCAAAAACGAGGGGGTTATCAATTCGCTTGTATTTTTGTATGTTTGTTAATTCATAGCTGAGTAATTTTTTTGCGATTGATTGATTTGAGAAATTCTTTTTATTCGTCTGAAAGGAAGCTTCCAATTTAATACCATTTCCGAAAAGAGCGGAACACTTACCATATTTTACTTATGGGATTGCTACGATACTTATAACACACCTTTCACGCTCGTAATGACACAAAATCGTTGGGCCCTTTTAAAATTATATTTCACTTGGTTTTACGAAAACTTGGCACACACCTTTAGTTCTAAAAATTATACGTTCTGGCATTTAAAAAAGATAGCGGGAACAGTTCCATAAATATGTGCCTATGCAGGAATGTTATCTCGTGAGTGCGTGAGAATTCGTGATAAAATCGCGACATTTGCACATCTCTACTCAAAATTAATCTTTTTATACCCTTTACCAAAAATGGAAAATGGTATAAATATGTTTGTCATTCCGTGTGTAATTTCCATAATATTCATATGCGATCCATAAAATATATGTATATATTCTGGGTCCTTATGAATAGGGGACACGAATAAGCGATGTCCGTCTGTCCGTCCGTCCGTCTGGTGTACGTGAAATCGGACTGATGTATCAGACATGGTCCAAAATAGATTGCTATTGAAAATCAGCGAAATCGAGCAGACGGTTTCAGAGCTGGAAAACTTAAACTTTATTTTGTCATATAAAAGTAACTAGATAACACAAATTTTTTAATTTTTAGTTAAATAAATTTATTTTGAATTTCAGTACGAATACATTTTCTGCCTGGCTCACGATGTCGACAAGAAATTTTCGTTTGCTTATTTATATTGAAAACAAAAACAAAATAAGAAAATTTGGTTTTGTTTTCAATATAAATAAGCGAACGAAAATTTCTTGTCGACATCGTGAGCCAGGCAGTTTGTATTAAAAATATAAAAAAAATAAAAAAGGCGTTTCCAGGGTTGGGAACTTTAACTTTTTTGTTATATAATAAAAAGTCTCCTAAAACAAAATTTTCCTTTTTATCTATAAACTTAAAATATCATACATTCTTAAAAGAAAAGTATTGGTTACGCGTTACGCGCTAAATTTAGCGTTTTTTAACAATGCCAAACGCGATTTTTTTCGTCTTAGCGCGTTTAATAAAAAAAGCGCTAACTTATCGCGTTTTGGATAAAGTCAATAACATAATTTCAGTTATTTGTTTTTCTTTTTATGTATAAATTTACCAATTTTCTAGTATCCAAAACTCTGATAAAATTTTTTTAAATTGGTTAATGATTCAGCTCTTGCAAATAAAATTCCCTTGCCTGTGATTAGAATTAAAAACGCATTTCAACACTAAAAATTACAAATATTTTTAAATTTCACAACTACAAATATGTAGTCGTACTAGTGACCAAAAAAATGTATGTAACTTATCAAGCATCTGTTATAGCTGAAGTACAAAAATCATTTCAATCGTAAAACTATTCGACATTTTATACGAGTATGCTGTTACTAGTACAAAGTTTGTTATAGAAAATTAATATAAAAACTACGGATTTCGATTATTTGGTGATTCTGATTCTGTATTAAACTATTTTAGTTATTTAGGATATAATTTCGAAGAAGCAATATTTCAAAATCGGAAAAAGAGTTGCATCGACTTTTATTAAAATTTAATTTAGCGCGCAGGAATATAGCGCAAATAGTTGAGAATGCTGTAACTCAGCGCGTTCTAGCGCGTTTTGAGAAGGGGAATAGCGCGTTTGGGTTGTAAATAGTTGGCATCACTGAAGATATCCGACAAATTTGAAATTATGATTCCAGAGTTGGGAAATTTACACTTTTTGTGGCATTAAAATTAACTAGGTCTAATCATTTTTTTTATATTTGAGTTGGGTATAGAAAATTAGAAAAATAAAAACCACAGCTCCACGGCTAAAAATTTAAACTCTTTTTGATATTAAGGTAACTAAATAAAACTAGTATCCAGGGTTGGAAGAAGTACACTTTTTTTTTGATATATAAAACTAATTAAATAAATCTAGTTATATCTTTGGTAATTATATATATTCTATATCTTAGAAAGAAATAAAAAAAGTACTCGTAATAGAAGCAGATAATTTTAAAATTTGGTTCCAGGGTTGGATATTGAAAAAAAAATTTAGTAAAAAATAACCAAAAATAATTTTTTTTTTCGGTGAAACATATTTCATGGTATAGGAAGATCTTTACTAAAGCAAAAAATCAAGAGGTCACTTACTAATAATTGCACTATAACAAAAAATTATAAATTTTATCACAAAACAAATGTGTACATATGCACACATGTACTTATGTATGTATCTTTATACTACATATACATACGTTGGTAAAGGGTATATCCCAGCTAGCATTTGGGTGATAATTTTTGGCAGAAATATTTTATATGATTCTCTACAGATCGCTTTTGATGATTTTGATTGAAAGAGAATTCACTTATTATTCATCTATATGATCAAATAATGATTTCTTGAAAATAGAGAAACATCATGCAAACCGCAAAAAGGTGATTTAAATGATTTAATATGAAAATTGCTCAAAAATAATCAGCAAATCGTATCATAACTGATTCTTTGGTATGATTCATCTGTAGGGTACCATTTTCTCACAACGGGAGTATCATTTATGATCGAAAAATTAGCTCATATACGGTTATTTTCCCCGTCAAGCTGATTCGGAAACGATTGGATTATGATACAAAATGCTACCTGGGATAAGATTCGGCACAGCCGAATTTGTTACTTGTTATTTGTTTATTATATTGGAGATATTGGAGATATTTGACGATGTTCGGCAAGAAATGTGGCTGTGATGCTAAACATAAAGCTGACAACACTGCTTGCAATAGCCCTGGGTCTAGACTTGTATCGAACTCATTCAGTAGCTCGGTATTGAGACAAACCAATGATCTAAGCCATTTAAATTATATGGGTTTGATCATTGGCTTGTGAGTTTGATCACAGGTTTTTGTCCAAAACGAGCTACTGAAAAAGTTCGATACAAGTCCAGCTGGGTCCAACTTGTTCAGTCGATCATATTAGACAGAAACCTATGATCAAACCCATACAGCCGTATTCATAAAAATTTTAAACGGTATTTCAAATGTTGTTTAGGCAATATTCACTAAAATTGTATTCATAATAGAATTTTAGGTTAAAACACGTTTTTAAACCTTGTGTTAATCAGCAAATTTTAAAATTGACAACACCCATGTTTAAACCAATTTTAAGATAACATGGTTGTAATTTTGTTTCGTATTTATTTACGTTTTTAACTTTGCCTGTATGTATATTTGCACTTATGTATATGTCAGCGCTGTTTAGAAAAATAATTTAAATTTTTATGGAATCTATTGCGGGAATATCAAATGGACTCCAAAATAATATTTAAAAAAAAGAGCGATCCGCTTTCCATTCCCAGTCATTATTTAAAAAAATAATAATAATTGTAGAAAATTAACTAGTGATGTACATATAAACACTCAAAACAAATAAAATAAAATTTGTTATTCGAGTGCTTCTTAATATGCCATAAAATAAATCATATAAAAATTACTTTTAACAAAGATTCGCTTTGAACTCTTTTTATTTTTTATTAAATACAAGTTGGAACAAATTTTTTATTTTATAAAAATAACATTTCTCTAAAAACGGGCAAACAACACACAAAAAAGTAATATGAATGATTTTGTATATTAATTAAAATATTTGTAATATCAATTAAAAATTTAATTAAATTTTCACCTATAAACAATTTGATAATATTAATTAAGTTTTTCCACTAAAATTAATAAATACAATTAAAAATTTAATTAAATCAATTAAATTTTTAATTGAAAATATTAATTGGTGAATACTTTTTTCTGTGAAGCAAATATAGACACGAGTACTTTGTTAATTAGTAATCGTTGTTTTTCAGAACTAATGCCCTAATACAGTAAGAAGACGTGCAGTGGCGTGAAATAAGAAAGAAATATACTTTCCTTACTTTTACTCGTATTCTGTCATTTAAATTTTATTTATCGCATTCACTAATGTTTTTTTCACGTAATTCAACAAATTTTCAGTTTCAATCGGTGTTTGCCGATAAATCATATGTAGTATAGGGTGTTTTTTATTGAGGTATAGAACTTTAAGTTGGCATCACTTTTTTAACTGGCGGCCATTTTGTCAGCTGTCAAGTGATTAATATTTAGTTTGGTTTGCCATTTCATCATGAACAGGTTGACAAAAGAACAACGCTTGCAAATCGTGCAAATTTGCTTTATTTGGAAGGTCTTGATGTTACACCAGCATCTAATTACTCTTTGTAGCGCGCTGCTAGAAAGCTTAAAACACCAGTTGAGTTTAAACCACCTCTGCGCACATCTACAGGAGGTTGGGCAAGAAGCGATACTGAAAAAGGTAAAATATTTGCTGAGCATTTAAAATCCGTGTTCACCCCAAACACATGTTCTGGTGCTGTTGATTTGCCAAATGTAGTTGCGCTTCCTCCTCGACCAATAAAATTTAAGACGCGTGATGTACAAAAAATAATTGCAGAACTCAACCCCAAAAAAGCTCCGGGTATTGATGGAATTAGTAACCAGATGCTGATGAAGTTGCCTCGTATAGCTATTAGAATCCTGTTATTCATTTTTAATGCCATTTTACGACTGGAGTATTATCCCAACACCTGGAAGCTTACCAAGGTTAAAATGATTCCAAAGCCGGGCAAAGATCTTACCAAAGCTGAGTCATATAGGCCAATAAGTTTACTGTCAACAATGTCACAGCTCTTTGAAAAGTTATTCATGATAAAATTGTCCCCAATTCTAACTGATAATGAGTGCATACCGGATCATCAATTTGGATTTAGAAGTCAGCATAGCACCATTGAACAAACTCATAGATTGGTTCAATTTATAAGAAAAACTTTTGAAGAAAAAAAGTATTGCTCTGCGCTGTTCATTGACGTTTCTCAGGCATTTGATAAAGTGTGGCATGAAGGCCTAATTTTAAAATTAAAGACTTACCTACCAATAAACATTCTAAATCTGCTGGAAAGTTAAATTTTTTCCCGGAAGTTCACTGTTGTGGAAGGAAACTTTATGAGTACGCCTGAAATAATCTGATCAGGTGTGCCACAAGGGAGTATACTGGGGCCAGTTTTATATTTGATTTATACTTGTGATATGCCATTGAGCAGTAATATTCACACATCTACATTTGTCGATGATACAGCCTGCCTTAGTATGCACGAAAACTCTCACGAGGCTTCTCGATATCTTGAGCAACATACTACTCAGCTAGAACTATGGTTAAACATGTGGAGAATAAAGGTAAAGGAACAGAAGTGTGCTCAGATAACATTTACCTTAAGGAAACACACTTGTTCCCCCATTACAATCAATAATCAAATTGTTCCCCAAAACTTACATGTGAAATACCTTGGTATACATCTTGATCGAAGGCTCACATGGAAATACCACATTGACTCTAAGCTAACACAAATGAAACTTAAACTAACTCAGATACATTGGCTGGTTGCTAGAAATTCAACCCTCACCCTAGATTGTAAACTTTTAATATACAAGTCGCTCTTAATACCTATATGGTGCTACGGCATTCAGCTACAGGGTACTGCTTCAGCTTCTAATGTCGAGAGAATCCAACGAAGGCAAAACAAAATTTTACGGTTAATAACATCGGCTCCATGGTATATAAAAAATTCAAATATACATCGTGATTTAAATATGCCACTAGTGACTGAAGAAATTGCAAAACACGCAGGCAAATATTTAACAAAACTCGAGTCACATCCTAATCCCCTTGCCCGTAATATTTTGAACTTTACTGGACTCATCCGCCTAAAAAAGAGGGACACAAGGGCTCTTAATCACAGCACTCCAGATGGGACTTCTTGAAAATACTTTTCTTTTTTTCCTTTTGATTATCAGTACTTATGTATTATATATAACTATTACTAAGTTTATGTCTGACACTGGTCGGTAGTTCATATATGAAGATACAATAAATAAAAATCATGTATTAAAAAAAAAACTTATTGGTAATGCTGAACAAATTAATGAATTAGTCTCTTTTTAACCGACATTCAAAAACGAGGGGGTTATCAATTCGCTTGTATTTTTGTATGTTTGTTAATTCATAGCTGAGTAATTTTTTTGCGATTGATTGATTTGAGAAATTCTTTTTATTCGTCTGAAAGGAAGCTTCCAATTTAATACCATTTCCGAAAAGAGCGGAACACTTACCATATTTTACTTATGGGATTGCTACGATACTTATAACACACCTTTCACGCTCGTAATGACACAAAATCGTTGGGCCCTTTTAAAATTATATTTCACTTGGTTTTACGAAAACTTGGCACACACCTTTAGTTCTAAAAATTATACGTTCTGGCATTTAAAAAAGATAGCGGGAACAGTTCCATAAATATGTGCCTATGCAGGAATGTTATCTCGTGAGTGCGTGACAATTCGTGATAAAATCGCGACATTTGCACATCTCTACTCAAAATTAATCTTTTTATACCCTTTACCAAAAATGGAAAATGGTATAAATATGTTTGTCATTCCGTGTGTAATTTCCATAATATTCATATGCGATCCATAAAATATATGTATATATTCTGGGTCCTTATGAATAGGGGACACGAATAAGCGATGTCCGTCTGTCCGTCCGTCCGTCTGGTGTACGTGAAATCGGACTGATGTATCAGACATGGTCCAAAATAGATTGCTATTGAAAATCAGCGAAATCGAGCAGACGGTTTCAGAGCTGGAAAACTTAAACTTTATTTTGTCATATAAAAGTAACTAGATAACACAAATTTTTTAATTTTTAGTTAAATAAATTTATTTTGAATTTCAGTACGAATACATTTTCTGCCTGGCTCACGATGTCGACAAGAAATTTTCGTTTGCTTATTTATATTGAAAACAAAAACAAAATAAGAAAATTTGGTTTTGTTTTCAATATAAATAAGCGAACGAAAATTTCTTGTCGACATCGTGAGCCAGGCAGTTTGTATTAAAAATATAAAAAAAATAAAAAAGGCGTTTCCAGGGTTGGGAACTTTAACTTTTTTGTTATATAATAAAAAGTCTCCTAAAACAAAATTTTCCTTTTTATCTATAAACTTAAAATATCATACATTCTTAAAAGAAAAGTATTGGTTACGCGTTACGCGCTAAATTTAGCGTTTTTTAACAATGCCAAACGCGATTTTTTTCGTCTTAGCGCGTTTAATAAAAAAAGCGCTAACTTATCGCGTTTTGGATAAAGTCAATAACATAATTTCAGTTATTTGTTTTTCTTTTTATGTATAAATTTACCAATTTTCTAGTATCCAAAACTCTGATAAAATTTTTTTAAATTGGTTAATGATTCAGCTCTTGCAAATAAAATTCCCTTGCCTGTGATTAGAATTAAAAACGCATTTCAACACTAAAAATTACAAATATTTTTAAATTTCACAACTACAAATATGTAGTCGTACTAGTGACCAAAAAAATGTATGTAACTTATCAAGCATCTGTTATAGCTGAAGTACAAAAATCATTTCAATCGTAAAACTATTCGACATTTTATACGAGTATGCTGTTACTAGTACAAAGTTTGTTATAGAAAATTAATATAAAAACTACGGATTTCGATTATTTGGTGATTCTGATTCTGTATTAAACTATTTTAGTTATTTAGGATATAATTTCGAAGAAGCAATATTTCAAAATCGGAAAAAGAGTTGCATCGACTTTTATTAAAATTTAATTTAGCGCGCAGGAATATAGCGCAAATAGTTGAGAATGCTGTAACTCAGCGCGTTCTAGCGCGTTTTGAGAAGGGGAATAGCGCGTTTGGGTTGTAAATAGTTGGCATCACTGAAGATATCCGACAAATTTGAAATTATGATTCCAGAGTTGGGAAATTTACACTTTTTGTGGCATTAAAATTAACTAGGTCTAATCATTTTTTTTATATTTGAGTTGGGTATAGAAAATTAGAAAAATAAAAACCACAGCTCCACGGCTAAAAATTTAAACTCTTTTTGATATTAAGGTAACTAAATAAAACTAGTATCCAGGGTTGGAAGAAGTACACTTTTTTTTTGATATATAAAACTAATTAAATAAATCTAGTTATATCTTTGGTAATTATATATATTCTATATCTTAGAAAGAAATAAAAAAAGTACTCGTAATAGAAGCAGATAATTTTAAAATTTGGTTCCAGGGTTGGATATTGAAAAAAAAAATTTAGTAAAAAATAACCAAAAATAATTTTTTTTCGGTGAAACATATTTCATGGTATAGGAAGATCTTTACTAAAGCAAAAAATCAAGAGTTCACTTACTAATAATTGCACTATAACAAAAAATTATAAATTTTATCACAAAACAAATGTGTACATATGCACACATGTACTTATGTATGTATCTTTATACTACATATACAT
The DNA here is from genome assembly GCA_944452675.1 of Tachina lurida. NCBI lineage: Eukaryota > Metazoa > Arthropoda > Insecta > Diptera > Tachinidae > Tachina > Tachina lurida. Next base: position 112,078,329 of record OX101752.1, on the reverse strand, counting down.
ACGTTGGTAAAGGGTATATCCCAGCTAGCATTTGGGTGATAATTTTTGGCAGAAATATTTTATATGATTCTCTACAGATCGCTTTTGATGATTTTGATTGAAAGAGAATTCACTTATTATTCATCTATATGATCAAATAATGATTTCTTGAAAATAGAGAAACATCATGCAAACCGCAAAAAGGTGATTTAAATGATTTAATATGAAAATTGCTCAAAAATAATCAGCAAATCGTATCATAACTGATTCTTTGGTATGATTCATCTGTAGGGTACCATTTTCTCACAACGGGAGTATCATTTATGATCGAAAAATTAGCTCATATACGGTTATTTTCCCCGTCAAGCTGATTCGGAAACGATTGGATTATGATACAAAATGCTACCTGGGATAAGATTCGGCACAGCCGAATAAAGCACTCCTACTTGTTATTTGTTTATTATATTGGAGATATTGGAGATATTTGACGATGTTCGGCAAGAAATGTGGCTGTGATGCTAAACATAAAGCTGACAACACTGCTTGCAATAGCCCTGGGTCTAGACTTGTATCGAACTCATTCAGTAGCTCGGTATTGAGACAAACCAATGATCTAAGCCATTTAAATTATATGGGTTTGATCATTGGCTTGTGAGTTTGATCACAGGTTTTTGTCCAAAACGAGCTACTGAAAAAGTTCGATACAAGTCCAGCTGGGTCCAACTTGTTCAGTCGATCATATTAGACAGAAACCTATGATCAAACCCATACAGCCGTATTCATAAAAATTTTAAACGGTATTTCAAATGTTGTTTAGGCAATATTCACTAAAATTGTATTCATAATAGAATTTTAGGTTAAAACACGTTTTTAAACCTTGTGTTAATCAGCAAATTTTAAAATTGACAACACCCATGTTTAAACCAATTTTAAGATAACATGGTTGTAATTTTGTTTCGTATTTATTTACGTTTTTAACTTTGCCTGTATGTATATTTGCACTTATGTATATGTCAGCGCTGTTTAGAAAAATAATTTAAATTTTTATGGAATCTATTGCGGGAATATCAAATGGACTCCAAAATAATATTTAAAAAAAAGAGCGATCCGCTTTCCATTCCCAGTCATTATTTAAAAAAATAATAATAATTGTAGAAAATTAACTAGTGATGTACATATAAACACTCAAAACAAATAAAATAAAATTTGTTATTCGAGTGCTTCTTAATATGCCATAAAATAAATCATATAAAAATTACTTTTAACAAAGATTCGCTTTGAACTCTTTTTATTTTTTATTAAATACAAGTTGGAACAAATTTTTTATTTTATAAAAATAACATTTCTCTAAAAACGGGCAAACAACACACAAAAAAGTAATATGAATGATTTTGTATATTAATTAAAATATTTGTAATATCAATTAAAAATTTAATTAAATTTTCACCTATAAACAATTTGATAATATTAATTAAGTTTTTCCACTAAAATTAATAAATACAATTAAAAATTTAATTAAATCAATTAAATTTTTAATTGAAAATATTAATTGGTGAATACTTTTTTCTGTGAAGCAAATATAGACACGAGTACTTTGTTAATTAGTAATCGTTGTTTTTCAGAACTAATGCCCTAATACAGTAAGAAGACGTGCAGTGGCGTGAAATAAGAAAGAAATATACTTTCCTTACTTTTACTCGTATTCTGTCATTTAAATTTTATTTATCGCATTCACTAATGTTTTTTTCATGTAATTCAACAAATTTTCAATTTCAATCGGTGTTTGCCGATAAATCATATGTAGTATAGGGTGTTTTTTATTGAGGTATAGAACTTTAAGTTGGCATCACTTTTTTAACTGGCGGCCATTTTGTCAGCTGTCAAGTGATTAATATTTAGTTTGGTTTGCCATTTCATCATGAACAGGTTGACAAAACAACAACGCTTGCAAATCGTGCAAATTTGCTTTATTCGAGCCAGCTGAATTGGCTTTAAAAAAGCCGAATTGGCTTTAAAAAAAGCCGAATTGGCTTTATTCGAGCCAGCCGCGGCGGCCACATGCCCGAAATCATATTTAAACATTAATGGCATAAAATTATCCATCCAATAAAGCCAAATTGATGGACATTAAAACGATTTTCTTGTGTTTTATTTCAATTCGAAATTCTATACCTCTAAAAAAATCGTGCAAATTTGCTTTATTCGAGCCAGCCGAATTGGCTTTAATAAAGCCGAATTGGCTTTATTCGAGCCAGCCGCGGCGGCCACATGCCCGAAATCATATTTAAGCATTAATGGCATAAAATTATGCTTCCAATAAAGCCAAATTGATGGACATTAAAACGATTTTCTTGTGTTTTATTTCAATTCGAAGTTCTATACCTCTAAAAAAACACCCTTTAGTTAATATGTACAACACTTGGTCAATCTTGTCCCTCCAAGTAGTCCCATCAGTGAGGTTTTCCCATATCAATTTGTAGGGCGATTTATTTTTATTTTTTATTTCCATGATAGCTATAACTGAAATAATAACATTAAACTCATCGGAAGTTAAATGTTTAGGTATGTATTTTACAAGCGACGGATACAAAAGCGATACAAATATTAGGTAAAAGCATACCCATAATAGGTAGTCTTGTGTAGTTCATGAACGAACTAGTTCAAATGAACTATTCAGTACTTTGAACTTAGTGAACTAGTTCAATTGTTTTACGACACTAGTTCAATTTTTGAACTATAGTTCAATTTTGGAACTAAGAGCTAAGACACAAAATGAACTAACACAGTCTATGAACTAAATGTTTTCAACGTTTTACTTTACTGTTTGTGTGCTTTGCTTCTACACTAATCTATATGTATGTATGTATGTAAGTATGTATATTTAGTTCTTGTTCATCCCTGGCTGCTACCACAAATGCAATGAACAAGAAAATACAAGTAAACACTACTCTATTCACAAAAAATACATATGTATGTGGATATGTATTTTGGAATTATGAGATTTTTACACTAGATTTCTTTTATAAAGCAAATTTATTAATTAATTTTAGTTTTCGTAAGGTTTTTTAAGCTTGAATTAGACGTGACATAGCCATAACGCCATAGCCATAACCAAACCAAAATTCAATTGGTTTCTATGGTGAGAGTTATGGCGAGTCTCTCTCACTCTCACTCTCACCATAGAAATCAATTGAATTTTGGTTTGGTTATGGCTATGGCGTTATGGCTATGTCACGTCTAATTCAAGCTTTAATCACAGATCTGCGTTTTTAATACTTATATACATGCATACATATGCATGTAGATGTACATAAAATCATTGAACTAAAAAGACCTAACTAGTTCATTGAACTAAAAAGACCAATTGAACTAAATGAACGAACTAGTTCATTTATCAATAATGAACTAAAATGACCGGTCACTGAAATGAAGTAAATGGCACAAGTCTAATAATAGGGGTGTGCGCCTTTGCCCTTGTGGGTAATATACTGGCTGTATATAATATTAAATTTTATTTGTTTGAGCCAAATACATAAAAGTAATTAATTACAAAAAACTATTTAATACACCTTCAAGAGGTCATAAAAATGTGGGTTTGGTTGAATAGCAGAAAAAACATGTAAATTTTCACCTGAGATTACGGATGGAAATCATGGTACAATTGTACTTTTTATGGTACATTTTTGACCTCGTTGGTACCGTGGTTCTACCGCGAGTTACTTGGTACAATTTAAAAATGCCAATGTTTCACTATATATATGGTAACATTAATTTTGCCTATGTTGTCCTTAATTTTTTTGTGTGTTTTTATTTTAGACGGCCAGCTTTATGTTTTTGTTGCAATGCTGTTGTCAAGGCAAATTCATGTACCAGGTGGTGTCAAGTCTGCAATAAAAAAATCTGTCTAGTACTTTAACTGTACCTGTTAACTTGACAGCAACTCGTACATGAACTCGCCTGTTCATGTACGAGTACGGCTGTGGTTATATTTATTTTTGCTAACTACATATCGCTCCTTTACTTCAATAGTATGTTTTAGGTTTTATCGCGCATTTTTATGCACATAACTTAGATTTTATAGTGCATGAAAATAACAGGCCTGTTAAGCAAAATTTTTAAAATAACCGATCTCTAACAAGTCTAATCTACGAATGTACCCTTAGGAATGTAATAATTAATATTTTTTTATGTTATTTTTTATTTTTTATACTGAATTTTTATGCACATTTTTGTTAAGTTTCTGTTTTTTTATTGTTTACTTCTGAATTTTTAAATTTTTGTTTACGTTTCCATTCTTATTAATAAATATTAAAAAAATGGTACCGTCATGGTCCAAAAAATACATTTTGTTTTCACAGTTAGTACAAAATCCAATAAGTCATTTTCCTTCCCTGCCTGAGATGTTATATTTGCACAGAGAAAAAACTGCCTCATAGAATCAATAAGATTTTCTCTATGAAACGTATTTAGGCTAAGGGGTATCCCAGCAGAAAGAAGACAAGATTTTTTCATAGAGATTCCTTATTGTTTTTATGTGGTAAATCTTATTAATTTTATCAATAAGAAAACCACATAAATGCAGGAAGAAATCTTATTATTCACAACTTTTTTTACTCAATTTCCGTTATTTTTGGCACCAAAAAAACAATTCATAGAGAAAAACTTCTTGATTCTATTAGGTTTTCTTATAAATTGTAAACTATAGGGATTTCTTATTGATTTTATTAGATTGCCTAATTCATTTTTAGGGTTTCGTACACCAAAGGTGAAAATAAACCCTAATGTTTTCGCTACGCTGTCCGTCTGTCCGTCTGTCCGTCACAGGGTATTTTTACGAGAACCGTATGAGCTACGGACCTGAAATTTGTACACAGTATGTAGACACTTGGCCGCTACAACAACAAATACATGAGAGTTGGAAATTAAAGGGTGTGCCAAAACGAGCAACGAAAAATGTTAAAATCCCATGTAATATACATACAATTGTATGTATATGCACTTGAAATTTGTAAAGTTAGTGTATTTTTATACAGACTACAACAATTAACACTAAAATTTAAAAAATTTTAATTAAAAGGTGTACCATCAGTTAATGTAATTTCGACTATCTTTAATGATAACTTGCTGTATCTTGGAAACCGTAAAAGCAAACTTCTTGAAATTTTCAAAAACGGTAAAACAAAAAAATCTCAAAATTATAAAATCGCCAAACAGAAAAAAAATCGCCAAAAACCAAAAAAAGCACCAAATTAAAAAAAAAATTTAAATCGAAAATAAATCGCGAAAAACCGACAAAAATCGCCAAAATAAAAAAAAATTGCCAATATGAACAAAAATCGCCAAAATTAAAAAAAAAATCGCTAAAATTTAAAAAATCGCCAAAGCGAGAAAAAAGCGAAATATAATAAAAAAAAATTATTTCAGCTGTAAAAACGTAAAAACCACTGTATTAAAAAAATGCTCAAAGCCCAATGTACGGAACCCTTCGTGCGCGAGTCAAAGTCGCACTTTACTGAATTTATTTTAAAAAGGTTTTCTTTTTGATTTTAGTAGGTTCCTATATGAGTATGTGCAAAGCATCTTATTGATTTTTTTAATAAGTAAATCTTCTTGATTTTATGATGTGTCTTGTTATTTCATATCTATAAACAGACATAGAGAAAATTTTTTTCATGATCTTTTTCATTTTTGTAAAAGAATGTATACACAATAATTTCAATGGTTATCAGGATGCTTGTTGCATATTGGGTAAAGTGCTTGTCTATCAGGTAGAAGTTTGCTGGTTCAATACTTGGTGAGTAAGTTAGTTAAGAATATAACCTAATGAGTATGTATGTATGTATGTATAAATAAATAACATCTACAACATACTACATACATACATACATATGTATATAGTATAGAATACAAATGAAAATACATAAGTACAGAGAATAAAGTCGCATTTTTTTTATTTTTTTTATTGAAAAAACCAATAAAATAACCTCATAAAAACTACAAGATTTCTTCTTGATTTTTTCAAAAAGGTTTCCTCTATGAAATTAATAAGAGTTCCTTATTGAAAAAAATCATAGAGATATCTTATTAATTTTGTTCTATTTTATGAGGTATTTAGTTGGCACTGTTTTCTCTGTGTGTGCATACATTTTAAGACTGATATAATGACAAAGGTATACATATTATATACCGTTGAATATACAATTATGTCTACTATTGTGATAATATAGAAAAACTTAAGAAACATTTGAAGTAAAGAAAACGAGATCAATAATTTGAGCAAAAATAAAAAATGTAGAAAATTTCATTTTGTAGTCAAAATTGGATTTTTAATATTTCGAAAAGTATTAAACGAATGAGAAAATTTTCGGTTTACAAAGCTAAATGTATACGATTGAACTAAATTAAAGTATTTCCCAATATATAATATTATAAAACTTTTTTTTTATTTGGAAAAATTGTGTTAGAAAAATTTTAGCATTTTTAGAAAATCTCCTCTCCTGCCTACATTTATGTTTAGGATGTCAAGAGATTCTTACCGGTAACTTAAAACAAGTTTATTTATTATAAAAAACCAAAGAATTTACAAAAACGTTCGCGCAATTTTTTTGCCACATCCAAAAATTAGATTTTTTGCAAAAATGATAATTTTCGACCAATGCTGGATGTAGGGTGCACCATCAGAAATATCAAAAATTTAATTCACAGTCTTTTATAATACCTCCTTTCTCAGAAACAATCAAAGTTTTTATTAAATACCTAATAATTTTTTAAAATATTCCAAAAAAATTACGAAAACTTTTTCACAAAATATACACTATTTTCTGATAATTTTCAAAAAATTGCAAAATTATTCCTTGCTAAACTTTTTAGATATCAATAAATTTTTTTGCACATAAATTGTAATGAAGTTTTCATTCAAAAACAACAAAACCAACTGATTTTTGCTAAATAATAAAGAAGTTATGTACTAACTATTAAAAAAAGTCAGGGCCAAAAATTAAAAAAAAAATTTTCAAGTCAAATAACTTGGAAATTGTAAGAGATAAAATAGTGCTGTTAGCATCCCAGCAAAAAATTTCAAAACAGGTAATCGAGGCAAAGGCAATTAAGCATTTTTGGTGGGAGCTGTTCCTTACTGGATTACCAACTTAATGATTTTAACAAGGAGTGAGACTAAAATAATCGATTCTTGGCAACTTGTTCACGTAATCTATTTAATCTAAAAAAATTATTCTCCTCATTTAGCAACTTGTACATAATTTTTTTTAAATATTAGGTAATGTGTTTTGTAAGCGAGTAATGAAATTTGGTAATGAGAAAAGTAAGTTACAAGTTCCGAAAGAATTTCGACACCAGTTTGCCTCCAAATATACTTTCTCAAAAGTGGAACACTTTTTCTTTCCAAAACCATTAGTTTTATCTGAATCGATTTACTAGTTCAAGAGTTGTGGACTGTTTGCCACTTTTTTTTATTTCACGCCACTGTGCAGCTGCATTGGGAAGTGCTACCTGATTATGCTACTACTGGGTTTTGTATAAGTTTGTGAGCCTATTACGCTTATTTTGCTTTTGTGATTTTCAAAAATATTAATATTTGTGAACTCTCAAATAGTTTTTGGAAGTCTGTGCATAAGATAAGAGGTTTGTGACTGTTCAAAATATGTGGTTGAAGTCTACCGACGATTTGTTAAAGCAACAATGAAATGCATATAGACAACGCTGAACCACCAGCAAATAAATTTTAAATTAAAACATGCATACATACTTATTTATTATTACTAGTGTTCGCCCAGTGGTTGAAAATCAACCATTAACGCACAGAGGTGGAGAATAGAATGAAAATATTTAAAGTTTGATGAATTTAAAACACAATTTAAAAACTATATTCAAATATACATATGTATAGACTCCAGGGTAAACCACTCTCTTAAACCACTTTCTTAACTACTAAATACGAATTTAAGATTTCATTTATCGGCATAAATAAGAATAGATTTTAAGCAAACTATTTAAAAAAAGTTGTTCACTTTTTGAACTAAATGTAATTAGATATTTGCTCCTAGTGTTCTCACTTCATATTCATTATTATTGCCCAAAACAAAAATATTCGTTTATTTTTTCATTGAACGCTTTTTTTTATTCCCTATTCTTTGAGAAAGACCCCATATGTATGTACGAATATGCTAGCCTAATAATATAAACATTCCATCATATTCCAACATTCCATCATATTCCAACATTCCAGTATGTTCAGTAATTTAAAGCACAGAAAAATAATGAAAACAATGAACAAAAACAAAACGCACACAAAATAAACCAAAAATAAAAAACTTACTTTGTGCTGTAGGTGAATTTAACTTTAATCAAAGTTATTAATAATTAAAAAAATATATTATTTTTAAGTATCTAAAGAAAAATAATACAGCACCACTCGTTATTTAAATATCCAAATTTTATTAGTTTCAGCAATAATCGTTTAAGTACATAGAAAGATGGAAATAAGAATAGAATGAACAAATAAAATATGTTTATCCTTCTGAGTGTTTGCGGAGTTGCCAAGCCAAATTGTTGTAATTTGTTTTTAGCAAATTAAGAGAGAAAGAGAGATCATGGCTTTATGATTGCCTAATATTCTTAACTGTTTTTAACTATCTTAGATACAAAAATGTAGAAGAAAAAATACATTCTGCACTGCTCCTATTGACAATCTATCTCACAAAAAAAAAAAACAAGCGAATACGTTGAGTCAGTTAAAATGGTTCTTAACTTTTTTCACTTGCCTATTTATATATAGATAAAATAATTTATTTCAAAAGATTTGATACAGTTACATTCATACCTATGCAGGAATAAAATCTCGTGAGAGGGTGAGAATTCGTGCGTGATTCTTAAAAATAGCTCACGCACGAGTAATTTTTTTTAAGTCACGTTCACACACTCACGCGTGATTAATTATAAATTTGATCACAAATAAATCACGAAATTTTCACATCTCTAATCAAAACTAGACAATACGATACAATCGTCGAACAGAATTAAGGTAGAAATACATAACATGCGTTTGTTCGTCGACGAATATTGTGCGCTTGAAAACTTTACCGCATGAAAAATGGCAAGTTACACAACACGCGTTACAAATGCCTTTTCTTTCAGCTTTTTTATTTATTTTTAAATTGAAAAATGATCTTGGAAATGTTCCAAGTTCATTCAATTCCTTTTTTGTACAATACTGTAGTGTTTTCAAACTCTTTATTAAGACTTTCCTTCATGATTCTATTTTTTTTCTTTTTTATTGTCGGCTGTTTAGTTGTCAAAACAACACAACGCGTTAAAAAGTTGAAATTTAGCCAACTTTCTGCCGCAAACGCGTCAAAGAGTTTGGTATGTAACTTGTCGTATGCAAAAACACTATTTCAACTTTTTTTTGACAGATGCCTACAGTTCGCACGCGCACTAACGCGTGTTATGTAACTTCACCTTTAGGGCATAAGATACAAGTGACAAATAAAGAATACAGTGTTGCCAAGATATTTGTAAAAAATCAAGTTAATTGATTTTGAGTTAATATACCGATTATGAATACCAATATTTAAAAAACCTTTTTGAGCCTTAAAATGTTCTTTAACTAATATGCATTTTAAAGCTCAATTAACTTTTTTATGAATACGGCTGATATAATTAAAATGGGTGAGCAAACAGCTTTGTATTTTAAATAATCGACTGAATGAGTTGGATCCAGGCTCTAACTTGCAATGACAAAAAAGAGATTTAAATTTGAAACCTTTTCTGAATTGGCCTATATGCCAACAACTACTTTGTAAATTTTTAATGTGTGGTGCTAAAGTATCTATGTGTAGCCTCGTTATTACAATAACGATTTTTATCGTACTACTGCTTCCTGTAGAACAGAAATGACCCTGAAAATATAAGACATGTCTGTTTTCTACGTCACAAGCTTCGTGAAAAAAAGTCAAGGTGGAGTTTAAGAAACATTCAAGAAATACCACAAAACAGATACATACATATGTACGTATATCCATAGATATGCAAAATGGCAAGCAAGTGATACCATTTATTAAAGTGCATCATTAAATAAGGGGATGAAAATCACAAACAAAACCACACACAAAGTATCAACAGCAAAGTAGAGCAACAAAAATGAGAAGTAAATATGAATTCGAACGTAAAAAAAGGAAAAATCCCATATTCTCACCATTAAACTCATTATGGCTATTGAAAATCAAAACAGGCAGTCAAGCAAACAGACAAGATGGTTGTTGTAGTTCATGAAACAATCATGTCTGACCGACCGACCAGGTTTGTCATTGTCATGCTACATGCATGCATACATACATTTGTATCTAGATTCTAGATACATCAGAGCTGGCCACGAGAGAAACACGAGAGCAATGTATTAGCGTATGTGTATTCATTTGTATAAGAAGCCCATTGATGTTCAGCACTCCAGTTCTACTTTGGGCAGCTCAGAGATACATACATACATATACTGCTCATTTACTCAAACAACGTCCTAACTCAAAAAACTAGTTTTGCAGAAGACGGACTTAAAGATTCCAATTTACACACAACTTAAATGTAAGAGAAAATTTAATTTTTCTCTCAAAATTTGAGTATACGAGATATGAAATTTTTACACTATAAATTATAATATAAAGATTAATTCTGCATCACTAGCTCAAAAATTAATTTTTTGAGTTATGACGTTTTAGTAAATGACCGATATGTATTCTAATCTACACATACATATCTATGAGCTGAAGCAAGTATTCATACTATCACGAATATACACGTAAAGTTGTTGATCCGGTTTCTTAAAAAAAACTTTTCTTTGACTTGAGTTAAAGAAATAAAAAAATCTTTGGCGTAAATTAATTTTGTGGTTTCTGGTTATAAGTACATACGTATGTATGGTATGTACGTATCTGAATAGTGTGCATCATGTGCCTTTGAATGAACTTGTGGATTTGTAAAAAATTAAGTTTTGTTAGGGGTTTAAGTTACTATCAAATAAATATTTTGTATATACATACATACATACATACATACATATATATGTTTGTATCTATGTATGCGTTTATGTATGTATGTATGTACATATTACAGTACACATATTATTCTTCAGCCATTATGCAAATACATCATTTTATTTTTATGTTTTGTTCCGTATTCATCAACAGTATTACGCTTAGGGTTTACGGCTGTTAAAATAAAATTAAAATAAGCGTTGACCAAACTCGTATCTTTGAGATTCTAATAAAAAATAAACAGCAACAAATTACTTTTGTGCATGTTGTTGCCTTGGTTGTATTTTAACGATGTGAAAATCAGTATACAACCCATTTGGGCGTTCACCAAACAAAAAATATAAAAACAATTCTTAGCAGCCGCTAAACAATCACGTTTTGCGTTAAAGTTTTTTACTCGCACCACAATCATAAAAATACTTGTACGGCATTAAATCATTTTGTAGTCATTAAAACCAGCTTAAGTACTTTTTTATACCCTTTACCAAAAAAATGGTAAAAGGGTATATATAGGTTTGTCATTCCGTTTGTAATTTCTATAATATCAATAAGCCACCCATAAAATATATATATATTCTGGATCCTTATGCATAGGGAAGACGAATAAGCGATGTCCGTCTGTCCGTCTGTCCGTGTGTCCGTCTGTCCGTGTGTCCGTCTGTCCGTCTGTCTGTACGTGAAATCGGTTTTCCGAAGCTCCCAGAAAAGCTAGAGACTTCGTTCTTGGACTGGTGTGTAAGAAATTTTCCAAAATAGATTGGTATTGAAATTCAGCAAAATCGAGCAGACGATTGCAGAGCTGGAAAACTTAAACTTTATTTTGCCATATAAAAGTAACTACCGAAAACAAATTTTTATTTGTTTTAATAAATAAACTTATTTTACACTTCAGTACGACTAAAATTGGTACTTAAAAAAAAAAATTAAAAAGAATTAAATAGACGTTTCCAGGTTTGGAAAACTTTAACTTTTTGTGTTATGTAAAATTAACTATGTCTAAAACTATATTAGTATTTTCTCGAGAACCGTAAGAGCTACAGACCTAAAATTTGGACACAGTATGTAGACCTTTGGCCGCTACAACAACAAATACATGAGAATTGGAAATTAAAGGGTGTTCCAAACGAGCAATGAAAAATGTTAAAATCCCATGTAATATACATACAATTGTATGTATGTATATACACTTGAAATTTGTAAGGTTAGAGTATTTTTATACAGACTACAAAAATTAACACTAAAATTTCCAAAAATTTAAATTAAAGTGTGTTCCATCAGTTAATGCAATTTTGACAACTTGCTGTATCTTGGAAACCGTAAGAGCAAAACTCTTGAAATTTTCAAAAACGGTAAAACTCAAAAAACAAAAAATTATAAAATCGCCAAACCAAAAAAAAATCGCCAAAAACAAAAAAAAATCGCCAAAACGAAAAAAGCACCAAATTAAAAAAAATTTCTAAGACTAAAATAAATCGCAAAAAAACGGAAAAATTGCTAAAATGAAAACAAAAATCGCCAAAATGAAAGGAAATCGCCAAAATTAAAAAAAATCGCCAAAATGAAAAAAATCACCAAAACGAAAAAAAAACCTAACAAACAGAAAAAAATCGCCAAAATAAAAAAATTCGCCAAAATGAAAAAAATCAACACAACACAAAAAAACCAAAAAACAGAAAAAAATCTCCAAAACGAAAAAAAGCACCAAATTAAAAAAAAAATCTAGGACTAAAATAAATAGCATAAAACGGAAAAATTGCTCAAATGAAAAAATAATCGCCAAAATGAAAGAAAATCGCCAAAATTAAAAAAAATCGCCAAAATGAAAAAAATCACTTAAACGAAAAAAAACCTAAAAAAGAAAAAAATCGCCAAAATGAAAAACCAATCGCCAAATGAAAAAAATTCACCAAAACAAAAAAAACCTAAAAAACAGAAAAAAGTCGCAAAAATGAAAAAAAATCGTCAAAATGAGAAAAATCTCCAAAATGAAGAAAAGCCCAACAACAGAAAAAAATCTCCAAAATGAAAAAAACCTCCAAAAACAGAAAAAAATCGCCAAAACGAGAAAAAAGCGACAAAACTGAAAAATCGTTTTAACAGAAAAAAAACTTCAAAAAAGCAAAAAACCTTCCTTTCGTGCGCGATTCAAAGTCGCACTTAACTGAATTTTTTAATATTAAAGGAATTAAATGAAACTAAGTTTTTCTTTATTTCGTTTTTGCTTTGTTCACTTAACATATTTTATGTATTTTTTAAAGAACTAGATTGGTATCAATAATCAGAAAAATCCAAAATTTTGACTCCAGGGTTGGAAAACTTACACTTTTTGTGTTATGTAAAATTAAATAGGTCTAAAAATTTTTTTCTTTTTCTTTATAAATTGAATATATTTTATGCTTCTGAAAGAAAAGTTTGGCGTATGAAATTTGAAAAATTAAAATTACAGCTCCAAAGATGGAAACTTCAAAAAAATTATAAATGTTTTCACAAAACAAATATGTATGTATGTATGTGTCTGTATACCATATATATGTACGTACGTTGGTAAAGGGTATATAAGATTCGGCACAGCCGAATATAGCACTCTTACTTGTTTTCATTTTATATCGTTGCTGTTGGTGTTGCTGTAGTTTTTAGTATTGTATTTTGAATTGTACCTATAGAAACAATCAATAAAAAGCCAAAATGTATTGAGTAAATATTTACTAATTCAAATTGTTGCAAAATAAGTTAGAGTATTTATGTACTACATATGTACATACATATACATATATACATATACGAGGAAGTACACCCTTTCGCATATAAACAGTTATAATGAAGACGAAAAAAGCTTCTATTTATGAAGAGCAGAATGGGAAATAAAAGCACCATCTCATCGACTTGCAATCACGCCCGAAATCTAATATATTCAAACGAATTTGTTTGTTTTTATTTTATGACTTAAAATCGATTTAAATATACATATTTACATATAAGCGTATCTTAAACTACATTTTAATACATATACATATGTACATACGTACATATGTTTGTATGTATGTTTGTATATATGTACATATGTATTTATATATGAAGTGGAGCAATGTACATATGTTATAACAAGCTTCTATGGACATGGACATTTTGCCAGTTATAGGGGAATCTCATTATAACCAGAGTAAGTATGATGAAAGATGATAATATACATACCATACACAAAATAATTAATGTTATCTTATAAAACACAATTTTTTTACGGATGTTCCTTAATATTAAGAAAAAAATAAATAGCTGGCAATCGTATATTTTTAGTTTTGTTTACAGTACTTGCAAAAACTCTTTATAAATCCAAATTCGTAGTAACATCAGTTTGCTATAATCGAACTAATTGGTATAAAATATTAATGCGAAACTGTTGCGACCGGAGAAGTTGCTATAACCAAACTATTACTACGTTTATACGCGCACTATTTGCAAATAAAATTATTTGCAAATAAATTAACTCACTGTTTATACGGCATAGCAAAAGTACACAAACTTGGTAGCACTTCTATAGAAAACTTACTTATGTTGACAAAAACAATAGTGTAAATGTACAAAATATCAAATAATTGTTTGTTTAAATCGTCATTATTTGCTTCTATAAATGTTTTTTGTTGCAATATTTATCCATTTATTGTTTTTTGTTATCAAACATTTGTAAGCGTGGCAACCTCAAGCATTTTATTTGCAAATAGTGCGTTAATCGTGAATAGTTTTCTGAATTAGTAAGTCGCAATAAAAACAATAATATGGCAACAATTTATTGTTTTATTTGCATATAAGCCCTGCGTATAAACGTAGTATATACTGTATGTAATATTTTTTATTCTCATATAAATTTATTCATGCCTTATTTAATAAGAAGAAGCAAATAGTAACACAAATAGTTGCCACACTTGGTTTTAATATTAGTTTGTTTTTTGTATAAGAAATCTCCAAAAGCTCAGCATTATGTTCTCAGTATCTTAATTATGAAAACAGTTTTTCTAGGGAGCTGAGCAAATAAAATAAAAACTACTATGACTGAGTTGATTCTTAAAAATTTTAGACACATTTTAAGAAGATAATAAGGGTAAATTTCTTGCTAATTAGTTAAACTTAGTTTAACATACGTTTGAGTTAACCAAGAAACAAATTTAAAGGGGCCTTAACCGCCCATGCTGTTTTTCAGTGATGGATTAATAGTTGTCAATTTAGCTAGAAATGCCATACTTTGTTTTCAATATACAGTATTTTTCGGTTAATTGCACATCAAAATTTGCACAACTTTTCGTTGTGCAAAACAAATTGAACAGTTCGTTCAATTATAGAAATCACGCATAATTGGAACTACTAATGAATTAAAAGAAATCACATATGTGCGCTTTAAGTTTTTCAAAATAATTTTTTTTTACCTTAAACGAAAAAAATGCAAGTAACAGAAAAAAAGTACATATGTGTATACGCAGGTATTTATTATTATTTCAATTAGTAGAGATGCCACCCAGTGTTTTTCACAAATGATGTCAAATATGTATGTGCAAAAATGCTAAATTATTTTTCAATAATAATGCAATTAACCGGGTAAAAGTAAGAGGAAATTTATTTTTGATGACATGAATTTTGAACCAATTAAGCGGGAAAATCAATAAACCGGGTTCAATTATCCGAGGAAATTTACATGTGTTTTCGTATGCAATATTTTTTTGCCCGATCATGTGGTTCAATTAAGCGTGGAAACCAATTAACCGTAGGGTCAATTAACCGAAAAATACTGTACTTAGATGTGGCATTCTTGAAAATAGTTTGAGTAAATAGCGCGCTTAAAAAGCGATGTCCAAATTCTTTAAATTTTTTCAAAAACTTCTGAATTTTTGAAAAATAAAAAAAATAAATAATATGGACTTAAAAAATTATGACACTCCAAAAAAAGTTAAAAAAAAGATCATATAACTTAAAATCCAAGGAAATATACTTTATTTCCAATTATTTCATACATAGATCATATTATTAAAGGAAATCTTTGCAAGAAATCCATAAAACAAAATGATTTGGACGTATTTTTATATCTCTTATCCAAGTTATTCTGGTTTCAAAATCATTAAAATCTTCGTGGTCATAACAAGCATCCACTTTATTCATGTATGTATATGTTTATTTAACATTTTGTAGTAAAACTGTTTTTTTTTTCAATTGCGTAATATTTATTTTAAATATTTATCATTTGACACTTCTAAATGCAGTTTAACTGAGCAATGTTGCTCGGCTAAACCTAGATTATTAACTAGATAATCTTTATTTGAAAAACAAAATTTTAAGTTTAAACTACAGTTAACTGACAAGATTGATTACGCCAACTGAGCATAAGGAAAAAAATAATTGCAACCAACATCCTACCTCTCGGAGAACTTACAAAAGAAACTCAAGAAGCACCGAAGATCTACAGCAGTACAGATTATTTAATTATTGTTATACTCTGATCCAGTTTTATAAGCAATACGAATGGTTTGCAAATATAACTATAGAAATAGAGAAAGACAATACTGAAGCAACTGAAATAAATGAGCTTCGGTATTTTGGATGGTTTTTTTTTTAAATAATTGAAATAAATAAATTTGTAAAGTTTAGAAGAATGTACAAACCTTTTAGTTAGTATTACAAAGTTTTCCTAATTGTAGTCTAATATTAAATAGATTATCTATTGGTAAATGAAAAAAAAAATACATTGAAACAAAACTTTTCCAATTTTAATATAATACAGCACACTTTATAAGCAACTTTGTCTGGTGCCGTGAAGGATTATTTATTTTAAACAGTAGCATAACCAGGTAAGACGTCCCGATGCCGCTGTAAAGTAATGCGCGAAATTATTTTTTAAATCTATTAATATATGTATGTGTTTTGTTATTCGTTAAATGCTATCTGTTACTACCACTAAGTATACTTACATGATAAAACATTTCGTATAATTACGATAAATATTTTGTATTACAAAAATTTCACACAGACTTATGGTATAAGATTCCAATTTTATTTGTATTTTTATATTTTGGTTGAATTTAATGCATTAAACACATTCACCACAGCAGGCTACACGAACACACGACTTCAAATGCCGCTAGCAGCATTTGTCGCCTCGTAGCCAGCTACTTAATTATTTTGGAGACAGCAGCAGCACCATCTGCAGCTGATATTCAAGTACAAATACATAGTTCAGTATTGCCACTTTCATATATTTTGCATTTATAAAAATTAATTTTTCTTTTAAAATGTACTTATTTCACATAAAAGTACAATAATGAATCAATTTATTCTTCACAGCAATTTTTGGATATTGTTTCTAGTAAATAGTATGAAATAATTGTACGATATCATTCATTCACCATTTTGTTTTATACTGGTAACACTGCATTTGCTCATTGTAGCCAGAGAAATAGAAATTAGTTTAAAGTTGGCGACAGCTACAACGGTGGTCGTGCAGTCGTGTAGCCTGCTGTCGTTAAAATAATTGTTACCATAAGAATGTGTGTAATCTATTTTTGACAGATTGTAGCCCGTAGCCTGCTGTGTCGAATGTGTTTAATGCATAAGAATTCACAACAGTTAAAAAAAAGCAGCTGATGTGTGAATAAAGGGAAAGAAGTTAAGCGCATTCTATATATTTTTTGAATTGTGCCATACAATCGAAATATCTCGAGATCAGTGCAATATATTGGTACATTTTTTTCAGGCGCATTAAAAATGCGCATATGAAGGTCAAAAATGCCAATTTAAGAAAAGAAAATTAATTTTAAGATATATTTTTCAAGGTACAATACAATAATTTTATCAAATTTTGACTTTTCCCAGAAAATCTGCACGTATTTCCGAAAAAACTCTCTTAAGTTTTAGTTAAAAGCCTATATACATAATTAACGGCCTGGCCCACGATGTCACGAGAAATCGTTCGATCGACAACTTGTATTGCAACCAACAACAAATTTTCTAAAGTTATTGTTGTTTGCAATACTAATTGTCGATCGATCGATTTCTGGTGACATCGTGGGCCAGGCCGTAAATGTTGTAGTTGAAATTTTCAAAATTTAACGTCACAATTCTTAATAAGCCTTTTAAACACAAAAAATATTTTTAAAATTTACGCTTTTCGGACATTGTCCAAAATACAAAATAATTGGCTCTAAGCATGTGTTAAACAAATATTATTACAAAATTAAAAATAATGGAGGATGCTTTAAAAAAACATGCCTTATTCAGGGAAATTTTCAAATTTTGATTTCCTATCCTTTTTCCGATTTCACGAATGCAAATATTATTTTTATACCCTTTACCAAAAAAATGGTAAAAGGGTATATATAGGTTTGTCATTCCGTTTGTAATTTCTATAATATCAATAAGCGACACATAAAATATATATATTCTGGATCCTTATGCATAGGGAAGACCCTTTACCAACGTACGTTCATACAAACATATTTGTTTTGTGAAAAAATTTATAATTTTTTTCTCTAAAGCACTTAATAGTAAGTGACTTTTCAGTATTTTTCGATTAAAGAATTTGATTCAATTATTTTATTTTCGATATTAGCAATAGTTGAATATTTTACTCTACACTCTGTGGTTAAGATATATTTTACATTCACTCTTATTTCAGTCAACATCGACGTCACGTCAATACATTACCAAAATATTGGGGCTTGTTTACTCGCTCTCGAGATGTTAAAAAACCGTGCTGCTATTTAATAACTCTAAAATATTCTTAGTATTGCACCTCCATACCAAGTAAACTAACTTGTTTTATATTTTCCCGTATTTAATAATCATTGATGTTGCAAAACTGCTTAGTGCCTTGATTTAAATTTCCCATTGCAAATGGTATACATCGTGGTATTATGTAAACGTTTTATTCCTACAGGATTTGTTTGAAATTTGCTCAGCAGAAAGGAAAGGTATCAGAAAATGAAACGGAACATGTCCTTTATGTCCTTAGCGATAAATTTTAGTTTTATTTCCATTTACTAAAAATTAATAGTTATTATGCTGAGAGCTCAATAAGCACAAACCTTCGTTTATACTTCAATTAGTTTAGATATCCATAAACAAATTAACCAATTAATTAATTAACCAAGTATAAAAAATCTTGAGTAATGATTTTCCTAAAACATAAAATCTGTTTAACTGAAAAAAAATATTTTTGGTTATTTTTTTACCGAAACTCTTTTTAAGCTCCAACCCTGGAACAATTTTTCTGAGTTTCTTTATAAAATATAGAATATATGTAGTTACCAAGGTAATAATTAGTTTTATATACCAGAAAAAGTTTAAGTTTTCCAGCTCTGGAGCTATGTCTTTTATTTTTCTAATTTCTACGCCAAACTATTTCATTCTAAGTCATAAAGTATATAAAACTTGTAAACAAAAAGAAAAAAACTAAATTTACCTAGTTACTTTTGTAAAAAAAACAATAAATTTAGCAACCCTGGAATCAACCTTTTAGATTTTTCTGATTTAAAAAATTAATAAAGTGTGTTAAATGAACAAAGAAATAAAAAAAATTAATTTTATACTTTAATATTTAATATTTATACGCCAAACTTTTCTTTCATAAGCATAAAATATATTCAACTTATAAAGGAAAAGAAAAAAATATTTAGAACTATTTAATTTTAAATAACACAAAAAGTGTAAGTTTTCCAACCCTGGAATCATAATTTAGGATTTTTCTAATTCCTTATACCAATCTAGTTCTTTAAAAAATACATAAAATATGTTAAGTGAACAAAGCAAAAAGGAAAAAGAAAAAACTTAGTTTTATTTAGTTACTCTACTATCACAAAAAGTTCAAAGTTTCCATCTCTGGAGCCTTGGTTTTCATTTTTATAATTTTATAGGCCAATTTTTTCTTTCAGAAGCATAAAATATATTTAATTTATAAGGGAAAAATTAATTATTTAGACGTATTTAATTTTACATAACACAAAAAGTGTAAGTTTTGCAACCCTGGAGTCATAATCTTGGATTTTTTTGATTATTGATACCAATCTAGTTTTTTAAAAAATACATAAAATATGTAAAGTGAACGAAGCAAAAACGAAATAAGAAAAAACTTAGTTTAATTTAATCCTTTAATATTAAAAAATTCAGTAAAGTGCGACTTTGACTCGCGCAGTTTTTTTCAGTTTAAACGATTTTTTCAGTTTTGTCGCTTTTTTTCTCATTTTTGCCATTTTTTTCTGTTTTTTTTCATTTTGGGCGATTTTTTTCTGTTTTTGGGGGTTTAATTTAATTTTGGCGATTTTTTTTTAATTTTGGCAATTTTTTTGGCGATTCTTTTTCCATTTTGGCGATTTTTTCCTATTTTGGGAGTTTTTTTCATTTTGGCGATTTTTTTTTCATTTTGGAGATTTTTTTTCTGTTTATGGGGATTTTTTTCATTTTGGAGATTTTTTTCTTATTAGCGATTTTTTTTCATGTTGGCGATTTTTTCCTGTTTTTGCGGTTTTTTTCATTTTGGCGATTTTTTTTCTTTTTGGGGGTTTATTTTCATTTTGGAGATTTTTTTCCTTTTGGCTATTTTTTTTAATTTTTTGCGATTTTTTTTTATTTTGGGGTTTTTTTCATTTTGGCGATTTTTTTTCATTTTGGCGTTTTTTTCATTTTGGCGATTTTTTTGTTGTTTTTTGGGTTTTTTTTTCATTTTGGAGATTTTTTTCATTTTGGCGATTTTTTTCATTTTGGCGATTTTTTTTTACTGTTTTGGGTTTTTTTTTAATTTTGGCGATTTTTTTTTATTTTGGGATTTTTTTCATTTTGGCAATTTTTTTTCATTTTGGCGATTTTTTCCTGTTTTTGGGTTTTTGTTCATCTTAGCGATTTTTTTCATCTTGGCGATTTTTTTTCATTTTGGCGATTTTTTCTGTTTTTGGGGTTTTTTTTATTTTGGCGATTTTTTTCTGTTTTTTGGGGTTTTTTTTCGTTTTGGCCATTTTTTTCATTTTGGCGATTTTTTTTTCATTTTAGCAATTTTTCCGGTTAATCGCGATTTATTTTAGTCTTAGAAATTTTTTTTTTAATTTGGTGCTTTTTTTCGTTTTGGCGATTTTTTTTTGTTTTTGGCGATTATTTCGGTTCAGCGATTTTATAATTTTTTGATTTTTTAGTTTTACCGTTTTTGAAAATTTCAAGAGTTTTGCTCTTACGGTTTCCAAGATACAGCAGGTTGTCAAAATTGCATAGTCAAAATTGCATTAACTGATGCAACACCCTTTATTTAAAATTTTTTGAAATTTTAGTGTTAATTTTTGTAGTCTGTACAATTGTATGTATATTACATGGGATTTTAACATTTTTCGTTGCTCGTTTTGGAACACCCTTTAATTTCCAACTCTCATGTATTTGTTGTTGTAGCCAAAGGTCTACACACTGTGTCCAAATTTCAGGTCTGTAGCTCTTACGGTTCTCGAGAAAATACTAATATAGTTTTAGACATAGTTAATTTTACGTAACACAAAAACTTAAAGTTTTCCAACCCTGGAAACGTCTTTTTAATTTTTTTATATTTTTTTAATTTAAAATTCCAATTTTAGTCGTACGGAAGTGTAAAATAAGTTCATTTATTAAAAAAAAATAAAAATTTGTTTTCGGTAGTTACTTTTATATGGCAAAATGAAGTTTACGTTTTCCAGCTCTGCAATCGTCTGGTCGATTTTGCTGAATTTCAATACCAATCTATTTTGGAAAATTTCTGACACACCAGTCCAAGAACGAAGTCTCTAGCTTTTCTGGGAGCTTCGGAAAACCGATTTCTCGTACAGACAGACGGACAGACGGACAGACGGACATCGCTTATTCGTCTTCCCTATGCATAAGGATCCAGAATATATATATTTTATGTGTCGCTTATTGATATTATAGAAATTACAAACGGATTGACAAACCTATATATACCCTTTTACCATTTTTGTTGGTAAAGGGTATAAAAATAAAAAAAAATTAAAAATACGTTTCCAGGGTTGGAAAACTTTAACTTTTTGTGTTGTGTAAAATTAACTATGTCTAAAATTATGCAGGGTATTTTCTCGAGAGCTAGAGACCTCAAATTTGAACACAGTGTGTAGACCTCTGGCCGCTACAACAACAAATACATGAGAATTGGAAACTAAAGGGTGTTCCAAAACGAGCAACGAAAAATGTTAAAATCCCATGTAATATACATACAATTATATGTATATACTAGGGATGTAACGAATGTTCGCATTCGCTTTCGCATTCGCAAATAATTCGCTTACTTTTGCTATTTGCATTCGCTTTTGCATTCGCTAATATGTATGCGAATATTTAAAGCGAATACTAAAGACAAAAATATTGGAAATATTTTCAATTTTTTGAAAAAGAAAAGGTGTTTGAATTGTTTCTACTTAAGACTAGTCTGTTAAAACTTTTGAAAAATGGAAAACACCATTCATTACTTCGTACAAAAAATTTGAAATGCAAAAATATTAACTAATCCTTCTTTGTTGTAGATTTTTTGCGAAACAACTGCCACTCATATTATTTCGCATGAAAACTCAAAATGCTGAAGATATATTTTATGTTTTTCCCAAGATGAACAGAGTACTACTTCTGCAAAAAAATTTCATGAACAATTCATTCCAATTTTTCTTAATATGTATTCTGGTAGCATTTTACAGGAAATGTTGAACTTAGTACAAGGTCTTAGGGAAAAAGCACGAATGGGTTGATTGCATAACATTCTATAAATTTATTTTTAATTATTATCTAAACTTATTTTAATATGATTTCATATACATATCTTTCAGTTTAACAATTTTTATTTCTAATAAATTAATAAATATTTGCTGAATTCAATACTCAAGTAGATCTATGTATACAACACAACTTCATGTTCTTCGACAAATTTATTTTCATGTGATTTTTTTAACGTATTGTAATATTTGCATTCGCTTTCGCATTCGCATTCGCTTTCGCAAAAATTAAAATGTATTATTCGTTTTCGGATTCGCATTCGCTAAACTGGTGTTCGTTACATCCCTAGTATATACACTTGAAATTTGTAAGGTTAGTGTATTTTTATACAGACTACAAAAATTAACACTAAAATTTCCAAAATTTTAAATTAAAGGGTGTTGCATCAGTTAATGCAATTTTGACTATGCAATTTTGACAACTTGCTGTATCTTGGAAACCGTAAGAGCAAAACTCTTGAAATTTTCAAAAACGGTAAAACTATAAAAAAAAAAACTTAAAAAATCGCCAAACCGAAAAAAAATCGCCAAAAACAAAAAAAAAATGGCCAAAACGAAAAAAAGCACCAAATTAAAAAAAATTCTAAGACTAAAATAAATCGCAAAAAAAACGGAAAAATTGCTTAAATGAAAAAAAAAATCGCCAAAATGAAAGAAAATCGCCAAAATGAAAAAAAAATCGCCAAAATGAAAGAAATCACCAAAACGAAAAAAAAACCTAAAAAACAGAAAAAAATCGCCAAAATGAAAAAAAATCGCCAAAATGAAAAAAATCGCCAAAACGAAAACAAGCACCAAAATAAAAAAAATTTCTAAGACTAAAATAAATCGCAAAAAAACGGAAAGATTGCTTAAATGAAAAAAAAAATCGTCAAAATGAAAGAAAATCGTCAAAATGAAAAAAAAATCGCCAAAATGAAAGAAAATCGCCAAAATGAAAAAAAATCGCCAAAATGAAAGAAATCGCCAAAACGAAAAAAAAAACTAAAAAACAGAAAAAAATCGCCAAAATGAAAAAAAAATCGCCAAAATGAAAGAAAATCGCCAAAATGAAAAAAAATCGCCAAAATGAAAAAAGCACCAAAACGAAAAAAAACATAAAATACAGAAAAAAATCGCCAAAATGAAAATAATCGCCAAAACGAAAAAAACCCCAAAAAACAGAAAAAAATCGCCAAAATAAAAAAAACCAAAAACAGAAAAAAATTGCCAACACCAAAAAAGCACCAAATTAAAAAAAAAATTCTAAGACTAAAATAAATCGCAAAAAAACGAAGAAATTGTTTAAATGAAAAAAAATCGCCAAAATGAAAAATATAGTCAAAACGAAAAAAAACCTAAAAAACAGAAAAAAATCGCCAAAATGAAAAAAAAATCGCCAAAAAAAGAAAAAAATCGCCAAAAAAAGAAAAAAATCGCCAAAACGAAAAAAACCTTAATATAGAAAAAAATCGCCAAAATGAAAAAAAATCGCCAAAATGAAAAAAAAATCGCCAAAATAAAAAAAATCACCAAACAAAAAAACCTAAAAAAAAAAGTCACCAAAATGACAAAAAATCGCCAAAATGAAAAAAATCACCATAACGAAAAAAAAACCAAAAAAAAACAGAAAAAGTCGCCAAAATGAAAAAAAAATCGTCAAAATGAGATAGAAAAATCTCCAAAATGAAGAAAAGCCCAACAACAGAAAGAAATCGCCAAAATGAAAAAAACCTCCGAAAACAGAAAAAAATCGCCAAAACGAGAAAAAAGCGACAAAACTGAAAACATCATTTTAACTGAAAAAAACTTCAAAAAAGCAAAAAACCTACCTTTCGTGCGCGATTCAAAGTCGCACTTTGTTGAATTTTTTAATATTAAAGGAATTAAATGAAACTAAGTTTTTCCTTATTTCGTTTTTGCTTTGTTCACCTAACATATTTTATGTATTTTTTAAAGAACTAGATTGGTATCAATAATCAGCAAAATCCAAAATAATGACTCCAGGGTTGGAAAACTTACACTTTTTGTGTTATGTAAAATTAATATATTATATGCTTCTGAAAGAAAAGTTACGCGTATGAAATTTGAAAAATGAAAATTACAACTCAAAAGATGGAAACTTTAAAAATATGATGAATTTTTTCACAAAACAAATATGTATGTATGTGTCTGTATACTATATACATATATGTACGTACGTTGGTAAAGGGTATATAAGATTCGGCACAGCCGAATATAGCACTCTTACTTGTTCTTACTATTTTTATTTAGAGTTTTGTCAAAAATTTAATGTTGTCTATAAATTTAAAATCCAAAAATGAAGTAAAAAATCAAGGCATAAATTTTTTTGTCTTAAGTCCTAAAAGATAAAGTTATGATACGGACACAAATTAGGAAATTATTTTTGAAAAATTTAGAGCTTCGCCCAAAATGCTTTATAATATAAAAATCGAATAAATTTAAAAAAGTTACAAGCCTCAGATGTTTTTTTGAGGCCCATGTGGTAAAATTTTGGCAAACTGTAACTCCTGCCAGCTTAAGCCAAAATGCTGTCAAAACATGTGTTATAAAGCCTAAGTATTCTAAAGACGTTCGAATTTTCATTTAAATCCAGTTAGTAGTTTAGTAGTTACAGATTAATTACCATTTATTTTGCAAAACTCCCCACTGTGCGGCGTAGAAAATAATTCAGGAGGAAAACTTTATTTCATTTTTATTATTTTCTTTAATTTTAAGACTTAAGATTTCTGCAATTATAAAACTTAAAAAATTATGCTGCGATAAGGCAGCATAACCGCAAAATGATACACACACGCTATTATGTACGTAATTCGCAAGTAAAAATTTTATTTAAGTGAAATAACATACTTGTGGCAAAAAGAAAGCGAGACTGAGCGAAACCAGCAGAGGACCCCTTATAATTCATAGTTGTGGATTTTTTATGAGCACTTCTGCTATTTTACGAGCCCATTAAAATGCGCCGAAACAAAAACATTCATAATTAAAGTTCGCTTCCAATTTCATCCATCATCATTTATAGCAATTGGCATCTTTTGTTTTCGCTGTTAATAATGGGGCGTTTGTTTTTCTTTTTCTTATTTTTTAAGTGACTTCATCTTTTTGTGCTTCAATTCCTTTACAAAATAAATAATTTGATCTGGCGTTCTGTTCTATTTTTCATGGCCTTTTACTTTGATTTTAACAACGAAATATAAATCTTAAAAATTACAAATGTTTCAATAAATTGTAGCACATTGTTCATAAATTTTCGCCATAAAAGAAGGGAATTTTAAAAATAAAACGTGCTTAGATGTTTTTCGAAAACCATATAAAAATATCTGATACATAACTACATATGTACATACATACTTTACATTTTTTCTTTCTAAATTTGTGGAAAAATAAATACATATGTACATACTTATATACATGCATCATAATGTGATAAAATTGGTCACTCCAAAACACAGAAGCCTGGCATTGTCAAACTACAATTCGACTGATAATCTTATATCTGTAGAAACATTATTCTGGATGGCGACATCGTTCACGTCATAAAATGTCTCTGACTCAACAAAGCGAGCAACTGACATATTGCTCGCCTTGTTGGGGCATAAGCTGGACTGTTCTATAGTATAATGGTTTTGTGGATAACTTTAGACTACTACTAATTGTTTACTATTACAACGGATTTTTCACACTATACCTTTACTGCTAACTTATGCCATGCAATCAACCTTCTGGAGAATACGAATTTCATCAGTGACGTAACTGATTACTATACTCCACTAGATATCTTCGAGAAGAAACTTTGCTACATTCTGGAAAATAATGCTGTGACTTTAACAAAATTCTGCAGCATCCCTCTAAATTCTTGCGTCTAAGAGTAGTACTTTCGGTATGGGCCCAAAAGAGGTGGCAAATGTTGCTACGGGGGCTACATTCTCTATATAAAAAATACTATGACTTAGTACCAACAAGAAGAAATACGCCTCATTGCTACTTAGTTTCAGCGAACACAGATATGGGACATGTCAGTAGTCATTATTGGACGCAGCGCTTTCGACACACAATACACAGAAAAAACTAATTTTCCATTTCAAACACAAAATTCTCTGAATCAAATATCAATTTTTTCAATTTAGGTCCTACAAAGAAATTTGTAAATTCAAATACAAAATTTTGTAATAATTTGTTTGAAAAATAATTTTGTTGAGTAAAAAAAACAAGCCAGGACGTTTTTCGGCTTCTTGTCCGAGTTCACACGTATACAACACGAGCATTTAAAGAAAACAACAACATCACCACATGTCAGCGTTGAGTCAATGAACAAGCAAGGAAAACACCAACACAAGCAAATGAAATAAAATGATACAGTTTTTTACATAAAACAACATTGAAACAAATAATTTACTGGAACAGTAAAAATATTTACCGAAACTAAATTTTATTTCAAAACACACGTTTGTTTGAAATTTTTTTGCGAATAATTTTTTCTGTGTATAAAGCAGTGATGCCAACTATTTAGAACCCAAGCGCGCTATTCCCCTTCCCAAAACGCGCTAGAACGCGCTGAGTTACAGCATTGTCAACTATTTATAGCTAAAACGCGCTATTTTTCTGCGTGCTAAATTAAATTTTAATAAAAGTCGATGTATGTATTAGTAAATATACTTTTACTAGCAACTCCTTTTCAGATTTTGCAATATTACTTCTTCGAAATTATATCCTGCATAACTAAAATAATTTAATACAGAATCAGAATCACCAAATAATCGAAATCCTTAGTTTTTATTTTAATTTTCTTTAACCAACTTTGTACCAGTAATGCTATAAACACAATCAAGTCCACCGACCATCGACTACAAGATGTCAAAAATAGAATACATGCGTGCTTATGAGAATAATTCTTTTAGCCGCTACACGACTACCGACTACACGGCTACTTTTGTAGCTCGTAGCCAACTTAGGATAATTTCTATTTTTATTGGCTACAAAAAACAGATTAGTGCTGCCAATACAATAAATGCATGAAATGGTGGTTTTAAAAACGCAATACATTAAATATCGCTATTAAAAACGCGAAAAACTATTATAGTGGCACCATTGAAAAATAATAATCATCTGTTCATTTGTTTCATTTATATTTATTTTTTGGTTTTTTTTATTGAAATTGGTAAGTATATAATAGTAATTTTTACTGTTTATATGTATTTATTATATTGTTTAATGTAAATGTTTAGTTCAATTTACTGCAAATATGGACGTGGACGAGCAGCTAATAAAAGAAGTACGCGGCATACACACTTCATACACTGAAGTCGTTGTTTCCACTATTTTAGCAATAGTACTTATAAAGTTAATTAAATTTTCTTGAGACATTTGAAATTTTTTTTTCACACAAATTCACTTAAAAAAATCAAGTTTGGTTTGTTTTGGTTAACTTTAATACATATGTCAAAACAGATGTTTATTTTTTGTGGTTAGTTGTCGGTAGTCGTTAAAAGAATTAAGTAGCTGGCGACTTGGCTATTTTTGTAGCCAGCTACTTTTGTAGTCGGTAGTCGATGGTCGGTAGCCTTTGATTGTGTTTATAGCATAACAACATACTCGTATAAAATGTCGAATAGTTTTGCGATTCAAATGATTTTTGTACTTCAGCTTTAATAGATGCTTGATAAGTTATATATATTTTTTTTTGGTCACGAATACGACTACATATTTGTAGTTGTGAAATTTATACTGTAAGTATTAAAATGCGTTTTTAATTGAAATCACAGCCAAAGGAATATTATTTGCAACTGCTGAATCAATAACGAAATTAAAAAAAATTTATCAGAGTTTTGGACACTAGAAAATTGGTAAATTTATACAAAAAAAATAAAAAAAAAATGTAACTGAAATTATGTTACTGACTTTATTCAAAACGCGCTAAGTTAGCGGATTTTTTATTAAACGCGCTAAGACGAAAAAAAGCGCGTTTGGCGTAGTTAAAACGCTCTAAATCTAGCGCGAAACGCGCTAAATTGGCATCACTGGTATAAAGACTGCTGTTACGAATGGCTAGATGAGGAACAAGATGAGAAAATAACTCATTTATTATGTTCCCGGGCTACACTGGAAAAATAATCGCAATTTCGCGCTTAAGTAAGGGCGGATTTTTGTGGTATTTCCTACAGGTAATACAAAGGGACCTAATTAATTGGTGCAAGTGAGCCGAATATCTTCTTTTATCTCATCGGCAACCTGTTAAGCTAAATCAACCTAACCTTAGATGCGCAACGGTGAATTAATCGTTAATGATACCTACCAATAGATGAATTACCAATTTTACCTATAGATCAGGCAATCTTACGTATCAAGAGCATTTTTCACGATCGAGAGCAATTTCCACGTCCGGGGCGATTTAAATTAAACTTAAATTAAAATGCTATTTTGTCATATGCTGTAGAGTTTACATACCGAAATTTTTCATGTAATTTCATGACCTTTCTTGGCGAAACTTACTCTTTTTACTAATAGCAGCGCTAGAAAAGATGGCAACATTTGTCAGCTGCCCAGCTAGCCAAGAGCTGCATAATAGGCGATGTGGTTTAATATATATTTCCTAAACGAATCTTCTGATAATTATTTGGAGAGTTCTAATGTACACTTCTTTTAAACTCTCTCTCTCTCTCTCTGATAGATCTTGTAATGTTTAATCGACGATACATTTACATAAAATATTTTTATTTTTTTTATTTTCAAGTTTACTGTTATATACATACATGTATATTAGACCTGGCGTTAAATTTTTTTTTTGGAAACTTGAATGCGGGTAGCGATGAAAATATGCGGTTTGATGCCAAAATTGATGTTGTAAATTTTCAGGCTGATCGCATGGTGCCTACCCGTGCCATAATGGGGTCAAAGGTCAAAATTTTGAAAAATCACCAAAATATTTTTTTTTTTTGCATTTGATAATTTTTTTAATAAGAAATACTATAAATATGTTCATCAACGCTTACGCACACTTTTTTAGAAGGGAAAACATTTACATCATCACCGATATGATTGTCTTCTTTGGACTCTATTTGCAATGCCAAAACCATCTTTTTCTTTGTTTCTGAGTCTACATGAGGATCAAAAAAGGCAAGTGCGATTGCCTCCTCTGATAAATACCACAGATGGTTCCGAATTTTTTCCAATAGCACTGTAGATACTTCTTTATTATAATAGGTAATAATCCCCTTTATCAGCTGCATATCTCTATTTGGCGCTTCAACTGCATTTCCGGTTCTGAACCAGTACGGAATATAGAGACTTACTAAGAAAATGCAGATATTACGAATTCCATTCAACTGATTCGCAGAAATTTTAAAGTGTCCATGAAACAAGTATATTTTTAGACAATAGATAGCCTTGGACATGAATCTTGCATGAGACGTAGCTCCAGGTGTACGAAAAGTGAAATTGGGAATGCTACCACCAAGAAAAATTAATGCAAGTTGTAGGAGTTCTCTATAATCATGACGAATGTGAACTTTAGCTAAATATTCAAGACAAAAGTTCTTGCTTGCTTCGCGTTTGTGAACAGGTATGACTTTCAAAACTTGATCATCCTGCATACAAGTGCTGAATCCCTTTGAATAAAATGTGCTCCATTCTCGTGCAAATCGTTCAAAAATCGCCACCTCTGGGCCACTTGATTTTCCTACATTAATCTCAAATACAGCTTTTAATAGAATTTCTGCAATATGGTGGCGACATGGTAACCACAATAAGCTGCGTTCCAGTTTGCGTTCCAATAAAGTTCCAGCACCACTATGAGAGCCAGTATTTGCAGCAGTTGTGTCAAAACATATCATTTCTAACGAATTCTGCATATTAATTTTTAGCAAATATTCGTAGACTGATTGAGCAACTGCAGCACCTGTTCCATCTTTAATGATCGGGATAGCTATCAATTTTTCAACGTTCCCCGACGTGAGTACAATAGCCAAGCGGTCAACTTTGTCCTTTCCAGCAAGTGCGGGAAGTAGCTTTCCGTCCCAATGCAAAACAAATGTTTCAGGGATCTAAGTAAAAAACTTAAGCTCAAAAAAACTTAAAACTTGGCCAAAATAAAAAATATGTACCTTGAAATTTTCAATAATTTGTTTGCCATGACGTCGACGATATTTTTTACGTTGTTCACGCAAACTTGTGCAATTCAGAACAAGATCCTCAATATTGTGACCCAACGCTTTGGCAGTTGCACTGATGAAGTGTATAGCAAATGGAGTTGACATATTGCCAGCATCCATACAAGCAAGCATTCTATCGTCTATAAAATTCTTCTTTCCACGTCTTTGAATCGGCTTATTGGAGCAACTTGGAATGTTGTCACTCTGTTCATCCATCGCCTGGTTATCTTCTCCCGATTCATCACTTTCAAATTCAACATATTCCATAGTCAAGTCTGTTCATGAAATTAAGTGGTAAAAATAGCCACTGCCTGTCCAAATACTACATAATAATTACCTGAAGTGCCTTTTTTATTTTCATTATTTTCTTTTCGACGTTTTTCATCTTCCAATCTTTGTGCCTTTCTTTTTTCTTTATTTGTAACATTTCTATCGACACAAGTCATGCTACCAACGCGTCCATTTTCTCGCTGCTTCGTTAGAAAGTCTATATCTTCTTGTATACTCATCAGCTTGAGTGCGACAACGTGTGCAATGTCAAACAAATTATTTAAATTTTCCTTAAAGTAATTTTCTTTTTTGCGATAACTCGGAAAAGGAGAATTGCCCACTTTTTGGACTGTTCTCCACTCTTCATAAAGTTTAATGACTTTTGCAGCACATGTTCTTTGATCTGGAGTTGGTATTCTAGCTTTTTCCCAAAAAGGCAATATTTCAGCCAACACCAATCTTGCACTTTCTTTAACTGTTTTATTTTCACAACGAACATTATACAAAAAACACTGAAGCACTTGTTGTTTTGATGGCAATTTCCCACCAACTATTTTGGGTTCACATTTACCGATCAAATACACATTTGTATCAGCAGATCGAAGCCGTTTCAACGATGAAATTTTCTTTTGAGCCATTAATTACGAAAATTAACAAAGTAATTTATTTTACATAAATGAAACCTTTCACAACAATATTCAAATTTACAATGACAAAACTTTATATATTTACATATATCAAAAGCATTGCAATGTGTGCAGTAACAGAGCTAGAACAACGGTACTTTTAGACCAGACGTTGCAAAAAATCTCCTTATAGCAAAACAACAAAAAAATAAAAAAAATTCTGCTTGCGCAGAAGTCAAATGAGTTCATCATAGCTGTTAGAGGAATAACAGCAATTCACTTAAGAGAGCAACTATCAAGAAAAAACGTACACAAGAAAAGCATAAGAATTTTGAGGTGAGCAACGAAAAAATAGTTTTACCGTTGTTTCAATAATAGTTGCTGGTATAGATATTGTTGGTATTTTTTAATTTCTATAAATATTTTCGTCTTATTGTTTTAGCAGAAGCACCATAATTTTTTACAACTTAAAGCTGAATTGAAAATTAT
The DNA here is from genome assembly GCA_944452675.1 of Tachina lurida. Classification (NCBI taxonomy): domain Eukaryota; kingdom Metazoa; phylum Arthropoda; class Insecta; order Diptera; family Tachinidae; genus Tachina; species Tachina lurida. The sequence continues at coordinate 112,046,008 of OX101752.1, read as the reverse complement.
AATAAACATTTATTTGATTTTTAAAAATTTGGTGATTTGGTGATTTTTCAAAATTTTGACCTTTGACCCCATTATGGCACGGGTAGGCACCATGCGATCAGCCTGAAAATTTACTACATCAATTTTGGCATTAAATCGCATATTTTCATTGCTACCCGCATTCAAAATTCCAAAAAATAAAAAACCCCATATTAGCTGCGCCAGGTCTAATGTATATTCTTATATTTTTAATTTCTTCGCTAATGGTCTCATTTAAGTTTTGAATCTTTTCGGTTGTTTCATGCTATTTTTATTTTTTTTTATTAGAATTAAAGATAATCGTATATTAAAGTGAAGTATAAATTTAATATGTTTGGTATTTTGCATTAAATATTAATTAAATTATTGGATATACATATGTAAGTAGCTTTTAAAATAATCTATAATCTATATCTAGTATGTTAATTGAGTTTTTCATACATAGATCTTTGCCATTCAAAGTTATTGCACTACAGATTTGTGCACGCCAAAGATAGAAGATATACATATGTACATATTTAAAAAAGCAAATTTCAATAAAGTATTCATACATGTTCCATGGAAAGAGGCTGTTGCATTTACATTTGTACATACTAGTGTTGTTAATTATTCGTCTTTTATATTTGTTCGAATGAAATTTCATGATATTTTCTTGTTCGAAGAGACGAATAAAAAATGTATTCGAATAATTTTAAAAAAGGTTTGCAAAAACCGACACTCATGTGTATTAGTTTATTTTTTTCGTATTAGCAGCGAAAAAATAATTCATTGCACAATAAAACCAAATAATTTTCATAACAAACCTAGAAATATTAATATATAAAAGTATTAATAACAAAAATTTAAAATTTTATAAACCTTACACACAGTTGAAGCTCTAGCATTAGTTAAGAACCCTATGTTCCACTAATATTATTAAAGTAACAGAATAGCAAATAAGAAAAGAGTAAACTAATATACAGAGAATTTATGATATCTTCCAATCGACTAGACCAATTTTCTTCAAGTATAGACTACAAAGAAGATATACGATCATGTCACCTTTCAAATGCAAAAAGCCAAATTAAAAGCGGTCAAGCAGTTTGGGAGTTACGGCATCAAAGACACACAGATTCAATAGAATATATCTAAAAAAAAGATGTGATATCTTCTAAATGGCTGGGCCGATTTTCTTCAAAGATAGCTAAGAACTTTCTCGATCAAGTCACTTTTCAAACAAAAAAATTAAAGTCGGCCTAGACGATTGGTCTGTACGTGAAGTTGTACATACAAACAGATACACATACACACACTACAAACTTATAACACCCTTTTTTTGGTCGGGGGTTAAAAACCGAAACAAAGTTAGTTAAAAAGAATGAGTATTTATACACATTTACAAACATTTTTTAATATGTCATTTATTTCTTTTAAAAACTCATTTAAAAACTCCACTGCCTGTGTTCTGTAACTAACGAGAAGTTTTCGCGTCGAGAAAAATTAAACAATTATATTGGTTGTCCTGTTTCCCACCGGCTGATTCGTATAAAACCTTGAATAAGCTTACAAGAAACATGAGCATGGAACTAAGGTTTTTGTTACTCAGGCTGTGTTTCACAGTAGAAAAGTTCTCACTAAAGTTACAGAGCATAGGCACAGATCTATCCACTTTTTAATTGTAGGTTACAGAAAAAAAAAAAAAAAAAAAAAAAATATTCTTAATAGTAACAAACCAAAAAAGTTTGTCTTAAGTAGAACAAAAATAAGCAAATTAACAAACATGTGCATAGTTAGTAAGGAACAAACGACAATGGTAAGACTGTTGTAATATATATGGAAGATGGTAAATTTTCAGCCTTCATTACCTAACATATATATGAGCAAATTGAAAAATGCAATGAATCAAACCAATTCACATATTCCATTTGCAATAAAGTTATGTATATAGGGCAGACATCTACATCAACTGACACCACACACCGTGGACCAAAACACAGAAGAACGCTGATGAGGAAGGTTTAGTGGCCTTCGAAAACGGCTGGCTGTTCCGTTCAACTATGTGTTGTTGTCAGAATATTTACAACTAACTTTGATGTTATTTGTTCATTAATAATTATCACATGTAATTTGGCTTAAAAAGCGTTACGAACTTTAGCCTATTCAATTCATAAGAATATACAGACGATTGTTTTTTACTTTTAATAAAAGAACAAGTAGAAAAGTTTGTTTCGCAAATTGTTAATGTCGGCGATGTAGTTAAAATAACATTAAATACATAAATCGAGCTCGAAAAATAGTATTTTCGACATTATTTAAAATAAATCAACCATTTTGATGTGATTTATCCATATGCAAAATGTATGGTAAATCATGTAGAAATTAACATGTTTTGCACAAATCATCATGATTTGTATAAATCATGCTGGTGGAAACATTTTATAACAAAAGTATTTATAATTTGGAGTAATTTGATTACTTAACATACTATTTAGAGTTTTTTTTTCCCGGACTTTTACATTTCCAGTGAAAGAGGGAAACTTTTTTATGTATCCCGGGATCCCGCTCCATAGAAATAATAAACATTAAATTTGCCAGGCATTAACAGAAACTTGATTAGAAAGCTTAAAACACTAACTAAAACACATCTTATATACATAAATACTCCTATGTTATTTCAAATTGGGTTTTACAACAAGAACTTTATTTTATTTAAACTTTTAGTTTTTAAATTCCTTGAAGGTTTTTTCCAACTCGAAAAACTTTGTTATATAAGATCAAAAAGTAAACTTACATATATAAGTATATAATAAAATAAAAAATACTCAAAGTTTGAGAGCGAAAACAGATCAGTAGATTTGTTCTTAAAAACGTCAATGAGATATACATGTATTATTATGACCGTTTTGTTAACTTGCCGTAAAAACCACTTAGAAATGGTCTTGCGTAAGTGCAAATGCAAGATATCGTACTTTTCTTTGGATTGTGTGTGTTTTGTTGTTGGATCTTAAAGAAAAGCTGCGATATCTTGCATTTACAATGACGCAAGACAATTTGCATCAAACACCGAATACCGCTAATATGTATTCGTCTAGCGATAACCGAAAAATAAAATTAATTTCGACAATGGTCATTGGTAACCAAAAACCGTTTTTGGTGGCTATAATACTCGTAGTTATTTATAGCAAAAAAATATTTCTCACTTATATTGGTTACGATTGTAACCATTATTTAAATTTATTAAATGGTTAATGGTTATAAAAACTTCTCGCCATTTCTCTTATAACTGTTATGTTCTTGCTTAAAGCATCAGTATATGTATGTGACAAAATATATCTTTAAATCTAAAATTTGTTAGAAAAATAGCTGCTCGCTAGAAATTTTCACAAATACCAAAGTTAAAGCAGCTTTTCCATATGTAAATTTGTTAAAATAATTTGTATTATTTCCCGGGATTCCGCAGAAAAAATCCCGGGAAATCGGAAAATTAAAAAAAACCCTAATCCTTTGTTAACAATTTAAAAAGTTATGAAATGTAAAAGACTTTTCATACAAAGTATTTAGGAAATTGTTCGAATATTCGAAATTTCGACAAAAATGATTCGAATAATTTTAATCCTCAAATGGTTATCGAATGATTCTTTTACAACTCTCTCAATGGCTCATATAATATTAACATTGAGGAGTTCCTATGATTCTTAATGTTCTTCATAAAAGATTTGTAAGATAATCTCCAAATAACTCTCAAATAATTGCATTTACGGCTAATGAAAGCGCCTTCCCCAGCTTTTGTATATGAATTTTTAGCATGCGAATCATTTTCGGCGATTAAAATATGCGCTCGTCTACGATTAAAAATTCTCTACATATGATACACAATAGACTCTTCTGGGATTGAAAATGATAGTACAGGAACGTAATTTCCTGAAATTTCTGTATACGTACTATGAATAAAAAATTTAATGAAATAATTGACTTTCATGAAAATTTCCTGTTAATTTTCATAGGAAAGTGAAAGTTCATTATAAAAATGTCGTCGAAAATTAAGGTTGAAGAAAATTGTTTTGTTCACTTCTTATTTAGAGTTACCCATTCCCTTTACAAGGAATTTCGTAAACAAGGTTGTTTTGTTGTAACTTTGGTATGGCTGTTTTAGTATTAGTAAATATTTCGCTCAATGTTTTGTTGGGTTTATATGCAAAGCTTATGTTATTTTTATTTATTATTTTTCTCATATTCTTCGAATCAGTGAGACCAGGTATGTACTTTACACTGTAAAAACATTTATCATCTTCCTTAGGGTTGCCACGCTCTCCGTAATTTTTCTTTTTGTATGCTTTTATTAGGAATTCTATTAGATTAATAGGGAAACTGTTGGCTGTTAATATATTAATGATTTTTTTAAAATTCTGTGTGTGGAATCGATGGTCACTAATGTCAAGTACTCTTTGGATAAAATTTTTTGCTGTATTTATTATTTGGCTTTTGGGTTGAGTAGCGTTGAAGTTGATAATTCTTCCCGATGAAATATTTTTTGAATACCAGTCGAATTCTATTGTATTAATATTCCTGTATAATTTTGTGTCAAGATAAACGATTTCACCCCTGGTTTCAACTTCTATGGTATGTTTACGAAATTCCTTGTAAAGGGAATGACAACAACAACTGCAATTTAGTTTACATTGGAACCACAAAAAGGAGTTTAGAAACAAGATTAAATGAGCATAAAGGTGATATTAATAAAAATAAAGAGAGCACAGCGTTATCACAACACATATTACAAACTAATCATAAACCTGACTTCGAAAATGTAAAAATACTTAATAAAGAAAACAATGTGAGAAAGAGATTTATAACTGAAAGCTTAAGAATACAACAAAAAATTAACAGAACAATGAACAAAAAAGAAGATACCGACAATTTAAGCGCTAACTACAAAATTATAATAGAGAACAGCTGATCAGTTTGGAAAAAACTTTTAATCGTTTGTGTTAGATACTTTTGTTTTACTTTATTTATTTAAAATAACATACATACGTACATATATATGGATGTATGTAACTTGGAATTTGTTTAAAAAGTTTTAAGCATGTATGTATATAAAAGTTTTCTTATATATAAATTAATAATTTTTATTTGTAAGTAAACATTATGCTTTTGTTATATATTGTTATAAATTGTTAAACTTACTTATAATTTTTGATGTTTTTGATTTATGGAATAAATAGACGAATCCCTGGAAAAAGTGAACAAAACATTCACGAAACGTCGGGAAATATGAAATAAAAAATTGCTTTTTTATTGTCATAGAAACACGTTAGGCCTAATTAGCTAAAGGAAATAGTCTTCAACTCAAATAAAAAACTTAAAACTTGGCCAAAGAAAAAATATATAGCATAAGAAAAATTATAATTTTTGGTACTCTCGGGATCAAAAAAGTACTAAAAAACTTTGTTTTTGATACCGAAATGCAAATCTCATTTCCCATCACTGACATCTGGTAATGCTATTGAAAGGGCATTGCGGGCTGGTAACAGAACTTTAAATTGTGAATAAAATCAAGATTAATTGCTGGATTTTCACGTTTTATAGCTTGTTTTATTCCTAGGATATGTAGTTTTAAGACAAATGTAAAAAATATGAAACTTGTGGGTTTCTGATTTTTTTATTGTAATTTTCATTTAATAAAATTACGCGATTTTTGCATTAAAAAAACTTTTTTCTTTTTTAAATTCTGAATAACTCCGAAACCATAAAAGATAGGTAAAAAATGATTATAAATATTTTTTAACAAAATTTTGTGGCGCGTCTTTTGGTTTATTATTTATTAAAATCGAAATAGCGGTTTTCGAGTTATAGTAAAATATATTAGTATGACCGACTAATTTAGGGGCCAAAATTAGCCAAGCCCATAGAAAAATCTCTACGTGATAGAGCAAAACTGACAGCAGATTTGAACTTAACGCATCGAAATCCATATAGTCCACATACTTTTATCTAAAGGCTATTTTGGCTGTTGTACAGTGTTATCTTTGGTAAATAGTACGGTTAACAGTTTACATCTGGTACACATTCATTCTGAGACTTAGATGCCTTTATTTGAAAAAAGCAGAACGCGACGATCAAAATTTCATTCTACATCAATTCATAAAAGTAAAAAACAAAAATGAGGAAGGAAATAAAAGAAAATTACAAATAATTACAGATTATCTTTGGTAAATAGTACGGTTAACAGCATTAACAGCTTATTTTGTACTAAACTCCTATTTCCAAAGAACTATGCCCTGATGCAAAAACGATTGTTAAAGTTAAAGCATGCTTAAAAACTGGTTTTGCCACACAAAATTCGTTTGTTAAACCAATTTTAAGTTTAACAATGACTTTTTCATAAGGGGGCATATTTTGTAATATTTTTTTTTAATAATACTCGTATAATTACTTTTTTGTAATATTGGTATCTATGTATTACTATTTTATAAAGAACGGAAACTGTATTATTACAATACATATCCAATAAAGAGCAGCATGCTTTATTTATGTGACAGATTTTTTCAGCTGATCCGTGAACTCATGATACGAATCGACTAATTCTACCATTCGACAAAATGAGTAAGTTCGGCCCGTTGGAGCATAATTGGCAACTTGTTTAATCTTATTTGTTTCTCTATTCTAGCAATTGGGTAATAATAAATTTTTATCCGAAATTTTGCTACATTGCTGTAGCTTTTATATGTGCCTGTTTTCTGGCAGATTTATAATAAAAAAAATTAAAAAAAAGTGGTGAAAAAATTTGCACTTTTTTGTAATAAAATTTAAATAACTAAATTGAATAAAATGAATTCTTAAAATTGTGGGATTACATTTCTGCTAACATATGCAAACTTAATTGATCTCCATACTGATGACTGGTTCATGGCAACCATGAACCATGAACGTAGCAATGCAGCGAACTGAAAAAAACGCGGTTCGAATAGAATTGTGTTTGTTGATTATTGTAGTGCATTATATCATTTATGAAGTCGTGACATATCTCTTTTGATAAGCAAGAATATTTACGGAAAATTATGTCAGGAATCCAGAAAATATTGTTAGTATATATCTCTAAGACTTTTAAATATGAGCGATCTCTGTAAGAACTAATCTTGCTCCGTTTCCCAAAAATAGAGAGCAGGGACCGTAACGGTTATAAGTTTTATTTTGAAAATTGATTTTAATCATTATATCTTGATTTTTATTTATTCCTCAGAAAATTACAGTTATATTTTGATTTTGATTTATTGCTCTGAAAATAAAAGTTTGAAAAGTATGTAACGTATTTTTTCATTTTAAATTAATTTTAGCCGATTTAAAATTGAGCTTATCGCCAGAGTCTACAAAAAAACTCTTATATCTTAAATTAAGTTTACTTTATTATATTTTATGCAGTTTAAATATTACAATTTTTTGGAGAAAAAAAAATAAATTTTATTTTGTGAGGAATAAATAAAAATCAAGAAATAACTACTATTTTTTAAGTATAAAGTCCCTGTTCACACTCTTCAAATTTTGTTGATCAACTCGTAAGAAAAAAAGAGATATTTGTATTTCCGTCTCCGTCTTTCTTACAGCAGAATTACGAGGTGAGCAACAAAAGTTGAAACGTATGAATAAAAATTAAACAAATAAAAATCTGTGCATCTAAAGTAAAGCTGACTAAAGTAGCACCAGAGTGCCGAACTTCAATCGGCTTCTTATACAAATGAATACACAAACACGTATACATTTTTCTCGGTGGCCAGCAGTGATCTAAAGGTAGTCAGTGAACACAACAAGGAGTATCTTGGTGTATTCCGTGTGCACGTAGCACTTCTCAATTAGTGTGATGTTTTCATATTAAATTTGGAAAATAATCGTTATTTGCGATCCCTGATAGAGACTCTTCTATCGATATTTAGGTATTTATTTTGTATTGTAAATTTGAATAAATTGTATTAAAAATTTTTGTTACCAGTTTTTTGCAGGTGATATTTTTGTAACAAAAAATTGTCAGAATACCAATTTTCTATTTCAATAACATTACAAACTATTACTATGGTGACTATTATAACTGTGTCAGAACAACCATGTATGGCTGTAAGAATGGCCAAACTACATCGGAAAAAGTACACTTACATACATTTATCCACTTTTTCGTATCTGGGAAAGTAATTTTGTAAATGTCTGCCTTTGGACCTAGTTGTTAATTTCTGCTAGGAAAGTAAATGAACGGACCTAATGTATCACACCCCACTCGGTTATGTGTCACTTTCTTATAAAGCAACTAAATTTCAATAAATTTAAAGGCATGGATATTTATTAGATTTAGTTTATAGTAAAAAACGAATGGTTATAAATTTCGTAATATGGTCATTTTTATAAATTTAATAATTTATTAATAACTTCTTATGGTCATGTAAATCGCAGCTGGTTTGGGTTATTCCGACATGAATGTGAGTATAAACACTTAGTATGAATCAGCAGAAGTATTATTGTGCAACATGATTTCGCAAATTCTAAAAAAGAGAATTGTTTATAAATATCTGTGTGCAGAGTTGTTTCCTGCTTATTTAAATAAATAAATACATACATACATATCGCACTAAAAATTTTTAAAATTTCACTTTTTGCAAGAAATCAACTAACAACATTAAAATCTATCTATTGTAAAAAATTTAACGTATTCCGATTACTCTTTCATCTCGAAAACCACATTTGAGACCATTTATGTGATATAACCAAAAATATATTATTTTGAGTTAATACAAAAGTGGACATATAAATGTAGCGTATATTTTTATAAAAAAAGTATTATTTTGATTTGAATTCGAGTTAAAAATAACCAAGTTGTTAATGTAACCACAATCAATTTTTCATCTCCACTGAACACAGAAAAAATAGACATAATTTAGATTCGATAACTATGTGCCGTTGGCAAGGGAGATTAATTTTGACAACTTTATTCCTTAATTCAATAATAATATTTGTCAATACAGCGAGTTGTCACAGTGCAACTCAAAAAAACTATTTGATAAACAAATTATCAAATATAGTCCTACATTCAAAAAAAAAACAAATACAGGGGGCAAATTACGGCACTCGTTATCAAATGAAATTACAAATATTTCATATATACCCTATATATGGAAATATTTTTAAATTTCGAATCGTATCGAATGCCTTAATTTGCCCCCAGATTTGGCAACAACATATACAACAACATCATTAAAATTTATCAAATTCTACAAAAAAAAAAACGATTTGAAAATTCTTTGCTTTTTGAAAAAAAAAAATCTCTTTGTTTCAATAACTTATTTTTTAAACTAAATATTCAATAACTTATTTGTAATTGTACTTATCAATTATGGAAATATTTTTTTCACAGGAAATTTAAAAAAAAGTTGTTGAATACCGGCATTTTGTTATTGAAAATGGAAAGTTTTTTTTATGTGAAGATTTTAAAATTTTTATTGATTGAGTGCGATGTGTACATATATCGAGCCTTATTTTCAATTTTATCGGAAGCGACAAAAACTAAAGTTTTCAGGAGGAGGTTTTTTTAAAATATTCAAATATGTTTTTGTACGTAAATTGTCGCTTACGATATTTTAAAAGTTATCAACAGTTTTGGCATTTTGATAATTCTAGGCTATGGATAGGCTCATAAAATTTTAATTCCAATAAAAATGTCTATTTTCGATTACATGTCGCTTACGCTCAAATCGAAAATATGGCTCGATATATGTATATTTTTTTTGCGTACACAGTAAACAACATTATCAATTCTAACAGCTGTTATTTTTTCATCATCATTATGCTTCAAATGATGAATTTACACATCAAATTTTTACCGAAGTCTTGTTGGGTGATATTCGTCATTCATCCCAGTTGTGTTCCTAGAGTAAATAGGAATTGATTTTCTTAACTAGAAAGAGTCTTTATGCGATTGTATATATAGTGAGCGGAAATTTTAAAAAAGAGACTAACGCACGATTCCATCTCCTATACATTCTATAGAAATTACTTTAAATTTATTGTTATATTGCAAAACAATTTGTTGCATGCACGAATGTGGATCCAATGTATTAAGAGATTTAAAAATAATTTATTTATAACCCTAAATTACTACGTTAGTTCTCGAAAAGATTTCAAAATGCACTTGGAGTGCTCGTTAAATAAGTATTAAGTGTACAATAGATCCGTGTGTTTTCATAAATATTTGCGGTTTTTTATGGCCCACAAAAACAATTTCAGACACTTTAATTGCTGACTGCAAAAAAAAAAATCAAAATAAGCAAAAAAATCTTAAAATGTTGCCATAAAATGATGCCGATTGCAGATTATTTGTTTGTTCGAGTCTGCATGAATATGAGCACAACTTAAATCGTAAAATGTTTTCGAGAGTACATTTAGTATTAAAACTAAATTGTTGCCTCAAATAGCAATTAACGAGCAATTACAAAAACTGTCTAAATAAAATAAATATGATTTATGGCTTAAAAACTGCACAAAAAGACATGTTTTACAAGGAAAAATAAAAAAACAACCGAAAAGCACAAAAATCAAATATCAAAGGATAGACAAGAATAAAATTAAGACAAAAAAAAGTAAGTGCATTTGTAAAACAGGAAATTTCAAAAAGAATACATTTAACTCGTTCTATTGAGTCAATCAGAAATAGGGACAAAAAATAAAATAAAAACATGCATGCGCATACTATTATGGGTCTTGTCAGTTTCTTTCATTTTGGCAGATTTGCCTTTTTGCATTTTGCTGTACTGCTGTGCCAAAAAACAAAAAATTTAACTTGTCTATAGTTCATGATATATGGCCGAAACTAATGAAGTCGTCAATTGTTAACGCCAATTGTTAACGTCAGCTTGTTGGTTGGTTGGTTGCTCAGTTTCTTGATGGTATTACGCTCGCCATGTCAAGCCTGTAATGTTGCATACGCAATTTTTACAATGTGTCCACTAGACATGGGAGGCAATTTGTCTAGGTAGAAATAGCGTTTTTACGTGACCAGTTAAGGAAAATTTTATTTATGCGCTGCTGCAAACCCTCCAACAAACAAACACATTCATCCACTCATTCAACAAGTCAGTCCAAGACACTATAATAATAATTCAATTCAATAATTTCATCTTGAACAGCAAAATAAGTATTCTTAAGAGTGCTTATTTAGGTGCAAGCGCTCATGCGTGCGTGTGTGTTTGTGTCAGTATAATAATTTATTTCAATCAATATTTAGAATGATTTGTTTCTTGCCATTATTTTGTAGCTGTTGTTTTCCAATGCGAACAACTAAACATGACTTGCAATAAGTCATGGAGACATTTTCAATAAAATGCATAATTAACTTGGAAAATATTGATTCCGGTATTGAGGCATTGCCTGGTTAAGGAGTTTGTTTATTGGACTTAACTAAGAAATTTTTATTGCAAAGTTGAAAATATTCAATAAAAAGCATGGTAAGTGCAATAGAAACAATTTATTTATAATATAAAAATATTTTCGTTAGAATTCAGTACGAATTTCAATTGGAGTTTAAACATACACAGTTTCGACATGGAGTGAAGCACAGAAAGTAATAGCTGGTGGCATGTAAATTTTATATATTAATATTATATACATATTATATACATATTCGCATTATATTATATTTAAAGTTATTATTTATATCAATACTTCTTTTATGAATTTCATCTAGCAACAAAATGAAAAACATGCAGCCAACTTCTGCATGACAATAATTTTACACAATCAGCTCTGTTATATAATATGATCTTCTATCATCTCTTTTACGTGATGTTTTTATTTTACAATGCGGTATTAATACCTTACTTGCCCTGCAGAAAATTTGGCGATAATTGATCCAAAAGCACTTGTCCTATGACTTGAGAAGATAGGAGTGTTACCAAAAGTAGGGAGTAGTGTATGGTGTAAAAAATTCATATCATGTAAATGGTTACATATTCACCATTGTCGTGATGTATCGTCTTGATCTTGTCAATTTAGTTGTGAATCGGTTTAGTATTACAGTATACGGCACTAAACAAGTTCGATGTGGTTGAATCCAGCACCTATCAAATGGTATAAATATAATGCTAATTATTCCCTCCAATGATACCGCCAAGCCACACTGGCACCAGTCCCGTAACTATTATATTAACCTAAGCTTAACTGATATTTATATTTTTAAACTATGAGTGCCCCTGTGGTCGAGTGGATAGTGTGGAAGCCTGTCATGCTGGAGGTTGTAAGTTCGAGTCACAAAAAAATATCTGTTTAAAAATAAAATTTAATTGCATTTGTAAAATTAAAAAAATATAAATACAAGTTTTCATTGCTACACAGCTGAGTGTCGGAAAATTACATTTTCAAATAATTTATATTTATTCTACACCGATTAGGTCCCTATGAGATAGTTCAGTAACAAGTCACAAGGTGCATACGAAGCGATGATGGTATTTTGGTGCGTTTCGGGTATTTTTTGGTGCTTTTTGCCTCTTCATAAACGCGAAATTTTGGTTAATACCCTTTTTTAAAAAGCAGGTATTTACAGTGCTTTTTAACAATTTCTCACAGTGCTTTTGGTGATTTTTTGTAAAAAAATATTTTTAATTTTACAAACCTAAAATACATTTAAGCGCTAATAGCAGCATATCTCTTTAATTAATTCTCTGCATAATATTTGATTGATAGTAGTACGCAATAAGCATTTGTTAAAGCTTACAAAAATATTTAATCATCCTAGAACAATTGACAGGATGAGGTTGTCAATAGCAGTCAGTTGTTTTAGACAACGGGTAGCCAAGTCCCAATTATTTGGTATCGTATTGACGTGCTGTCGATGTTGACAACTGGAATAAGGGTGAATATCGCAAAAAAAGTAAGTTAAGAAAAAAGTGTTGCTTTTAATGCATTTTGTATGTATAAATGATTTTTCAATAACATCTTTATCCTAATCTAGGCCTAAGCTTCACTTACCAAATGACTAACACCGATCATATAACTACTAACATTTTGAAAAGTTAATATGATTAATATTAAATATTTTGAGGCAAAAACTTGAAATTATATAATGAGGTTTTACACCCCAAACTCTCCTTTTTTTAAATGGCTTAATGTATTAAAATTAAAAAAAAAGTGTTGGTGCTTTTTTATCCTCTTCTTCGTATAGTAGTAAAGGAAATTTCTTACTGCTAAAGGCCGTTTCACACTATAATACAAGTATTAATACTTTTGTGGAAAATGCAACTCGGACATGTTGAGTTGTTATTGTCTTTTGAAATTTTTGAAACAGAAATTAGATTAGGCATGCATTTTCGTCAAAAGTATTAATACTTGTATTATAGTGTGAAACTGCCTTAAGCAGGTCCAACCTTGGGTGGTTTATATTTACAAATCAGCCCGGCAGATGGCATTGCAATCGGTATCTAAGAGATTTATATATACTGCAACTAAATGGCTGGATCGACTTGAATGAAGTTTTGTGTATGCATGCAAGTGGGGGCAGTGTTGGCATATTCGCTTGAAGAAAAAAATGCCCACCAGGAAAAAAAATCTGATTTTCAGAAGGAAAAACTTCACAAATTTTTTTTAACAGTAATATATTTCTTATTAGAACTTAAAACCATCATAACATCGTTACTGCTACTATACCTGCGGCATTAAATCATATATCTTACCTTATGCTTTTAGCTCACAGTTACAAACTTTTTAATATCGCTTTTCTTTAGACATTATTTCATTATTTCTTTCTAAGATGAAATATTGGTTTACGTGTTCGAATTTTATTAAGGCGTTAGGGTTCTTAAAGGCCGGGGCACAATGCATCCGTCATACGTTAAACTTCGCCTTTTTCAACTGACAGCTAAGTTGAAATAGATGGTTTCTTATGAGGTCGGTTACGATCAGTACGTGTCCGTCAACGCAAAGTACAAAATTCGCTCAACTTGTAACTTTTTACGTACGTTGAGTAGTTTGACAGATATTGGTTGGTTTTTTTGGTATGTTCTGATTTAGGTTTTTGTGTTTTGTGGCATAAAAAGTTAAATTAAACTTAAATGAGTAAAATTTTGAACTTAAAAATTTGAATTTAATAAACAAAATGGAGAATAGACCTATTGAAGCTGTTCAAATACTTTCGTCAATAAAGTACTCATTGTCCCAACCTTCTCCGTCGTTGCGTTAATGTCAGTTGAAAAAGGCGAAGTTTAACGTATGACGGATTCATTGTGCCCTGGCCTTAAGTACTCGTAAGTGTGATATGATTTTTTTCTCAAAAGTGCTATAAATTAAACAAGCTTTAAATTTAAATACACCTTAAAAGATATTAGGGTGTCATTACGAGCCTAATCCTAGAAAATTCCTTATCAAATGAAAATTGCACGTATAGAAAACAAAAAAAAATATGACAAAACTTTTTAAATATTTCGTGTGTTTTCCATAAAAATTTTCCACTAAAGAAACCAAGGCACATTCACAAGGTAGTAGCGGAAATACAGCTGAGCTATTTATTTTCAAACAAAAGTTCACCTGAAACTTTAAAAATTGTTTACGAAAGAGAAATTAAAAAAAAATTTTAAACGTTGAAAATTTTGTTAGTGGTAGTGCGTGCAGAAATGTTTTAAAATTTATTTGAATAATTTTTATTATTACTATAGGTTTGTTCATTTGCTAAAAATTGTTACGAATTTGTAAAAATTTTTACTGGAAAGTGTTCAAAAAGTTTGCAAGGAGAGAGCGTCAAAAGAGTGAAAAAAATTGAGAGACAAAAAAATCCTACAAATTATTACTAGAAAAATTTTTACTTGCAAGAATTATTCAACCACTTGTTGTGTGTTTTATTGTCAAATTAATTATTTAAAAATATATGAAAAAGGAAAACTGAAAAATGTGCATTTCTTTGTTTAAAAAAATATGTATACGTATGTAAACAGAATTTTATTATTTTTCTTCCATTAAGCAACATAAATTCAATGTTAATGACAAATAATTTTATCTGTTTCTCATATACATATGATCAGAGAGATATTTGTTAATGAATAAAATTAAAAAACTTTGCATAAAAATAGTAAAAATAGTATATGAAACTGTATAAAGAATTTCATATTAAATATCAATTCCTAAAAAAAATTGCAATTTAATATATTATCAAACAAAATACATCGGAAAAGTACAATTGTATCATGATTTCCATCCATGGTTCTGATATGAATAAAATGTTCTTGCAAGTTTTTACAAGTAATACATTAAACACATTCACTACAGCAAGCTACCGACTACCAAATGTCAAGGATGGAATACACATTTTTATATGAGAATGATTCTTTTGAAGACAGCAAGGCAACAAGAGGACAGGTTGTAGTCAATGCTGATTTTGTCGTTCTAGTTCGATTAAATTAATTTCTATTTCTTTGGGTACAATGGGCAAATGCAGTGTTACCAGTATAATAGAAAATGTTGAATGAATGATGTACAATTATTTCATATTATTTACCAGAAACAATATTTAAAAATTGATGTAAATAACACTGTACAACAAAATAACATTTTTTGGCTGTCCTTTAGATAAAATTACACGGACTATATGGATTTCGATGCTTTAAATTCAAATCTGCTGTCAGTTTTTCTCTATCACGCAGAGATTTTTTTTATGGGCGTGGCTAATTTTGGCCCCTAAATTAGTCGGCCATACTAATATATTTTACTATAACTCGAAAACCGCTATTTCGATTTTAATAGATAATAAACCAAAAGACGCGCCACAAAATTTTGTTAGAAAAAATTTATAATCATTTTTTACCTACCTTTTATGGTTTCGGAGTTATTCAGAATTTAAAAGAGAAAAAAGTTTTTTTTATGCAAAAATCGCGTAATTTTTTCACATGAAAATTGCAATAAAAAAATCAGAAACTCAAAAGTTTCATATTTTTTACATTTTTCTTAAAACCACATATCCTATAAAACGTGAAAATCCAGCAATTAATCTTGATTTTATTCACAATTTAAAACAGGTACCTAAAAATGGAAAAATGTGTGTAATGCATTAAATGCACATTTAATCTGGCAGTGATGGGAAAGTTGGTACGATCGTACTTTTTTTGATACTATTTAACATGAAAAAGTACCGTAGTACTCCCCTAAGAAATTTGATACTCCCACGGGCAACTTAGAAATGCAGTCAGAAGACCCGCGCATGCATATATTTTGCCAAGAATTAAATTGTTTTTTCAACAAATAGAACGAAGCTTTATTAGTAAAGATCTTTTAGAAAAGTGTAACCACAATTAAATATCAACGAAAACCATATTTCATTCAATGATATTTTATGTGGCACAGATGTTGATCTATTGAAACAACTGTTTTAAATCAGTTTAAAGAAAATTTTAAAAAGTTTATATTAAGTTCTAAGGGCAAAAGTGGACTTTGACAATAAAATGTTAGGTTGGTTTAGTAAGTTTCCCCCTGAAAGTATTTTATCTGTTAAACCAATATCATTATACCACTTTTAATTAAAATGTTCCCAGGGAAAAGAAAAAAAAGAAAAGAAAAATAATTTGAAATATTAACAACCAATATAGAGCACTGGCTTATATAAAAACGCATTAGATGAATACATGTTTCCTGATATATCGAGAGTAGCTTACGTAATTTTATCCATGCCTCACTCCGCTGTAAATGTCGAAAGGATTTTCTCTTACCAAAATTTCATGAAAACAAAATATAAATCAACAGCAATCGTATTCTGTAACTCGCTAAAGCTAAATCTCTATCGCTAAGAATCCATAAAATCAATTTGTCGATTTTCGGCTACGAATGCAATTTTCAAACGGGTATTGATAAATCAGGTAATGGTTTAAAAATGTAATTCGCCGAAATTTTATTGCTTTATGTCATCGCCAAAAATTTAAAATTTTCTATTTGTTCAGCATTTTAGCGGTCGACTTTAGCTTTAGCTTTAGCGAGCTATGGAATACGGGGGCAAGCTTTATGTTCCAACAGTATTAAGTCTAATCCAGGCTACACCTATTTGTATATTTGTACCTATGTGTTCCTTTTTTTTGTAAATGAATTTCTTATAATTTTTTGTTAATAAAATTTAAATAAGAAATATTATAATTTTTGGTACTCTCGGGATCAAAAAGTACTAAAAAAAATTAGTTTTTGATACCGAAATGCAAATCTCATTTCCAATCACTGACATTTGGTAATGCTATTGAAACGGCTTTGCGGGCAGGTAACAGAACATTAAATTGTGAATAAAATCAAGATTAATTGCTGGATTTTCACGTTTTATAGCTTGTTTTATTCCTAGGATATGTGGTTTTAAGAAAAATGTAAAAAATATGAAATTTTTGAGTTTATGATTTTTTTATTGCAATTTTCATGTAAAAAAATTACGCGATTTTTGCATAAAAAAAACTTTTTTCTCTTTTAAATTCTGAATAACTCCGAAACCATAAAAGATAGGTAAAAAATGATTATCAATTTTTTTAAACAAAATTTTGTGGCGCGTTTTTTGGTTTATTATCTATTAAAATCGAAATAGCGGTTTTCGAGTTATAGTAAAATATATTAGTATGGCCGACTAATTTAGGGGCCAAAATTAGCCACGCCCATAAAAAAATCTCTACGTGATAGAGAAAAACTGATAGCAGATTTGAATTTAACGCATCGAAATCCATATAGTCCACATACTTTTATCTAAAGGCTATTTTGGCTGTTGTACAGTGTAATTAATTGATTCATTTTTGTACTTTTACGTGAAATAAGTACATTTTAAAAGAGTAATTAATTCTTATAAATGCAAAAAATATGAAAGTGGCAATACTAAACTAAGTTGTTGTACTTGAATATCAGGTGCAGATGGTGCTGCTCCCCTCTCCAAAATAATTACGTAGCTGGCTACGAGGCGACAAATGCTGATAGCGGCATTAGAAGTCTTGTGTTCGTGTAGCCTGCTGTGGTGAATGTGTTTAATGCATAAAGCGTTCATTTACTTTTTCATATTTAGGAGAGAAATTTTTCATATTTCTGCCTTACTCTTTCGCTGCTAGTTTCTGCTGGCATAACAGACCTTATGTTAAACAAATTCTATTTTTGAAGTTTTGCATGAACTGAAACCCATGTTGGTTTTTTCATTGTTGTGTTTTTTCATTGTTTTTGTAATCCTGGTATTATCTGGAAATGAATGTGCCTTGGAAGAAACGTATTGGAATTTATACGTTGCTTTGCTTTCATAATTTTTGAAATTTGTTTGAACAACGTAAAGAAATTTTGAATATTTTTAACCCTTTTTGGTTTGCAGTTTAATGATTTTTGATGAGGGATTTTATACAATTAGGACAAGAATGTAAATCTGAATGAGCTTGTCACTATTATGAGAAAAAGAAAGACATGAAAAACTTATTTTGTAAAGAAAAAACTGCATGACTGCTCAACTCCTCAAAAAAAAATACGAAAAACAGATAAATCTGCTTATTTGGCAACGCTGAGTGGGGGCGTAAAACAACATTTGCCGCACTTAGCTAGTATGTACATTAGGGTGTCCCAAAATATTTTTTGTCAGAGGTTCAAGCATAATTTGAAATCTTATGGGGTCCAGTATTTTTGAATTTTTTTTTAGATTCTTTGGAAGAGGTTTAGAGGTCGCGCAAATCAAGTCTTTGTTAAAAATCGGGGTTTTCGACCTTTTTTCAAACTTGACTCATAACTTTGTCAATCACCACGTTGATTTAATTTTTTGACCAAATATTTCTAAAGAAAATTTTCCAAACTTTATATCCATATGCAAAAACTTTAAGTTTCGGCAATATTTTTGTCCATTACGATTCCAGATATTAAGTTTTTTTGTAATTTTTAACAAATTCTGTAAAAAACGGTTTATTACTTTTCAAATTTATATGGAAGGTATAAAAACTAGTGAGGCGATTTTGAAAACGGATAAGTTCTAGACAATTAAGAAAAAGAAAAATGGAATTTGGTCCTACAGTCCCCGACTTACATTATTTTTATAGTTTGTACCTTAAAAATGGTGATACTTTTTTCGTTATAATTTTTGTATATTTCCATAAATTTTTATAGTTGGGTCTTTAAGGAGATTTCTGCGAATAAATAAAATATTATTTCATTTCAATTTAATCCGCCGTTTAATTGAACTTATTCCAATATCTTCAGGGATTGAATGAATGAAGGATCTGGAAAGACTATAGCATTGGGGTTTTAACTGCCATTAACTTCTGACATTTATTGATCTAAATCGTTACACGCTATCATTTTCACTTTCTATTTTATGTGTATTCTCCGCTATAATATTGTCGTTATACGATTTTACATAACAAACATTTTTGTACCGGTAAGATTTTTTTTATTTTATTTTGTTTTTTTTTTTTGGTTAGTGCAAAAATGTGTAATTTTATTCAAAATAGATATGAATTTTATAAGCTTGCAATATTTCAATCGATTTTTTAAAAATAGATCCAGAGAATTGGAAAGCCAACAAGTCATTTCAAGATGCAAAGAAAAAAGTTCAACATTTACAAGTGGTAAATGATGTCGCAGAACGAGGTGTGGCTTTGTCTAATACTTATATTAATGTCACAACTTCTGAAACTGATTTCCAGAATTTATTGCAAGTTGTAGAACTATATCGCAAGAACCTCAATAAATGATTTTTCACAGAGCAAAACAAAAGTTTGTTTTTTTTGTTGATTCGGTATGATTGGTAACTGGCAAACAGCTTATAATAACATATACTGGGTATAAAGATAAAAACGGGTATAACTCAGGAACGGTAGGAACAAATTTAAAAATTGTTGTATTCATATTAATAAGAATTAATTTGTCTTTCAAACTGCATCATTAGTTTTTTTAGCTTTCATTAAAACTTAAAAACTTGTAAAGCGTTATTACAAAATTTTTGAAAAAAATTACGAATAATTGTAATTTAGGGTATCTAAATGAGCAAACTCATCACCAAAACTTATAAGTTTTTCACACAGGAATAAAGAATGGATACTTTTCTTTAAAACTGTTTCCTCAGGAGTGAAGAAACCCGTGGTTATTAACCATGTTATGAGTAAAGTTAGAAAAAAGACCGAAAGCTCCGGTTTTTTATGAAAATTCCATTTGCGCGACCTCTAAACCTATTCCGAAAATTCTTAAAAAAAATCAAAAATACTTTACCTTATAAGCTTTTAAATTTTGATTGAGCACTTATGAAAATCAGAAAAAAAAATTTGTTTGGGACACCCTAATGTACATAGATTTTTATAAACAAAAATATTACCAAGTAAATCAAAATTGTCTAAAGGCAGAATTAGTTTTAACGTTTTGTTTATAGAAATCTTATACAAGTCATTAGTTCTTCTGTTCTGTTTCGGTTTAACCTGTGAAAATTAAAAAAATTTAAATAATTGTAATAATTAATTGCATAAATTAAATAAAAACATTTTGAAATAAATTGTGATTTAATTTTAACTTAATTTTTAAAAGAAAAACCAAATTATATTGAAACATGACAATTTACTATGCAAAACTAAGTTAGTACAGAAAAACTAAGTACTCAATTTTAGAAGCA
The DNA here is from genome assembly GCA_944452675.1 of Tachina lurida. Classification (NCBI taxonomy): domain Eukaryota; kingdom Metazoa; phylum Arthropoda; class Insecta; order Diptera; family Tachinidae; genus Tachina; species Tachina lurida. Next base: position 112,025,412 of record OX101752.1, on the reverse strand, counting down.
GAACGGTACAGCACAGAACAACAACGGACACCAAATTGCATCTTTTAAAATAAAATGTTGGCAAAAATTTAAACACCATTTGATTTTGATGATTATAAGCCATAGTGAATTTCACACTACAAAACGACTCAGCGGAAAAATTGCTGCTATACTTACATACATACATACATACATATACATATTTCCTAAAGAAAAATATAAGTTTCCAATATCACAAGTTGTAATATCGTAGTTCGAACAATTTCGAAGTAAATTTAAATTTGTTTTGTTGTTATTAATTTTAACCGATTTGCAATATTGTAATTTTTTATTAAAAAGTATTTTCCTTTATATGTGTTAAAACATTCCCCATCCGGGGAAACAAATACTTCGTTTCTTTTCGCTATAAATTTATTGAACAGAATGCTTTAAGATTATAAATGTTTTTTCGTCTATTCTAATTTTCACTTTTATTCCTTAGCCGCACAAGTTAATTTATTTCAGTATATTCAAGTTTTAATTAAAAGAAGAAAAAAAAAACAACCTACAGTAACAGAATATAAACAAGTTTGGTAGAAATTATTACGTGACATTTACGAGTTCTTCGTAACTTTAAGAGGATTTTTTGTTGCAGATAACACAATTCAACGAAAAAAGTGTTGCATGTTTTTAGTGGCAATATGCTAATATAAAATACTGTGTTCTGTATTTGTTTGCCTAGTTCAGACATGAAAGTGCAAGAACTAAACAAGAACTTAAAGATGTCACATCGTAAAATAAAAGAGTTAAAATGCTGTTGATTGGTGAAGAAAAAACTGAAGCCAAAGGTCAAGGCGTTTTCAAAGTTCTCAGCTTTGCAAACATTAACAAACAAATGTACCAAAATGTACCAATTTAATGCGTGCGAGGAATGCATTATATAATTAATTTTTTTAATGAAATGTATTTCATTACATTACTTATGCATCCATAATAAGTTATACCTTATTATTATTAATTAATTAATACAATCAATATGTGTTCTTTTGTGTTGTTAAATACAATTTTTGCAAAAGTTATAAATAAAATTTTTACTTCCATTGGACTGCACTGACATGTGATCAAACACAAACCGCGTCTTCGAATAAAAACAATAAAGTTTAAAGGCGACCTAAACGCAGCAAGAAATAACAAATTTCTCTTTTTTCTAAGAAATTATAAGAAAAAAAAACGAACACTTGTCACAAGCAAAAGCTATACATTCTTCTTCTGCAGATGTGGTAATGCACGTGGTAATCAATGTGAAATTATTGTGTTTGATAAATTTAACCTCTCGTTTCTAAAGCGCATTATTCACGGTCAAAATGAATGACCTGCATTACAATAATATTAGTGGAATTTTGTTTGTATGAGTCACACCGACGATGCTTGAAGCAAAATCAAAATTTTTGGATTCTTGCACATGCATGTATGCAACACAAAGATAACAAGATAAACTATTCAAAGCAGTGGGTTATACAAAGAACTGTCAAATTCTATACGCAAACAGTTTTTATATGTAGTTTGACAATTGCCTTGCAATTAGGTTGTAACAAGATGCTATTAATTTATCGTGCAATGCATGCACGTCTATGCTGAGTTCTTCATGCACACGTAGTATACGATGCTTGTGTCTTGACCGTTAATACTGCGCTTAAGAGAATAAAATAATACATTATTTCTCCCCTTATTAATGTAATGGTGTATGGGTAGGTGTGATGGTATCTATTAATGTCCTGCGCAAGACCATTTATAGGACCTTTCAAGACATGAGAGATTTTTCAACTGCTTTACTACAGCGAAATATTCTAAAACAAATGCTAAACAACACTGTTCGCAAGGAATTTGTTTCAATTGTTTGTCTTGCCAACAGTGTTGTTACGCGTTTGTTTTAGAATATTTCGCTATAGTAAAGAAGTTCAAAAATCTCTCATGTCTTGCAAGGTCTTATAAATGGTTTTGTGCAGGACTTTAGTATTTATTTCTTTGTTCTTTTCTTTTAAGATCAAACCCATGTAATTTTTGCCACAAACCTATGACCATTTAAATTACATGGGTTTGATCATAGGTTTGTGGCAAAAATGAACGAATGAACGAGTTGGACCCAGCTCTAGCAGAAACTTTTTTCCCGCTTATGCATTAAACATATTCACGACAGCAGTAGACTACCAACTGTACGACTACAAATACCGCAAACAACAATTGTAGAGTGCACGTCATGAAACAAAGAATATAAGACAGCGCATTAAATTTGTAAAAATGTTTGGCTTTTACGCATCTATGTCACAGTCATAGTTGCCAGATGAAATAGGTGTGAATTCGTCAAATTTCGCAAAAAAAAATCGTCAAAATCGTCAAAATAATTAATAATCGGAAAACGTCCCAAATTCGTCAAAAAAAAAAAACAAACACTTTTTCAAACAAAAACATATCACAACAAATAAATTCGTTGTTTTTGTATAAAATAAGCTTAACTCAAAAAAGAAATCAATTGTTTAAAAAATAAAATAATTGCTTATGTTAACTTGACTGAATACTCTTTCTACGTTTGCTGAAGATTACTGCGAAACTAAATTATTTTTTGATAAAATTAGTTATGGTGGAAAATAAAAGACCTCTGTGCCTTTTTTCATTTTGGGAATTTTTTTCCACAAATCTGAAAGTTTTAAGTGTGTATCATGGGAAACTTTTTCCAATTTTAATAACTTTAATTGTATGAATTAAGATTCAATCTCCTGTCTTTCACATTCTTGAACAATGTGAGAAAACTCTTTTAGAATATCGTAGAAAGAACTTTTGTTTTCTATAAAGTAGGTATCAATTAGGCTTAATTTATCTTCGAAGTCAAATGTTATTAAAATTTTATCACACGGTTGCATATAAAAAATTTTAATGATTTCATATTTTTCAACTTAATTAACTTTAGAATAAATGTTTAAATAATTATTTTCATCTTTTCAATCTCTTAAATAACAATTATCTCACTCAAGCAAATCTGTTCTTAAAAAATTACTCATAACTTTTTTAAATAGTTTTTGCATTGGACCGTGTAAATTTTTTATTTCTGTTGCTTTAGTTGATAAATTCTGTGGAATAACAGGCTTAGAAAACATTTAATTCCAAAATTATTAATACAAAAATTAAAATTTATTGCCTTTAACTCTTCAGTTTTATTGTATATTATTTTAAAAGCTGCCAAGTTCTTGGTCAAGGTCAAAATCATTTTAAAGTTGTGATAAATGGTGTAAACTTGTAATTATTTTAAAATCGTCAAATTGAAGTCGTCAAAATCCTATTTTTGCAACCCAAAATCGTCAAAATGACGATAAATCGTCAAATGTGGCAACCGTGGTCACAGTAGTTGATTACCACAAACAAGTGTATTTGACATAGGACAATAATGCTTAAATTTTGATTTCAATGTGTTAGTTTGTTAGTTTTTTCTTGTGGCTGCTACTAAATTGCTTTTTACTTATAGCCCTATGTATAAGCAAAAATTGGCATGAAGTTAGCATAAGTGGCAAAATTGAACATGATCTTAAAGAGCTTTGCCATGAAACTTCACATTAAAAATCATGCTAGGGACTAGAGGTGGGTTAAAATTAGGTAATGCGACCATTTCTAATGTCAAATTGTATGGAGGAACTCGTTAACACCTAATTCAATTTCGTCACTTATGCTAACTTCATTCCAATTTTTGCTTATACATAGGGCCGTTAATTTCCAACTTTCCAACCCTTTACACAAATTATAGTTAACTTTATATTATAATTTATATCATATTATGCTTTAAAATTATGTGTGATATTTATGTATTAAAAGTAATGACAGTATGCTAAAAATTAATGTTTCAGTTCTAAAAATTCAGTTCAGGTCAAAATTTACATAAAATCATGTTTAAACATTGAATTATATACATAGATCGTTCTACCAACTCAAATAAGATACATTTCTTTAAATTGTATTATTTTTTTTATAAAATCACAGTGGAAATACCAAGGTTGCAGAAAATCCTTATCAAATATAACTACAAGTTATTTCACTTTTTTCATTCTTTGTTAGAGATTAAAAATTAAATTATAAGTAAAAAAAGCTCTTCCCAAGTACTGACTTGACACTACACTTATTTTGAAAATCTACAAACAAAAAATAATAACGCTCCTAAACAGGTTATTTTCTTATATGCTTACCATTTAGTATTATTAATAAGCTTTCATTTGATTTTCATATTGTTACACGTAAAGTTTTACTCATAAAATGCGAAAATATCTGTATAACTTTGGGGACTCTTTTCCTAAGAATTAAATTTCCTTTCAGTTAGCATAGTTTTTTTTTTATTTGAAGACGTGCCCCTGAAGTATAGTTATTCCCAAAAAGCTAAGGACTAGAGAAACTCTTAAAGGAGATGAACGATAGCGACGCTACAAGAAGTTGACATTCCTGTGGAAATAACTTGAGAGCGGAAAGTCCTGCTTATTTAAATAAAAAAATTTTAAGTTCAAAATAACTCAAAATTTTGGTGGAATAAGAAGGGGGAAAGGGCACCATCCATACAAAATAATTAATAATAATCTTATAAAATGAAACCTATAATAGACAGAGTCTTCAAATTTAGTATGAACTCTTTTGAGTGTGAAGTAATTCAAAATATTGATAGAATATGACCGCGGGGCACCCCCATAAATAACAAGAGTCTTCAAATTTGGTATGGATTCAAGATACATATTAGGAAAATATGAAAGCTACAATACTCAGAGTCTTCAAATTTGTATGGACTTTTTTGAGAGCTAAGTGGGTAGCAATGCTAGCCTCTCAGTCCAGTCGTCGTGGATTCAATTCCCGCCATAGATCCTGGGTGGTTTTTCGCAGACAAGCTAATCGCTTGTTGTGAAGTAATTCAAAATATTTGTAGAATAGGACGTGGGGAAGGGGCAGCCCCATTTTAAAAAGTAATTATAAAAATCTTATATCTTGAATATGTATAAATTATAATAAATTTATAACAATAAATGTTTGGTGTTTTATTATTTTTGTATTCGGGCATCGTTCACTACACTTCCATGCCTCTATCACTCATGTACCACATCATCACACTCTAACAATCTAGAAATTTCCTAGAAATAATTTATATGGCAAAACAACGTTTTGCGTTTGTACGTCTAAATTTTTTTAAAACGACTTTTTTCAATTTCCTTCGGCAATCCTGCTGGTATGTTAAAATATTTCTCTTTTCTTTTCATGGCGTTAAAATTTTTGAAGCACATCGGGTTGCAAATAATACTGTATGAACTAAAAATTCTTCCAAAGAAAAATATTGTGTTTTCTTATCTCAAATATTGAGAAAAATATGCATATCGTCACTTAAAACGCAAAACGACTAACCAAAAATATTTGCAGATGGCAGATACATAAAGAGTTCACTCCTTTGATAGTTTTACATGGAACGTTTTCCACTAGTTTTTTAAGTTGTGTGGGTTTCTTTCCAGATCTCGAAGTGCTTTTATGAATCTCAACTTCGCCATCTGGTGTCCTTGTGCTTGTACCACTATATTGAAAATATATCTAAAACAATTGTTTATGTCCTTACAATTACACCATCTACTATATACAAAATTAGCTACGAGAAAATTCATTACAATTTTATCGCAAGGTCAATAGCTTGGACTTAGGAGAAAACAAAACTGACGAGTACACCAACATCGCCATGTGACCGGTTACCAGACACCATAGATTTAAGAATGGCACAAAGAGCTATTATTAGAATTTCGGGCAGGTAGCGGAACATGCTTTTCGTACACAGGGACTTAGTTGTTTTATCTTAAACATCAACCAATATTTACAAAGTGACCTAATTGAATGGACCCAAGTGACCCAATTACTTTCTTTTTTCTCTTCGTGTTCTATATTTTTGGGTATATGAATTAATGAAATATTATGACATAAGTTAATTGTTAATTTTTTCATAATTTGCTACCAGAAATACTGCAGTAATCTGCATTGCGAAGAAATTCGAAATGTGTGAACCCATTGACGGATATTTTTTTATGACAAAAGCACGAGTTGCTTGATGTATATATGTAGCTTTCATATAGATTTATGGAATGTTAGCTCTGAAACCTCATTATTTAAACTTAGGTATATAAAGATCGTTAATTAAATTAATTAATTGAAAAAGAGTTCCGTTGTTTATTTAATTGCCGTTTAAAGAAGTTGTTCCAGCCAGAAAAGTCATTCGCTTGCGTTTATTTATGTTAAGAGTCATAAAGTTACAACGTTAAAATTATAATTATTAAACGCTAAAATTATAGAATTAAAAATTTTCTGACTTTATCCGTAAAAGTTTTATATAATTCAAAATTAATGTTTCTGTGAATACAAAAATCACTTTAAAACATAATAAGGGTTTTCATGAGAACTCTTAAAATGGCCGTTTGTGCATTTGAGCAAACTTGCGAGGATTGTTTCATGAAGCCACTTTTCAACTCTTGGGTGAACATTAATGTCAGTTTGAAGAAAACGTCAAAAAAATTCACTCATATAAATAAAAAAAAAAGAAAATAACGGTTTTCATGAAAACACGTAAAATTACCATTTGTGCAATTGACAATTTTGGGAGACTTGTATCATGAAGCCTTGTTTCAACTTTTGCGCAAACAGTTAATGTAAATTTAAAACAAACGTCAAACGTTTATACAGATACATACATACATACATACATATGCATGTACTCGTACATACAAAAAAGAGTAAATTGTGATAAAAAGTTTCTAAAGAATGCCAAAAACTAAATTGCTCCGATTATTCAAAGAAGTTGTTATTTTATAATATATACAACTGCACAGCTAAATTCCACAAGTCAAAATTGATGAGCAAATTTACTAGGTTTGTGTAAATTAATTCCCATAAAATTTTTGATAGTTTTTTTTTTTTTTTTGTATTGTTTATTTATTCAGAATTTTTAAATTTTATACTAAATATAAATAAACAACTAGTAAGGAATATAATTTATAAATACACTGTCCCCTAACGGGCTCTCAAGTATACTACCTATCATGAATTTGTTTACAATAATCAAGTTTTTCAACATTTTGTTAATTTTTTATACAAGGAATGTATATTAATTATATTGTTAACGTAATGAAAAATTTAAAAACATTACTCTTTAAATGGCAAGGATGTGATCAAAGGTACAGTCAGGGGGATAAAATAGGTTTAAATGATGTATTGTCATGAGGTCCCTTTTAAAGTAACATATAATTTTTTTTAATAATTAACTAACGTCTAATGTTGAGGACACTCAATTTATATTCTGTTATGGTCCTTTATATTTTTGGTGGCCATATGTGTGCTTAAATTTTCATGGAGCTCAAGTCTTGTATTATAAAAACATATGATTCTTAAAAAAATTCCATAACTGAGTTGGTCAATTTGTGTGTGTCATTTTTTTATGGCACTCTTCATTCATTCTTAGATAATTTAACCCTTGCAGCCATATACACATCTTGTAGTTTTGATGTCGTCACCATTTACACAAAACTGTGCGTTATCCTGGTGTCCTTTTGCAACTTCAAATATTTTGTCAGAAGAAGGAAAATCTTGTTTCAATCAATCTACTGTTTGTTTCCTGAAAATTTTTAAATCTGTTTGAGGCGTATAATTTAGGAATAAACTAAATCGGAGACGCATTTATGTATGTGTGAATGTATGTATGTACATACATATGTATATTCGTATGATTTATGACACTAGAAAAACCGGACCAACATTGCAAAGCATATGATCAAATACGCAATAAAATGTCAAAACATTGCTTCACCCTTTAACAAAAGGAAAAAAGTGAAAGGATTTTTGTAAGAAAACAAAGGGATTGTTTACTGGAAAAATAAATATGGTGAAAGCGCAGAAGTTCTTAATGTGTTAGTAGAAACTGTTTGTATTTTTCATTTGTAAAAATTTCTAGTATTTGTTTTTTGTTCAGTTGCAAAAAGAATAAGGGTATTTTTTGGAAAATCTACTTCAATGTGTTTAATATTTTGCAAAAAAAATGTTAAACTAATAGTTGAAAAATCTCTTGCCAGAAATAAAAAAAATTTTTGGTTTGACGAATTTGATATCAGAAAAATTGCATTTCTGTAACTCAAATGAAATTATGTTTATGCATTCCGTATAGAGAAGAAACAAACTGGGAATTGAATAGAGAGAGGTACTTATTAAATTACTAATTTTGCTTTGAAAAAATATTGCACACGGGTAAGAGAATTGTTGAAATACAGAAGCAAGTTTTTTAGGATGTAATTTTGACCGAAAATAATTATCGCTTAAAGTCATAATTAATATCAAAGAATATAAATTATATTGTGATTTATATTCTTTGTTAATATGCAGTTAAGGATTTCCCAGCTTTTAAATTGTAATGAACCAACAGAGAATCTTACTGAAGGCGATGGCTACGAACTAGGGATGCCAAACGGGAAATCCCGAACCCGGGAAAATCCCGGGATTTTCGGGACTTAGCAAATCCCGAATCCCGGGATTTGTAAAATTCAATCCCGGGATTTCATTTTCGGAATTTCTTAGCAATTTTTATATAAAAAACTTTATAAATTCAAATTTTCGTTGATTTTATGGTATTTTTTATAATATTTAAAAGTCCCATACAATTTTATACGTACAGTTTTAACAATTTAATGACTATTCGTGACATAAATAATAAACTACTTTCTTACGGCAATTTTCATCAAAGGTGCTACAATACATGTACATTTTAGAATTATTTTGAAAACAAAAGAAACATATTAGCTTTGGAATCATAAATCATCATTTATATTCTTCCCAATTTATATTCTTTGATACAAGGCAAGTGAAAACTTTTTGTTGTCCGGTTGACGTAAAAGCGAGTGGTATTTATAGAATAATGCGGAGTATTTTGTCTAAAAAACTGCTCGAGTGTGTGTGTATGTTTTTCACATTGCAGTTCAAAATTATTTTCTTTTTTACTTAGACCGTTTAGGTAGTTTTTGACACAAAGCTAAGATCAAACCCATTTAAATTTCATGGGTTTGGTAAATAGTCTTAGTCAAAAACGACCGACTGAATGAGTTCGACTCAATTATAGTTTTATTCGAGTTGCAGAGGAAAAGGCCAGGACACTAATAAACCATACTCCTCTAAGCGAACGTATGAATACATATGTATCGTATCTGTTGCACTTGTAGAAAACAAGCTATGTACGAATTAAAAATTTTTCAGTATAGCAAAAATACTGTTCAAGTGCTCACGCAAACTTTAAATATATGTACAGTTAGTGTCATTAATATTCGGTTTTCAGACTCACATTCAATAAAAAGTTTACCAAACAATGGCAACCATTTAAACTGAAAAATTTCTTTCATTATTTTATTTAGCAATTGAGTACAAATATGAATTTATAAAAAATAATCGAAAAAATTATATCAGTAGGTAAAAACTGACAGATTACTTGACGTACTTCAAAAAATGTCGCGTCATTAATATTCGGTTTTTTGTTGAGTAACGAAAAAATCAAGGGAGTTTGAACCGTTTTGATTAGAATTAGTCCTTCTAAGGATATTTATCTCATCAGAGGATTTCAATTAAAAAATTTGACATATATTGAAAAAAAAAATTTACGATATTTTTTCCGAATATCAGTTTAGTTTTCCTCCCTGTTGTAACTAAATTTCAGAATGTGTCACAAACTTTTCGGGATGAATTTGTCACTCAAACTTTGATTAAGAATAATATCTATCAATTCGTGGGTAAGATGAACTATTTTGAAACAATTACATGCAGGCTATACCCGAATGGGGGTGTTTTATGACAAGGGTCATATCCTTCGTAATAGTGAAATGTGTTAAAAATATCTCGTTTGGTAGGATAACCTTTCTAAATCTTCCTAAATATATTTAAATACTTTCTAAAAATATATTTGCTAAAAAAAATATCAAATTTTCGAGATTACATCCTTACATACATCACCTTGTTAGCCTCAGATTCTCTAGTCTTAGATCCTTGTTCAGTTTTTGCTACAGGATCACATTCGCTTATCATTAAAATTGAAATAATTGTGTAATGTGAAACATTCGGGTAAAAAAAAACAAATATTTTTAAAGCAATGCCAAACAAATGCATTACATGGTAATTATTATCCTTACAATCAGGATTGTACATTATTGTTGTATCTGATGGGAGCAAGTAAAGTAAAGTATTAAGAGTTTTTGCCATTAAATGTCAACTGCAGACAGTATTTGAATATATTAAGAGAAATTTATAAACATTATTAAATGAAACGAGCTATTTTTAACACATTTCACTATTACGAAGGATATGACCCTTGTCATAAAACACCCCCATTCGGGTATAGCCTGCATGTAATTGTTTCAAAATAGTTCATCTTACCCACGAATTGATAGATATTATTCTTAATCAAAGTTTGAGTGACAAATTCATCCCGTAAAGTCTGTGACACATTCTGAAATTTAGTTACAACAGGGAGGAAAACTAAAGTGATATTCGGAAAAAATATCGTATATTTTTTTTCTTCAAAATATATCAAAGTTTTTAATTGAAGTCCTCTGATGAGATAAATATCCTTAAAAGGACTAATTCTAATCAAAACGGTTCAAACTCCCTTGATTTTTTCGTTACTCAACAAAAAACCGAATATTAATGACGCGACATTTTTTAAAGTACGTCAGTAATCTGTCAGTTTTTACCTACTGATATAATTTTTTCGATTATTTTTTTTAAATTCATATTTGTACTCAATTGCTAAATAAAATAATAAAAGAAATTTTTCAGTTTAAATGGTTGCCATTGTTTGGTAAACTTTTTATTGAATGTGAGTCTGAAAACCGAATATTAATGACACTAACTGTATGTGCCTATAAAAATGTGATCGTTAGACGTAATTAATCGAATTTGATTAGAATAGTGTATACATTTTATTATCGTTGTCATAGTCGTAACGAAATCGATAAAAAATTAGATAATGCTTGGTATACATACATACATACATATGTATGTATGTAACAAAAATGAAAGTGAATCTAAAAATTTTCGTAAGTCAAATTAAGCGGTAGTGCTAAAAGTCCACATATACATTAGTTTTGGTTTAGATTATAGTAAAACATTTATATTGAAAACAATATAATTAACAATATATTAAGTTATTGTTTTCACTATAAATTCTCTAACATCAAATGTGATTAATCAACTTAAAAATAGATGAGAAAAATTCTTTTGATTTTTATTTTCATACTCGTATTAGAAAATTGTTCACTTTAAAGGCAATTGTGGAATGATAAATTATGAACATAAATCCTTCTAAAATGCATTAAATTGTTATTAAAGCAATGTTTATTTAAAAAATAGTTTATTTTACGAAAAAAATTCTATCCCGAAATCTCGAAAATCCCGTAATCCCGAAAAATCTCGGGATCCCGAAAATCCCGAGATCCCGAAAATCGGGATTACAAAATCACGAATCCCGGGATTTCCAAAAATCCATCCCGATTGGCATCCCTACTACGAACAAAATGAAATTTAATCTGCTTCTTCAATCAATCTTTTGAATGCAATATCATTAAAAAATTAATTACAGTTAACTTAATACTAATATAAAATATTTTTTTAAAATAAAAACACTGACTTCCTTCTAAAGGGTTAATGGTCGCCAAAAGGATTATTTTTGTTCAAACTTTTGGTTGCAAACAGTATAATACTTTAATCCTTATTAATTTTGTACAGCAAAAATGGGTATTTTACCTAAAGTGCATCGTTAAGAAAATTATGATAAATTGTCCACATGTTAAGCGAAGGGTGTGAGAAATAATAATAGTGTTTATTTTCTCTAAATTTGGTACGCGAAAGAAATTCTGGAGAAAGCACTCACTAGTTGTTGTTGTTTTTTACCACCCAATGTAGTAATGGTCAGCGTAGCCGTTGTGACACTAAAGTATCACTTTTGACCCTTTTTCGTGCCAATGACACTTTTTATGACCCTTTTTTTAATTTATCCCTTTTGTATCATCTTAACAAAAAGTATGCCGTAAGGCAATCATATGCTCAAAAATTGGACGAAGCTGCTCGTCCAGTTGGCGTTATTCGGTTCGATGGTGTCGATCATTTTACTGTTGGTCGATAGAAAAGCCAATAAATGGTAAAAGTATTGCAAAAAATCTGACACCCAAATCCCTGATTCCAAATGCAAATTATTTCTGGAATATCACAATTAAAAAAAATGTATTTTAACTTATTTTCATCTTTAATCCTAATAAAAACTTTTTATAAATAAAATTTAAATGTGATTTTTCATTACTTGCAAACAGGCAACACCGTATACATACGGTGTTCACTATTCTTTACCTGGCGTTCGTTCGTAATGTTTTTTTAACCAGCAAATTAAAACTTACGGTTCTTTTGCGTATATATATATATATATATATATATGTCCTTTATTTACAACTGAATTATGTAATAGTACATGAAACAATTATAAAAAGTTCAAAGTGAACATAGGGCATCGACAAGCTCTCTCCATCTAACTCTATCGTTGGCCAATGTTTTTGCGTGATTCCAAGATGTTTGGACTGTTTCTAGTTCTCTTTTCGTACATCGTATCCAGGTGTTTCTGGGGCGGCCTCTTCTACGATGCCATTGGGGTTTCCAGTCTAGGGCGGCATAGGATGTGGCCTAATCAGGTCCATTTTCTTCTTCGGACTTCTATTTCGATAGGACTAGTATTTGTCCGTAGTAATAGCTCTTCATTTGAAATTCGGTTTGGCCAGAAAATTCTTAATAATTGACGTAGACAGCGATTGATAAAAACTTGAATTTTGCGAGTTGTCGCTTGTGTCAAACTCCAAGTTGTACAGCCATACAGTAGGATGGATTTCACACTGCAGTTGAAAATTCTTATTTTAGTTTTGTACGTGATGTTGTTGCATCTCCAAATTTTCTTCAGTGTGAGAAAAGCACTTCTGGCCTTATTAATACGATTGCGGATGTCAGCCTCCGATCCCCCATCTTTAGTTATTTTACTGCCTAGGTAGCAAAAACTGTCGACATCTTCAATGGTCTGCCCGTCTATAATTAGCGGATTTAAATTTGTTGTGCCTATTCGCATTAGCTTGGTTTTTCTAGTATTTATTCGCAGACCGACCTTAGCAGCATTTTTTGCCAGGCACTTCAGCTTAGCCTCAATGTGTTCATTGACGTTCCAGCGAATGACATAAGGTGCTTGTCTATTTGTTGATTCTAAAGCAGAGTCCAAGATGATTAGGAAGAGGGTGGGTGAAAGGATACAACCTTGTTTTACACCTTTGTGGATCTCGAAAGGTATGCTTTCCCTTCCGTTAAAGCGAACTGTAATTTCTGCGTTTCTGTATAACTCACTAATGAGTGTAACAATTTTTGTAGGTATACCTTTGTCAATAAGAGCGTTCCACATAGCGCGAGACAGTATCAAAAGCTCGCTCAAAATCGATGAATAGAAGATATAGGTGCGTGTTGAGTTCTACTGACTATTCGATGATTATGCGCAAGGAGTTAATGTGGTCGGCACAACATCGCCCTGGACGGAAACCTGCTTGTTCCTTGCGTAAAATGGAGTCAAGCATAGGGGAGTTGCGTAGGAGTAGCAAATTTGCCATGACTTTGCTGATTGTATTTAATAATGTTATTCCCCGCCAGTTTTTGCATTGGGTAAGGTCCCCCTTCTTTGGGATTGTTATCGTTTCTTTTGCGTATATAAACTTAAAAAAAATTATTAGCTTTATTCGATCATTTTTACGGTCTGGCTGGTTAGAGGGTTAACATTGATTTATAATTAAAGTATGTTAATTAATTTTATTTTTATTAGTGTTTTTATGGGAATTGTTACAATTTAAGTTTAACATTTGTTAACGCACTAATAATCCCAAATTATTATTTTACTTATTAAGTAAAATATTTTTAATCAGAAATAATTTCTTAGTCAGGCTTGAGTTCAGTAATTTCAATTCTTATTGAATGAAATATTTTTATTAATTAATGTGAGTATCTATCAGAATGCTGGAAAGCGAAGTCAACTGTAGAAAGCAAAAACAAAGTAACATAAAGCCACTACAATAATACTTATATGTATGTACCGATGGTGCATCGAATAAGTAAAAATAATTAATGTGATGATCGTAAAAGATAAGTAAGAATAGTTAAACATACATAGATAGAGTGATATAACTTCGTGCTAACCTAAATAGAAAATGGAAAAACAGAAAATGAATAGTGATACTTACAAATGTGTTTGCCAAAGGTAAATCAATAATTGTATACACAATCAATTCTCATATTCCATTTCATAGAAATTTAAGTTAAATAGCTGATGTTAATAATAATCTCTACCCCAGTAGATAGACATGGGTGCTGATGAAGTGCGTGGCTGCACAGAAAAATATCGGTATTTCCCCCAGCTAATAAAGTCTAGTTTAATTTTTCTTCTCTTCTTTAGATACTCACATTAATTAATAAAAATATTTCATTCAATAAGAATTGAAATTACTGAACTCAAGCCTGATTAAGAAATTATTTCTGATTAAAAATCACTACAGTTCAATTAATTCTAAATAAATTCAGTAAAGTGCGACTTTGACTCGCGCACGAAGGGTTCCGTACGTTAGGCTTTGAGCATTTTTTTAATACAGTGTTTGTTACGTTTTTTCAGCTGAAATAATTTTTTTTATTGTTTTTCGCTTTTTTCTCGTTTTGGCAATTTTTTTCATTTTGGTTATTTTTTTGCGATTTTTTTCATTTTGGCGATTTTTTTTCATTTTGGCAATTTTTTTAATTTTGGCGATTTTTTTAATTTTGGCGATTTTTTCATTTTGGCGATTTTTTTCATTTTGACGATTTTTTCATTTTGGCGATTTTTCCGGTTTTCCGCGATTTATTTTCGATTTAGAATTTTTTTTTAATTTGGTGCTTATTTTTTCGTTTTGGCGATTTTTTTTTGATTTTGGCGATTTTTTTCGGTTTGGCGATTTTATAATTTTGAGATTTTTTTGTTTTACCTTTTTTGAAAATTTCAAGAAGTTTGCTCTTACGGTTTCCAAGATACAGCAAGTTATCAAAATTACATAGTCAAAATTACATTAACTGATGGTACACCCTCTAATTAAAATTTTTTAAATTTTAGTGTTAATTGTTGTAGTCTGTATAAAAATACACTAACTTTACAAATTTCAAGTGCATATACATACAATTGTATGTATATTACATGGGATTTTAACATTTTTCGTTGCTCGTTTTGGTACACCCTTTAATTTCCAATTCTCATGTATTTGTTGTTGTAGCGGCCAAGGGTCTACACACTCTGTCCAAATTTCAGGTCCGTAGCTCTTACGGTTCTCGAGAAAATACCCTGTGACGGACAGACGGACGGACGGACAGACAGACAGACAGACAGACAGACGGACAGCGTAGCGAAAACAATAGGGTTCCTTTTTCACCCTTGGTGTACGGAACCCTAAAAAATGTCTCACGTAAAATATTTTTTTTATTAAAAATACATTTAAATTGATTATTGAGGGGTTTCGCTGGATCCTATGCGCATTTCATTGTTGCTAATGCAGATCACCAGGGAACCTTTACCCAAAATTTAAATAAATAATTTGTGACTATTAGTGCGTTAACAAATGTTAAACTTAATTTTATTTTAGTATTTTATTGTTGAAATTCGTCTTTGTTTTTTTTATTGAAATAAATGTTATTTTTTGTTCACGAAAAACTTGACCCTATTTTACTTTAAAATACCCTTTTTTGCCCCTTTTTTTCTTAAATACCCTTTTTAATATACTTTTTCGAAATTTTCAACGGCAACCCTGGGTAAAATAAGAGAGTAAAAAAAATTTTGATTATTGAGTTCTTGTCTTAAGTACATATGATATTCGTTGAATTTCTCATTTGTTTAAATGAAACTTAGATATAATCTGTCATATTATTAAAAATTAATTTAGGTTTACAAAAAGCTTAACAAACAAATTTCAATACAAAATTTGTTTTATTAACCAAATTTATTTTCTACGGCGGAATATATGTATCTCGTTGTTTCAAGAAATATTTCGCCAATGATGAGCATTAGCGACAGAGAAATGCCCATTCGATCTAGCTTATTCCTCTTTAATCAGTTTTAATGTATTTTTAAGTAACATATAATATTTTACTAAACAACTTACGAGTATGTATCTATTAGTTTTGGAAAAAAGTGCGATAAAAATATTAAAACTTATTATAAAAAGTTCCCAATAGAGCAAAAACAATTATTTTTGCTCTGTGTATTAATCAACTTTTTAAAATATATCCGCACTTTGTCTGTTCGAATTATAATATGTAAACACTTTTTAAAATTTGTTAACAATATGAGGACGATGAAGGATGTCAAAAATGTAAGCCCGGTGTAGTGTTTTTGATTACATTTTTCAAGGTTGTTCTCTAACGTTTCAAAGAAATCCTTTTATACCATCCCATATTAATACATAATTTAATTCTATTATTTTTTTATTTTCTGAAATAAAAGTAATAAATAGTTTTAAGGGTGCATTTTTTATTTATCCTTACAGGTACTCTGTCATTTAGAATCTAAATTTTACATGTATTATTGTGTTTGTCTTCGTTAATATGAGTATAATGCAATTTTCAAGGTATCAACATACTCAAAATACACTCACAGACGATTCACAGTTTCAAGGACAAAGGACAGTTATTTTATGGTGCAAAAACAAACAAACAAAACTTGTCATTTAGCCAAATTAGCAAAACACGATGAAACTAAAATTTATGTAACCCTTGTAAAAAAAGGTTAAAGCGAATTGCAAGTGGTAGTCAGGAGGAATTAATTAAAAAAAATATTTTTAACTGAAAAAATTGCTGCTTCTAAAAAATAAATAAAAAGAGACTGACCTTGAATTATTAAAATGCATTGTTTGAATATATTCTCTAGGCACTAATAGAACTTTCAAATGTATGTTTTTATGGTTGGATAAATAAGAAATGATATTTCCCATTTAATACTCGTGGTATATGACAGGTACATGCATTGAGCGTGAAAATTGTCAGTGTTCTGTCTGTGTATTCCTGACTCATGATTTTCAGTGCTAATCACAACGAACGCCGAAATCTGTGACGTTTAAAATAAATTTCATTTCCTTATTTCAATGACATAAATTTTGGATACCGACAAAAAATTTATGTTGACATCTTGTCGAGAACAAATAAAGAAAAATTAATAAAATGAACACCTACTGACAAACTGGCCAAGCGCAAGAAACCAAAAATACTCAAAGATGTACATACATACGTTAGTGTTGATCGACTTTTGCATTTTCTCAACTCTCGCATATATGTATGCGTGTATTGGGTGATACATACAGTAGTTTCCGCTTAATTGCTCCCCGCTTAATTTATATACCCGGTTAATTGCTCTAAAAAAATTTAATGAAAATGTTCCATATAAAACACATGGAAACATACCCGTTTAAATGAGTTCCGTTTAATTACGTTACCCTTTCAATTGACTCTTGAGCCAAAGCCCTTCAAAATCGCAAACAAAAGTGATACTTGATACTTGAAAATTTTCACAAATGGTTGTTGGTAAAACTAAGTACATAAAAAGATGCGCCAACTCGTAAGATCATATATTTTTAATTACTTTTTTCATTGCATATGAACATGTTTACATACATACATATTCATTGCATAAATACATACATACATACATACATACATACATACATAGTCATTGCAGAGTATTCTAGCCTGTTTAGGATTATTGACCTCAATGCTTGATTAAACGGGTTTTCTTTTAATTGCGTTAATGGATCAACTAACAGAATATCGGTTAAATAGTTTTCCGTTTAATTGCACCAAAAACCGCGCATTTTTACAAAATTACTTAAGCGGAAATTGCTGTAAAACAGCTTTGCGAAGACGAACTTTATTTTAATTTAGCGATTTTAAAATTTTATTTTTTCAGCCATTTACTTATTTTCTAACTATCCCGCAAAAATTTTAATTGATATTATGAGATAAGTTTAAAATATATGTATATTTTTACAAAAAAAAAAAACAATAATGTGCTTTAGTCAGATATTACGTGAAAAAGCTTGACCGATAGGCACTTATATTTTTTCAATATTTGTAAGTCTATGAGGTGGGATGAAAATAAATGAAACGTTTAATTTTAAGGTCCAACATATGTGCTAATTTCCATAAGGAGAGTCATACAGAGCTTAACTTAATTTACAGAATATCCACCTCATTTTTTAGGGTTCCGTACACCAAAGGTGAAAAAGGAACCCTATTGTTTTCGCTACGCTGTCCGTCTGTCCGTCACAGGGTATTTTCTCGAAAACCGTAAGAGCTACAGACCTGAAATTTGGACACAGTGTGTAGACTTTTGGCCGCTACAACAACAAATACATGAGAATTGGAAATTAAAGGGTGTTCCAAAACGAGCAACGAAAAATTCTAAAATCCCATGTAATATACATACAATTATATGTATATACACTTGAAATTTGTAAGGTTAGTGTATTTTTATACAGACTACAAAAATTAACACTAAAATTTCAAAAAATTTAAATTAAAGGGTGTTCCATCAGTTAATGCAATTTTGACTATGCAATTTTGACAACTTGCTGCATCTTGGAAACCGTAAAAGCAAAACTCTTGAAATTTTCAAAAACGGTAAAACTAAAAAATCAAGGAATTATAAAATCGCCAAACGGAAAAAAATCGCGAAAAACAAAAAAATCGCCAAAACGAAAAATACCCCAAAAAAACATGAAAAAATCGCCAAAATGAAAAAAAAACCCAAAACAGGAAAAAAACGACAAAATGAAAAAAAAAATCGCCAAAAAAGAGAAAAAATCGCCTAAATAAAAAAAACCCCAAAGCAGGAAAAAACGCCATAATGAAAAAAAAAACCCAAAAACAGAAAAAAATCGCCATATTAAAAAAAATTTCTAGGACTAAAATAAATCGCGAAAAACCGGAAAAATTGCTTAAATAAAAAAAAATCGCCAAAATGAAAGAAAATCGCCAAAATGAAAAAAAATCGCCAAAATGAAAAAAATCGCCAAAACGAAAAAAAACCCAAAAAACAGAAAAAAGTCGCCAAAATGAAAAAAAAAGAAAAAAAAATCCTAAATAGAAAAAACCCAAAAACAGAAAAAAATCGCAAAAATGAAAAAAAAATCGTCAAAATGAGAAAAATCTACAAAATGAAGAAAATCCCAATAACAGAAAAAAACCACCAAAATAAAAAAAACCTCCAAAAACAGAAAAAAAATCGCCAAAACAAGAAAAAAGCGACAAAACTGAAAAAATCGTTTAAACTGAAGAAAAAACTTCAAAAAAGCCGTGCGCGATTCAAAGTCGCACTTTACTGAAGTTTTTAATATTAAAGGAATTAAATGAAACTAATAAGCAGATTTTGTAAAAAATTTTGTTTCTAAACGTTTCAAATTTGTATGAAAAATAACGAAAATTCTTTTCAAAAAATATTTTTTCCATACAAATTTCAAAACGAAAAAATCGTTTGAATTTACAAAATCTGACCTTAAGTTTTTCCTTATTTCGTTTTTGCTTTTTTCACTTAACATATTTTATGTATTTTTTAAAGAAGTAGATTGGTATCAATAATCAAAAAAATCCAAAATTATGACTCCAGGGTTGGAAAACTCACACTTTTTGTGTTATGTAAAATTAAATAGGTCTAACAATTTTTTTCTTTTTCTTTATAAATTGAATATATTTTATGCTTCTGAAAGAAAATTACAGCTCCAAAGATGGAAACTTTAAAAAAATGATAAATTTTTTCACAAAACAAATATGTATGTATGTATCTGTATACTATATATATGTACGTACGTTGGTAAAGGGTATATAAGATTCGGCACAGCCGAATATAGCACTCTTACTTGTTAAATACATATTTAGAAATGAAATAAATATTTTGTGGGTGCTAATAGAAAACTACGAAAAAGTAAACCTGTATATACATATGTATATATAATAGTTTGTCCCAAAATTTTTTTTTCTTTTGGCATGTTTTGAAAGCTTATAGGGTAAAGTATTTTTGTAATGTTTTTCAGATTTTTCTGAAGAGGTTTAGAGACCGCTAAAATCGAATCTAAGCCAAAAATCGGTTTTTCTCGACTATTTTTGAATTTTGCTCATTACTCGGCTCATTAGCACAATTTTCTTGGTTACTAAGTCATTTTTTTAAAGAAAACTGTTGAAGCTTTACTTCTCTTTTCAGAAATTATATGTTTCGGTTATTTTTTCGCTCATTTGGGTAACCTTTATGAATTTTTTTTGTAAATTTAGCATACATTTTAAAAATATTGCTTGTACCCTTTAAGATTTTTATTAAGTTAAAAAAAACCAATGATTTAGTTTAAAAGTTGAACTAAGTTTTTTGGTAACACTTTTTTCAGCGATTTTCGCTAAAAATTTAATTCATTTTGCTTTTTTTTCCGCCACCATTTTATCCATCTGCATAAAAATATATGTTAACCCAAAACAATATTTCTTTGAAAATAAAGCATTACTTACGATTATGACTTCGGAAAACTTTGAATACTAAATAAAAAATTATTTATAAATTTTATATATTGTATAAAATTTTACTAACAATGACGAACGCTACAAGCTTTGGCTACCTCTGAAAGTATTTGTTTTGAAAAATTTTGCAAAAGGCAAAATATTTTTAAATTCTGTTCCTAAAATTTTTTTAAAATCCAACTTTTAAGACACCTGGTCATGACGAGTCGCATGTAACTGTAATATATTATCCTTTTTGGAAACGAACGTTACATTGAAACATAACGGAAAACAAGTGGAAAAGATTAATTTTAAAGGGAATTTATTTACTCTCTCTTCATTTGTTCCTATTAGTTGCTGTTTTAAGAACATATTTATGGAAAAAGCGCAACCACCACATACATACTTATTAAAGTTTTGAACATTAAAGAGGATATATGATTAAATATTACTAAGAGTTTCAAAATTAGTAATTAATTTTTGGCAGCCTGGTTTTTCTTCACTACAACTGAGATGGCGTATAAATATATTACAATCAAATTATTTAAAGCGTTTCTTCACAGAAAAAAATGATTTTCATATTTGAATACGAAAATCTTTGATTCAATAATTATGATACTATCGGTCAAGCAAAGCCTTTTAATAACATTTCAATTTTTAATCATGGTTTACCTTTTGCTGGAAATGCCCATATCCTGAGTAAGTTTCTTATCACTTTGTATGTTCCAGAAGAGCATATGTACATACAAAGTTTTCTTTTCTTGGCATCCATGCCCAAATTTTTCTTTTTGTTACTTTAATCTTTTATAGATGTAAATCTTATAGTTATGTGAGTACTTATTACTGGATATTATTTAGGGTACCGAATGCTATATATCAAAACTTATGTATTTTCGTATGTCATTTAACTAGGAACAAAATTTAAAACCACCCAGCAAAAAATTACACATTGCCATCAGAATTACTTGCCATATAATGTCTTACTTTTCTGATTACCAAATTTCATTACTCGCTTACAAATCACATTACCTAAAATTTTAAAAAATTATGTACAAGTTGCTAAATGAGGAGAATAATTTTTTTAGATTAAATAGATTACGTAAACAAGATGCCAAATAAAAAAAGTAAGTAGTTCTCAAGAATCGATTATTTTAGTCTCACGCCTTGTTAAAATCATTAAGTTGGTAATCCAGTAAGGAACAGCTTTCACCAAAAATGCTTAATTCCAGACCCGATTACATTTTTTGAAATTTTTTGCTGGGCATGTACAAAGCAAAAAAAATTAAAAACTTCCTTTGAAGTTCTATTTAATATTTACATACATTTCGCCAAGAATTTTCAATTATATAACTGCATTGTATCAAGTACCAAAAATATGTAAGTACTGGTATACTGGGTAGTAAAACCAACACATATTTGACAACACTACGCTTTATAGTGATGAGCTGTTTTGATTAACCTGCAAGTTTTTGCAATTTTTCCATTCGCGTACTTCTTTGTGCAGGAGTTATTATTGAGAGCAAAATTTACTCAACACACAAAAAAGTAATAAGAATGATTTTGTAATATTAATTAAAATATTTGTAATATCAATTAAATAATTAATTAAATTTTCACCTATAAACAATTTGATAATATTAATTAAGTTTTTTCACTCAAATTAATAAATACAATTAAACATTTAATTGAATCAATTAAATTCTTAATTGAAAATATTCATGGGAATTGTTAAAATTTAAGTTTAAAATTTTTTAAACGCACTAATAATCCCAAATTATTATATTACTTATTAAGTAAAATATTTTTTTATTAAAAATACATTGAAATTGATTATTAAGGGGTTTAGCTGGATCCCTAAATAATCCCCTCAATAATCAATTTCAATGTATTTTTAATAAAAAAAATATTTTACTTAATAAGTAATATAATAATTTAGGATTATTAGTGCGTTTAAAAAATTTTAAACCTAAAAATCTTATATTTTGTGTTTTATTTTTTATTATTTTGGCTATTTATGGTCAGATTTTTCCTTAATTTAGATGCAAATAAAACAATTTATTCCGTCTTTGTTGTCAAATTTTCATCGACATTTTCCGACGTCTTCTTGAGAATATTTTAATCCATAAATATATGCACATATATCGAAAAACACAAATGTACCTTTATATGGATAATTACTGAAGTGAAGTTTTTGCAGTGCATATCCTTCGTACATAAGTGTATACACATTTGAGAATATTTAAGTAGATAAACGCACAGAAATATCACTTCAAATATTATTTAAAATGTTAACTTATAGTTTTATATCAAAATAAGTTTATAGCACAATAATTCCTTAAAAAGTAGTTCTTCATCAACTGTGAACCCAAAATTATTTCAAGTTTAACCGATTGTACGTCATTGTTTGGTTAAATATCTTATTTCTAAAAAGTAGGACTTTCCCAGATGCTAATTTTTCCCAGGACAGAAATCCCGAAAAAGAGGACAGTGTCAAGCAAAAACAGGACGGATAACAACCCTAACCTAACACTTACTTACGTAATAGTGTTAATTCACAAATTACGCTGTTCTGCACGAAAATTGGCCCTGAGACTGCTTCAACTGATTCTTATGTAAAATGACCTCCTGAAACTGAATATGACCTCTGTTTTGTCTCATCACCCATCATTTTCGGGGTATTACTCCTTCGCCCCACTTTTTTATTTACTTAGGTAATTTAAAAATTATAAATTTATTGAACAATACTTTTTATAAATTTTTCACAAATTCTTTTTTTTTCAAAATATTTCGGATCCAAAGTATTGTTCATTTGGTGCTTGCTTTTCTCTTGTAGTCTTAAGTTGAATTTTCTCTTACAATAGACCAGCAGTATACTGCCAACATGCTAGCATTCAAGTGCAAGAAGAGCACTCACACCTGAGAAATGTTACACTCCATAGCCTTATAGGCTAACAGCAACTCCAGAACATGTTACCACTTTTGTTACCCAAAAAGTTGACACACACTTTTGAAATGCATGCCAATCTCGTTTTTTTAGATTCAGGAGTTCAACTAACGTTGAGTCTTGGAAAAGTTGTCTGACTTGGGATCTTACGAACACACTTCTTTGACTTTAGCGACACTAAGCCGTGGAAATTTAGTTTTTAAAAACTTAAATCCATTACCTGCCTTGTCCATTGCTTTCACGAACTGCACTATCAAACCGAGTTTGATGTGGAGAGGTGGCACATAAATATTTTCCTTCGGTACTAGTGGATCGTGGGAAACATTTTTGTGGTCGGGAGATAAACTTTCTCGCAGTGGCCAGTTTCGCATAATGTAATGATTGCCTCACCTTCGGATGTCACACTCACATAAAGAGAAAAAGATTTTTGTGAATCTGGATTGCCCATAAGTAGAGCAACAACTTTTAAGTCAGCATAAATTTTCCAATTATAGTCACGATAATTTAAATACTTTATCAAGGATTCGTTTGATGTTTTCGAAGGTCTCTTTCATATCTACAGAATTTGCAACTGGGACTGATGATAACTGATTTCCATTGACCAACAGCACAACTTTCCAACAGTCTCTACTTGTCAGGGTCACAAGTAGCGTTACCATTTGTCAAGTTTTCCAACAAGTTTTTTGAAAATATAAAGTTTTTTCAAGTTTTTTTATAAATATGTCCATAATTGAACTTTTGCAGTATATTGAATGAAAATATTAAGTGATGTTTGTATGCAATAAAACGATCTTATATTTTCTCACTCCCTTATTACTGCAACACTGTCTAAAGGGTCAGTTAGCCCAACCATTTTCATTACTTTTCACATAACAATATCGATCAGCTGTTTTCTTTCAAAATTTTGGTACTTTTGTAGAAAAAAGTTTTTGTTTTGGAAAAAAAGTTTTTTTTTTCAGATTTAGCAAGTTTTTTTAAAAATATATATGGTAACGCTGGTCACAAGGTACCTTCAGTTCTGTCATTAATCCATTTGAATCAGGACAGAACACTTAGTTTCGTCCTCCGAAATAAATAATTTCAAGGTTGACTGTCTGGTCCACTGAGAAGTGATTTTTACTCCATTTTTTAGGAGATTCCACTCTTAGACAATTTCAAATCCCTAAAGAGAGCATTCAATTCCGACTGAGTGACGAAATGAGGTTGTCGATGAGCTAAATCAACTTGAAAATCCTCATAATCTTTGCACGTTTCATTTGATGGTCCAGGCTGAATCTTCAAAATCTGTTTCTGGTTCTAGCTTATAGATCTTTGGGGGGACTGGAATTGGCAAAGATAGGTTGTGAGGAACTGGTCGTAGAGCTGAAAGGAATATTCGAATGTTCAATAGTGTGCTTACTTCTTCCAGAGATCCCGTTGATAAAAGTCATACAATAGTAACAATCCGTGAGATGACACATGGCCACAGGAAATGATAATGATTTAAGGGTCACTTTAAGCCGTTCAGTCGAGCTACTGTAACAAGTAGTGGAGCAAATTTGTGGGAGCCCAATGCTTGTCTTGATCGCCAAAGTACATTTTATAAGCTGTTTTAAGAAGCTAGAAAGGCATAGTTCAATACTAAAAAAAATTTCTTGCTTAATTTCGATTCACAGTGAAAAAATTACAACCGCTTTTCTCAATTTAGACAATATAAGAGTAGCGCAACCTCGTGCACAGCACCAAGATATTGATTTTACGCTCGCTAGAAATGGATTTCAGTGGACTGAAGCTAGATGAAAGTGGTAGTGCAGAGCTATAGAAAAATTTAACAGCTAAAATAATTTTTTATACATTCTAAATTGAATTTAGGGTCATAAAATCATCGAAATTAGTGCGGGATGAACCCTCGAAAATGGTGGGTGATGGGGAAAAAAGGAGAACATATTCGGATTTAGGAGGTCAATTTACATAAGAATCAGCTGAAACGGTGTCAGGGCTCCTTCTTTATTCATGTTTTGCAGTGTTATTCGTTTACTTTTGCTATTTGCATTCACTAAAATGTTTGCGAATATTTCAAGCCAGTACTAAACAAAAAAGAAAAAAACAAATTTGCAAAGTGTTTGATTTATGGAAAATATTTTCTACTAAGGACCGAAGTACGAGTGTGTCATTGTCGAACATTTTGTGAATTATTACTTATGTTTATTTTAATATTATTTTAATATAATTTCAGAATTTATACTTGTAATAAATTAATGAGCATTGAATTTAAATAATAGGGCATTTACACCTCCACAAAATCTAGCAGATTTAAATTAAAATCATTTTGAAAATCGATACCGTTTACACCAACTTGTTTTGACATTTATCAAGATTTTTTATCCAAAACCAAACCCATTAACTGAAAAATTTCCAATACTACAACCAAAAAACTGAAATGTAGCCAAATCACACACCTTTTTCAGCAGACCGTAGCTAATTCACTCATCTTTTTTATAAATATGTTGCACAGGGTAGTACCGAATAAATAAAAAAATAGATTTTGATTAGATTTCCTACAAATCTATTGACAAATTGGATTTCGTTTTGTATGGGGAATCCAGTAAAAAGCAACTAGATTTAGGTCGAAATCTCGTAAGTACTAGATTTAGAGACAATGTAAATGTCTTATAAAATGCTTTAATCTATGTATACAATACAACTGCATGTTCTTATATAAATTTATTTTCATATGGTTTCTTTTAATGTATTGTAAGTATTTGCATTTCTTTTTGCAAAAATTCAAATTTATTATTCGTACATACCACACGAATTAATGATGACACAGAACCATTTCCTAGCAGTGATGATGACTAGGATTATATTTCAGAAAATGCTACCAGAGATTATGCGTCTGATGGTGAAATTGAAGTTTTTGATGTGAAGCTACAGACGAGTGTGATGATGATGATGACGCTGACGATATACAAGAAAAGGAATGTCAAAATGACAATAACAAATGTTGCAGGTAGGTCACATTCAAGCATGTTATGGAAAGTAAAGATACCATCAGATAGCATAAGACTAACACACAACAAATCCTCTATAAACTTTCAAAGAAATTCTACTGATTTTAAATATGATTGTTAGAGAAGCAAACCGTAAAGATAACGTCAAATAGCGGCACTTGATCGATCAAAAAGCGAGATTTTGGAGAAAATACAGCCAAAAGCGGGATTTAAAAATTAATATTTTTTTAAACGGGTTGTGTAATATGCATGTACACACTTTCGTATGTACTTAGGAAATGCAGTTTTCAACTCAAAATAAACTTTTTCAAAAAACTAAAATATTTATAAACAAAAATAATTATCTATATAAATAAAAATCAAATGTCGTTCGTTGGTATTCGCATCAATTAAGAACGATTTATATTTATATAAATATTATATATTTATTTTTGTCTTGGAAACTAATACGTTAAAACTAGGGTTTGGGAAACGGGAATTCCCGGGCGGGAAATCCCGGGAAATGTCTCGGCTAATATTCCCGGGAAATTTTTGAGATTTTCCCGGGAAAACGGGAAATTAAAAGTGCATGTTATTTCATAAATATATAGAATTTTTAATCCAATTTTACTTTAATATAAAAACTTATTATTTTTTTATATATTACAAAAGTTCGTTTGAATGATTGTACGACTAAATTTACACGAACGTTGACACGTTTTTCATCGTCTGTTTAAACACCTACATATACCTTGTTCGAAGGAAATTTTTTAATCTTAAAATTTAAATTGAGTTTTTGTTTTAAATGTAACTGTAAGAAAGAAAGAATTCTTGCGACTCCGATAAACAAGAAGAAAAATGTCCATGTTTTTTTAATATATAATAAAAATGTGAGCTATTCAAATCTAGTCTGAAATTTCATAAAAATTCTATTAAATTGAGGTCATACCATATCTCCTAAAAAAAGTGGAATAAATTGTATAAGTATCAATGATTGCAATGATATAATCGTTTCCTAAAGTAAATGATTCGATGCTTAGCGAACTTGAAGTGATTTTTCGCCGAATTAGTGAACAAATTTTGAAAACTGTAGTGAAAATTTTAAGCTGTAAGAACTCTGAGTTGACGAAATTTAAATTGATTACAAGTAGACGCTATTATGGAAACCCTGCAGAAAATATTTTAGGAGAAATAAAATGAAAGACACTTAAACATACTGTGGCTCAGGGTATTCAAAATTCGGCGCAGCGCAGTATGGTACTGTAACCTGCTTGTACTTAACGATAAGAAACCGCCTGAAACTTTTTCAGAAAGAATGAGAAATAAGTTAGGCAAATTCTTATTAAAATGAAGGTAGGTCTTATTAGAAAATTGTCTACTAATTGTGGTAACAGTCGTCAATTGGTTTTTATATGATCTTTTGCTGTGTAATAACTTTATTCCATTTGCTTAAATTCAATTAAAAATTCTTAAAAATTTGTCTTAGAACTGCTTTTTTATTAACTTTTATTTTAAAAGAATGCTTACATTAATAAAACAATCGAAATTTCACCAACTTTCATTTAATAAATGTATTTAATTTAGAAAATTTGCTTTTCCCGGGAGTCCCGGGAATTCCCGGGAACTCGATTTTTTAATTCCCGTTTCCCGGGAAGTGCAAAAGTCCGGGAAATCCCAAACCCTACAGTTGATGTAGATTTCTGCTTTATATACGTAACTTCTATGAAAATGGAATATGTGAATTGTTTTGATCCATCGTATTTCAATTTGCCATTGCTTACGACAATGGCAAGACTGTTGTAAATTTAGAGATGGTAAAATTGAGCTTTCATTACAAAATAGTCTTGTTTTTGAAATAAATTTAGATAGACAATTTTCTTAGTTGCAGATACCAATAATTGGTACTAACATCATCCAATTCATAATATTTTATTCGGTTGTGTTCATCATTTCTGTTATTTAGTCATGACAAAAGCATTCGATCAGTTGATATGATCAATTTAAGAATTGTCATTATCATATCATTGTTACAATTTAGCACTTACGTTCTTTGGATTTATAGAAAAATTTTTTTTTTGTCTAAATATAGTTGATTCAACTAATATTTTATCGCCCTAACTATTTTTCAACCAATCTTTTTTCTGGGGTATGGAAAAGGCCAATAAATAAATAACTAAATCTATACACACATATTAATTTTTATATGCTTAACCTACATACATATATATATAATAATAATATATGATAATAAAATGATTCAAGTTTATGTAATAACAACTCAACGCCTACAAACCTTTAAAAAATAAATTAGTTAAGAAAAAATGTGTTGAAAAGGAACAGAAAATACATGACAGCAATCTGTTCAAAATATTCCCCAGCATACATATGTACATACTGCACACTCATTTGAAATAGTCATTTAGAAATGGGGGATTTATTTAAAAATATTTTAATTCTGCCCTACTGTGTGGCAAAAATATCCGAAAATTTCCCATTTCTGTCTACATGCTAAGGTTGAGGTTAAACGACTGCATTTATTGTACAAATAACACTTGATATTCAGTTTTATTCTACAATATTTTTACTTAAATATTTCTTTCTCTTCATTTTCGTATTTCATTATGTCTAAAGACACTAATGGGGCACATTAGTTTGGCATTCCAACTGTAACATGAAGAAAATTCATATACATATTTACTACTACTTCATGTGGTATTCTCATTGAATAATTTTTATTTGTACAAAATTTTTTTTTATATTTAATTCATTTATTTGTTGTTAGTGGCCAACTAGTGGATTTTAAATGAGATCAAAGAAAAAGTATATATTTTCGGGCACAATTTGACCATAGGATGTTCGTAAGCTTTTAACAACTAAATGCATCTCTGCGTATGGCTGGATGTCAATGAGAATGCAAACTTATGATTTATTCTAGGAACACAACTGGGATGAACGGCGAATTTGGTCCAGGGCGACTAATTCTTCGATAAGAATCCGCTGAGCAAATTCATCGTGTGAAGCAGGGTTGTCAGATACGGCGATTTCTCGCCAAACGTGTCGATTTTTCAACTTGTTTGGCGACTAAATTTTTGATTTGGCGACATGGCGATTTTTCTGGCGATAAATAAAATTGTTGGCGATTTAATGGCTATTTTTTAACAAAATTTAATTTGAAAATGTTAGTAATTCAGAAAAATTTGTTTGTTAAACTAGTAGTTTCAAAAATAAATCCTACCAAAACTCGCCTGCAAGATATTCGGGTATGTTCTGTATTCCACGTGAAATTAAAATGTGTGGAATACAGAACATACCAGATTAAAGCAATTTGATTTTGATGAATTTTTTTATATTAATTAATTACTAATGCGTTTTGAATTTAATAAAATAAATAAAAAAATTTTGGCGATTTTATTTCTGCTTTCGGCGATTTTCTGCTGAATTTTTATACGATTGTTTTTTAAAAATGTATATTAATAAAAGTGTTATATAAAAAAAAAATTTTTTATCAAATATATATTAAGAACAACCACATAAAATCAATTTTGGCGATTTTTGGCGATTTTTAAAATCAATTTGGCGAAATAGCTCGGAAAAAATCTGACAACCCTGGTGTGAAGAGTTTTCTTAAAATTGTAACCTTAGAAATATTATTGTAATATGGTGCCCATAACTACTTTATAGGTTTTGTTTCACATTTAAAAATTCCGGCGAAATGCATCAAACCTAAGTACGCATATGCTCGTATGTATATATTTTTCATATGTTGTGTTTGGCGATTTTAGGCAAGGCATAATATACCAGACATCACTTCATAGGTCGATCAAGCCTGAAATTTCTATTTCGCTTTTTAGAGTTTTAAAATTTTCAATCTCTTATAGGGAATTTACATCAGCACAAAATCTAGCATATTTTGATTAAAATCTTTATGAAAATCTGTACCGTTAACACCAGCTTTTTTTGGCATTTATCAAGATTTTTTTATCCAAAACATCAACTGATTTGTTTCCAAAACTACAACCAAACAACTGCAATGTAGCCAATTCAAACACTTTTTCAAGCAGACCATAGCTAATTCACTCACCTTTTGTTGTACAGGGTAGTAAATAATAAATAAAAACGTTCAATTTTTATTAGATTTCCTACAAATCTACTGAAAAATTAGATTTCGTTTTGTATGGGAAATCTGGAAAAAAGCAACTTGATTTAGCTCGAAATCTTGAAAGTACTAGATTTCGAGACAGTTAAATGCACTATTAATCGATTTTTATTAAAATATAACTAATAAAAATTCATTCCCAGTATTTTTAAAATAAACATTTTCTCTGTTTGAGAGAAGCCACGCTCAGTTGTCCAAACCCGATTATCTTCTACTATCGACAGAATCAGCATATAATCAGCATATAAAAATAATATTTAATTTACTTTAAAGGCGACACACTTTTTGATCCATTATTGACATCTTTTTATAATTCTGTTCTCGTTATTGGCGTTGCTGCTCACGAAAAATTTCAATATTTTTACTCTTTTGGCTTTTAAGATATCTAGAAGTAAATGTTGCTTCTCTGTGGGAAGTGTCACGATAGGCATGTAGGCATTAAAAATTAATAGTCTATTTTTCCTTTCCGAATCAGCAAGATCGGTACAATGGTATTATCTTGAAGACGAACGAAAATTTGCACTGTATGAGAGGCTTCACATCTATTTCTTAATTCTGAAATTATTTCCAGAGACAATGCATAATATCAACAGAGTTATCCCTACAAAACTTCAACATTCTCCATATATTCGTTTCCCAGATATAGCAAAGTAAATATTGTCTCTCTATGTCACATCTACACGTCCAATTAGAAGTTTTTTTTTTGTAAGACAACGCATACTATAGAAATCGTTACATACACCAAATTTCAGTCATTTCACAAAATGTTTTTCTGCATTAGATGCAAAGATATCCCAATATAATAAATGTTTTAACTAGGGTTTGGGATTTCCCGGACTTTTGCACTTCCCGGGAAACGGGAATTAAAAAATCGAGTTCCCGGGAATTCCCGGGACTCCCGGGAAATGCAAATTTTCTAAATTAAATACATTTATTAAATGAAAGTTGGTGAAATTTCGATTGTTTTATTAATGTAAGCATTCTTTTAAAATAAAAGTTAATAAAAAAGCAGTTCTAAGACAAATTTTTAAGAATTTTTAATTGAATTTAAGCAAATGGAATAAAGTTATTACACAGCAAAAGATCATATAAAAACCAATTGACGACTGTTACCACAATTAGTAGACAATTTTCTAATAAGACCTACCTTCATTTTAATAAGAATTTGCCTTGCTTGTTTCTCATTCTTTTTGAAAAAGTTCCAGGCGGTTTCTTATCGTTAAGTACAAGCAGGTTACAGTACCATACTGCGCTGCGCCGAATTTTGAATACCCTGAGCCACAGTATGTTTAAGTGTCTTTCATTTTATTTCTCCTAAAATATTTTCTGCAGGGTTTCCATAATAGCGTCTACTTGTAATCAATTTAAATTTCGTCAACTCAGAGTTCTTACAGCTTAAAATTTTCACTACACTTTTCAAAATTTGTTCACTAATTCGGCGAAAAATCACTTCAAGTTCGCTAAGCATCGAATCATTTACTTTAGGAAACGATTATATCATTGCAATCATTGATACTTATACAATTTATTCCACTTTTTTTAGGAGATATGGTATGATCTCAATTTAATGGAATTTTTATGAAATTTCAGACTAGATTTGAATAGCTCACATTTTTATTATATATTAAAAAAACATGGACATTTTTCTTCTTGTTTATCGGAGTCGAAAGAATTCTTTCTTTCTTACAGTTACATTTAAAACAAAAACTCAATTTAAATTTTAAGATTAAAAAATTTCCTTCGAACAAGGTATATGTAAGTGTTTAAACAGACGATGAAAAAGTGTCAACAATCGTGTAAATTTAGTCGTACAATCATTCAAACGAACTTTTGTAATATATAAAAAAATAATAAGTTTTTATATTAAAATAAAATTGAATTATAAATTCTATATATTTATGAAATAACATGCACTTTTAATTTCCCGTTTTCCCGGGAAAATCTCAAAAATTTCCCGGGAAAACGGTCAAAAATATTAGACAGACATTTCCCGGGATTTCCCGCCCGGGAATTCCCGTTTCCCAAACCCTAATCAACTGACACCACACACAGTGGACCAAACACAAAAGGACGCTGATGATGACGGTCTAGTGGCCTTCGAAAACGGCTAGTTGTTCCGTTCAACTATGAGTTGTTAGTCAGAATGTTTACAACAAACTTTGGTGTTAGTTAATTTTAATTATTATTCGAACTCTATTTGTTTCTATATTTATAATTTGAACGGGCTAAGGTTCGTATCGCTTTTTAAGCCAAATTACACGTGATAATTATTAATGAACAAATAACATCAAAGTTAGTTGTAAATATTCTCACAACACATAGTTGAACGGAACAGCTAGCCGTTTTCGAAGGCCACTAAACCTTCATCATCAGCGTTCTTCTGTGTTTTGTCCACTGTGTGTGGTGTCAGTTGATCTAGATTTCTGCGTTATAAACGAAACGAGAACCCAGCAACAATAATCCATAAAATATCGCGAATATAAGATAATTATTGCACTTTTTCCAAAATGAATAATTTACTGATATAATAAATTAATAATTGTCAGAAAATTTTGCTCGGTACACATTGGGTAAGACTATATTCTCACAAAAACATAAATGTGGAAAAAGGCCGAGTTGTCATCGGAAATTTCGGAGATAAAAGTGTTTGGAACAATCAGCGTGACCATATTAGCTTATTTTGAGCTAAATTTAGCTTATTTATTTCAGATTTAGCTTTAAAATATTCATTTAGCTCTTAGCTTATTTTTTAGCTTTTTTTAAAAACTCATTTAGCTTTTTTAGCCTTTTTTTAGTCTAAATTGCGTGTTCTCTAAAAATATATTAAAAACATAAACAACTTATAAAAATTATAATTTTTTAACATTGTAAAATAGTTTATAAAAAATACAAAATGTAAATTATACGACACTTTTATAACAGAAATGGAAAGTTGAAAAATAGTAGATAATGGCAGAATGGTTAGAATTCCAATGGAAAAAGTTAAATTCATATTAGTGGCCAAAACACTTTTTGAGTTTTTTGGGTATAAAATTATTTGACTTGAGTTGAACGTTCATTCAGCGGTATCAATTAACTTAAAACAAAAACCTGAAATAGCCTTAAGCCTGGATAATACTATGTACCGATTTTCGTCGGGCCATCTCAATAAAGTCATAAGTAATAAGCCAAAATGGCATAATTACTCAATTAATTCTGGAATAAGTCTATATGGGCTTATTACCAATGCAGTGTGGCGCAATTACGTCCTTGTATTTCAATAAGTCGATAAATTAGAGCAAAATCTTTACTTATGACTTTATTTCACTGATCTGACGAAACTCGGTACATTGTGCAGATAGTGTGATCCATGCTTTACCTTAAATAGCATTAATTCACTTAAAAAGCTTTCGTATTTTAGTATAAATGTTTTTACATTTTTTAAAACTTTTTAAGATTATTTTGGGGAAGTTTTTGTTTTGTTCTTCATTAAATCTAAAATATAATAATTAATAAATAATTTCATTAAACAAATATTCTATATGTATAATAAAAAAATATGTTTGTGTAATATTTAACGTTAGTTTAGCAATAAGAAACTATTGAAAAGTGATCAAGGAAGTGGAAAAAAGTTTAGCTTTATTTTCTAGCCTAAAATGTAACTTTTTAGCTTATTTTAGCTTTTTTTCAAACGTAATTTAGCTTAATATTATTTTAAAATCTGGTCACACTGGGAACAATGCTACAATCTACTACGCATTATATAAATTTGTAATCGTCGGGGTGTCATATCATTTCTAGGCAACCTGTTAACTTCACAAAATGTTTCTTCATATAAAGAAGCCGTTATTATCTTCTGTATTAATAACAAGTAAGAGTGCCATATTCGGCTGTGCCGAATCTTATATACCCTTTACCAACGTACGTATATGTAGTCTACATATACATACATAAGTACGTATATACATATTTATTTTGTGATAAAATTTCTAATTTTTTCTTATAGTGCAATTTTTAGTAAGTTACCTCTCGGGTTTTTTCTACTAATGAATTTGCTTGATCTTCCTAAAACATGAAATATGTTTAACTGAAAAATAAATTATTTTTGGTTATTTTTTTGACCAATTTTTTTTCAATTTCCAACCCTGGAACCATAATTTTAATTTTTCTGGTTTTAATACTAATTTATTTCATTCTAAAATATAGAATATTATTAATTACCAAAGATATAACTAGCTTTATTTAATCAGTTTTATATATCAAAAAAAGTGTAATTTTCCCAACCCTGGAATCATCCTTTTAGATTTTTTTGTTTCCTTTTACCAATCTTCTTCTTAAACAAATATATAAAATATATTAAATGAACAAAGAAAAAAAAGAAATAAAGAAACTACTAGTTTAATTTAGTTACTTTAATATAAAAAAAATAAAAATTTTACATCTGTGGTTCTTATTTTTCTAATT
This sequence comes from Tachina lurida, assembly GCA_944452675.1. NCBI lineage: Eukaryota > Metazoa > Arthropoda > Insecta > Diptera > Tachinidae > Tachina > Tachina lurida. The sequence continues at coordinate 111,990,305 of OX101752.1, read as the reverse complement.
TTCTATACTCAACTTTTCTTTCCAACATATATAAATTAAGACATAAAAAAATTATTAGACCTAGTAGACCTAGACCTCGAATCATAATTTAAAATTTTTCTGATTTCTTACACCAATCTTTTTCTTTTAAGAATGCAAGATATTTTAAGTTTATAGATAAAAAGGAAAAATTAGTTTTAGTAGTTCATTTTAATGTAACAAAAAAGTTAAAGTTCCCAACCCTGGAAACGTGTTTTTGATTTTTTTATTTTTTTTTAATATTTTTAATAAGCAATAGTCCAAAATCGATTTTTTAAGAAAAATAACTTTTTTATTGTTGAAAATGGTTCTTTAGGGCTTCAGCAACAACTGTTGTCCTGTGAATTTTTCATAATTCTGTTATTTAAGGTCCACTCAGACTATTATACTTTGTATTAATACATGTCAAAAATTCAAATAATACGTGCAAGTGCGACATTGTGAATGCAAAATGTCATAACGAATGGTAAATAATACGATAAAAATTTGACATCCCATAATACTTGACCATTTTTTGAAAATTTTCTAAACGATAATACTTTTCATCTGATCAGAGTTGCATTACTACAACATCCAAACTAACAAGCCGTCTGTTTCGACGCCGATGCCGTGCCGTCGTTTATGTTATATGTCTTTGTATTAAAACGGATATAAATATTGAATGTGCTTATCGTATTGAATAATTTTTCGTGTAAGACATGTCTGAAAGTTAACGAAACCATCGTATTTTCTTTTTATTTATCTTATTTAAATCAACTACTTTAACTGCCGTCTATTTTCAGAGGCCGGTACGACCACAGCGTACATGAAACTGCTTTACCGCCGGAAGTCAAAGATTAATGTAAGAATGTTAATCCTCAACAGCTGTTTGCTTTATACTTGTGTTTTTAATGTAATATGAGGTGTGATGGTGTGAACATAAAATGTCAATTTACGTTAGATTTTTTGATAGTCGAAACAAATGTGTTTAGATTTCTTTTTCGTAAAGTGTGATGAAAGTCTTTATACATGTATAATAGTCTGAGTGGTCCTTTACAAAATTACCGTTATTTTTAGGTTATTGAAGAAAATCAAAATTTTGACCATTAATTGCCAGAATTCGACCAAATAATGTTTGGCAAATTTGTACAAAATGCTTTGGCGAGTATTTTTTCTGAACATATGAACTCATAGTATTTGCAAATACAGGGTGTTTTGATACATTTTACAATAAAAATGAATTTTGCGACATCTAGCGGCAATAATTTGTACTAACTATATTCAGCAATTTGAAAAGTAATTTAAATACCTTTTCATTAAAAAAAATTTTTGAAAATCGGTTGAGACTCTGAACACAATGTAGCGATAATTTATTCATACAATTTTGAAATAAAAACAAGTAAGAGTGCTATATTCGTCTGTGCCGAATCTTATATACCCTTTACCAACGTATGTACATATATATAGTATACAGACACGTACATACATATTTGTTTTGTGAAAAAATTTATAATTTTTTTAAAGTTTCCATCTTTGGAGCTATAATTTTCATTTTTCAAATTTTATACACCAAACTTTTCTTTCAGAAGCATAAAATATATTCAATTTATAAAGAAAAAGAAAAAAAATTTTAGACCTATTTAATTTTACATAACACAAAAAGTGTAAGTTTTCCAACCCTGGAGTCATAATTTTGGATTTTTCTGATTATTGATACCAATCTAGTTCTTTAAAAAATACATAAAATATGTTAAGTGAAAAAAGCAAGAACGAAATAAGCAAAAACTTAGTTTCATTTAATTCCTTTAATATTAAAAAATCAGTTAAGTGCGACTTTGAATCGCGCACGAAAGGAAGGTTTTTTGCTTTTTTGAAGTTTTTTTCAGTTAAAACGATTTTTTCAGTTTTGTCGCTTTTTTCTCGTTTTGGCGATTTTGTCTGTTTTTGGAGGTTTTTTTCATTTTGGCGATTTTTTTCTGTTGTTGGGCTTTTCTTCATTTTGGAGATTTTTCTCATTTTGACAATTTTTTCTGTTTTTTGGGTTTTTTTCGCGATTTTTTTTTTGCGATTTTTTTGTTTTTTTTCGTTTTGGTGATTTTTTTCATTTTGGCGATTTTTTTTCATTTTGGCAATTTTTTTTTTTTTTTATTTTTTTTTTTTTTTCGTTTTGGTGATTTTTGTCATTTTGGCGATTTTTTTTCATTTTGGCGATTTTTTTTCATTTTGGCGATTTTTTTTCTGTTTTTTAGTTTTTTTTCGTTTTGGCGATTTTTTTTCTTTTTTTGGCGATTTTTTTTTCATTTTGGCGATTTTTTTCTGTTTTTTAGGTTTTTTTTTCGTTTTAGCGATATTTTTCATTTTGGCGATTTTTTTTCATTTTAGCAATTTTTTCGTTTTTTTGCGATTTATTTTAGTCTTAGAAATTTTCTTTTAATTTAGTGCTTTTTTCATTTTGGCGATTTTTTCTGTTTTTTGGGGTTTTTTTCGTTGTCGTGATTTTTTTCATTCTGGCGATTTTTTATCATTTTGGCGACTTTTTTTCATTTTGGCGATTTTCTTTCATTTTGGCGATTTTTGTTTTCATTTTAGCAATTTTTCCGTTTTTTTGCGATTTATTTTAGTCTTAGAAATTTTTTTTAATTTGGTGCTTTTTTTCGTTTTGGCGATTTTTTTTTGTTTTTGAGTTTTTTTCATTTTGGCGATTTTTTTGTTTTTTGGGGTTTTTTTCGTTTTGGCGATTTTTTTCATTTTGGCGATTTTTTTTTTCATTTTGGCGATTTTTTTCTGTTTTTTAGGGTTTTTTTCGTTTTGGTGATTTTTTTCATTATGGCGATTTTCATTTTGGCGATTTTCTTTCATTTTGGCGATTTTTGTTTTCATTTTAGCAATTTTTCCGTTTTTTTTGCGATTTATTTTACTCTTAGAATTTTTTTTAATTTGGTGCTTTTTTTCGTTTTGGCGATTTTTTTCTTGTTTTTGGCGATTTTTTTCGGTTTGGCGATTTTATAATTTTTTATTTTTTCAGTTTTACCGTTTTTGAAAATTTCAAGAGTTTTGCTCTTACGGTTTCCAAGATACAGCAAATTGTCAAAATTACATAGTCAAAATAGCATTAACTGATGGAACACCCTTTAATTTAATTTTTTTTAAATTTTTGTGTTAATTTTTGCAGTCTGTATAAAAATACACTAACCTTACAAATTTCAAGTGTATATACATACAATTGTATATATACTACATGGGATTTTAAAATTTTTCGTTGCTCGTTTTGGAACACCCTTTAATTTCCAATTATCATGTATTTGTTGTTGTAGCGGCCAAAGGTCTACATACTGTGTCCAAATTTCAGGTCTGTAGCTCTTACGGTTCTCGAGAAAATACTAATATAGTTTTAGAAATAGTTAATTTTACATAACACAAAAAGTTAAAGTTTTCCAACCCTGGAAACGTCTTTTTATTTTTTTTGTATTTTTTTAATTTAAAATTCCAATTTTAGTTGTACTGAAGTGTAAAATATGTACATTTATTAAAAAAAAATAAAAATTTGTTTTCGGGAGTTACTTTTATATGGCAAAATGAAGTTTAAGTTTTCCAGCTCTGCAATCGTCTGCCCGATTTTGCTGAATTTCAATACCAATCTATTTTGGAAAATTTCTGACACACCAGTCCAAGAACGAAGTCTCTAGCTCCTCTGGGAGCTTCGGAAAACCGATTTCACGTACAGACAGACGGACAGACGGACAGACGGACAGACGGACAGACGGACAGACGGACAGACGGACATCGCTTATTCGTCTTCCCTATGCATAAGGATCCAGAATATATATATTATATGGGTCGCTTATTGATATTATAGAAATTGCAAACGGAATGACAAACCTATATATACCCTTTTACCATTTTTGTTGGTAAAGGGTATAAAAACCGTAGTGCGGAACGGTATAAAATTAAAGTGTATTTTATTTTCTCTGCGGACTTTCTTATTCTCTCAATCTTTGACTCTCTTTCTCTTTCTGATGTTGCCATAGTTTTTGAATTTTGTCATAAAATATAAAAGTTTAAAAAATATATCAAATATATCTGCCAATGTATAAACTGTTAATAATTTCTTGTTTTTAGTTACTGCTATTACCAAATATTATATATGTATGTATGTATATACATACATATGTATATATGTTCCCGTCGTTCCTATAAGGAGCATAGGTCCTCCATTATAAAATATTAAACAAATAGTAAATTTTTTAGAAAATTTTATAAAACTGTATCCACAAAAAAATTAATAGAAATAATACTGACAAGTATTACCGTAGCCGTCTTCTGTTGTATTATGTTTATTGTTTTCTCCCGCAACGAGAAATCGCGCCGCAAACATTGAGTTTAGACTCTGAAAAACAACCGAATGAGAAAGAGAAGAGCTATAAAATAATTAAATAGTTTCAAATTTATATTAAAATATTTACAAATTTGATACATTTTTAAACGTTTCTTTTAAATAAAATGCAAATAAAAAATAATAAAAAACCACGGCCGTTTTAGTTGACTTTCAGTTAATCGGTAAAATTTAGAAAAAATTATAAAAGAGAATGACAAATTAATATCGTTTCACCTATGCAATAATTAGCATGTACTGCTGATATTAGCACCGTTCGAGTACCCACAAATTTGTAATAATTAAAAAAAAAAATTTACTGAACTTTTTTCCTTCCGCTTACTTTTTTATACAAAAGTTTTTTATGAGAATAATTTGTTCAGTTTACTCAGTATTTACTCAGTTATTAAACTTTACGGAAAAAGTACACAAACGGACTTATTATTGATAACACTAATATAGATGCAATTATCAATTATTCGTATATACTAAACGACTGTTGACCTTAATTTTTTTCGTTTGATTTTTATTTAGTAAATCATTTGAGAATAGATAATAGTTTCTATGGTCTTACAGCATGTTTATAGAACCCAATATGTCTAAAATACGCGTATAAAACCTGACGTTTATCAAGTTTGCGGTTGTATAACGCGAATGTCATTTTATTTTTCTAAAAAACGTAACAAGTGACAAAACAAAAAAAGTACACGAATGCAAAATTACATTCGTCGGTGGAAAAAAATACAAATTTTATAAGAAATAAATAAAATAAAATTGATATATCCGCAAAAATGTGAATGTTGCTACAAATAGTAAATTTTTATTTGTTTTTTTATTATTATAAGTGACAATTAGAGCATAAAGTTGACAACAGCCGTGCAGTTATTATTTTTGGAAATTCATTTTCTTTTCTTGCAAGATAATAGCTCATTTTATGCTATTTCATTATTTGTATATGTGTATAAGGTTAAAGATTTCTTTTTTAAATGAAAAATGTTTATTTACATAAATACTTCCATTTTGCCGTCAAAAAGGGTTACCTTTTTTAATGACAAAAATAAAAATTTTATATGACAAAATGTAAAGAAATAAAAATTATTTACAGAAAGGCAACACTGTGATTTGGCACTAAATTGCTAAGAGCGCCACACGACGTAAGACGGACGAAAAAATTTAACGTGTTCTACAAATGCAAATTCTTACGTATTCGTGCGTGTCTTGATTGTGACGTGTTCTATAAACATGCTGTTAATTACAAATGTATAATTCATTTCACTAGCATAAATTCCCGTTTTTTTTAATATTCACTCTATTTTTGTAATGAATGAATAAAATTTGCCAAAAATAGGCTTTCATGTTTTTTGTACGGCTCAAATTGGGCTGAATATTATGCCTTGAAATTCAACATAGTTGTTGACAACTGTAATATCTAAAATTCTGCGGTGGTGCTTGAGGATTACGTTCCTGCTTCAAAAGTTATATGTGAATGAAGGTGAAAAAAACGAATTTTTTTAGTCATCAGCTTTACCTGATCAGTTTTTGTTAAATTTTCTTTTGAACCTGCATTTGCGTTTATACACACCGTCAAGTAATCAAGCCTCATCAAATAGAGTATTACGAATGACAAAACAAAACGAAAAAGCAAACTTGACTGGTACGGTCAAGTCTGTACCCCTCCATTCTCTTTTCCTCTCTCTCCGAAAAACTCAAGACTTGACGACTCAGACCTGACGTGTGTAAATCAGGACTTAAAATAGTTAGTTGTTTCTATTGGCCTTTCACACACGAGACTAATTTTTATGCCGGCACAATTTTTGTTCTTTCAAGAACACACTAGACTAATTCATCCGCCATAAAAATGTATAGGTATATGTACGTATACATACCTTTGTGTGTGTTAATGTTTTTTGTATGCATTTGAAATTTTCTGTTTTTTTAAGTTATGTGTGTATTGGTTTTGTGCTGCTGATGCGGGGCTGAGCCTTTGCCTCTCTCACCAACAAACTGGCATGTTATGCCAGCACAATTGATCTCGTGTGTGACAGGCCATTGGATAGTAAAGGTGAATTCACCCATTGTTTCGGAAGAAAATTTTTGTCTGGAGAAAATTTTTTTTACTGAGAGTTTTTTGCAAGACGATTCATCCATTTCGAACATTTTGTCTGGAAAATCAAAGCTACCATATGAAATACGTGTGTAAACGATGAGTTTTAATTTTACAAGTGGCAGCACAGCGGTAAATGATTACAATTTGTTGTGTCACACACATCTTTTTAATTGTTTACTGCGATGGATTCCTTCAACTCCATACATATGGATATGTTTTTCATAATTTTTCTTTATTTCTATTGTAATAAATACAAGTATACTCTGTGCTTTTATTATTTATATAAAATGATGTGGCAGCTCAGTTCAACTTTGGCTAAAAAAATTAAAACAGTTGGCAGCTTAGTTCGATTTTGTCCGGACAAAAATTAAAATTAATCCAATTCAAGTAGAAAATGTTCCGAACAAAATTTTTTCTCTTCTTCTCTCTCTCTCAAAAAGAGAAACGTCAAACTTCATATAAAAAAAATTTTGTCCGGACAAAAATTTTGTTCCGAAACAATGGGTGAATCCAGCTTTATTCAAGTGTCAACCAGTACTAGTTGCGTTATAGTTAGCTTAACCCTCTAACAGACCTGAAAAATAAATATTTATTTTCAAACATACATTTTCAAATTAAATAAATAAGTATACTTCGGTATTTCATGTATGGAAATATTTTTTATTTTTATTGTTGCCTAATGTGGCATCTAATTGTAAAAAGGTGGTCGAAAATATAATAGATGCATAATCGTATAAAGATGCTTCTTTTGTAAAGATTTTTGTTTGAGGCTTTCAAACTTATTATGTTTCTCAATATAGTATTAAGAGTCTTACTTTAAACATACGAAGTTTTTTGGCTAATTTCAAAAATATTTTGCGTTGAAGTCTACAGATCCAAAAGCGGAAACGGAATGCATATAGACAATTGCTTATCCATAAAAACATACAAAATTTTCAAAAATAATATGTAAAATATTGATTTGGGATTATTAGTACGTCAACAAATGTTAAATTTAAAAATTTAAAATTTAGTGCTTTTTTATTTAAATTATTCGCCTTTATTCTGGTTTTAGTGATAAAAGTTGACAACGCTGCAAATTAGTTCAATTTACTGAATCTTTCATATTGATCCGAACGATGAAATGAACTAGTTCGTTCGCTTCGTTCATAGTTCATCGTTCTTTATTTTCTTTGCAGATGATTGAACGAAAGATCAGATTTGTTTCGATTTTGTTATTATGAACGATTCTTATTTTTCAGTTTTGAATCATCATAAGTAAACTTTGTTCACTCATATGTTCAGACTTCATACTTAATTCATTGTTTACACATTGGTGTTAATATTGATTCTGACGTTTACCAAAAATATGAAAAGAACGATGAACTATAAAAAAGATTAAAATGAAAAAGTTAAAATCGTTCATTTAACTGAATAGTTAAACTGAACCAGTTCGTTCATGAACTAACTACATGGCCCTAATAAAATGTGCCGCATGTACATTGTATACCAGCTTGCACCGGTTGACTGTTTTAGTCACAGCGGCTGTCTGTTTCGTCACAGCGACTTCAGTTGACTGTTTTCCACAGCGGCATCGTCTGACTGCTTCGTGACAGCAACTTCGGTTGACTGTTTTTACAGCGGCTTCAGCTGACTGTTTCGTCACATCGAATTCGGTTGACTGTCTTCCACAGCGGCTTCGGTTGACTGTTTGGTTAGCATAATATTATAGCATGTTCATACGGACAGCAATTATCGAGGTTCGCTCTCTCATCCACGGTTCGCGGTCGAATCTTGATTCAATCAACATGGTTCGCCATACAAATTTTTGAGAGCGAACCAACTTGGTTTATTTTGAACCTTGCTGCGAACCATGAAGAAATTGCTATCATCGCTAGTTTTGATAACATAGTATCGCTAATTTATCTGAACTAGCTATCAAAACAAAATGAGTACACACGTACACATACACATGTATACATTTGTAAACAAAAAACAAACCAAAAAAATGGATGCTTGTATGAATTAATAATATTAGAACACATTTTATTAATTATTTTTGCTTAACTTGTTTATCTACTGTAAAAAAGCAAATAACACAGAATATAAAACGCGTATCAACCACGTATCAACTATTCATGTATGTATGTATGCATGTATGTATATACATGAAAACAGTGATGCCAACTTTTGATACTCAAAGCGCGTAAACATTTTTTGAAAAAAGGGCTAAAATGAAAAATATACCTTTAGCGCAAAATAAAGTAAAATTTTTTGAATAAGCGCGAAAAGGGGCTAGTTTTAAAATGTTTCTGTTTTAAATCAAAACATCAAACATTTTTAGAAAATAAATATGTGAAATTTATTTAATTTAATTTATTAGAAAATAAATATGTGACTATCATAAGATCAACACATACATAAGAACATCAGCTCGAGATATTACATTTTAATAAGGTATGTACTAGTGATGTAACGAATGTCAATTTTTGATATTCGCGAATACGAATATTTGAAAAGATATTCGCGAATGCGAATGCAAATATGAATATAATATATGAAATTTATAGATATTAAATTGGTGTTCTATTTACCTCTGCAATATGAAATATTAAAAAATTGTTATGAAAAATGACTTCATACTCCTTTTGGTGTACTTTAAAGTTAATAAAAACTAACCAAAATTTTAATGATCGTCATTAAATAATATTTAAAAAAAATGATACAAAGCACAAATTTCTATAAAAAAATTAATGGATTTGTACAAACTAATATTTTTAGCCATTTATTTAAATTTCGTTTAGGATTTATGCATTTATTTATTTAATTTGTTTGCAAAAATATTCGTATGTGAGCACGAAAAATTCGAAGAATAGCAGATTATTCTATATTATTCTTCTTTTTTAAATTGTTAATCTAGCAAAATAAAATGAGTTAGAATTCGATATTGCTAGATTAAAGGAAGAAAAAGTTCACAGACTAAAATCTAGCCATATTGAACAAAAAGAAAAAGGGGCTAAAGGGCTGAAATATACAGGCCTGTCACAGAAACCAAATTCGATCGGAATGATTTCAATTCCGTAATTAGCTTCTGCTGAAAATGAAAAACGAAGAATTTGCTCGATGAGTAATGCTCGGAATTGTAATTTTCACTATGTGAAAGTTCAAAAATATGTTTGAAAAAACTTTATTTCAAAAAAGAAAAATGTTTTTCAACCATTTATTTAAAATATGCTTGTTTTATTTAACTTTTTTTTACATATTTAAGATATTTTCTTAGGGGAAAAATGCATTATCATAAAAACTGAAATATTCTATTCTGTCAAATAAAATTAAATAAAACTTTGACACATACACTACGTTTGGATATGAAAGTGGATCTGAAGCAATTTTCCGCCAAAATCTTGACTGCTCTGGGCATCCAAAACCGCAGTTATTGCAATTACAGACATTGCATGTAAAAAATTTTTAAATTTGGTTCACTTCAATAAAAAAAATTGATCCTTTGGTATTTTGTTGCTCTTCTAATAAGAGCAACAATGTGTTTTTTTTTTGCCCAATATTTCCACATTTAAATTAAAAACAATCGATCTGCCTTTTTTTCGGAATGAACAAATCGATCGAAATCTGAAGAAGGTAAAACAAAATCGATCGAAATGAAAATTCGTAATTGTAAAAATTGGGGCCACGTTTTTTTCGCGTTTTGAAAATGGGTTAAATCCAGCCCAAAAAATTCTAAGTTGGCATCACTGCATCAAAAATATTTGTCAAAATGAACCACGAATGTGTCGTCTGAACACCAGGGTTCGCAATTGTGGTTCAAAGAGCGAACCAAGTGGTTCATGTTGCCGTCTGAACATAGCATTACATAGATATAAACATCGTACGTTAAGTCATATTGTATATACGTATTTTAGTAGCTAGCTATTAAGGCTGAATAACGCCGACCACCCGATTAATCTCGAGTGCTACCAACCGATTTCCGACATCATCGTAAATGCCAGCAATATCCTGAAATCACGTAACCGATTGATGTTACTTCTTTGACGAGGATAACTAAACCAAAGGTTATTTTTAATCACGATTACCACCAATTGAATCTGATCTTTATTGTAGCTTTTGTTTAATAGTCGCTCATTTTTGAGTAAATAATAAAAAAATTTAATTTTTTTAGTTGATACAGAATTAATCACCATATATAGAAATACAACAGTTTGTCGAGATTGAATAATCACTGGAAGTTTTTCTATTACGTTTCAGTTATATAGTATGGTTTTGGATAACATTTTCGATTTTGCTGATTTTCATTACCAATTTATTTCGGACCATTTCTCACACACCAGTCCAAGACCGAAGTTACTAGCTTTAGTGGTTAGCTTCGGAAAACCGATTTCGCGTAGAGACCGATGGATATAGCTTATTCGTCTTCCCTATTCATAAGCACCCAGAATATATATACTTTATGGGTCGGCTATAAAAATAACTAGCTAAAAGTATACGAATAATATGAATAAAAATATGAAAAAAACTAAAAAACCTTATTAACCTGGAAAATCGATTATCCAAAATGCTCCCGGTCCCAATCATTACGGATAATCAAGGCCTAACTGTATTTACATTATATTATTTTTACATAATAATACAAATTATGTTGAAGTCATAAGTTGTTAACAAATATGTATTGTTAAACTCTAACCATATCATACTTTTTATGAATATAATAATGTAATTATTAAATTCAAATATTACTTTGTTTATTGTAAAAAAATTAATGTTTAACTAGTTTTCAACGACCACACATTTGATTCAGAGAACATAATATTGTTTTCTCAACCATATATTTTCTCTGCGTGTACAAATTATACATATTTTATACTTTTAAAAGAAATAAATTGGTGTATAAAATTATAAAATCTAAAAGGTAGTAAAAATCAGATAAATAAAAAAAGCAATGCTTCAGACCTGGAAACTTTAAACTTTTTTTTGATGATGAAAAATCTAAAAGGTGATTCCAGTCTTCGAAAACGTACACTGTGATATATAAAACAAATTAAATAAAACTAGTTATTTCTTTGGTTATTAAATATATTCTATATTTTAGAAAGAAAAAATAAGTATTAAAACCAGAAAAATCAAAATTATGGTTCCAGGGTTGGATATTAAAAAAAAAAAGTTTTTGGGTAAATAATAACCAGAAATAGTATTTTTTTTTTCAGTTAAACATACGAGTATTTCATGTTTTAAGAAGATCTTTACTCAAGATTTATTTTATATATGCTTAGTTTTTATATGCATATCTAATTTAAGTATAAACGAAGATTTTTGCAATGTTGTTTATTATACTCTCAGCACAGTTATGTTTGAAATGAATGACACCTTGTAACGAATTCTTATTAATGGCAAGATTGTTGTAAATTTAGAGATGGTAAAATTGAACCTTTTATTACAAAAAAAACTTCAGCAAATTGAAATAAGATGAATCAAAACAATTCACATATTCCATTTACAATGATGGCTGAGTATATAAATCAGAAATCTACATCAACTGACACCACACACAGTGGACCAAACACAGAAGAATGCTGATGATGAAGGTTTAGTGGCCTTCGAAAACGGCCAATTGTTCCGTTCAAGTATGTGTTGTTAGTCAGAATATTTACAACGAACTTTGGTGTTATTTGTTCAGTAATAATTATCACATGTAATTTGGCTTACAAAGCGATACGAACTTTAGCCTGTTCAAATCATAAATGTAGAAACAAATGAAGTTCGAATAATAATTAAAATTAACTAAAATTAATAGTCATGAGCAAGTGGCAAAAATTAATAAAATATACTTACTATACAAAAAATTTTGTCTTAAGTAGAACATGTGCATACTTAGTAAACAACAAACGACAATGGCAAGCACTGCTGTTCTAAATTTAGAGATGTTAAAACTGCGCTTTTGTTACAAAAGAAGCTCTCAGCAAATTGAAATACGATGAATCAAAACAATTCACATATTCCATTTGCAATAAAAGTTCCGTATAAAAAGCAGAAATCTACATCAACTGACACCACACACAGTGGGCCAAACATAAAATAACGCTGATGATGAAGGTGTAGTGGCCTTCGAAAACAGCTAGTGGTTTTGTTCAACTAAGTGTTTGTGAGAATATTTACAATTATCTTTGGTGTTATTTGTTCATTAGTCCTAATTTACACTAAGCAAGTCTTATTGCTAAGCTGATTAGTTTGTCGGAGAGAGACGAGGGGAACATAAATTTTTCTTTTCCCCTCGTCTCTCTCTCCTAAAAAAAACTAATTAGCTTAGCAATAAGACTTGATGAGAGTAAATTAGGACTTAATAAATATCACATGTAATTTGGCTTACAAAGCGATACGAACTTTAGTGTCTTCAAATCATAAATGCAGAGATCTTATTAATGTTTGGTAAATGAAGATAAACATTAAATTAATCGCTAAGGAACAGTCATAGCTATAAAATAAATTAAGGACATGTTCCATTTCATTTCCCTGAAGGCATTCCTTTTTACTGAACAAAATCAAATAAATTCTTTAGGAATAAACCTTTTACATAATACCGCGATATATCATTTGGAATGGGGGGATGTTTCAATTGAGACAGGAAAGAGTATTGGTGTGGAGATACAATGCTAAGAGTATTTTAGGGTTAGTAATACTACCACGGTTTTTGAATATCGTGAGAGCGAGCAAACATGTCCCAATTGTTTGGTATTGTATTGACGTGACGTCGATATTGACAACTCGAATAAGGGTGATAGTAAAATAGTTCATAAATATAGAGTGTAGAATATAATATTTAACTATACCAAAAATAGAATATTTTAATCAAATTCTTTAGTCGAAAAGAACCGAAAGGTCACATTAAACATTTTATTACAAATCAAATATGTATGTATGTGTCTGTATACTACATAAACATAGATTAGTGAAGGGTATATAAGATTCGGTACAGCCGAATATAGCACTCTTACTTGGTTTCTTTTTAATGTAATATTTTATGTTTTAGGAAAACCTTTACTCAAGATTTGTTTATATTTGTTTAAATTTGATATGAAAATCGTATTTAAGCATAAACATTAGCACTCATTGGTCTTACAAAGCTTTGCAATATGTTGCTTATTGTGCTCTCAGCACAATTATATTTCAAATCACATGCTGACAGCGTGTAACGAGTTCTTATAAATTTTTAGTAAATGGAGATAACATAAAATATATCGCTAAAGACATTAAAGGACATGTTTTATTTAATTGCCCTGAAATTGTTCTTTTCTGCTCATCCAAATCGAAAAGTTCTTTAGTTTACATAATACTGCGATATAAGTGAACGCGTAATACTGGCAAAGGGATGTTTTATTTGAGACAGTAAGCAGTTTTGTAATATCAAGTTTTGGTAAATACCGGAATATATGAAATAAGTTAGCTGAGTTGTTATGGAGGAACAATACTAAAAATAAATTTAAGAAATCATATCTATAAACCAAATTATTTTGCCGAAAAATATCGATCAATTGGTATATTCAACTCAATTGTACGACCAGTTGCAACATGTAGGGGCCATATTATACTTCCATAAATTAATCGATTAAGAGAGCGTCAAATTAATGCTCTTAAATTAAACTTTGATTATCAAACACTGCTTTGAATTAACTGAAGTTACTGTAACAAATGTCAAAATGGCGTACATACCCACGCAGAAAAATACAATCGGGTTAACGTTGGCAAAACGTTTCCTAAAGTGGCTCAAACGTTGGCAAAACATAACAAAATCTAATTTTGGAGTGTTGTGCCAACACACAAATGATAGCCTCATGATGGGGTTGGCCAACTATTTTTTTACGTCGTTGGCTATACACTACGAAAACCACAATTTAAGTGTATTATATTTCCAATACTTTAAACAATTACTACAAAACCTAATTGCAAGAAATTCATTCTCTTATATTTCACAATAAAATGTATCAGCGCTGCAACAAAACCTACTAAAAACTATCTAAAAATGTACCTTTTGAGTTTCAAAGAAAATTATACGATTTAATGAATTTATGAATATGCATAATCTAATTCATATACCAAATGATATAATTAACATAATCTAATCCATATACCAAATGATATAATTAACATAGCTTTTGACTTTGAAAATAGTTTGGGTATTTAAAGTCAATTGTTCAATCAACTATAAATCCAATAGTGCAAATTCAAAAGAAATTGCACATTTTCCATACTAACTATTTCTCAAATAATATACCATTAGTATTTCCTCTTTTTAAAAATGGAAAATATTTACTGCGAAAAATTATAGGCACACTATCTACGTGTAGTATACAGATACATACATAATTACATACACATATTTGTTTTGTGATAAAATTGATAAGAATTTGCTTAAGTAAAGATCTCCTATAATATGAAATATGTTTAACTAAAAACATAATTATTTTTGGTTATATTTTTACCCAATTTTTTTCCAATTTCCAACCCTGGAACCATAATTTAAATTTTGCTGGATTTAATACGAGTACTAATTTATTTCTTTCTAAAATATAGAATATATTTAATTATCAAAGAAACAATTAGCTTTATTTAATTAGTTTTATATATAAAAAAAGTGTACTTTTCCCAACCCTTTAATCATCATTTTAGATTTTTTTGGTTTCTTATATCAATGTTGTTATTTAAAAAATATATAAAATATGTTAAATGAACAAAGAAAAAAAGAAATAAAGAAAATACTAGTTTTATTTAGTAACTTTAATATCAAAATAAATTCAGTAGTGCGACTTTTTTGGAGTTTTTTTCAGTTAAAACGATTGTTTTGTAGTTTTGTCACTTTTTTCTCGTTTTGGCGATTGTTTCTGTTTTTTGGGGATTTTTTTTCATTTTGGCGATTTTTTTTTTAATTTTGACGATTTTTTTCTATTTCTGGGTTTTTCTTTTATTTTGGCGGTTTTTCTCATTTTTGGCGATTTTTCCTGTTTTTGGGGTTTTTATCATTTTGGCGATTTTTTTTTTGCGATTTTTCCGGTTTTTCGCAATTTATTTTAGTCTTAGAAATTTTTTTAAATTGGTGCTTTATTTTGTTTTGGCGATTTTTTTGGTTTTGGCGATGTTTTTCGGTTTGACGATTTTATAATTTTTTTATTTTTTAGTTTTACCGTTTTTGAAAATTTCAAGAGTTTTGCTCTTACGGTTTCCAAGATACAACAAATTTACAAAATTACATAGTCAAAATTGCATAAACTGATGGAACACCCTTCAATTTAAATTTGTTTAAATCTTAGTGTTAATTGTTGTAGTCTGTATAAAAATACACTAACTTTACAAATTTCAAGTGTATATACATACAATTATAGATACAATTACGTGGGATTTTAACATTTTTCGTTGCTCGTTTTGGAACACCCTTTAATTTGTAATTCTCATGTGTTTGCTGTTGTAGCGGCCATAGACCTTTCTACATACTGTGTCCAAATTTCAGGTCCGTAGCTCTTACGGTTCTCGAGAAACTACCCTGTGATAGACAGACGGACATCGTAGCGGAAATAATAGGTTTCCTTTTCACCTTTGGTGTACGGAACCCTAAAAAGGTTAAATTTTCCAGCTGTAAAGCTAAGGTTTTTATTTTTCAAATTTTCTATACCTAACTTTTCTTTCGAAAACATAAAATATATTTATAAATAAAAATATAAAAAAAAATTATTACACCTAGTTAATCTTGTATATCACAAAAAATGAACGTTTACCAATCCTGGAATCATAATTTAAAATTTTTCTGATTTCTTACACCAATCTTTTTCTTTAACGAATTTAAGATATTTTAAATTTATAAAGAAAAAGGAAAAATTAGTTTTAATAGGCTATTTTTATATAACAAAAAAGTTAAAGTTCCCAACCCTGGAAACGCCTTTTTATACCCTTTACCAACAAAAATGGTAAAAGGGTATATATAGGTTTGTCATTCCGTTTGTAATTTCTATAATATCAATAAGCGACCCATATAATATATATATTCTGGATCCTTATGCATAGGGAAGACGAATAAGCGATGTCCGTCTGTCCGTCTGTCCGTCTGTCCGTCTGTCCGTCTGTCCGTCTGTCCGTCTGTCCGTCTGTCTGTACGTGAAATCGGTTTTCCGAAGCTCCCAGAGGAGCTAGAGACTTCGTTCTTGGACTGGTGTGTCAGAAATTTTCCAAAATATATTGGTATTGAAATTCAGCAAAATCGGGCAGACGATTGCAGAGCTGGAAAACTTAAACTTCATTTTGCCATATAAAAGTAACTCCCGAAAACAAATTTTTATTTTTTTTAATAAATGTACATATTTTACACTTCAGTACAACTAAAATTGGAATTTTAAATTAAAAAAATACAAAAAAATTAAAAAGACGTTTCCAGGGTTGGAAAACTTTAACTTTTTGTGTTATGTAAAATTAACTATTTCTAAAACTATATTAGTATTTTCTCGAGAACCGTAAGAGCTACAGACCTGAAATTTGGACACAGTATGTAGACCTTTGGCCGCTACAACAACAAATACATGATAATTGGAAATTAAAGGGTGTTCCAAAACGAGCAACGAAAAATTTTAAAATCCCATGTAGTATATATACAATTGTATGTATATACACTTGAAATTTGTAAGGTTAGTGTATTTTTATACAGACTGCAAAAATTAACACAAAAATTTAAAAAAAATTAAATTAAAGGGTGTTCCATCAGTTAATGCTATTTTGACTATGTAATTTTGACAATTTGCTGTATCTTGGAAACCGTAAGAGCAAAACTCTTGAAATTTTCAAAAACGGTAAAACTGAAAAAATAAAAAATTATAAAATCGCCAAACCGAAAAAAATCGCCAAAAACAAGAAAAAAATCGCCAAAACGAAAAAAAGCACCAAATTAAAAAAAATTCTAAGAGTAAAATAAATCGCAAAAAAAACGGAAAAATTGCTAAAATGAAAACAAAAATCGCCAAAATGAAAGAAAATCGCCAAAATGAAAATCGCCATAATGAAAAAAATCACCAAAACGAAAAAAACCCTAAAAAACAGAAAAAAATCGCCAAAATGAAAAAAAAATCGCCAAAATGAAAAAAATCGCCAAAACGAAAAAAACCCCAAAAAACAAAACAAATCGCCAAAATGAAAAAAACCCAAAAACAAAAAAAAATCGCCAAAACGAAAAAAAGCACCAAATTAAAAAAAATTTCTAAGACTAAAATAAATCGCAAAAAAACGGAAAAATTGCTAAAATGAAAACAAAAATCGCCAAAATGAAAGAAAATCGCCAAAATGAAAAAAAGTCGCCAAAATGATAAAAAATCGCCAGAATGAAAAAAATCACGACAACGAAAAAAACCCCAAAAAACAGAAAAAATCGCCAAAATGAAAAAAGCACTAAATTAAAAGAAAATTTCTAAGACTAAAATAAATCGCAAAAAAACGAAAAAATTGCTAAAATGAAAAAAAATCGCCAAAATGAAAAATATCGCTAAAACGAAAAAAAAACCTAAAAAACAGAAAAAAATCGCCAAAATGAAAAAAAAATCGCCAAAAAAAGAAAAAAAATCGCCAAAACGAAAAAAAACTAAAAAACAGAAAAAAAATCGCCAAAATGAAAAAAAATCGCCAAAATGAAAAAAAAATCGCCAAAATGACAAAAATCACCAAAACGAAAAAAAAAAAATAAAAAAAAGAAAAAAATTGCCAAAATGAAAAAAAATCGCCAAAATGAAAAAAATCACCAAAACGAAAAAAAACAAAAAAATCGCAAAAAAAAAATCGCGAAAAAAACCCAAAAAAACAGAAAAAATTGTCAAAATGAGAAAAATCTCCAAAATGAAGAAAAGCCCAACAACAGAAAAAAATCGCCAAAATGAAAAAAACCTCCAAAAACAGACAAAATCGCCAAAACGAGAAAAAAGCGACAAAACTGAAAAAATCGTTTTAACTGAAATAAACTTCAAAAAAGCAAAAAACCTTCCTTTCGTGCGCGATTCAAAGTCGCACTTAACTGATTTTTTAATATTAAAGGAATTAAATGAAACTAAGTTTTTGCTTATTTCGTTCTTGCTTTTTTCACTTAACATATTTTATGTATTTTTTAAAGAACTAGATTGGTATCAATAATCAGAAAAATCCAAAATTATGACTCCAGGGTTGGAAAACTTACACTTTTTGTGTTATGTAAAATTAAATAGGTCTAAAATTTTTTTTCTTTTTCTTTATAAATTGAATATATTTTATGCTTCTGAAAGAAAAGTTTGGTGTATAAAATTTGAAAAATGAAAATTATAGCTCCAAAGATGGAAACTTTAAAAAAATTATAAATTTTTTCACAAAACAAATATGTATGTACGTGTCTGTATACTATATATATGTACGTACGTTGGTAAAGGGTATATAAGATTCGGCACAGACGAATATAGCACTCTTACTTGTTGATTTTTTTAATTTTTTTTCATATTTTTAATACAAATTTTATTTGTACTGAAATATAAAATAAGTTTATTTAACAAAAAAATTAAAAAAATTGTGTTATCTAGTTATTTTTATATAGCAAAATCAAGTTTCACTTTTCCAGCTCTGAAACCGTCTGCTCGATTTTGCTGATTTTCAATATCAATCTAAGTTGGACCATTTTTGAAACACCGGTCCAAGAACGAAGTCTCTAGCTTTTCTGGGAGCTTCGGAAAACTGATTTCACGTATACCAGACGGACGGACAGACGGACATTCCCTATTCATAAGGACCCAGAATATATACATTTTATGGGTCGCATATGAATATTATGGCAATTACACACGGAATGACAAACCTATATATACCCTTTTCCATTTTTCAATTTCTGTACGGTTGGCAATTTTTGCCCGGGTATGTACGTATGTATCAAGCAGCATCATAACCTTAAAATTTAAGGCTTAAATATATATACATATACATATACACATGTACATATTAGAAGTGAGCGCAAGCCAAGATAACCCTCCAGTTTTAACAGTAGAAATTGACTCAAAATCGTTAGTGATTTCCCGAACGAAAAATTGCCAGTGGAAAAAAACTATGCTGTTATTCCAAAGAAAATCAACAAAAAAAAACTTATTTTAAGTATTTTAATAATTTTTTTGGCGTCAGTTACAATTGCAAGTTCATGGTCAGTTAACGTGTAATTTTTAATGAAAAAAGTGGTTTTCCTTTAGAAAGTTAAAATTAGCAGCAGAAGTCAATTAAAACGTAGCATAAAAACAAGTAAGAGTGCCATATTCGGTTGTGCCGAATCTTATATACCCTTTACCAACGTACGTACATATATATAGTATACAGACACATACATACATATTTGTTTTGTGAAAAAATTTATAATTTTTTTAAAGTTTCCATCTTTGGAGCTGTAATTTTCTTTCAGAAGCATAAAACATATTCAATTTATAAAGAAAAAGAAAAAAATTGTTAGACCTATTTAATTTTACATAACACAAAAAGTGTGAGTTTTCCAACCCTAGAGTCATAATTTTGGATTTTTTTGATTATTGATACCAATCTAGTTCTTTAAAAAATACACAAAATATGTTAAGTGAAAAAAGCAAAAACGAAATAAGGAAAAACTTAAGGTCAGATTTTGTAAATTCAAACGATTTTTTCGTTTTGAAATTTGTATGGAAAAAATATCTTTTGAATTTTCGTTATTTTTCATACAAATTTGACACGTTTAGAAACAAAATTTTTTACAAAATCTGCTTATTAGTTTCATTTAATTCCTTTAATATTAAAAACTTCAGTAAAGTGCGACTTTGAATCACGCACGAAGTTTGCTTTTTTGAATTTTTTTTTTCAGTTTAAACGATTTTTTCAGTTTTGTCGCTTTTTTCTCGTTTTGGCGATTTTTTTCTGTTTTTGGAGGTTTTTTTTATTTTGGTGATTTTTTTCTGTTATTGGGATTTTCTTCATTTTGTAGATTTTTCTCATTTTGACGATTTTTTTTTTTCATTTTTGCGATTTTTTTCTGTTTTTGGTTGGTTTTGGTTTTTTCTATTTAGGAGTTTTTTTTCTTTTTTTTTCATTTTGGCGACTTTTTTCTGTTTTTTGGGTCTTTTTTCGTTTTGGCGATTTTTTTCATTTTGGAGATTTTTTTTCATTTTGGCGATTTTCTTTCATTTTGGCGATTTTTTTTTATTTAAGCAATTTTTCCGGTTTTTCGCGATTTATTTTAGTCCTAGAAATTTTTTTTAATATGGCGATTTTTTTCTGTTTTTGGTTTTTTTTTTCATTATGGCGTTTTTTCCTGCTTTGGGGTTTTTTTTATTTAGGCGATTTTTTTTCTCTTTTTTGGGGTTTTTTCATCTTGGCGATTTTTTTTCATTTTGTCGTTTTTTCCTGTTTTGGGTTTTTTTTTCATTTTGGCGATTTTTTCATGTTTTTTTTGGGTATTTTTCGTTTTGGCGATTTTTTTTGTTTTTCGCGATTTTTTTCGGTTTGGCGATTTTATAATTCCTTGATTTTTTAGTTTTACCGTTTTTGAAAATTTCAAGAGTTTTGCTTTTACGGTTTCCAAGATACAGCGAGTTGTCAAAATTGCATAGTCAAAATTGCATTAACTGATGGAACACCCTTTAATTTAAATTTTTTGAAATTTTAGTGTTAATTTTTGTAGTCTGTATAAAAATACACTAACCTTACAAATTTCAAGTTTATATACATATAATTGTATGTATATTACATGGGATTTTAGAATTTTTCGTTGCTCGTTTTGGAACACCCTTTAATTTCCAATTCTCATGTATTTGTTGTTGTAGCGGCCAAAGGTCTACATACTGTGTCCAAATTTCAGATCTGTAGCTCTTATGGTTCTCGAGAAAATACTAATATAGTTTTAGACATAGTTAATTTTACATAACACCAAAAGTTAAAGTTTTCCAACCCTGGAAACGTCTTTTTAATATTTTTTATATTTTTTTTTATTTAAAATACCAATTTTAGTCGTACTGAAGTGTAAAATAAATTTATTTATTAAAAAAAAATAAAAATTTGTTTTCGGTAGTTACTTTTATATGGCAAAATATAGTTTACGTTTTCCAGCTCTGCCCGATTTTGCTGAATTTCAATACCAATCTAAGTTGGACCATTTCTGATACATCAGTCCAAGAACGAAGTCTCTAGCTTTTCTGGGAGCTTCGGAAAACCGATTTCACGTACACCGGACGGACGGACGGACAGACGGACATCGCTTATTCGTCATCGCTATTCATAAGGACCCAGAATATATATATTTTTTTGGTCGCAAATTAAAATTATGGAAATTACACACGGAATGACAAACCTATATATACCCTTTTCCATTTTTGGTAAAGGGTATAATAAAAAGAACATTTAATTGAAAAATGTATTATTAATTAACCCCCATATTCTAGGGGTGGAAAACTATCGATGGCACTATCGATAGTATCGATAGTTAATTTATTTTGTGACTATCGATGTTTTATTTCTGCAATCGATTAATACTTGAAAACAATCGATATTTTTTATCGATCACACTTATTTATCATAAAACTATTTTAGTTTTGTTATTTATTGAACAGACGAATAAACTTCTATTTTATTTTGTTTTTTTTTTGTTTAAAAATATTTTGTTTTGAATTTTTAGTGTAAATAATTATGTACATTATACGAGAACCATACAACTTCGGTACTATCACGATAGTATCGTCGATATATCGATAGTTTTTCTAGCTTTCGATAGTCTTGAAACGATATATCAATAAAGTTTTTCAAACTATCGAAAACTTTCGATAGTAACACTATCGATACTTTTCCACCTCTACCATATTCACAAAAAATAAATAAAATGTGTTTGAAATCCATTTTAAGAAAATTTTGTAAGAAACGTTGAAATAAAATACATTTCAATCTCATTTTAAATTTTATGAATATGGGGCAATTGTTTTATCGGTAGAAAAATTAATTGTATAATAGCGAAATCACTGACGAAGGATTATGCAGATGGTGGCAATTGAATACCGTCAATCTCATCCCCATGTTAAAATCGTCAGTAGTAGGCTGGAAGTTAATGGTAAGGATTGGTAGTTAAAGAAATAGCTAGACATTCGCTAGCTACAGGGACTGCAGGGAAAGTGCAAAATATTGTATTCTTTTCAAGAGGGAATGTTGATTGGAGTGGTGATCGTAATTGAGTGTAAAGCAAGAATAAGCAACAAGGAAATAAAAAACACACAAAGCTATTGTACAACAGTTGAATAGATAGTTTTGTCAAATGTGCAATATTTTTATTGTAAACTTCATAGTGCACCATACTTCATTTCAGAAACTCAAAATTTCATAAAATAGCAAGTGATAATAAGACTTTTTACAATTATATCCATTGTGAAAGATATTATTTTATAAGTATTTTATTTTTTAGAGTCTTAAATTAATAAATTATAAAACTTAGAACAATGCGAACTAACACGCTCAAACAATCTACGTTGTTTGTTTTTTCTTTTACACATACTTACAGTTGTATGCTCATTTTACAATTGTCAATCGGTGTGCAATAGTTACATAAATGTGCTTCGACACCACAATAACTAATGGCCTCGATGGCAGATAAACAAATGTTGTTGCATGCTTTTTATAAAATTTAATACCAATAGCACTAAAGAGAGAGAGAGAGAGAGCAATTCAATAATGTACATCACGGATGGAAATCATGGTACAATTGTACTTTTTCTGGCACATTTTTGACCTCGTTGGTACCGTGGTACTACCGCGAGTTACTTGGTACAATTGAAAAATGCCAATGTTTCACTATATGGTAACATTCATTTTGCCTATGTTGTCTTTAATTTGTTTGTGTGTGTTTTATTTTAGACGGTCAGCTTCTATGTTTTTCTTGCAATGCTGTTGCCAGCTCTGCAAGAAAAAAATCTGTCAAGTACTTTAACTGTACCTGTTAACTTGACAGCACCTCGTACATGAACACGCCTTGGCTGTGGTTATATTTATTTTTGTTAACTACATATCGCTCCTTTACTTCAATAGTGCGTTTTAGGTTTTATCGCGCATTTTTTATGTGCATAACTTAGATTTTATAGTGCATGAAAATAACAGGCCTGTTAATAAGCAAAATTTGTAAAATAACCGATCTTTAACAAGTCTAATCTACGAATGTACCCTTATGAATGTAATATTTATTAGTTTTTTATTTTATTTTAAATTTTTTATACTGAATTTTTATAGACATTTTTGTTAAGTTTCTGCTTTTTATTGTTTACTTCTGAATTTTTGCACATTTTTACGTTTCCGTTCTTATTAATAAATATTAAAAAAAAAAATAGTACCGTCATGGTCCAAAAAGTACATTTTGTTTTCACAGTTGGTACAATATCCAAGAAGTCATTTTCCTTCCCTGATGTACATCATATAGATTAAGCAAACAAACATTTGTGCTCAGCTCTAGTATATATGTATGTATATGCATTCATACCCAGTTGGCCAAATCGTCGCAGACGACATTGTCTTCGACGATTAATGTACGACATGTCGCCTGTCGATTAGGTTTTCAAATCGACAATTTAAAGGAAATCCTCGTTCATGTCTATCTGAGCGACAATATCACATGTTTTGTCTTCAAAAAAACTTTGGTGAGGACAATCTGATCGACAATGTCACACGTTTTGTCTTCAATAAAACTTTGTTGAGGACAATCTGAACGACAGGGTCATACGTTTTGTCCTCAATAAGGCTTTGTTGCTGACAATCTGAGAGAAAACTTCATAAGTTTTGTCTTCAATAACGAAGTGTTAACGACAATCTGATCGACATTATCGCTCATCTCGTCTTGTGTGACCTCGCCGCCATTTGTATGAAAATTTCGTCGAGGATTTGTATGGAACTATCTTCAATATGTCTTCTACGACTTACCATTGTATTATACCCATCGTCAAAGATGTTTTAAAGACGTGGCCAACTGGGTATATAGATATACATATGTATGAATATACCTCTAAAAACACACGAGTGTAAGGTCATGAACTTATCCGTTATAAGAATGTGTGTGGAAAATGGACTAATAAGTAATAAAAAAACATCAGATTTTTCTCTTGAATAGTTTTAAAAGCCATGTATTTTTGTACATATGTACATACATATGTAAATAGATATGTATGTCTGTATGTACATCCCAATTGGTCATGTCTTAAACGACGGCTACAATACAATAGAAAATCGTGGAAGACATATTGAAATAAAATCATGCACGATCACACAACCGACTAAATGATAGTGTGAGTTCTTAAGCGGCAATGTTACTCAATAGACAGACTTTAACTACACGCAAAGAAAATATATGGTTGTAAGATGGTTGAGAAAACAATATTATGTTCTCTGAAACAAATGTTTGGTCGGTGAAAACTAGTTATTGTTATTTTAAACATTAATTTCGTTACGATAAACACAGTAATGTTTGAATTTAATAATTACATTATTATATTCATAGAAAGTGCGATATGGTTACAGTTTAACAATATAGTTTTGTTAAAAATTTATGACTACAATATAATTTGTATTATTGTGTCAAAATAATATGATGTAAATAACAATATAATGTTATCCAAAACCATACTATGTTAAGTTTTTTCCGAAACATCTGTCAGTTCAGTGTTTCGTTTGTAAGCTATCGGTAGTGCACGCATGGTGTTAAACAAATAAAAAAAGTATAAAAAAACGGTAGATAAATAAAAATAATATGTACATACATACATATGTATGTATGTATGTATATCTCTTTATACAGATATGTCTGTATTTCGTGTACACACATATATGTAAGTATAAATTTCTTTACATACATACATACATACATTTTCTTTCAAAAATAATAATTTATTTTTATTTCGGATTTACCGCACAGCTGTTTTAAACAAAAGATTTGCCAATAAATATATGATTAAAAAACAAAATAAAATAATACTATGGTCATATTTAACAATATTATTATAATATTAGAACATGGTATGGTAAGTATCAATTATATTTTAGTCACATCTAACAATACTGTTGTCTTATTTACAATAATAAGATTAGGTATAACAAAGTCAATTGTTTTTGTAGATAATATTATTATTAACTCAGAAAATAATATTATTTAAACTTTGCTTTTCCATTGACAATAATATGATTTGACTGCAACCATATAACTCAATCATAGTATGTTGCTGTTTGATTATGGTTACCTCAACGATATTTTTTCTTTGCGTGTAATACATACATAAGAGTATATATAACACGGCAATTAAATTTTATTTTGCTTACTTTTTTCCGTTTCATATAATTATTGACTGACTTAACTCGGATTCGAACGGAACCTGCATATTTATTAGTTTTCACGTTTATTACCTCACTACAACACCACCTACCAGGGTTATCAAATTTTTTCTGGCCTATTTCGCCAAATCGATTTTAAAAATAGCCAAAAGTCGCCACAATTAATTTTATGTAGTTGTTCCTAATAAATATTAGATAATAAATTTGATTTTATATAACACTTTTTTTAATATAAATTTTTGCAAAATAATCGTATAGAAATTTAGCAGAAAGTCGCCAAAATAGAAATAAAGTCACCAAAAATATTTTTTTTTAAGTTTTTCTCATCCAAATTCGAAATGAATTATTTAATATAAAAAAAATCATCAAAATCAAGCCGATTTTATTTCTTGCAGACGAGTGTTGGTAGCATTTATTTTTTAAACTACTCTTTCAACAAACTAATAATGCTGAATTACAAAAATCGCCATGTCGTCAAACCAAACATTTATACCACAAACAAGTTAAAAAATCGCCACGATTGGCGAGAAATCGCCATATCTGACAGCACTGCTACCTAACACTTTATCTACAAGAGGGCAACACATTCATGTATTTGATTGAATACAAATAACACGACTTGTCACTTAGACACTGTAAACCATATTGCCGTGAAGGCTGATTTCCTTTAGATTGTCGACTAGAAAAATAAATAACAGAGGATAAGTCGTACAAGAATCATAAATGACAATATGATGAAAGCCAATCTGGCCAACTGGGATACTATGAGTCTTAGTTTACCTAGTTGTAAAAGTTCACATCGATGTAGTTCTGAAAAAGAACTAATTTGTAATTTGAACATACACAGCCACACATGTATATATATGAACTCGTATATATATTTAAATCAAGTTAAATTGTTTGAAAGCGGTTAGCTACTTCTGAAAATAAAATTTCCCGTAACTTACTATATCTCTTACATTTAACCCTTTCGGATGAGAGTTTGTTATCTTGCTTACGGCTTTTAGTTTTTTCAGTTTTTTTTTATTAAACTAGTCTACCTATTAAACAGTTAGGTACACATACGTATATGTAATATATATGTATATAGGTACACTTTATACATACATATTTACATATGTTAATATACATATATGCATGTGAGATATATCAAACGCAAATGCAAAACATTTTAGGGCCATTATCACAGCTTGTCGTAAGTTAATGGTAGGTTAGGTTAGATTACTCTGGGTAGTTATGGACCTCGCATAGACCACGATTCATCCTTAGCGATACCAGCAGATGACAAGAAACCTTCAGTATGGCAGCACAGTTCGTGGTGCCTGTATCGAATGACTTCCACACAGATTTAACAAACCTTAGTAATCTACAGAGTTTCATTCCCGCTACAAATTCAAGACTACGAAAATGGAGATCACCAAGACATTTATATCTAGTGCGGTTTAAGACGGGCAGTGGCACAGTAGATGTTCTACTGTCTCAATTACCCTGGGTTCCTTACATTTCCTGCAGGTACCGTCAAGTACTTGTCCTATTTTGACGGCATACGAAGCTGTCCAGCAGTGTCTAGTTAATAGTGATAAAAGGAATTTAATGGATTTGGGAATATAGGAGCTCCACATGATTTTAGAAGTTTTCCAAGTTTCCGTCGCACGCCAGCCTTCCTTCATATTGGAGTCTATTATCCATTTCAGGTGTTCAATTGGTTTTCGGACATATACCGTTTCCTCCACCGGTAATTTAATTCCCTTTTTGGCCAGTGTATCGGCCATTTCGCCATGTGTCCCCGGACCCAAAATATATGTACTTGTCTGCCAGCACATAGCATATTTAGGGCATTCTCACACATGATCACAACCGAAGAGTAGTTGCAGTCAGCTGAAATTGCTTTAATAGCTACTCGACTGTATATATACATATTTACACGCACATTCATTGTTAGAGGAAAGAAGGCTAACTCTGTTGTCATTTTGGCTATTACCCCAGGGGAGTCTATTTTGGACTCCTCCCGGGTCCCCAGCTGGAGTAATGTGGCTTTTTCCATTGACGTAACTTTGGTACATCATCCATAGAACTTATGTGTTACTACCCGATCTTTGGCAACAGAGGAAAGGATGTGCACATATTTTTAAAAGGAAGACATGTTCCTATTGATGTCAGTTAGGTGCAGCGTCACCTAGAACTGCCCCTGAGTTCAAAAGACGATAGAGGTGACACCCTTGTGGTGGAACTTCGAGGTCTAACCACGGATGCCGGTTGCCCGACAGTCGAGCTGCTCTGAAGTTTTGAGTGTATGTAGCGGTCGTCAGGATCCATTGCTAAAACGCCGAGTTCATCCTACACCACGGGGTTTAAGCGATGATTTTGGTGTGTGTGTGTGGAGTAGGCACTGGAGTTTGGCGATACAGGCATGCGTTTATCTCGGATGAGTGGTTGAGCTGTGCCGGCAATGGTTGAAGGAATTCTCTTGGGGACCTCGCTATGGGTGTATACACAAGACCTTAGTATGAGAATTAAACGTGGTGGTTGTTGGTTGCCACCAAAATCGCTGGGAGAATAGTCTTGGCTTTCCAGTGTTAAATTAATGCTAGTGGTTGGTCTGACGCTGTCAGCCAGACACTATTCTAGGTGCTGTTGCCATTCAACAGATAGAACTGTTTTGACAAAGTCATTACGGCATAAAGAGTTTAGATAGCTCTGAGCACCTCAGCAAGATGCTTGACGTAGCACAGGGATAACAACTATGATCGAAGATTGCAACCTAAGTGCCTTGAAGAATGGGCACTAGGTTCATTCTAAAAGGGTGCAAGGGGGCAATGGTTAGCGTCTTTCCTACACCCGGTGTTTAGACCACCGTAAGATAGGGACATAATGGCAGGTGCTCACGATAATCTGAAACACATTTGTCATTTTGGCTGATTTCCGTCTGGAAGATACTACAGTGCTCAGGGAGTTTATAGGATTCCTCTATACCGATATTAGGACAGTAAACCGCAGCTTCCACCCCTCCATCCATCTTTGAACCATCAGTGAAGAAATTAAAACTATACCAACTATAGTTAAGACCTTCGAGACAGCTTTCTTCTGTTATAGTGATCTGTTGTTTGGCAAGGAAGTTTATTTCTGGTATGATGTCCACGTTTTCCAGCAATTTACCGTGACAAAATGGATTGTAAAACATCTGTCTTTTTGTCCCGAGTCAGATAACGAATTTACATTCCGCGTTCAGTGCAGTTAGTTTTATTGTTTTAAGGTCCAATAGAACATCTAAAACTGCAGTAGGTCTACTTTTTAGAGCTCCAGTGATGCAGAGCGCTGCTATCTGGATACTTTCTAACTTATTTAGGTGTGCTTGGCCCAATGTCTTTCCTATCATCTTTTTACTTGGGTATAGCGCAATGGTGGCCTTTTTAACTCTATTCTCTATGTCGGGCCTTCACTTCAGTTTACAATTCAGAATAACCCCCAGATGTACTTTGAATGTCTTTTGGGCGAGAGTGATATACTATCTAATGTTGATGTTTCCATTCCTTGAGTTTATTTTTAGGAAAAAACACAAGATCAGTTAGTTCAGGGTTAACATTCAGACCTAGAATGGCTGCCAATCTATCAATATCTTTTAACGAGGACTCCATGATGGAACTAATTGTGTCGAGGAACTTACCAGTTATGATAACGGCTATGTCGTCTACATATGCCGTAATCCTAGTTGCATTACCCTCGAAATCCATGAGAATGTCATTTACGACCAGCGTCCAATGAAGCAGTGAAAGAGGTTGCCAACTTAGTTCTTTACTAGTATGTGAGCACCGGAGCGATCTACGCTTTCCATAATTGAGTACATCGAGACATTATTGAAAGCGCCTTCAATGTCTACAAAGACCCCCATAGCATCGTCCTTATAGTGTAACGATCTCTCAATCAGTTCGGCAACATTATGGAGTGCTGTCTCTACTGATTTGCCCTTTGTGTACGCATGTTGGTTAGAAGACAGAATAATTGGGTATAGTTAAAGGTAGGATTGTAGCGGACGTATAAAAAGTAGTCCTTATCACAACTTTAATTTAACCTACCAGGCAGCATGAACTTGCCTTTAACTTACCGCTCAGGTTAGGTTAAAGCAAACTTGTAATAATAAAAACTTTTTATACGTCATACCAATCGTACCTTTAGCTAACACCAATTTGTATTGAATTCAGTAAAATGCTACTTGGAGTCGCACACGAAGAGTTTCGTACGAACACTACATATGTGTATGTAATTCCATATGAACTTTAGCCTATATAATCGAGTATCTTATGCTTTGTTTCCACTATGAGTTGAATCACATACTTCGCTTTCTCAATCATGTTTATGAATCCTGCCGTTTAGACTGCGCATTAGTGGTTCATTTTGGCATTTTTTATGTATATTTACAAATACATACGTATCATACTCACGGATGTACATACATACATATGTATATTTGACTCATTCAAAAATCTGGCTTTTGAAGGCATCCCTCAATTTCCTTTGATTTTCCTTTTTGTACTTTATATAACACAACACAACCCGCGAAGCGATTAGCTTCTCTGCGGAAAACACCCAGGGTCTATGGAGGGAATCGAACCCACGACCTCTGGACTGAGAGGCTAGCATCGCTACCACTCAGCCACAGGGGCTAATTAAATTTCGTAATATTAAACTCACATCTATGTTGTTTTGGTTTGTTTTTATTTATTCACACACACATACTGGCGATAAACTTCGATAAAGTTAGAAAAGATAGCAATAGCAATAGGATAGGAATAGAAAAAAATTTATTTGTGCTTGTACACAAAAACTTAATTTTAATTTCTTTAATTTTGAGAAAAAAAATATTAAATAAAATTTTTATTAATAGCAATATTATTATTAATAGTAACTATAAACGCTTTTTTTATATTGCTGTAGAATAATTAATGTAGTTCTAATTAAAGAGCATGTGCTTTAACTGAACAGCAATTAAACCACAAAAATAATTGTTGTTTAGTAAACAACAGCGCATAGAAAAGTAATTTTGCTGTTATTGTTTCTAAGCTTTTCGATTTTCGTTCAAATAAGTTAGAGAATCGAACTACTGATGTAAAAATTAAAATTTTTTTTTGACGATTTTTCTTAGTTTTAGCGTTTATTTTGTTTCGCCATTTTTTTCAGCTCTGGGAGATTTTTTTTAGTTCTAGCGATTTTAGTTTTGGTGCTTTTTCGTTTTAGCGATTTGTTCAGTTTTTGGAAACCTTTTTAGTTTTGGTGTTTTTTTTTGTATTCCAGCGATTTATTTTATTTATTTGTGTTCTGTTTATTTTTGTAATGACAAAATGACATTATTACTCAACTAATTCTATATGGCTTTATTACAAACGCAGTGTGGCGGAATTGTGTCGTTGCAGTTCAATTAGTTAAGACATAATGCAAATTTATAATATTACTCATGACTAGGGAAATGATTTTCATGTTAATACATGTTTTCTGTCGTTGGTCGTAGTTCAACGTAAATAAAATATCTTTGCGAATCAACAAATTTGCGATAAAATGGCATGGATTTGTTACTGCATATTTTTGCATATTTTAAAACAAATACTTATTTTTTGCATATTTCATTATAAATGTATATTTTTAATACATTTTTTTAATTTTTTCATGTTATGAAACAAATTTTGGTGTTTTTGATTAGTTGCAAAGTGTTTTTGCAATTCTTACGACTGTGTAAGAACAAAAAAGAGGAAAACTGAAACAATTTCAACTGGGATGAGAACTCAAATCAATTTAAAAAAATTAATATAAAAACAAGTAAGAGTGCTATATTCAGCTGTGCCGAATCTTATATACCCTTTACCAACGTGCGTACATATTTATAGTATATATACACATACATACATATTTGTTTTGTGTAAAAATTTATCTTTTTTTTCTCTAAAGCAATTAATAGTAAGTGACCTTTCAGTATTTTCGATTAAAGAATTTGATTCAATTATTTTATTTTCGATATTAGCAATAGTTGAATATTTTACTCTACACTCTGTGGTTAAGATATATATTACATTCACTCTTATTTCAGTGAACATCGACGCCACTTCAATACAATACAAAAAAATTGGGACTTGTTTACTCACTCTTGAGATGTTCAAAAACTGTGCTGCTTTTAATAACTCTAAAATATTCTTAGTATTGCACCTCCGTACCAAGTAAAATAACTTGTTTTATATTTTCCCGTATTTAATAATCATTGATGCTGCAAAACTGCTTAGTGTCTTCATTTAAATTTCCCATTGCAAATGGTATACATCGTGGTATTATGTAAACGTTTTATTCTTACAGGATTTGTTTGAAATTTGTTCAGCAGAAAGGAAAGGTATCAGGAAAATGAAACGGAACATGTCCTTTATGTATTTACCGATAAGTTTTAGTTTTATCTCCATTTACTAAAAATTAATAGTTATTATGCTGAGAGCACAAACCTTCGTTTATACTTCAATTAGTTTAGATCAGCGTTGTCCACAAAGAGAAACAGCTTAAAAATGTGTGTGTAGTGGTGAGTGCACTGGGAGAAATTTGCTGGTAAATGTATTGAATAATGTTTTTGTATACAACATTTTTTATGTTTAATTAATAACATGAACTGAAGTATGAATGAAGCATTAAAAAAATTAAATAGTATATCCATGAAAAAGATTAAGTGGAAATAAAAAATAAGTTCAATTACGAATGATTGTTTTACGATGCCCCTTTTTTGCTAAACCTAAGGCAATTAGGTATGTAGCCTTTAGTTGGCTGCATGTTGCGGTATTTGTATTGATTTTACAATCAGGCAAAGCTTTATTATTTTTCAATTCCAAATTCTTTTATAATTTTGTTAGAAGCCTATCTCTGTCCTCCCCTGACAAACTACACAGTTCTAAATGGCGACGTTCATAATGACGCTTAAAACTGTATGCACTTATTTTTTTAATTTTTGATTGCATTCAAGGCACTCAGCTTCATTAAATGTGTTTAGTGAAAATAAAAATTTTTTCTCCTAATATAACTTCCACATTTCAAAATAATAAAAAATGGTTAATATGTAAACATACAATTATTCCAAGTGTATTGAAATGCTGGAAAAAAAATCATAAAAATACTCAGTTGTTCTTCTCTTTTTCTCTAACTTGTAATCTCAACTGTGTATTTTGTTGTTGCATCATAACAAATCAAGCGACATCAACCTTCTTGCTTAAAATTTGGCATACAACTGAATAAAATTATAACTTTTGTACTCTTTGTAGTGCCCTTCGTCAACATTCCTGTCGTGTATGTGTAAATCGCGAAAAGTGTTCGGCCCCCGGGGGCATTGTGTGCGCATCATTGGTTTAGATATCCATAAAAAATTAACCATGTATAAAAAATCTTGAGTAATGATTTTCCTAAAACATGAAATCTGTTTAACTGAAAAAAAAATTTTTTTTAAGCTCCAACCCTGGAACCATATTTCTAAGTTTCTTAATACTAATTTATTTCTTTATAAAATATAAAATATATTTAATTCCCAAAGAAATAATTATATTTATATACCAGAACAAATTCAAGTTTTCCAGCTCTGGAGCTATGTCCTTTATTTTTCTAATTTCTATGCCAAACTATTTCATTCTAAGTCATAAAGTATATAAAACTTGTAAACAAAAATAAAAAACTAACTTAAACTAGTTACTTTTGTAAAAAAAAACAATAAATTTAGCAACCCTGGAATCAACCTTTTAGATTTTTCTGATTTAAAAAATTAATAAAGTGTGTTAAGTGAACAAAGAAATAAAAAAAAAATTATTTTATACTTTAATATTTAATATTTATACGCCAAACTTTTCTCTTAGAAGTATAAAATATATTCAACTTATAAAGGAAAAGAAAAAAATTTGTAGAACTATTTAATTTTAAATAACACAAAAAGTGTAAGTTTTCCAACCCTGGAATCATAATTTAGGATTTTTCTGATTATTGATACCAATCTAGTTCTTTAAAAAATACATAAAATGTGTTAAGTGAACAAAGCAAAAAGGAAAAAGAAAAAACTTAGTTTAATTTAATTCCTTTAATATTAAAAAATTCAGTAAAGTGCAACTTTGACTCGCGCAGTTTTTTTCAGTTTAAACGATTTTTTCAGTTTTGTCGTTTTTTTCTCATTTTGGCAATTTTTTTCTGTTTTTTTTCATTTTGGCGATTTTTTTCTGTTTTGGGGGTTTATTTTAATTTTGGCGATTTTTTTTCATTTTGGCGATTTTTTTTTGGCGATTCTTTTTCCATTTTGGCGATTTTGTCCTATTTTGGGAGTTTTGTTCATTTTAGCGATTTTTTTTCTATTTTGGCGATTTTTTCCTATTATTGGGGTTTTTTTCATTTTGGCAATTTTTTCTGTTTTTTTGGGTTTTTTTTTCGTTTTGGGGATTTTTTTTTTCATTTTGGCAATTTTTTTCCATTTTTGCGATTTTTTTCTCTTTTTGGGGGTTTATTTTCATTTTGGGGGTTTATTTTCATTTTGGAGACTTTTTTTTTCTTTTGGCAATTTTTTTTTCATTTTTGCGATTTTTTTTATTTTGGGGTTTTTTTCATTTTGGCGTTTATTTTCATTTTGGCGATTTTTTCCTATTTTTGGGGTTTTTTTCATTTTGGCGATTTTTTTCTGTTTTTTGGGGTTCTTTTCGTTTTAGCGATTTTTTTTCATTTTGGCAATTTTTTTTTTCATTTTTGCGCTTTTTTTCTGTTTTTGGGGTTTTTTTTCATTTTGGAGATTTTTTTCATTTTGAGGATTTTTTTCATTTTAACGATTTTTTTACTGTTTTGGTTTTTTTTTTCATTTTGGCGATTTTTTTCTGTTTTTGGGGCTTTTTTTTCATTTTGGAGATTTTTTTAACTTTGGCGACTTTGTTTTCTATTTTGGCGATTTTTTCCTGTTTTTGGGTTTTTTTTAATTTTGGCGATTTTTTTCATCTTGGCGATTTTTTCCTGTTTTTGGGTTTTTTTTATTTTGGCGATTTTTTTCTGTTTTTTGGGTTTTTTTCGTTTTGGCCATTTTTTTCATTTTGGCGATTTTTTTTTCATTTTGGGGTTTTTTTCATTTTGGTGATTTTCTTTCATTTTAGCGATTTTTTTTCATTTTAGCAATTTTTCCGGTTATTCGCGATCTATTTCAGTCTTGGAATTTTTTTTTGTAATTTGGTTTTTTTTTCGTTTTGGCGATTTTTTTTTTGTTTTTGGCGATTTTTTTTGGTTTGGCGATTTTATAGTTTTTTGATTTTTTAGTTTTACCGTTTTTGAAAATTTCAAAAGTTTTGCTCTTACGGTTTCCAAGATACAGCAAGTTGTCAAAATTGCATAGTCAAAATTGCATTAACTGATGGAACACCCTTTAATTTAAATTTTTGGAAATTTTAGTGTTAATTTTTGTAGTCTGTATAAAAATTCACTAAACTTACAAATTTCAAGTGTATATACATGCATACATACAATTGTATGTATATTACATAAGTTTTTAATATTTTTCGTTGCTCGTTTTGGAACACCCTTTAATTTCCAATTCTCATGTATTTGTTGTTGTAGCGGCCAAAGGTCTACACACTGTGTCCAAATTTCAGGTCTTTAGCTCTTACGGTTCTCGAGAAAATACTAATATAGTTTTAGACATAGTTAATTTTACATAACACAAAAAGTTAAAGTTTTCCAACCCTGCAAACGTCTTTTAAATTTTTTTTATATTTTTTTAATTTAAAATACCAATTTTAGTCGTACTGAAGTGTAAAATAAGTTTATTTATTAAAAAAAAATAAAAATTTGTTTTCGGTAGTTACTTTTATATGGCAAAATGAAGTTTACGTTTTCCAGCTCTGCAATCGTCTCGTCGATTTTGCTGAATTTCAATACCAATCTATTTTGGAAAATTTCTGACACACCAGTCCAAGAACGAAGTCTCTAGCTTTTCTAGGAGCTTCGGAAAACCGATTTCACGTACAGACAGACGGACAGACGGACATCGCTTATTCGTCTTCCCTATGCATAAGCATCCAGAATATATATATTTTATGGGTTGCTTATTGATATTATAGAAATTACAAACGGAATGACAAACTTATATATACCCTTTTACCATTTTTGTTGGTAAAGGGTATAAAAAATACAAAAGCATAGGATAACAGCCGTTTTAAACACAAAATGTTTGTGAACTTTTTTTTGGGCTCTCTTTAACGGTTCCGTATTAATTTCATGTCCATCGAAAGTGTTTTTAAAAGATATTTTGCGTGTTGCAGCCTTTAAAGGAAAATATTCATGGATACGAATTCCACAGCCTATGGTAACTGGATGGGGATCTTGGTTGAATGCTACCGAATACTATATTTATACTAACAAAGTTAAAATTTTAAATTAAAAAAATTAAGCACTGAATTGATATTTATGCATCCAGAAAATGGCTTGCGTGTTGACACTATAGTCCCATTAGATGGTTTTGATTCTTGAACAGCTCAAGTTGAGTAAATTGAAGATCCGATAAATAAAATTTGCGCTCTGAAATACAGAATAATAAATTGGATAATGTAAGTTATGCAAAAAAATTATGGACTTAAAAAATGCAACAAATTGCATCAATATTCAAGTTCAAACAGCTAAAATTTCGAAACTGAATATTCCAAAAACGAACTAGAAGTATTTAAGTGTGCACTAGAGTTTTTCTTTTCCCGGACTTTTTCATTTCCCGGGAGAGCGGGAAAGATTTTTCGGTTTCCTGGGAAATCCCGGGAATTCCCGCCCCAGTACAAAACAATACAAAATATTTTTATATTTAATTTATTTCAACAAAAACAAATTATAATTCATGAGATCGTTAAATAATAACGTTTTATACACACATTATTCAAAAAATAATACCGTTTCCGTTCTTTATATACCTACCCAGTAAAAAAAATTGGAAGTGATTCTAAAGGAAGTACATTTTCATTGCTTCCAAAAAATCGATATTTTTAATTTGCCGATAGTTAGCAGAAAACCAAGTAGAAGTTTATTTAAGTCATACAAAACCTTGTAATTCCTCTCAAGTTTTAGAAATTACTCAGCAGAATTTTTAAAAAATCGATTTTTTTGAAGAAACTTATGAACTAATTTTGGTCTAAAATTTTAAAGTTATTTGCTTAAATTTACATTAAATTACTGTTTCGCGCTTAAATTCCTATAAAAAGAAACTAATTGTTAAAATAGGTAACTATTAGCCATTTTTCCTAGATGAAAATATTATCATAGAACACAAAAAAGGAAATTTTTCTTAAAATCACTTCCAATTCGGTGACCAGGCAGCAAAAAAGAGAACTTCTTGCAATGACAACCCTATGTAAAAATCATTAGATCGGATCGAAATTTGCACTACTTCCAGATCGCAAACTCTACATTTTCATGACTTTTTTGGAGTGTCTTTTTTTACTGGGTAGTAATACATAGATGCCAATATTATAAAAAAGAAATTACACGAGTATTATTAAAAAAAATATTACAAAATATCCCCTTATGAAAAAATCATTGTTAAACTTAAAATTGGTTTAACAAACGAATTTTGTATGGCAAAACCAGTTTTAACGCATGCTTTAACTTTAACAATCGTTTTTGCATAAGGGCATATTTCTTTGGAAATAGGAGTTTAGTACAAAATAAGCTGTTAATGCTGTTAACTGTACTATTTACCAAAGATAATCTGTAATTATTTGTAATTTTCTTTTATTTCCTTGCTCATTTTTGTTTTTTACTTCTATGAATTGATGTAGAATGAAATTTTGATCGTCGCGTTCTGCTTTTTTCAAATAAAGGCATCTAAGTCTCAGAATGAATGTGTACCAGATGTAAACTTGGCCTTAGTTGTTGTAAAGCTTTAGCTATTGTGATATTGCCATCACCTTATTATTGCACCTTCGCATTAATAAAGTGAATAACGACACTCATCAAGGAATGTTTACATACAAATTAAGTTGCCATAACAAAATCAAAAAATCCGGGGAATTCCCGCACAAATTTCCCGGGATTTCTTTCCCGGAAATCCCGTATGAAAAACACTAGTGTGCACTTTTGCTGACGTGGAATGTAAATTTTTACAATAAAAATTAAAAAAAATCGTCAAAGATTTACCTTTAACAATTTA
The DNA here is from genome assembly GCA_944452675.1 of Tachina lurida. Taxonomy (NCBI): domain Eukaryota; kingdom Metazoa; phylum Arthropoda; class Insecta; order Diptera; family Tachinidae; genus Tachina; species Tachina lurida. The sequence goes on along the minus strand of OX101752.1, from coordinate 111,952,343 downwards.
CAAAAACACTTTTACATTTACGTACAGAAATGTTCTTCTTAACTTTATTTTGTATTCCATATGATTTGACAAAATGTTTGTTAAGAAAGCAATGAGCTGATTTTTTTTTTAAGTTTTTAATTTTATTAAATGTTTAAAAAAGAGTTAATAAATGCATATTTTATTGGTTTTTAATACACGTTTTTATATTTTTAATATATATTTTATGTACATAAAACCCGATTTTAAATGCATGAAAATCCTTTCCCTACTTATGGCTTTATTTCAGTAAGCCGACGAAAATCGGTACACTGTGCCAATAGTTTTATCCAGGCCTTACGGCTTCCAAGATAGAACAAGTTGTCAAAACTACATAGTCAAAATTAAATTAATTGATAGAATGTTGCATAGCGTCAACATTGGTGGCTCCCCTTTTGCTCCCAAGGTAATCGAATCTAGTAATCTTGTGTAGTTAATTAATATATACATATTTAAACTTCTCTCATGCGATAAAATTGCTTCAGTCTACACCACGCAGTAAATGCATCTATTTATAAGACAAATACTAAAAGACTACACTGTGCAACACAGAAAATAAAAGCTCCTTATCATGTTGAATTTCTCGAAATACTTATAGAGACTAACAAAACGTTACATTTTCTCACGGGTAAACGTCGGCGTGTCCACGTCAAGAAGCGAAACTATTTTTTAAGTTTCGCAGGGATCAGATTAGAAGAAGTACACATACACATCCTTTTTCAAAGGACGTGGCCACGCCCAATTTTTTTTAATTCAGGATGATGTAATTTGGCATATGCCAAGTTTCGTAAAAATTGCTTAAGTAAAAGCACGTAAAAAATTATATTAAATTAATTCCATAGATTTTCTTAAGTTCAATATTATATCATTATAAAAAACCAATGCGTGTGCTTAGTTTCGTATCGGTCCGATAAGTTAAGACATTTAAAAAATTAATTTAATGGTAATGTTCCCGCTAATATTTTTTTTTTGGAAATGGGCAGTGTGAATAAAAAAATTATTTGCTTTTTACTTAAAAATTAAAGAAAAAGAAAAAAGCACATACATATATATGGAGTTTTAAAGCATATTTTTAAGTAAAAAACAAATACTTTTTTTATTCACACTACCAAAATTAGTAAATAGAAGCTATACGCTTTTAGACAAAAGAAGAATTTTGAAAATCGGAGTTACGAGTACAAACTAACACACACAAAAAACAGACGAATTGAGAGCCTTTTTAAAAGCCAGTTTAAAAAGAATTTGGTGTTAGCGTTTCATTTTTAAAATCTCTTCCTTTTCTTCATAAATCAATCTCCTTTTGATCTACTTTTTCAAAATTTATCAATTGTCATACTGGTAATTATGGCATTCATAATTCATGTTGTATTTTGATTTTGCCGTAGATATTGTTAATTTTTTAATGCCCTTTACTATCAATAAATTGACACTTAAACTACCATTACCATTACCATTTTTTACATTCAATTAATATTTGAAAAAAATTATTTTTTTACCGGTAGTTTTCGTTTCGCATAGTTTGGCTCCATTCAAATATTTAATATTCTCTATGATCACCGTTTTATTGTCATGTAGAAATTTACGTTTGCTATGTTGCAAAACGTTAAACAACATTTCAGGCAAAAAAATTAAATAGCAACAAACTTTATCAATACTTTCAAATGAATTGCCATATAAAATATTTTAATTTCATATTTAGCTTGTTTTCATTCAGTTTTATAACATTAGATAGAAATATTATAGAATCATGAATAATTCATTTTAAATATTTTATAGCGTTTGGCAGCTTGACATTTTTTTTTATATTGTTGCAAAAAATTTAAATTCATCCAGCATTTTAGCCAGGTGAGAGAATATTTTTATTATCTAGCTATTATAAAACTGCCACTTTTTGCGTTATCTACTGGTTGCTCGTCATTGCGCTTGTCATTGATTGTGCTGGCTTGTTTTTCCTTAAAGCTGAAAGTCAATACCATCCGTTCTATGCGTATGCGTTGTACGTTTCATGCCCCAAGTATTTTTGTTGTGATCAGCTGTAGTGTAAATATTTTTATCAACTAAACACAAATTTGGGAAAAAATGGAGAGTGAAATTATGACTTTAAAAGAATTTGTGGAATTCATTGATTTAGTGTACATAATGTATAATAAAAATAATACATAATACCTATCTTTTCCATTGTACTTTCTTAAAAAATAGTTAACACACCTAATTTTACACTCAGTGCATAAAATTAATCGATAAGTTAATGCAAATTTTGTTCATGAAAGAACTATGTTAAAAATTGATATTAATGTATTTTAGTCTAGAATATAGTTGTCAAATTTGTTACGAAATCTGTTTCTTTTATTAAAAAAAAGAGAAAATTTAAATTCACCACACCAACATTTTTATCGATATCATTGAAAATCTTTGGCTATCAAAATCAACTGACCTTTTCCCATGATGCATGCGACGCACAGAGGAGTATTTGAGCCAAAAAGCTGGCCAAAAAGGCAAAAATGAATTAAAAGAAATATTAAGAACTAAGTATGCAGTTCGATACACAACAAAATTTTACAAAATATTGTAAATTTTGAAGACTTGAATTTGTGATTTGTAGCTCTGAGACTCTGCTTAAGTCAGGAAAGTGAAGAAAATTATATGAGTTTTTAATGCTTTTTGCTGTTTTAACATGTTTACATGATATATTTTGTCACGTTATTTTTTTTTTTTTTTTGCTGAAAGATTTGATCAAAATGTGTTTTTAGTATTAAAACAAAAAATTATCTCGAATATTAATGTTGAAACAATTCGTTTAAAAATTAAAATGAAAAAACAAATTATACACTTTTATTGCAAACAAAAATAAGAAGACGATTTTTAAAAGTGAAGGTAGTTACATTTAGAATTGTGTTTTATACCACAATAAAATGTAAAATCTCTCATTTTAGACGCAGGAAAAAAGTTTGCGCAAGTTTGTGCCATTTTTTTTTGGGTGATATTTTGATATAAATATCAGTAAGAATCTTTTTTGGAAGCCATGAAATGTTATGCTTTGAGGTGACAGATTCTTCCCTCTGCCCATAAAAGCTCATAAGTTTAATTTTTATGATATTAAAATATATATAAGTAGCGCATTTATTTTTATTATTTACATTATTTTTGCAAATAAAATTTTTGTCACCGCCCACAAAAGGGAGTGTGGACGAAAATGATATCACGGTCTCCTGGGTTAAATTTTAGGGTTTTGAACTTTCGCCGACGTTAAAATTTGCATTTGCTAAACAGAAGTATGAAAAAAGTTTAGAAAAAATTAAATTTTTCAGAGCTGGGATTAGTTCCTGTGAGGGGAACTTTTTCCCCTTTGTCCGATTTTTCTTGTTTTCAAGGTATAACAGCCTGCAACTATAAGTCATATTTCTGCCTAGTCTCATTGATCTAGGGGCACTCAATAGCTTTTGGCAAACAATCTAAACTAAAAAACAGTATTTTGCCAGCTTTTTGGCTTAAATACTCCTCTGTGCGACGGATACAAAAGTAGAAAGTAAACCTATTTTATGCCTCTTATGCGTCTATACGTTCTATGCGTTTTGCTTTGCAAATTGCCACATCCAAGTAAAAAAATTTCATGTTTTTTTGAAGCAATAAGGCAATAAAGCGAATTATAATTCGCTTTAAAATATGAGATTGTTAAGAAACAGTGAACGTATATGAAGCAAACCACAGGAAAAGGTGATTTAATAGCGACACAAAAGTGCAGGTTTTAAAGCTAGAAAGCTTTGTTATATGTATATGCATTAGAAGATTTTTCACATCTAGGATGTCAAATGTATTGTAAATCCAAACGCACACGTGCATACAAAACGCAACCGACGCGAATTTAAGCCTGTAGACGAATAAAAGCAAATTGCTCTCAAAGGCATTTTTCAAAACAAAAATTTAATTTTTCCAAATGAAAATTAATAAAATTTACATTTAACTGCTATGTTTGCATGTTTTATTAGATAAAAAAAAAAATCAATGTGAGTCTGGTCACAGGGGAGATGTGTAAGCATCTAGTAATGAACATGTTTTTAAGTTGGAAGTACTTATGCTTTTAGTAATCAATAGTGCCCGTATTCATAATGAAATTCTACCAAATGGCAAAATTTTTTTCATACAAAAATTTTAAAATTTTACTGAAAAAAACTTTGCCACTTGCTACAATTTTATTATGAATACGGCCCTACGATTTTACTGGTAATGCAAATTAAATTTCATTATCAGTAAAAATTTACTGAATTTTTTCAGTAATCAGTAAATTTAGTGCTTACTGAAATTTTTAATGCAGTACATACCCTGCAGGAAATGGAACTGACACAAGACTAGTCACGTGACCGGTCCCCAAGTGATAGGGACCAGTCCGAGTTCTAACACTTCCTATGAAGCGGACCAGTCACTTTTTCATGGAGATGGCCTAGGATGGGGTTAATTGATACTTTGTATGCACCTTGTGACTTGTCACTGAACTATCCCATAGGGACCTATTCGATGTATAATAATATAAATTATTTATAAATTACATTTCGACATTTAACTGAAACAATTAACGCTTATATATTTTTTTATTGTTACAAATGCAATGACATTTTTTTTTAATTTTATTTTTGATCTGAAAATTTTTTGAGATTCGAACCGACAACCTCGTGCATGACAGGCTGGCACACTACCCACTCGACCACAGGGCCACTCATATTTCAAAAGTATAAATACCATTTAAGCTTAGGTTAATACCTAAGTATAGTTACGGGACTGATCCCAGAGTCACATTGAAGGGAGCAATTAACATTATATTTACACTATTTGATAGGTCCTGTGTTCGACCACATCGAACATGTTCAGTGCAGTTTACTACAATACTAGACCGAGTCCGATCAAGATCAAGACGATACACCACGAAAATGGTCAATATGCCACCATTTAAACGATGTGACTTTTTTCACCATACACTACTACGTACTTTTGATAACACCCACATTATCTCCAGTTATAGGACGAGTACATTTGGATCAATTGTCACCAAATTTTCTGCAGGGTATATACTGCAGCTTTGTTACTTTTAATTGATTAATCTAAAGAAATATATTAAAAGCATAAGTACTTCCAACTTAAAAAATTTTTTCATTACTAGATGTTTACACATCTCCTGGACTCACATTGCTTCTTATTTCATTCAAATTTTGAAATATTTTTAATAAAAAAATTTAGCCACTTGGTAGAATTTCATTATGAATACGGGCATTACTGATTACTGAAAATTCAATGCACCTCACCATATAATAAATCATTTAGGCACTTTATAAAAATTGTAGAAAAAAATTTTAGTAATCAGTAAAAATTTACTGGTTAAAAAATTATTTTTACTGAAATTTTAGTGGTACTGCAAAGTGCCCATCTATGGTAAATGCCTTTACTTTTACTTTTTAATTATTAATTCCTGTTGTTCATCGTTTATTTGTTGCTGTTTTTGTTATTGTGTACGCATGGCAATTAAAATAAAGCAATTATCAAGTTAAATAAAACAATATTTTAAATAAGTTTGTTCTTCTTCTAATACACTCATACATAGCTCACACCGATTAATAACGCGGTGTGCATCTTAGTATGATGATCTTACTCAAAATTTGTGATTGTTTTGTGAAAAAGGTTTTTACCCCCTAGCGTATAGATGTTTACACATCAAAAAGCGCTTTTGCGAGCAAAAATATAGTACTCCAAACCGGAAACTCGCCATACAAAAATCAGCAGCGATATCAGCGGGTTTGTCAGTGCTACTTTTATTCTCTAATAGTAGAAACCTGCTTTATTTGAAATAAAATTTTTACTGGAATACAATTACTCTGAATGTACTTTTTTGACACATTCTTAAAACGCAACAACGCTTGGAACGGATGGTATGGACCTTCAGCTTACGAATATTTGTTCGTTTATCTGACATGACCTAACATACGATCATAGACCTACGAGTACATACACAGCAAAAAAATATCATCGAAATGCAACCAACAAAACAAATTGTTAATATTTAATTTAGGTACTTACAATTTGACTAAATAACCCATTATTTTTCTTTGAAAAGTTCAAAAGGTATGCGGTACCCTATATTTTTTGCCTATAAACATCCAGAAGTTAATAGATTACTGATTGCCTAAAAGTATTCAAAATGTAATGGGTTATTTTTTGCCTACAAATATGCAAAATTTTGTAGATTACTTTTTACCTAAAATTATTAAAAAGTTAAGTTTTGTTAATAAAAATAAATCGAATTTTGTAACAAAATTATAAAACTTGTACCTTTTTTGGGATTGTTAAAAATCATAATTTAACAAAGAAAGTATGTGAATAAAGAATATGCGAAAATACTTAAATTTTGTAATAAAAATTTTAGTAAACCAAAGCTATTATATTTTTTTCGAAGATCATTTTCACGATCAATAAATTTTTCTCTGGATATATTTCATTATTAATCGGAAAGTACTACAATAAGAGCCAATTTCACCAACTCTATTTAAATATGAATTCATTATTAAATGTCGATTTTCATTGATTTTTGTATACAAAAATGTGTTTTAAATATGAATTGATATTTAAATAAGTTGGTGAAATTGGCTCTAAGTAATTTCACGTAATTATATAAATAAGTTGTTATTTTATTCACTACAGGACAGCCATTATTATGCACATAAAATAAGTAGATAAATAAGTACCACTCATTACTTTGTAAGCCATTACAAAATCTTGGAAATTTTTTGCGAGTTAGCGAGTTCCTCTATACAATTTGACTTTAAAAATCTATGTGGCGATTTTTACAGTTTTAACAAGCGATTGATGTAATCGTGATGTATGATTTTTAATGTAAAATTGTATGGCAAGGCACGTTAAGACAATGTTCAATTTTGCCACTATATCAGACAATTGCGAGATCACATTTGATGGCCTGAGGGACGTAAAGTCTGACATAAACGACGAAAACGTTCCCGGCAGACTCGTGTGAATTTCCACTATCGTTGGTGCCTTTTACGTTTTTTTGTGTCGGTAAACATTTTTGCGAACTAAGTGTCGCGCGTTTTTTTGCTCAAACTAAAAGATATGGCGGAAAACTGAACTTGCAATTTTTGTGCCGTAAGATAAAATATTAATTAATATTGATATTAATATTCTGCAGGGGGTCTCCAATTTAAATAAAGAAGAAAACTATTTTTTTCTAATTTAATAAATTCGCTGTATTTAAACTACATGAAACTAATTAATAAAAAGATTTAATTTTTCATTGTACTGAAAATTGTATATGCGTGTTGCTTGTCACGAGGATAGAAAGAACTGGCTAGAAAAACTTTTTGTTTGATGTTGTAGAAAACTATATAGTCGAAGTACTGTGTACTTGGGTAGTTAGTAGTCAACAATGATGCCCCATATATATTATATCCAAGATTCTTTGCAGATTATTATTAAACTAAGTTATTTCATAGTGATTTGGCACATAATTTAGCCAGTGAACTATTCACTGTTTACCGTTTTATATTTAAGCTGGGAAGTTTCCATCTGATCCTAGAGACTTCTAAATTTTGAAATATTTAACCGTATATTGCGCTTTATCGTATGCTATTAACATGTTTGTCTATTCCGTAAAGGAGAGATATCAATTCGTCATGCAAAATGTGTATCCAGGAATACTACGTCTCTGATAACATGATACACTCTCCGTTCTAACTCAGATCATGCATGTACAACGTAACAAGATGGTTTTTGCAAAAAGTGGGGCATGATCGATCAAAAAGCGGGTTTTAAAGAAAATTTCACCAAAAAGCGAGAGTTAAAAATAAATATATTTTAGAAAGCGGCATGGATAATGTGCTATGTGCAGGGTGACCGATGATATTTTTCAAAAAGTGGCACCAACTAAGTGATTTATCAAAAAAAGGGGCAAAATTAAAAAAATCGAGAAAACTACACTAAACTTTTTGTTTTTACTGTATTTTTATATAACTGAATCCTAAAAAAAAAGTGGCAAGGCAGTAGAAAAAGTGTAAAAGCAGTTGAAAAAGTGGCAATTTGCCACTTTAGTCGGTCAAACGGTCACGCTGGCTATGTGCACATTAGAAAACGCAGTTATCAACTCTAACGAAATGCTTTTATGTAAACAAAAATACTTATATGCCGATGATAGAAAATAATCTGGATGGACAAGTAACCGAAAATGTTTACTTAAAAAATATCTTAGAAAATAATGCAGTGAGAATTTTGAAACTCTTCATAACTATTTGTGATAATAACGAGAACCGGAAGCGTGGCAAATCTAATATAAAAAGTTTTTGTTTTTATCTCAAAACGTACCTATGTATATGGCGTGCAGCGAAGCACACACTTAGAAAATATTTTGAATGAATTTTTGTCAGTTACATTTAAATAAAAATCGAATAAGAAATTGAAAATTTCAAAACTCTAAAAAGCGGGATAGAAATCCGAGGCGGGATTGATCTGTGAAAAGCGGGATGTCTGGTCAGGTTACGCATGTAGCATGTTGCCTGTTCGATATGGATTATTTATATTTACTGTTTTCATATCTGGTCTGATTTGTTTAAAGGTGTCAATGTCAAAATGCTTGCTTGTCAAATAAATTTTATATATAGTTGCATTATCAAAAAATCTCGACATTAATTATTTAAATTAGAATTAAAGTCATAGTATTCTATAAATTATGTATATACATATGTATGTTTGTGCGTATACTGTTCTTGTTAAACTTGATGTTTTGTTTTTTCATTTATTGCTTTTTTATTAGTTTTTAGATTAAAAATGTTTTCTTTTAAGTTAAAATATATTTCATATTTATATATACATATATATATATATATATATATATATATATATATATATATATATATATATATATATATATATATATATATTATATATTTTTTAATATAAAGCAGAGTAATAATCATGTTTATTTAAAGTTTAAATTTTAAACAAACCTTCAGAAAAATATTCACGATGGAAAAAGATAGTGAAAGAAAACATCCCACATACAAACAATTACTTTGAAAATAAATCGCCTAACAATGTGATAATGAAACAATATTCTGATATTTTAAGCTTGTGGCCAACCAAACATACACTCTAGTTGATTTAAATAACAACAGCGATAGTAATTCCTAGAAAATAACATTTCGAGAAAAGTAACAAAACCAATTTGTATCTTCAAACTTAACGATTTAATTCTTCAGCCCTAATAGCTGTTAGAAGCAATGCATTGCATTCTGAGAAGCACTAACGTAATCATTTTTGTATGGGAGACGCCGAAACGGAATAACTTGCAATTGCCTTTTTATAATGCATGATTTTATTTCGCAATGAGCCACTTAAAAGAAATAACAATAAATCATGCACTAAACGTGTACGTGTACTATGTACAGTGTACTGCTCTATCGCCAGTTTCTGATAGATTGGCCATAAAAAATTTGTATAAAAAATGATAACGTGCAAACAGGCATACGAATTGCACTTTTCACCCAAAAAAAAAAACCTATATTTAGTGTAAACACTTCTGCACCATAATTTTTTTTTGTTTAGAATAAATAGCACATAATTTTGCCCTAACTATAACCTTCAGGATCTTTTAATGGAATGAAACTATGTTTTTGGAAAGTCTTTTTCCCACTACTCTCGCTAATAGTTAATAATATCCGTAATCATTATTTTATAAGGTAAGATCTGTATATTATATAATGGGACTGAACTTGGACCAAATATGTATGTATCATTTAATAATATTAGGATCAAAACACAGAAAAAAATATCATCGAAATGCAACCAATAAAACAAATTGTTAATATTTAATGATATAAAAAATTAAAATTTTTGTAGTTAATTAAATTACTCAACAAAGTTATTTGTTAAATTATATCATAATGGAACGCGCACATGTAGAAGAAATGAGAAATCATGTTTTGTGTGCATATTCATATTCGTATCAAATAAAGTGTTGCTCTTTAGCTGGAAGGTTAGTAAGTTAGTTTATTAGTCCTGAGGTTGCCGGTTCAATTCTTCCCAAAGACATTAGTGTTTTTCGCAGACAAGCAAAAAATCGTTTCGAGGATTGTGGTTATTTTTAAAAAATATTGTTAATAATAACAATTATGATGATCAAAATTTGTAAGGAAATTCAACAATTCGCATTGTTAATATAACAATAACTTTAATTGAAATAACTTTGAAATCTAACAAAAATAAATGTTGAAAAAATAAATAAATTTCAACAAACTACTTGTTGATATATTAAATTGAAAATATTTTTCAGATTTTCCTTTAACTTACAATTTCGTTAATTGTATTTACAAAAATCGTTGTATATTCAAAATCAATTAATTATTTAATTGATATAACAAAATAATTAATTGTATTTACAAATCATTTTTTTCTGTGAACATCAGAAACCAGTCTATGATAAGCCTTATTATGCATTTGTAAATTATCCTACAGCTATCTCAACATAACTAAACACAATTATAGACCATAGAGGAAAATATATTTTTGTACAAAAAAATCTGCGTACATAATGGCATATATTACGTTAATTCACGAAAAATTCATTAGTATTCTTTTTACAAAAAAACAAAAATGTATTATTTAAAAAACATTGGTATATTTCACTTCTAAATCTCATATCATCGAATAAATTAATAGAAACCAATAGAGCATTCTGATGCTTCTGATGCTCTGTTGATTTCATAAAGTGTGTTTTTATGTAACTTTAATTTTCTTCATTTTTATAATCTTTTCAAAGCTTTCCATAATATTTAGAAATTTTTTAGTGCCGCCGTACTTTTCACGTAATTTAATAAGAACTTTAATTTATCACTGAAAAAATTAAATCCTATTTAAATGCAATTCAAATTTAAATAAAAATTAGCTAACTACTTACTTAAATATTAATTTAAACAAAAGACAATGGCAAGACTGTTGTAAATTTAGACATGGTAAAATTGAACTTTCATTACAAAAAGCTTTCAGCAAATTATAACATGATGAATCAAAACAATTCACCTATTCCATTTGCACTGAAAACTGAGTACAGTAAAAAATGCTTGAAGTCATTCTGTAAAAATTACATTTTCATTGCTTTAAAAAATTTATATTATTAATTTGCCAAAAATTAGCAAAACTTTTTAATTACTCCATAGTTTTAGAAAATACTTACCATAATTCCTAAAAAATAAATTTTTTTAATGAAATTTATGAACTAATTTTGATCTAAAATTTAAAAATTATTTGCTGAAATTTAAATGAAAACACTTTCATGTAAAGAGAAACCAAATTCAAAAATAGATGACTTTTTACCATTGTTTTAGATAAAAATATTATTTTAGAGCTACAAAATGAAATTTTTCTTAAAATCGCTTCCAATTCAGTGCCTAGGCATCGAAAAAGAGAATTTCTTTCCATTGAATTTGCACTACTTTCGGATCGCGAACTCTATATTTTCATGGCTTATTTTAATTGTCTTTTTCTACTGAGCAGTGAACCAAATACAAGGAATGCTGATAATGAAGGTGTGGCGACATTCACACATTTGTCCAAGTGAATATTTCAAAATTCAAAAAGTTTTACATTAATTCAATGTTGATTATTATAGAAGTTTTCCGCGAAGTCGGCAAAGGTAATTTCAATGATTCACTAGTTGGCATTGGACAAAGCGAAGTTGATCGCTGACGAAACTGTGATTTTGCCGTTAGAAAAAGTCTATCATCAGATTTTTTATTTTTATTAAGAGCTTCAGAACTCACAGTAAGTCTATCATCAGATTTTTTATTTTTATTGTTATCATTGAGAACATCAGAGCTCACAGTAAAATAAGAATTTCTGCCGTTAGAACTCACTTCACAATTTTTTTCCTTTGAGGTACTCATATAGAGTATTCCTCAATGCTATTTTGTTTGTTTTTTTGTTTACGGTTTTTTTTTTTTGTTTTTGTTATTTCTATATGCAAAAATATTAGCACAGCAAAAAAAAGCTTATTTATCAAAGTTAATATGTACTACGAATATTTTTTGTATGATTTTTTTTGTTTAGTATGTATGTAAGAAAAATTCCGCTTTTACGTCTGTTCACTATGAAGGTACAACGAGAACTCCTGGTACATATTACAAATTTTAATGGACTTATGCCAATATTGTTTTGTTTTTGTGTTTATAATGAATTTCGTTTGGACTTCCAGTAAATATGAATTTTTTTTTGTAGAATTTTGTAGCATGGATAACTCGGTTTTGTGTTAAATCGAATTTAGCTCTCATAGCTTTTAAACCAAAAATTATTTGTGTATTGACAAAATAAGTGATAGTATCACTATGAAGCGTATTAGTTTAACAAAAGCTCTGCAGGAATCGTTTTTACTTAATGCAATTGATTTAAATTTTAAAACAAATAAAAAGAGAGATGTTTAACTTCATTGGAAACTTATGGAAAATATTAATAGTACGTTATAAAGGTGGCCATAATACTGAATAAAATTTACATAATATTTATTCTTACATTCAGTATCATTTACTTATGTTGATTTTGGTAAAAGAATTGTTATTTGTTATAACCACAGTAGTCAAAATTGGTAAAAGTATAAAGTAATGAAAATAGACAAAATAAAATATGCAACATTTACACATAATCTTTTTTACGTTAAATTCTCACTTACGATAAAATTTTACAGCCTCTATCTTAAAAGTTATCAATAATTTTCGACATTCTGAAAATTCTGAAACATGAGTAGGTCCATAAAATGTTAATTTCAATAAAAATTTAAATTTTTTAATACATGTTGCTCTCTGGGGTATATTTTACTGTTTTGCAGTAGAGCACTTTTAAACATTCAAGTCGATTTTCAGAAACCTATTTCTTTTACAGTTAAATTAGGAAATTCGGTATTCAATTAAATTTTTTTTTGAAAATTTCGTTCTACAAAGTATAAGCTAAATTAAGTTATTAACCATATGAGACATTAATATTCTTCAGCCGCAATCACTTATATTGACATAAATCGTTTTGTCAAAACACAATTTCGATGTTTATAATATTTTTTGTTTATTTTAATTTATCTAGGATCTGATCCTAGAATTTGAAAAATTTTGATATTTAAACTACAACTTCAAAAATAACTCGTTTTGGCTGGCCTGAAAATTTAAATTTTTGGACCTACGCTGTTATTAATGAAAACCACAATTATTAATATTTCATGCACAAGTAGTATACTTCGATCGCCAACAGCGAAAAATCAATTGTAAAATCAATATCGTAGATACTAAATGAAATGCTTGAAATACGTTGAAGTCAAATAGTCAAATACCACATGAATTTATTACAGTGACTATGAAGACGCTATTGGATGTAAATGGACGATAGGACAAGATATCACTATGACGATGAACGTAAGTTGGCACATATATATGTATATATTTCCACATGATAAAAACTGTTTTCATTTCAGATTTTTAAATTAAATTCTGAGTGGTTTTCCCATTTGTAAAAATGAAATCCTCTTTGTCTTCTGTAACCATTCTGTTTTTAAGATTCTCTCAGCACATGGCCGTAATTGAAATTTGAAATATTATGTGTTTTTGAAGCAATTCAAATAATCTTTATATAAATATACATAGTGTATATTTAAGTATATGTACATACATATACATGTACTTGCAGTTGTATACGAAATATTATTTTCTTTTTGTTTCATGTTCCCATAAAAAGTCTATCATCAAAATAAAATCAAAATCAATACAATTTTATGGTTTCACAATTTAGAATTTGAATATCATAAAATGTATTTTAAAATACTTTCATATTCATATTTACATGATCATATACATATGTACATATATGTACAAATATCTACACTAAAAGCAAATAGTAAGTTTACAGTCGGCTCAAATAAAGGTTCAGTAGTTATAATTTTGCATTGACTGATTATTTCCTTGCAATGACCCAATTCATAAAACTTGTCGAGACATTTAATGGAATGCATTTGTATAATTTGATATATATTTTAAATAATGCAATATGTGTTTCATTTAAGAATTTTTGTTACTGCAAAAATATATGTGTATGATTTAGACCACTTTCATAATTATGGTCATATATATTTAAACTTTCTAAATCATTGCATTTATGTAACAGAAAATTATTTATCTTATTTAATACGAAATTATAGAGTAAAATTAAGTAAAAAATTGGTCCTGAGATGAAATTAAATATATTCCTTAAAGTAAGCAGATTCCCTATACTTGGAAGCTTTGGCAGAATAAATGATTTGAACTTCATAAGAGTGTTCAGCAGAAACAATAATGTGTTCTTAGCCAGGGATATCAGTCTTTTTACCTCCGTGGCCAAAACATTTGTCAGAAATTGCCAAAAGTTGCCAAACAATTTTTGAGTTTTTTTTTCAAGGAAAAAGTTGTAAAAAATCGGAATAAAAATCTTTTGATAATTTTGTATATATTTGTTTTTATTAATTTAAATTAATTTAATACAAAATAATTTTAACTTTTAAAAAATAAAATAATTATTACTAACTAAAATGGTATGCTTTCAACACTTTATTGAATACATAGGAATATATAAGGATATGGACATAAGTACATACATATGTATAATAAATCTATGTCATATTTTGTGTGAAGTTAACTTAAATATAACTTTTTAGCAGAATGTATCTAAGAGTGTGTATACTATTCAGTATCATGTGTATTGTTTTGTATGTATCATATATAGTATTGGAATTAAAGTTTTTAATTATATTTTCTGTTGACAAAAGTATTGCAGCAAATTTTGTTTACAATCATATGCAGTGGCGGCTTTATGTTTGATGTCACCCCTTGAAATATGCCGCCCCTTTTTTGCTGTATGAAGAAAAGGAATTTATTTAAATTACCCAGTGAAGCAGTAAAAAATCGGCATGGCCCTGACACTATAGGTTCGATAGTATTACCAAAGGGAAGTAAACCCCTATACGCAGATTGGCGACCAATTTTTTTTAAGGATATCCAAAGATTGCGCAAGTCAGTGTGCCCTCAAAAAATGATGTCATCAGTTTTTGGCCAATGGCTTTACTATATGACAATAATGTAGCTAAGAATACACGTAATAAATCTCATTAACATTTTACACCGAAAAAACTATTTCTTCATGCACTATTTTTTGCAAAAGTAAAATAAATTTTTTTTTTTTAATTTCATTCAGAATAACTAACAGCGACTCTTAATTTTTTGCTAACAATATTTGGCAATATAATATGAACGTGTCTAGGCACCCTACTAGGTCATACAATCACTTTTTCTCCAAAATTTTTGTTAGTTTTATTATTATTATTTTTGCATTTTACAAATTTTTTTTCGAAAATCTGTTGAGTTTCATTAAGACGTTTTGCAAAAAAAAAGCATAGTCTAGTAAAAAACAAAAATTTAACATCCGAATTTATTTAAAGAAGCAGTCAGTCAAACCGACAACTCTTGGAACGTGTCGACTGCTGAAATTCCCCGATGTTTAAATTTTCAGAGGCAGAGGCGTAAGCAGAAGCAAAAGCAATTACACAAATCAGGAGTTTTTAAACGCTGCTTGTCAATACATCCTAGCTAGAGCGCGCTCTGGTTTCGTAAATAAATATGTAAAATACACTTACTGAAATTGTCGTTAATTCTCAATAATGCACAAGTGCTTAAGAATACTACTTGTATATCATAAAAATCTAAAAAAAATACATTCTACCGACAAATTAACGGGTAAGGTTAGAATTATATTATAAATCTTTCATTGATATAAGGAAAAAGTGATTCACAAAAATGATATTTAATTCTTAGAGTTCTTAAAATTTTGCCGCCCCTAAAACCATGGTGCCCTGGGCAAGGTCTCCCAATCCAGCATTGTTCATATAGTTTATTATCCTAATTAAAGCATCTAAAAGTTCATATTGCTTTCTTTCTACGTAAGCGTTGATAGTTGGAACAGTCAATATATTTAGAACAGCCAAAGCTATTTCTTTGAAGTAGCTGCATCACTATTGTTATAAACGAAAGGCCAAAATCTAAGACATTTTTAGGTATTTCGTCTTTAAAATAGTGCTTCCAGTCATAGTACAACTTCGATCTTTGAAGCTCATATTCACATAATGAAACTTTGGGCACATAAATAATTTTATTGCATTTTGAATTATAGAAAATTTTTATTGATTTAACGGATTTCCGTATCTTGTTATTGGGCAATTATTAAAAAAAAAAAACTAAAATCGATAAGCCTATAGGTGAATTTAAGGTTACCAATAATTTGCCAATATTTTCTTTATAATTTAAATATGATGGATTAAAAATCTTTGATGTAGACATTTGTATTATAGAAACAAATTCTTCGTGCATGCTTCCTGCATCCATATAATGGCACTGAATATCTAGGTTTAATCTATGCATTTTGTTTACAATCGGGTTAATAATTATCAAAAAAAAAGGATTATTTTCATCGCAAATACTTTGAGAATTTGTATAATTTTCAACGGTTGATAATAATCAAAAATGAAATTTAAGCTCTACCCAATGTTCCAAAACTCTTTTAATAGCAGCTACCTATGACAACCAACTAGATCTAGAAACCTGAAAAAATTTTCTAAAATTATTAAAATCAACGCCAAAGTTAATGAAATCAAACCTCCGTTTGTAAAGCAAAGTACGAAGTGGGCTATGAGTAAAATAATTGTATATTTATTTGATTAAAAAGTCTGGATTAGGAGCCTTGTCTGAAATTTCAGCACGAGGTTTGCACCAAGATAATCTTTTTCCATCTGGTCCAAAAAGCAGTATTTTTTGTTTAGTTTAGTTTTGCTTCATTTATTATACAAATACAATTTGATCTTGTAATGGCATGGCTCATTCATCATACGTTCTTTCTGATAAATACAAAATTGTTTTAATTTATGACTGCAGCAAAAACATACCGATTAAATTATGGTTTAAAAAATATGGTATTGGAAAGCAAACTGTTCGCAAAAGTAATTTAGTCGATGGGTTAAAAGTTCCGAAAATTCGAAAGTTGTTTCGCAACAAGTGAATGATTTCATCAAAAACGATTCAAGGGAACGCCGATTTCATCTAAGTTGATTTTAAAGTACTTAGCTAATTAAACATTAATTCGGAGAATGGATGGTTTGGTGGAAAAATTAAAAACAAGCAACGCCATTAACAGTTGTACGTCAGTACAGTACAGTGAAATATGTATATATGACCTCTAGTTCAGCCCATAGGGCAAGGAATTATTAAAAGTTTCAAATTACCGTAAATCGATTGTGCAAGAAGTTTTGACATGAATTTGTTAAAGATTTTGTTTTGAATAAAGTTTGGTATAATTTACTAAATCAAAATTCTAAAAACGGTCTAGCTAACCAACCGTGTTGAAATACAATCAGATGTGGTATCGTCTGGCTACACAGCTCATGAAATCGCATGGTAGTTAGATTGCGAAGATTGATTTGCACCGTTTACCATTGTAGCTTACGATGAAATCGTTAGCATTTTTAATCAAACCCAAGATACTGGAAATTACTCAAGTTGCGATGATGACGGAAATGGAGGTAAAACTTCAAATTTGGTACAAGAAATGGTAATGTTCTTAGAAATTTCTAAATTTCCAGCTATTGAATTATATCACATGCAAAATAATTTAATTGAAAAACCATTAAAAACAAAAACGCAAACTACTCTAAAAAAATTCAAATGGTTATATGGTATGTATTTACTTAAATGTAGACTAAAATATAACTTTTTATTAAAAATAGTATGTACTTTTTAGGATTCCGTACTCGTGATAAGGACCCTATTGTTTTCGCTAAGACATCCGTTTGTGAGTCACAAGCTCTTTTCTGAAGAACCATAAGAGCTACGGCACAGAGAAAAAACTGCCTCATAGAATCAAGAAGATTTTCTCTATGAACCGTTTTTAGGCTAAGGGGTATTCCACCAGAAGGAAGCGAAGATTTTTTCATAGAGATTCCTTATTGTTTTTATATGGTAAATCTGATTAATGTTATCAAGAAGAAAAGCACATAAAATCAAGAAGAAATCTTATTATTCACAACTTTTTTATTCAATTTCCGTTATTTTTGGCACCAAAAAAACTATCCATAGAGAAAAAATTCTTGATTCAATTAGGTTTTCCTATAAATTGTAAACTATAAGGATTTCTTATTGCTTTTATTAGGTTGCTTTCTTGATTTTATTAAAAAGGTTTTCTTGCTTATGTGTAAAGATTGATTTTATGAGGTGTCTTGTTATTTCATATCTATAAATAGACATAGAGACAATTTTTTCATTATCTTTTTCATTTTTGTATAAGAAAGTTTGTACAATAATTTCAATGGTTATTCAGGCTGCTTGTTAGCATATTGGGTAGAGTGCTTGTCTATCAGGTAGAAGTTTGCTGGTTCATTAATTGGTGAGTAAGTTAGTTAACCCATTTGGCGCCGCTGTACTCAATTGAGTACAGTTAGAAATTAGGCGAAATTGTTAAAATTTTTAAAACTTTTATAATATTTTTTGCGTTTTTAGCCCAAAGGAAACCTGTAGCCTGTTAAAATAATGAAAAAAATTATGTATATAAATATCAACTGTCACAAAGTGGATACTTAAACTTATACAAAATTGGTGTTGCGAGATAAACACAGACTTTCCCTTTTTTTAGCTTTTACTGTATTGCTAATTATGTTTTATTTTAATTTTCTAAAAGCAAGCATTTTTATTTACAAAATATGTATAACAGAGTGGTCTGCCATTTATTTCTACAAAGTTATCCCATTTTAAATACCACTGTACTCAATTGAGTACAACGGCGGAATCCATATAAAAATTGTGGCAACACTGTTATAATTACAGAAATATAAATACATACTTGCGTGTTTATCTATGTAAGAAGGGGACTCCCCATACATGAAAGTATGAATTTTATTGGTAGTGACGCTTTGAATAAAGTTCTTTAGTGTAAGATTACACGTTTATAAGTTGTTTTAAAATTACAAAGTTAGAGTACAAAAGTTGTTTACGATGAGTTCTAAACGATTTAAAGTTTGTAATGCTTTCAAAGGATTAGAAGAAGCTGTTAACGCAATATTGGAAGATAGTGACAGTGATTCTTTATATGATTTCGCTATCATCCCGCCGGAGCCGAGCGTATTAACAGATGAAGAAGAAGGTGGTGATGAGATCATGCTAGCTGAAGACTTGCCGAGAGATGTGCCGGGTAACATTGAGGTTTTTAGACGATACAATAATATAATTTTAAGTGATGATAACGACAGTAGCGATGATGAACCGTTGGCCGATAAGGTAAAGAGAAGCCGCAGTCAACTACCAGCGTGGCGTAAGTGCTTACCAACATACTCTTCAACATCTCGGGTGTCGACTGATGTGCTCGCCAGACAAGAAGATGTAAAGAACTTGTTTAGTAATCTCAACCCAGTACAAGTATTCGAGAAAATATTTGATGAAGAAGTGACTAGTTTGATTATCAGTAATACAATTTTATATGCTAATCAAAATAATAGGCATAACTTTCAACTTGACACCGTCGACTTAAAAAAGTTTATAGGTGTACTGATATTGTCTGGGTATCATAAATTACCCAGAGATGATTTATACTGGTCTTACGATGAAGATGTTGGCATGGAAATGGTATCAAAATCAATGTCTAGGCAAAGATATCGAGATATAAAAAGGAATCTTCATCTTGTGAACAATAACGAAGCTGGCACTACCAGGGACAAAATGTTTAAAATTCGGCCATTAGCTGATGTTATAATGAGTATTGCACGAGCACATTTCAATTGATGAGTCGATGGTAAAATATTTCGGCCATCACCCTGCTAAGCAGTTTATACGTGGTAAACCAGTACGATTTGGCTTTAAGAACTGGGTAGCAGCTAGTTCTACCGGATATTGCTATACTTTCGATTTTTATTGTGGAAAATCGGAGGAAAATTCTATTGATCCCTTAGGGTCAAGAGTAGTAAAAAAATTACTTGAGAAAATGGAGACTGACTCAGCATCGCACCAAGTATTTTTTGATAACTTTTTTACTAGCTATAATCTCTTGGTGGATCTCAAGCAAAAAGGATTTCGTGCGACTGGAACAATTAGAGAGAACAGAACAAAAAAGTGTCCATTGAGAAGTGCGAAAGAAATGAAAAAAGAAGAGCGAGCCTCATATGACTATAGGTTTGACAAGCAAAATGAAATTCTTTTGGTAAAATGGAAAGACAATAGCGTCTGTACAATGGCAACAAACTACGACACAATTGAGCCATTAGGAGCTGTAAAACGTTGGTATTCTACACAACGACAAAAAATTGATGTCAATATACCAAAGGTGTTTCAATCTTATAACAAACATATGGGAGGAGTAGACGAACTGGACCAGTCCATTTCACTCTACAGAATTGCCATTCGTGGCAAGAAGTGGTGGTGGGCATTGTTTACCTATATAATAGACATGGCCATTGCAAACGCTTGGCGGCTATATGTAATGAGCCATAACGACAGTATGGATCAACTTTTATTCCGGCGTTCCATTGCAAGGTACTATTTACGCCAAAACACGCAAAATAGAGCTCGACTTTCATCTTCATTGGTCCTAGGTTTACCCCAAGATGGTATAGGTCACTACCCCAAAAAGTTAGAAAAGCAATTGAGATGTGTTTTATATCATGCAAGAGTTCGCTGGCAATGCAAGAAATGTTTAAAAACATTATGCATTGAAAAAAATTGTTTTGAAACTTTTCACCTGTAACCCGCCGCTGTACTCAGTTAAGTACACCCGCCCTACTCCGCCCACTTATTATTTTCTTTAATTTTTTTATACTTTTATATTAATTTTGTATGTAATGAATAAAAAAATAAAATTTTTTATTAATTATCTCTTCTGGTTTTATTTTGGCGGTTAATGGGTTAAGAATATAACCTAATGTGTATGTATGTATGTGTGTATGTATAAATAAATAACATAGAATTTAAATGAAAATACATAAGTACAGATAATAATATTGAAAATGATATTGAAAAAATCAATAAGATAACCTCATAAAAGGTTTTCTCTATGAAATTAATAAGATTTTCTTATTGAAAAAAAAAACCATAGAGATTTCTTATTAACTTTTTTTCTATATTATGAGGTATTTAGTAGGCACTGTTTTCTCTGTGGGACCTGACATTTTCACAAAATTTTCACAAAAATAAAAGAACTTTGACCGCTACAACAAAAATTATATGACAGTTTAAGTTTATAGGATGTACTAAAGCGAGCAACGAAAACTGTTGAAATCTTAATGTAATATGCATACAAAAAAAGTTAGTATATTTTTATCAGGTCGTTGTAGTCTGATAAATCGAAAAACGGTACAAAAGGTACCCTGGTGGAGTGAACTTCTTGATGATTTGCGCAAAGAAGTTAGAAGACTATTTAATTAAGCTAAGTGTTCAGGTAATTGGGAAGTGTACACAAGGTATCTACCCCAATAGCATAAGGCTCTCTCCCGCTATAAAGTCAGCCATATCAGCCTTCTAAGGAAAGCTGATGGTAATTACACCAAGAACAAGAAACGCTGGAACATTTACTTAGTGTTTATTTTCCTGAGCTGATTCTCAAGGTTCAAAGTGGTGATGACCTGTCGATTTGCTCTCCTGTTTCATACAGAACAGCTCTCAAATTGTCTAAAGTCATTTTTAATCCGGATAAGATAAAAATAGCTATTGTCTCTTTTCAGCCTTTCAAGGCTCCTGGCGGGGATGGTATATTTCCCGCGCTTTTGCAAAGATGTATTGATACACTGCTTTGTGCCCTCGCCGCCCTATTTAGAGCTAGTTTTGTCTTTGGACACATTCCCCAGCTGTGGAGGAAGGTTGACGTTGTATTTATACCTAAAATGGGGCAATAGGCCGATTGATTTGCACATTAGATCGACGGTTTTGAATACCGTCCCCTTGCATGCAAATCAATATGCATATGCTAAGGGTAAATCGACCAACCATGCTCTGCATCATCTTGTTACAAAGATCGAGGGGGCTCATGGGTCGGGAGAAAGTGCGTTGTGCGCTGTTTTAGACATTAATGGCGCATTTGGTAATACCGAATATGACGCAATAGAGAGCTCTCTTAGACAAAAAAGGTCTTGATCACGCGTCCGTGAAATTGATTAGGTCTATGCTCGATAGCAGGCACATAACTGCCTCTATGGGTAATGATATGGTTACTATTAAGGCAGTCAAAGGGTGTCCCCAAGCTGATGTTTTATCACCACTACTTCGGTCAGTGGTGATTGATGAACTTCTCCTCACTCTTAGTGAACAAGGACACGAAGTTATAGGGTATGTTAATGACCTGTTGTTATCCCAACTGCAAAATTTGGCAACATTCTCTCAAACGTCATGAACAATGCTTTGTGCAATGTAACGACATGGTGTGGGGGCATGGGTAAACTCTGATAAGAAAAAGAAGGTAATTTGTTCTAGGGACAGTATCGTTGAATGGATGCAATGTTCCTTATTCGACCGATGTCAAATAATTGATAGAAAGCTAACTTGGAACCGACATGTTGTATGTGTAAGACAGAAAGCCACTAGGGCGATCTGGGCAGTGAAAAGTTGTGCTGGGTGCAAATGGGGCATGAGACCGAGAATGATTATGAGGATTTACACAATGATTGTTAGACCAATCATAACGTACGGTGGAATAGTTTGGTGGAAAAAGACTCGCACGTGATATGGCTAGAAAAAGATAAAATCATAGTTTCTAAATAAGCACAGCCATTATGTGAGGGACAATGAAGCTTTCGAATTGCAATGAAATAATGAATCTGATGAGTCTCAGAATGAAGGATCCCAAATATCACATTTGTGGCGATTTCTATAGAGGAAATTTTGTTCTTATTTTCAAGGCAGTACAATTTAGTTAAATCTCTAACTATATATTTTGCCGTATTTACTTTTTTGTTATTGACTATACAAATGAACAAGCGGTTTCTGCAGAAAACAAATAAATTTCACCCCTTGAAAACAAAATAATACAAAAAAAAAAAAAAAGAAAACTCGTAAAATGAAAAATATAAGTAGTTTTTTTAATTGGTCATGATTTAAGAGCTGATAGTAATTAATTTAATTTACTTTAAACGTTTCAAACATTTATGTACACCCAATAACAATAATTATTTATTTCTTAATTCAATTAAAATGTATGACTTAATTTGAATTGAACTAAGTTATTTTTCAATCTCATAATTTTAAAATACGAAAATAAATAACTAAAACATTTAAGTTAGTATGGACTATTCAAAATCATGTTTTATATTCTACATAATGAATCAGTATGATAATTAATTTATATAGTTCCAAGAGATAAGGCCTTATCATTTGTACGTATTATTATATGTTTATGAAATAGAATTTGAATTTAATTAAAGCTGTAATTAAACGAATAACTTAACCCCAAGAGGTCTTCTATGATTTTGTATTTGTTTTCATGTCTAAAGTTTGTTTTTTTTCAATAATTTCCATTTGAGGTTTGCCATGCCATCTTAATTTAACATTTTTAATTCATTGTGTAAATTGGTTTTTAATTATTTTACAACTTTTTGATTGTTTGTGTGTGTCTAATTTTTATTGTTTAAATATAATTTTAATGACAGTCAATTGTCATTTTAATGTTGTGACAAGTAGATTTTCTATTTTTGCTGTTATTGCTAAAATAAAGACAATACAAAGCATTAGTGATTAATTTTTTCTAATAAAATTTTTAATTTATATTTATAGTGTCAGTTATTTGTACAACAATGGATCTTTTTTTTCGTTTTGTCTTATGCATGTTTTCGTGTTTGAGCTTTATTATTTAAATTAAAATTAAAATTGCAATAATTGTCAATTCGGAAAATAAAAGTGTACGCTCTGAATATAAACATGCGATTGCCAGAAAAAAAAATTCAAAACATAAATTATGAAACTAGTTAAGCAAATACTAGGACGTAATTCCTACATTTACATTTAGAGAAAGAGAAAAATCCATAATTGATGAAGATCATTTCAGCAGTAACTAAGCGGGAAATTAAGCGAAGTACTGCGATAATAATCAATGATGTCAGTATGACTTCGTAAACGAGTAACATATGTAAGTACTTGAATTGTAATGTACGTGAATCTGATATATCATGTTTTATGCTGAGAACACATCTGTCATTTCTTGTGTTGTCATTTGGTAGTGACATTTTCAAAATGCGTACTATGTTTTTTATGTGTAAAGAAATGCCACACAAGGAAAAATACCGGAAATGACAAATGTTGACACTAGTACACACTACTGTGATGGCACAAAATACCATATAGATTCAAACCGAAATTAGAGCGTCAAGCGTTGCGTTAGCAGCAGGGTACGTATTTTCAATAAATTCAAATAATATTTTATACGTTCAAATGTATTGAAATTACGTACCCTTCTGCTAACGCAATGCTTGAGACTCTAATTTAGGTTTGACTAATAGTGCGTACAAGGCATTAATCATAACTTCGATTAGGATATAAGCAGCGATTCAGATATATTTTAAAACAAACAGGGGTCGAACTCGTCACATAAAAACACCATTTTCGGACTATGACATACGTGAACGTACTGAAATCTCATTCAGCATATACGATTGATGCATCACTTATGTTACGATTGCCGATACGATCACTGATGTGACGACTTGACCCCAGTTTGTTATAAAACAAAATTAAAATATTGGCCTACTTTTATGCTAAACTAATTACCATGTAAGCTTACAACTACGCTGCCGATATAAATGCAAAGCTAGTGATACGTACTGACATCGTGGCTTACATTGTAAGCGAGAGCGCACCACTTACGCTTTCTATGACACTTTTATGTTAAATCTAAAAACAAAATAACCAAGCAAATCACCACTGACTGTTACTAAGGTACGTTCACACTTGGCAAAAATTTGCCCAAAAATGCGTAACCACTAAATACTAGTGAAAAATTTTTAATTCAGACCTGAGTTTATTAAGTTAAACAGTTTACAATAATATTGTATTCCATGACATTGCATATTACTAACGTTTTAACTGTTTGACTTAATAAACACGTATCTGAATCAAAACATTTTTCATTAGCATTCAGTGGTTACGCTTTTTTGGGCAAGTGTTCGCCATACCTTAAGTGTGGCCATACGGTTTCGGAATGTATATTTTTACCACTGGGTCGCAATGAAAATGAGGGCAATT
Organism: Tachina lurida; assembly: GCA_944452675.1. NCBI lineage: Eukaryota > Metazoa > Arthropoda > Insecta > Diptera > Tachinidae > Tachina > Tachina lurida. Next base: position 111,927,021 of record OX101752.1, on the reverse strand, counting down.
TCCGATGACTAATTATACTGTGCAACAGTGAAAAACACACACTGTCTTGACAGTACTTCTAAAGAGAGTAAAACTGTATACTTTTTTTTTTTTTTTTTTTTAATAAAGAGAAGTAACACTCAGGCAATTAATGCCTTCTACTATTACTAGGTGTTACCTTCTTTAGGAAAGGGATAGTGAGAGAGAAGACAGGTGGTGAAGGAAGAGATAGAGGAAAGCTTCATTCTTTTACAACTCTGCTTTTTCGCACGTTTTTACTAATGCAGTGTTGCAGCGCCTCTCTGATGTTAAATGAGGCGTATTAATTTTTTGAAGCTGTGTCTTGTAGCCATTTTATTGATTATTTTACTTCGCCAATGATTTTGCTACACAACGAAGGAGGGCGCTCTGATGTTACATTAGGTTAGTATCTGCTGAAGTCGGTATAGATCAGTGACCAGTGACTATGCCTTCATCACTTGAACTTTCCTACAACAACTGACACAAAGGGACACTAATGCACAACAGAAAAATGCGTGGTGTTGTTATTTAATGACTGTCGGATACAGGGATTGAACCCAGGACCTTCGGTTTTGTAGTCAACGTGCTAACTACTTCAGCCAACGCCACCCTCAACCACCCTCCCTTAAAAAAATGGTATTATCAGTTTAGGTGATAACTCTAGACTGTATATGGCTATAATGTAACTAACAGTATTTTTCGATTTCCTATACATTTTTAATATGAGCAAATTATCTCAAATGAGTTAATTTGCTGCAAATAAAGTCGAATTTGTCAGTGCAACACTGCGCGGATACTATTATTGCAAATGCAACTCTGGGCCATTTATTATTGGTGACTTACAAATCCGAAAAATTTATATTTTATTTGTTGATAAAAAGGAATAATAATTTAAAAAAAGGAAAGTTGTTGTTGGCGTTTTTCTTTCGCCCAAATAATTCTCTATTACACAGAGAAAACAGTGCCTACTAAATACCTCATAAAGTAGAACAAAATTAATAAGAAATCTCTATAGTTGTTTTTTTAATAAGGAAATCTTATTAATTTCATAGAGAAAACCTTTTTCAAAAAATCAAGAAGAAATCTTCTAGATTTTATTAGGTAATCTTATTGATTTTTTCAATAAGGTTCTCTTCTTGTTTTTATTAGGCGACCTCATAAAAATTAAATTGCGTCTTTATTCTCTGTAATTATGTATTTTCATTTAAATTCTATACTATATACATATGTATGTATGTACACTCAAAAAAAAAGACATGTACTATTATTAAGAAAATTTTTTTCCTAAATTCAAGTAAAAAAAATTTTTATGTTTAAGTAATTTTTTCTAAGTTTAAGTAAATTTTTACAAAAATCTAGTAAAAATTACTTAATATGAGTAAAAAATAAAAATTTTATATCCTCAAAAAAAAAGTTCATAAAAATACACAAAAAATTTCTTAAATTTAAGGAAATTTTTACTGACTTAAAGGAAATATTTACTAAGAGTAGGAAAATGGTTATAAACTGAAGGAAATTTGATACTAAAAACTAGTCAATTTAGTCTTAAATCAAAAAATAAATTTTAGGAAATGAATTACTCCTGATTCGTTCATGAAATTTGACTTACTTAAAAGATGTTAAATGGTATTCTAAATTTTAGGAAAATATTTAAAAGTTGTAAGTACTTTTTCTTTGAATTATAGAATTTATTATTAATTTGCATTTAGCAAAAAATCTAAGTAAATTTTTCATATTTTCGAGGAACATTTGAACTTGAAATTTATTTTTTTGTAAATAAAATAAAATTTTAAAACTCAATAATTTCAGTGCTTATTCAGGCTGTCTTTTTAGGCAATTGGTTAGAGTGCTTGCATATCAATCAGAAGGTTGCTGGTTCAATACTTGTCTCCTCTCAAGGAATTAATATGTATGTATGGTGAATTAATTAAGAATATAATATGAAGATATAATAAATAATATATCATTTGGTATAGAATATAGTTAAAAATAAAAATAAGTACCAGAATTAAAGACAAAAAAAAAATTGGAAAATTTACTAAATTTGAGATCAAAGACGAAAAAATTTGTTTGCAAAGCTCCGAATTTTATGAGAAAATTTTACTTAATTTTAGGAAAATTTTACTTAAATATGAAAATATAATTACTAAAAACTAGTTCATTAATGAACTAGAAATTTAGTAAATATCTTACTGGTTTCAAGTAAAAAACAGCTTTGGCGCCATACGACAACTTTTTTTAATTCAAATATAGAAAATTTTGCAAAGTTTTAGTTAATTCTTTTTATGACTGTATGTAGTATATTATAGATGTTATTTATTTATATTATACATACACATTCTGTTATATTCTTAACTAACTTACTCGCCAAGTATTGAACCAGAAAACTTCTGACTGATAGACAAGCACTCTAACCAATATTCTAACAAGCAGCCTTAATAACCATTGAAATTATTGTGCAAACATACTTATACAAAAATTAAAAAGATCATCAAAAAATGTTCTCTATGTCTATTTATAGATACGAAATAACAAGACATCTCACAAAATCAAGAAGATTTAGTTATTAAAAAAATCAATAAGATGCTTTACACATAATCATATAGGAACCTACTAAATCAAGAAGAAAACCTTATTGAAAAAATCAATTATATAGCCGAATAAAATCAGGAAGAAAATATATTTTTAAAAAAAATCAATAAGGCAACCTAATAAAATCAATAAGAAATCCCTACAGTTTACAATTTATAAGAAAATCTAATAGAATCAAGAAGTTTTTCTCTATGGATTGTTTTTTGGTGCCAAAAATAATGGAAATTGTTAAAAAAAAGTTGTGAATAATAAGATTTCTTCTTGATTTTATGTGGTTTTCTTCTTCATAAAATTAATAAGATTTACCACATAAAAACAATAAGGAATCTCTATGAAAAAACCTTCGCTTCTTTCTGCTGAGATACCCCTTAGCCTAAAAATGTTTCATAGAGAAAATCTTATTGATTCTATGAGGCAGTTTTTTCTCTGTGTATTATTAATAGGGAGTAACTTTGTTCCAAATTATTATTAGACAAAATAACAAAAAACAGCTCAAACGTCAAATTGACTTCGAAAAGTTGAACACAAAAACTCTAACAACTCATAATGGAAAGAAACACTTCGACATGATTTGCTCAAATAAACTTATTTTGCTCATAATGGAAACTTACTATAATACTCTACCACACAAATCTTGTTAACATCTTATTCCAAAAAAAACTAATTTCTCGTGCTCAGTGTATTTGGTTCTTGTATTGTAAACTATTCTAGTTTTCCTCCTTAACAAATTGTTGTTGAAAAATAAAACATTTATGTTTGAAAGCGATTTGTGGGATCTGAAACATTACAAAATAAATATAATTCGATTCAAAAAATAATCTTTTTATGGCTTATACGGAATTAAATACATAATTCTGCAACAGAATTCTTAAACAAAAAAATTTAAACAACTCGAAAATATTAACTTATAATATAAGGAGATTATGTAAAAAATTTCGTTTCTTATGAAAAATAATGAAATTTCGTTTCAAAAAATATTTTTTTTCATGCAAATATCAAAATAAAAATTATTAGTTTGTATTTACAAAATCTACCCTAAAAAATTAATAATAATAAATAATAATTTTCTTTATTAAGCCTTTATAAAGCCTTAATAATTTTTATATACAATACGGATAATTTCTTAGCAAATTATAAAAGACATTTAGAAGTTTTTATGTGCACTCACTTGAAAACATTTTTTTAATTTGATTTTAATATACTACAAGTGAATCTTCAAAATTTACTGACTTCTGTTGTAAATGTGCTGCCGCATATTTGGTAATGCGCACTTGAGTTAGCTTGTCACAGTACATGTAAACTCTTTCACTTCTATGTAGAAACTACTTTAATGACCTCACTGATTGCCTACCATTACCGTAGGGCTAACCCTTTGAGATAACAGGAGTAATAATCGCTCTGACCCCAGCCTGGACAATGTGACATTTGGTACAATCTTTATCTTATTACCCATAAACTTCTCAATCTCTGAAATAAGCAAGTAACGGATGTGCTAGTATTTATTTAAAGAAAATATATTTATTGTGTGCCTGGTAAGGATGCAACGTTATCTTGAATTTCCTTAAGTTGAAAGGACGATAGAAGGGAATCCTTTTGAACTGGATCTTCTTGGTCTAATCAGTAGATTATTACAGGTACTATGGGCACTTGTAGTTAAGCAGATAATTTGCTAATCTGGTGTTTAATGGATGATAACATAGTGATCATAATATAATATAAATAGAAATAATACATATTAAATGTCAATTTCTAAAAAAAGTTGCAATTTAAAATATTACCAAACAAAATACATCAGAAAATGTACAATTGTATCATGATTTCCATCCATGGTTCTGATATGAACAAAATTTTCTTGTAAGTTTTTACAAGTAAAGCGTTCATTTACTTTTTCATATTTGGAGAATAATTTTCTATATTTCTGCCTCATTCTCTCATTGCTAGTTTCTGCTGGGAGAGTAAATGAAAAGACCTAATAATAAGCATGGTGCTAGGCAAAGTATTTTCAGGAAGTTTCAGCACAAAACATATGCTGATATTACAAATTGTTTAATAAACATAAGCATTAACAAGAGGATAAAAGCGAATATATGACCCAGTTTTTTACACAAAACTCAAAAAAATGGTACATATCGTCAGCTAAAATGCAAAAAGGCGTAACTAACAAAAAATTCAAAATCGAGTTTTTGATTGATTATTATGAATGCCATTAAACTACATGTATTGACAAAATATTACACTTCTGATACAAAAAATGACGCTTTTATTAACAAATAACAAGGGGACTTAACTACACGTTTGTTCAGTTTTTTGTTTAGTTTTTAGCTAACGATATAAATACAAATATTTGTAAACAATAAACATACATATCACACACTTAATCATAAACAGCCACAACTCAAAAAATCCCAGACGCTTAGGAGTAGCAAAAACTGTTCAAGAAGACTTTGTTGAAAAATAAATTTATTTTTGCGAGCCATTAAAAAACAAAACCATTTTCATAATTTTGAGTTTTTACTGTTTATGATTTAGTATGTGATATGTATGTATATATCTATATATAATCCAAAACTAAACGTCGAAAACTACTTATTTGTTAGAGTTTTTTATGTGTATATTTTCGACAGTAACATCATGGTTATTTCTTTTACGGAATAAAGAAAAACACGAAATATTGATGTTACACAATCATTTCAGAAAATCTACGATTTGGCAGTGACAATCTGCAAATCTCACTTTATAACTTTTTCAATAAAAAATTAGCAAAATGCAGAGAAACCTGCAAATCTGGCAACAGTCTTGAAAATTGTTTACGGCGGACTAATATAATCCCTACACGAAGGCTTACTTACGCTGCATCTACTGATTGGTGAGGTATTCTGCTTGAAGTAAACCATGTTTTTTTAGAGTCTCAGCTTTGAGTTGGCATCACTGCCTTATTTTAGCACCCATTTAACAGCTCATGGTTGTTTTTTGTTTAGTTTGCTTTGCAATTTCGTTATGAATCAACTTACACCAGAGCGATGCGAGCAAATTGTTGAAATTTTGAAAATTTGAAAAAATTTAAAAATTTTATTTTCCGATGAAGTTCACTTGTGGTTGAATGGATACGTATGTAAATAAGCCGAATTATTGCATTTGGAGTGAGGAAAATCCACAAAATTTTGTAAAAACACCAGCACATTCACAGAAAATTACTTTTTGGTGCGCTTTATGGGCTGGCGGTGTCATTGGCCCATATGTCTTCAAAAACGATGATGGTCAGAATGTTACTGTCAATGGTGAACGGTATAGGAACAGGATTTTTTTCGTACCTCAATTACGTGGCATTAATCTTACTGATATGTGGCTCCAACAGAGCGTAACCACATGCCACACAGAGGGCGCTACAACTAATTTACTCAAAGAAACTTTCGATGAAAAAATAATTTCAGGTAATGGACCAATTAATTGTCCACCAAGATCATGTGATTTAACCCCACTGGATTATTTTCTTTGAGGCTATGTTAAGTCACTTGTCTACGTCGATAAACCACATACAATCGAACACCTGCAAATCAACATTCGAAGAGATATCGATGAAATACGACCGCAAATGCTGCGAAAAGTTGTTGAAAATTGGTGTTCCAGATTGCGCCTTCTACGCGAAAGCAGTGGCGGTCACATTGCAGAAATTATATTTAAACATTAATTTCATAAAATTTTCTTTCCAATAAAGTGCGTTTCATTGATATTGAAAATACATTTCCTTGTTTTATTATAATTTAAAATTGTGTCACTCTATAAAAACACCCTTTATATGAAATGACTGTGGGAAGCCACACCTTCTGCATATTGTCACAAAGGGCTCTGGATGCTAAGTGCCAGACCAATACTTGTGGTTGGTTGAAGTGGCGGATGGTTTAGGTGTTAGGAGATGCCTTTTTTTTTGCTTGTCTTCCGCATTTAGGCTATCAACCGTAAGCCTCCAAAGTAGTACGAGATTAGATACATGGAGGGATGATGCTTACTCATGTGATTCTTTCAATTCACAAGTGCTTGCTGAGAGTGCACAGGAGCTGTGAAAAACTATTAAATTAACCCGGTCTTGGGAGCACCGTAAGCTAAGGCAGGTTCTCTCGATAAGGTTAGTTAGATGCCCATATTTTAAAGACAGTAACTTGGACAGTATTTGGCTGTACATATGTATATACATACATATGTCTATCAGCAATTGAAAATTTTGTGAAAATTCAAAAGGAGGAAATGAAATAAACATGATATATGACGACTAGCAAAATTAATTGAAATACTTTTATCTGCGTTTATGCACTGAAAGAATTTTCGGCCTAAGTTCTCTGAATATCGACATTAATCTAACGAAAAATTCATTAAAATTCAACCAACGTCACGCTTCGTTTGATTAATGAAACCCGTTTCGTTAAAATTATTTTATTGAAAACTTCATCAAATTTATTTAACAGTGTAATTAATGCAGTGCTATAACTTCATCGAAACAATAAAATAATTTCATGTAAAGAATGAAATAACTTAAATATAAAGGGGTTTCTTAATAATTAGAAAATATTGTTGCCATAAATCCAATAAAATATTTTTACGAAACCAGAATACCAACGAAGCAATTCAAATGAAATTCTTTCACAATATTCATGAAATTTTCATTGGATTTGTAAAATTATCATTAGATTTGTGAAAAAATTTTAATGAAATTGTTTCATTGGATTTATGAAGCAAAATTCTTTCGGTGTGACAACTATATGACATAACTTCCTTGCTAGTTGTAAACGCAGTGTTAAAACTGTTCTTATAAAATCGTTGATTGCATTTGCAAAGCTTTTAATATTTTTCGTAAAATATTTTCACAGATTTGTTACTCATTTATCAGATGGAAATTCGTATGCGTTTGCCAATAGTCATTATTTCTACTGCACCTTTAGGAATTACTTTCTTAAAATGTAAATGTACTCTTTCCACAGAAATTACTGTTTTTGCCTATTTAATAATCCAATTATTTAATCAAATAAAATGTTTAATAACTCAGCCAATTTTTAACTGATTGTTTAACACAAACTTTTGTTTGACTCGTAATCAATTATTTTTTTATAAATAAAGTTAGAAATAGTATGGTCCTGTAAAAAAAATTCTGTATAAGAACGAATCCAAAAATAATGAATGAAGAAAAATCTGGAAAAATTTTGTTTGGTAATAAAGTACCCACATATGTCTGAAATTTACTGAAATAAAATATACAGTCTTCGGAACGTCTAAATCCTTTTATAAATTTAAAATCCGTTGATATTCAACTTAGTTAGTTAGCCAAAAACGGATTGTTGTTGCAATATCTATCAGAAAAATAGTAACACTTCCCAAGTATTTCACCTTGATTTATTTTTGTCACACAGTGTTATTTTAGTTACCTAAAAGCATATAAAGTTTATAAAGCAGTGATGCCAACTATTTACAACCCAAACACGCTATTCACCTTCTCAAAACGCGCTAGAACGCGCTGAGTTACAGCATTGTCAACTATTTATAGCCAAAACGCGCTATTTTTCTGCGCGCTAAATTAAATTTTAATAAAAGTCGATGTATGTATTAGTAAATATCATTTTTTTAAGTAACTCTTTTTCAGATTTTGCAATATTGCTTCTTCGAAATTATATCCTAAATAAGTAAAATAATTTAATACAGAATCAGAATCACCAAATAATCGAAATCCTTAGTTTTTATTTTAATTTTCTCTAACAAACTTTGTACGAGTAACAACATACTCGTATAAAATGTCGAATAGTTTTGCGATTCAAATGATTTTTGTACTTCAGCTATAATAGATGATTAATAAGTTATATAAATTTTTTTTGGTCACGAGTACGACTACATATTTAAAGTTGTGAAATTTGAAGATATTTGCCATTTACAATATTAAAATCCGTTTTTAATTCTAATTACATGCAAGGGAATTTAATTTGCAACAGCTGAATCACTAACGAAATTAAAATTTTTTTTATCACAGTTTTGGATACTAGAAAATTGTTAGATTTATAGAAAAAAAGAAAAAAAAATAACTGAAATGATGTTATTGACTTTATCCAAAAGCTAGGTTAGCGCTTTTTTTATTACGCGTTTGGCGTAGTTAAAACGTGCTAAATCTAGCGCGAAACGCGCTAAATTGGCATCACTATTATAAAGCACAATTGTTATAAATAAAATCACACACATTCTTATTCTCTTCAATTTATTTGTCAAAGAAAAAGCGACGATAACACATGCGTGGAGGTTTTATTAAATTTTTCATATGTACACTAAAGGATATAAAATTGGTATGTGATAATTTTCTATGATCGCCAATGCTTTTTGCAACATTAAATGTGTTTTATGTTAGAAAACTTTTAAGGAAAAAATTAATATATATGGTTACCATAAGAATCATATTTGAAACTTCAATGTAGTTGAAAATCTTAGATCATTATGTATTAAAAAGATATTTTGATTTTTTTGATCTGCTTCACAAAACTGCATTTTCTATCATAGCTTTAAAGACCAATAAATAACTCGAGAAAACATTAGTTTGCAGTAAGTTTTTTATTTACCGCCTGTTTCTACAAACCAGGTGGACGACTTGAGTATAAAGTTTATATGAGAAGCACTCATATTTTTGAATGATTTTAATACAAATTTTCTAGACGAGTCGTCTGCCTGACTTATAGAAACTGTATTTTAATTTTTTTTTCTTATATGTATTTAAATTTTTTATCAGATAAGCTATTAAATTTTATTTTGGAATTCTTCGTCTTTTTCAACTGAAATTAACGTAATGACGGAGAAGGTTGGCACAATAAATACTTTGTTGGCGGATATTAATCAGTTTTTTTTTATTGCATATTTTTTTAACAGACTTTTATTTATTAATCAAGGAGTTCGACTACAATTTTGTGGAATTTTTAAGCAATAATTTAATAAATAGACACATAAAAACACTGCTTACCTGTTGCGTCTGTTGCAGTTGCTACAGAAGACCATGCATTTTCCTTTTTTAATTTGTTTCGGTACTCCTGTTTTCTTTTATCAAACAGGCAAGGAAACATTTTTCTACAGCTTCAATAAGTTTGTACTTCATTTTAATTATTAGATAAACTTAAGTTTTCTTTATTTATGTATTTCATTTCTTTTTGTTTTCTGTTGCCACAAAATATAAACACAGAGAAAGCAAAAAGACAACTGATAGTTGTCAAACAGAAACCATGTGTTTCAACTTAGCTGTCAGTTGAAAAAGTCAAAGTTGAAGGTATGACGGATTCTTTGTTCCACGGCCTTCATTGTGCCCGTCCTTATGAGTTGCTTAAAGCATGTAATAAACATTTTCTCTGACGAATAAATTAGGAATGCTAGCTCCAAATTCTTAATTTATTGAATGTAAAACAGAAATAATTGTTAACAAAAAATATCAAAACTATTTACAAATATGATTTATAGATATAATTTCAGCAGCCACGACATTTTTAATATATTTTTATAACATAATGTTGGCTTGTTGTGCGTTGTTTTTGCCCCTAAACTAAAAATTAATAATTTTTGCTAACAATGTTGTCACCCGTTTTAAGTGTTAAAATTTTGCAATAATTTCTATTGATTACACTCTCATTACTATTCATGCACAGATAATATACAATGTGGAAAAAGGTCTGCAAGACTACAGAGTACCTTTAAAATGCGTATTAAAAGCAATAATTTGAATAAAAGCAACAGGAGGATGACTTTTCATTTACCGGTGAGGAGGTAAATGTAAAATCGCCAAATGTGTCAACTTAAAATGCAACCCATAAAAATGTTTAATTATTGCCATTAATGATCGTAAAATACAATCTTGTACTCACAATATACTACAAATACAAATGACGATGACGATATTATGTTAAATAAATTTTTTATATATACATACATATGTATGTACATATTTATATAAATATACATATGTATGTGTACATATCGCTCATTTACTCAAACAACGCCATAACTAAAAAAAACCAGTTTGCTAGAAAACGAGTTCGAAATTTTCAACTTACACACAACTTAAAATTTTCCTCTCAAGAGTTGAGTAAACAGGATATTTTCATGAAATTTCTAAAAAAAATTTTAACATACAAAAACTTCGAAGCGATTAGCTTGTCTGCAGTAAACACCCAAGGTCTATGGAGGGAATCGAACCCACGACCTCTGGACTGAAAGGCTAGCATCGCTACCACTCAGCCACAGGGGCAACCCCAATTTGTGGAGTAATGGCGTTCTTTGAGTAAATGGGCGGATACGTATATATATAATTGCTGATATCATATTGTGAAGTGCGTGGCGCGATATGGTGATGTGCAGTATGGTTGTTTCTGTTAATTCTAATATAAATATTAAAAAGTGGAATAAAGCTTTTGAATGTTAAAACAAAATGTATAAAATTATGGTTAGTATACACACATATACACTAACTTAATTCACCATATTAACTAACCGACCAACCACCATCGGTAAAGTTATTATACTGAACAGCATTGACAATAATCTACACAGATTGTATTTACATACGCAAATGCATACATGTGAGTTGGAATGTTTAAACTTTGAAGACTATACCCGAAGTATGACGGATAGAGAATAACGGCCTGGCCCACGATGTCACGAGAAATCGTTCGATCGACAACTTGTATTACAAACAACAACAAATTTTCTAAAGTTATTGTTGTTTGCAATACAAGTTGTCGATCGAACGATGTCTAGTGACATCGTGGGCCAGGCCGTAAAAGTATGATGGCTGTCCTTAAAATTGCAATCCCTGGAAGAACAGTACGGATACATATTGATTTTGTCACCAGTACTACTGGCAAACTATTTAAATTCGAATTTTAAAGTTTTCAACGAAATATTGTAACAATAATGCCCTAATTCTGTTCGACGAATGTATCGTCTTGTCTATGGACGAAAAAAAGAAGCAGTTTAGATTCTTTAAAACGATTATTATAATAAATAATTATTTATTGTCTATGCTAGAAGGTTCGTGTATTTGCTTTATGATTTTGTTCTAAACATTATATCCAACACATATTTTTTCATATATTTTTCAAAATATTGTATAATAATTTAATTGAATTTTTATGTTTTAAAAACAAGGCAATAATATTTATATTTTTCATTGTCAAAGACAACAACCATTTTTGAAGAAAATAATTTAGAGACTTCAAAGACAAGAACTCAGAAGAATTTTCAAACAAAAACGTCCTAATTCTTCTTACTGAATTAGGGCATAAGCATATAGCAACTCCCTGCTGAAAACTTGAGCCAAATCGGCTTAAGAAAATTAATATTGATACTAACAAATTTATTTACCAAAGGTAAATCATCAGCGCAACGACAATATGAGAAATGATTATTGTGTAAATCATTTCTTATATTGTCGTTGCTCTGATGATATCGTATATGTGTAGATTTTTTAAATATTTTTTTATTTCACCATTATAAAACTTGATGTGTTATACATTCACCCATCAAATCGTTTAAAGCTATCTTCATTGGTTCAGAAGTTAGCAGAAGTAGCTATGTGCAAGTTATATATGAAAAGATGGTACAAAAAAGGTTATGTGTAAATGTACTCCTTGATTTTCTATCAAAAAACTATCGGCGGTGTTTGAAATATAAGTTTTTTCTTAGATCCACGAAGTGTTTCTAGATTTTTGTTGATCATTAGGAAAGGTAGGCAACTACAATATAATTCCAAGCATGAATAGTTGGACACAATACCCAAGGTGGCAAGTCAATACTGCAGATATATATGTATATGTAGGGGATCGAGTTAAAACCAAAGCTAATATAAATCAAAACTGGCAGGACATAATTTTTCGATTTATATAAAAAATACAAAAGATACCCATCTTTACATTTGGCATGAAGCGAGGGAGCGGTTACGGCTAATACAGTAGAATCTCGAAAAAGTTCACCGAAATGCCCCAAGGGTGAATAACTTTTTCGAACTATTAACTTTTTTTCTAAATCGTTTCCAAAGTTGAAAATATAAAATAATAAACAAAAATTTTTCGGAAATAACTCACTAAATTTATATAAATGGCTTAATTTTCATCATTACCAAATAGAGACTATAATTTAATTTGTACCGGCTGTTGTTAAGAAACTTAATACATACATATTAATTTGTGCTAAAGTGTTTAAAGTAGCCGAGACGTGTTTGTTTTTTTTCCTTTTGTGTAATAGTTCTTGTTCAGTTTCGTTTGCATATTACGAGTAACATGGTTTGCCACGTGATCTCCGTCGTTATCATTTTCAACCCATTTTATCAAGATATTGATGCTTTCATTAATTTCAAGAAGCTGGCTTTTTATTGCTGATATATTTCTCAATAATTAACCAGTCGGTATTATTATCGGACATTTCTGAATCATCGTTATCTTTCGTAGTTTGATCCTTGTTGCGATTTTCAATGTCATCAATGCTAAAGTCAATATTTTAACTTTTTCGAGGATTTACTGTACTATTACCAGTTGTGTAGATAATTTTATAAGTAACTGTTGCTTTGAAAATGTTGTTTTGATATACATGGGCGTTCTTGTCACAATAGAAATAAGATTTTGTCTAAGAATTTGACAAATTTGAATTTGAAATTAAATGTTGAAATAAAGCAGTTAATTTTAGAAAGAGGACAAGATATGTGAAAGTGAAAAACGTACGTACGTAAACGGATTTTCGTTAAAGCGAGATTCGTTATACCGAGATTTGCCTGTATTACCAATTCTTTCTATCGGAACCCCTATGTACTAATATGTTAAAAGTGACTAAAATCCTTAACTGATTCGTGTTCAGCATGCCAAATGCAATAAGATATGAGGTAGATTTATAATAAACTACATATTCTTTTTTTTTTAATTTTGGAAATTTACATGAGAGTTAGCATTTATTTTCACCAAAAAATTATACTTTGAGATAGCAAAATAAAAAAAAATTGATATAAAACGAGAAAAAATATTTTTTTCTTGATTCGAAATTTATGTTTCAGATGACTTTTACATAGGGGAGCTTTATTCCATCGGAAACTCATTTTGACTAAATTTGAGTTGACGTACTTTGAATATAGGCTCTAGAATCTAGAAATGCTTAATTTTAATATGGATATCTAATTTAAGTATAAACGAAGGTTTTTTCAATGTTGTTTTAATGCTCTCAGCACAGTTATGTTTCAAACCGATGGTCCTTAGTTGACAGTTCCTAACGAAAATAGAAAGGGACCTAAGAAGGGTAAAAACCGGTTTTATTCAGGAGAGCCATTTTAAAGATTTAAATACGTGTATCTTTGGTGTACCATCACTGAGCGTGTTGGTATTGGTCTCATTTGAAAGCGACACATCTCATGACGTCAGGAACGTATTGGTCAACCTTGAAAACGCGCGTAGGTCGTCCCTACCTCTTGTTTTGTGTAGTTGGTTTTTACTGTTTTCTACCTAGCGCGCTGTTTCCATGAGTTTGATATCAATTTTGCTCGCGTTTTTTCGAATCCAGGTTTATTTTCTGAAATTATTAATGGTGAATTATAATAAATACTCATTTATAATTCTTTTAAATCGTGAATATCACTCTGTTAGTACGAAAATGTTTTCACATAACCTTATTATGTTATTCGCGAAAATAATTTAAAACTAATAACATTCTTACTGACTGTAATGAAATGGTGGACGAATTCGAATAAGTAGATTTACTTTATCGCTTCCCTGATGACGAGGATGATGACGATCACTTCTCAGAATTATCGGATAGTGACTCTGAAGATGATACCGATAATATGTACCTTGATAAATCTGATCTTGATTTACGCGAAGAAAAGGTAGTTGCTCGACTGTATGGTTCAAAACTACCTCCGTGTTGTTCAAATACAATGAGGTGATCCCTAAGAATATGGCTGTGGAATTTCGTACGTCTTTCATCAATTTAGATAAGGAATCCCAAGATTTAATTATTCTCGCACATCTGGCAGCTCACCGTGACGATGCAATGCTCAGGTCAAAAGTTGGTGATCGATCGCGAGCTATGAAGAAACGGTACAATCAGATATATTATTTTCGAAGTTTGCCGATACGCCGTGATATGTACTTCTTCCTGTATACAATGGGAATTAAACGCTACAAAAATCTAATCGTACATTACGACAAAAATGGTGTTTATCCACGCGAACATGGCATGACGAATAAAATTAATCGTACAGATGCTTTAACTACTTTGGAGAAAAAAAGAAATTGTTTCATTTACATGCCATTTTGCTACAACTGATACTATCACTTTACCTGGACGTCAACCAAATCATCGTGATTATCGTTTATTGAAACTTCCAACTACTGAAAGTAAGACTTCTGTTTACACTAGATACACCAACAGCGTCGAACCTCGTGGTAAAATCTTAAAACTTCGCACTTTCCAAACGCTGTGAAAGAAATATTGTCCCTACATCGTCACTATGAAGCCGGCTTACGATTTGTGCGAATTGTGTCGAAATCTTGCAAAATATACTGTTAATACGTCACTGAAGTTGAAAAAGAAACAGCATTGAAGGTGTATTCTGATCATTTGCATCTGGCAGCACTCAGCGAGAGTACTATAACGACTTGAGAACATTAGTCAAGCCTAATCCAAATGCCATGTATCCAGAGGAGGATTATCTAGTAATATCTATGGATTATGCTCAAAATGTTAGCTTTCCGTCGGGTCCACAGCAAATAGAAACTGCATACTTTAAATCAGGTTGCAAAACAGCATTTTTTGGAATTGCAAACGAACGTCAAAATGTTCAACACATCTTCTGTATTGACGAAAGCGATTCCATTGGAAAAGGTCCGAATTCAGTAATATCAATGCTTGATTACTACCTACGAGAAGTGCATTCAACTAAAAAATTAGGGATATTCGCTGATAACTGTGTTTCAAAAAAAAAATAAAAACAATACTATTTACGATATTTACAACACCTTGTCGATACTTTCAGATGTGAGTCAGTTGAATTGAACTTTTTGTTAAGCGGACATACAAAGTTTTCACCTGATCGTTTAATCAGAGTTTTCAAATCTAAATATGCCCAAACTAATGTCGACTGCTTAATGGATGTAGTTGATTGTGTTAGAAAATCATCTCGTAATAGATTTAATGTTCCTGTAGCTATTCGACTTCCAAACTCAAGTGAGCCTGTTGTTGAGTGGAGAAAATGGGACGAATACTTCTCCACTAAATACAAAACTTTAATTGGCATATCGAAGTATCATCACTTTGTATTTATTGCTCAGTCACCAGTGCAATGTAAACTGTTTGCGAATTCAGCCAGCATAAATGAAAACATACATCTGCGTAACAATACCAGTTTCGATGACAAACTAATTATAATTCCGTCACCAGGGTTATCAATGAAGCGTCAATGGTACTTTTATAAAGAGATCCGGGGTTTATGTTTTGATAATTCAAAAAAAGATTCGGTTGCTCCTCTTCCTTTGGTCTCTGGAAATGGAAACGAAGAGGAAGATTCGGTGGAAGTGGACAATCCTCAAGAAGTGGAGGCAGCAGACGTTAAGAAGAAATCGAAAAAAACAAAGAACCGGTACCGTCAAGTTCTAAGGAACCAATTCGCAAGAACCGTCGATTAAAATGATTTTTCTTTTTTTTTTAATTGTTCATAAGGAAAAAAATAAATAAATAAATAAATTTTACCGTTAGGTCCCTTTCTATTTGCGCTTAGAATCGTCAACTTCAGCTATAAATTAAATTAAGGACATGTCCCATTTCTTTTCCTTGAAGGCATTCCTTTCTGCTGAACAAAATTGAAAAAATTCTTTAGGAATAAACCGTTTACAAAATAACGCGATATATCATTTGCAATGGTGGGGATGTTTAAATTGAGACACGAAAAAGTATTGGTAAGGTGGTACAATGCTAATACTATTTTAGGGTTATTTAATAGTAGTAATAGAGCGAGCAAACAAGTCCCAAATTTTTGGTATTGTATTTACTTGACGTCGATGTTGACAACTGGAATAAGGGTGAATGTAAAATAGTTCATAAATATAGAGTGTAGAATAAAATATTTAACTATATCGAAAATAAAATTTTTGAATCAAATTCTTTAGTAGAAAAAAACCGAAAGGTCACATTATAAATTTTATCACAAATCCAATATACCTACTACATATACATACGTTGATGAAGGTTATATAAGATTCGGCACAGCCGAATATAGCACTCTTACTTCTTTATTATAGATTGGGTTAAATTTGGCCTTTCAATTGCAAGGTCCGTTGTTTGTTCTGCTTCATCGTCATAAGCAGAATTTGGGGAAAATTTGCCACAAACACTAGGAGTTATTATTCGCTCCTTCGGTAGGAATAAAAAAATGTTTTATGCCTTGTACGACTTTCCCCGGGCTTAAATGTCAAACAGTGGCTGTGCTGAGTACACAGAAAAAACTCATTTTCCAATTCGAATGCAAAATTCTCTGAATCAAATATAGATTTGTTCAATTCAGGTCCTACAAAGAAATTTGGAAATTCAAATGCAAAATTTTGTAATAATTTGTTTGAAAAAATCTCTTTTTTCTATCAACAAATTTGTCTGATTCAACAAATTTTTTACTGAAATTAAAAAGCAAATAAAACCAATAACTGTTCTTTACAGTATGCAATTTCTATATTGGAACAAAACTATTTTCTGAACAATATTGTTACAAATATTATTTTATATTAATTGTATGAATTAGAAAATTTCACTTTGTACAGTTTATTTTTCCATGAATTAAACAAAGAATTTACTGGAACATTAAAAAATATTTACTAAAACTAAATTTTATTAAAAAAAACTTATATTTGAAAATTTTTTTAAATAATTTTTTTTTTGCCATGGTTTTCTTTTTACCTGCCTTTATCCTTTCATGAAGAAAATCGTTGTCAGGTCATAAGCTCTGCAGAGGGATGGCTACGTGAAAATATTTATTCAGCGAAACCATTATTCGATATACTTAGAGGAGAAACATCTTAAGATTGGCCGACAGCTCTCAAGAAAAAAAAACTTCGTGAAGCTACTGTTTGATATGCTCGCAAACTGTTATGTTTTTGCAAAAAGAAGGTAATGCCCACCAAAAGTTTTGTTCTCCACCATAGCGAAAAATTAAAGTTACTTCATGGACGTTATCATTTCCTGTGTGAAATGTTACCGCACACACCTCAAGTCATATTTTCCACAGTAAATATTTTTGACCAACTTATTTTATCTTATCTGGATGCACTCACATACATACATACATACATATAATTATGCAAGTCATACTCGTATATTTGTTGTTTCTAAAAATATATGTAGTAAATCACATTTGAATAAATCAAAAATATTTTAATATTATGCAACATTTCAATTTAGAGTTTTATAAGCCTCGACTAATGAAAATTTATGAAATATTAGTTTACTATGAGTATTTTTTTTTAAGTTTTTCTAAAATTTATTTAATATTTCAAAGGAAAATACATATGTATGATCCAGACAACTTTCATAATTATGGGCACATACACACATTCATATGTACATACATACATATTTATGTGTTGAATAACTTATTCGCGCACAGTCTTTAAAAGAAGGAACGCAACATGTATTCGCGAGTTAAGTCACATGTATTCTTTCTTTTCCTTTTTTAAATAAGAGATGAGCGGTGAAGTTCTTTCTATGCAGGCACGACATTTATTTGCCAATTTATGGCTGGTTAATGGCAATAACGAATATATTTTATACTACAATAAATAATTGTAAAAACATTTCTTATTTTTATTAAATTTATTTCGGCTTTTCTGTTCATTTTTTTTTCTTCTCACATCAACACGCAAGCTGAAATACATACTTATGTACATATAACAAAAAATAAAAATAAACGGAAAGAAGAGAAAAACAAAACTCAGAGTACAAAAGTTAAAAACAAAGTCAATAAAATTATCCATTTTCAAATTCACTATGTTATCGATAACGAAAGTAAAGGAAAACAGAAACAAATGCAGCAACAAAACTAGAGATTTGTTCATGTGTGATTGTCGAAAGCTAAATGCTTCACATTTAATTAAATAGTTTTAATGTCAATAAATTTTCATTTTAATTTCTAAAGTACATGCAAACCATTATTAGTTGAGCAAATTTACTTTAAATTTATCTTAACAACAAGCCAATGAATTTTAAATACAAGACTCAAGAGTAGTAGCAACAGGTACAACAACAAAATACCATTAAATTTTACTAGAATAGTTAAAAGTGCACCATTTAGAATTTAAATGAACCTTTTATGGACAACATCAATCACTTGCTTATTACAGTAGAGCATGGCTATAATGAGTTTGATAGATGCGTTTAATGAGATATTTTGATAGCTCCATTAGCAGCGTGTTGTATGTTCTTTAAGTTACATAAATATTTAATAGTACGATCGTCCATTTTAAATCAATTGAATGTGACTGAAAGTTGTAATACCGAAAATATGAGAGATTAAATTTAGGTATAGCTAAAAAATTTTTGGAATTACATAAATATACATACATATATGTATATGAAATACATTTTCACATAAATGGACTCAAATTAAAGCACCTGAGAAGTTATTGTTGAGAATATTTTAAACAAGTTTAAATCTAGCAATAATGTAAGGAAAATTTTATTTATTTTGTTTTGCATTAAAAAGCAATGATTTAGAGCTGTGTCGTTCATGAACGAATGAGTACAATTGAAGGAATCAGTGAAATGAACAAAGTGAGGCGGTTACTTTACTGAGGTGTTTTGCCTCAGCAGTACTGATAAAAAGTACAATTGAACGAAATGAACGACCGAGCGCACTTGGTGGTTCTTTTTATTTTGTTTTGTTTAGTTTTTCTTTGTTCATATGAGATTTGATATCATATTCTCGTTTTCATTTGCAATAATAAAATTAATTAAAGTGCCATTAATATTTCTTAAGTTTTTGGAAAATAGATATTAAGAGTTTTTTAACAAATTTAATTTTAATATTTTATTCAAAATTGTGCATATGTGCACTCCTTTGGCAATATGAACCCTTTGTGATCTCTTGTTTCTAATAATATACCCAGTAAAAAAAAATTGGAAGTCATTCTAAAGGAAGTACATTTTCATTGCTTCCAAAAAATCGATATTTTTAATTTGCCAATAGTTAGCAGAAAACCAAGTAGAAGTTTATTTTAGTCATACAAAACTTTGTAATTCCTCTCTAGTTTTAGAAATTACTCACCAGAATTTTTAAAAAATCGATTTTTTTGAAGAAATTTATGAACTAATTTTGGTCTAAAATTTTAAAGTTATTTGCTTAAATTTACATTAAATTACTGTTTCGCGTTTAAATTCTTATAAAAAGAAACTAATTGTTAAAATAGGTAACTATTAGCCATTTTTCCTAGATGAAAATATTATCATAGAACACAAAAAAGTACATTTTTCTTAAAATCGCTTCCAATTCGGTGACCAGGCGGCGAAAAAGAGAACTTCTTGCAATGACAACCCCATGTAAAAATCATTAGATCGGATCGAAATTTGCACTACTTCCAGATCGCAAACTCTACATTTTCATGACTTTTTTGGAGTGTCTTTTTTTACTGGGATAAAATACTTTAATATTTTAAAAATGTTAACTCGCTGATTTTTGCTTTGTGTTTCTTATATTTTATATACATCTATATATAAATAGGCAAGTGAAAAAAGTTAAGAACCATTTTAACTGACTTAAACTCAACGTATTCGCTTGATTTTTTTTTGTTAGATAGATTGTCAATAGGAGCAGTGCAGAATGTATTTTTTCTTCTACATTTTTGTGTCTAAGATAATTAAAAACAGTTAAGAATATTAGCCAATCATAAAGCCATGATCTCTCTTCCTCTCTTAATTTGCTAAAAAAAATTACAACAATTTGGCTTGGCAACTCCGTAAACACTTAGAAGGAAAAACGTATTTTATTTGTTCATTCTATTCTTATTTCCATCTTTCTATGGACTTAAACGATTATTGCTGAAACTAATAAAATTTGGATATTTAAATGACGAGTGGTACTGTATTATTTTTCTTTAGATACTTAAAAATAATATATTTTTTTTTAATTATTGATAACTTTGATTAAAGTTAAATTCACCTACAGCACAAAGTAGGTTTTTTATTTTTGGTTTATTTTGTGTGCGTTTTGTTCATTGTTTTCATTATTTTTCTGTGCTTTAAATTACTGAACATACTAGAATGTTGGAATATGATGGAATGTTGGAATATGATAGAATTTTAAATTCGTATTTAGTAGTTAAGAAAGTGGTTTAAGAGAGTGGTTTACCCTGGACTCTATACATATGTATATTTAAATATAGTTTTTAAATTGTGTTTTAAATTCATCAAACTTTAAATATTTTCACTCTATTCTCCACCTCTGTGCGTTAATGGTTGATTTTCAACCACTGGGCGAACACTAGTACCTATAATACAGCTTTAAACCCTGAATATTTCTGTCGCGTGTCTTGGAATGACTGGCCGCTGCGATTGCGGGAGTATGCATACAATATATGTATGAATTATCATAACTTAGTTTGTGATATTGTGGTGGCATTCGCATAGAGGTATATATTTACATGGATAAACCTTAACATTAATTCACTAAGGGAAAAACTTTCGTAAATGCAATGCTTTTTTACATTAATGCAACAATTATTTTAATTAACATTTTGTACTAATTAAAAAAATATATTACAGTTACAACAATTTTTGCTAATATAACATAATCGTGCAATTAAAAACATAACATTATACGACAAACAAATACATATATTTAATTTTTTGTTAACAACTCCATTGCTAATAAACGAATAAATTCTATTACACATCAAAGACTACTGCCTTTTGAGCATTTCAATGCTGATACATTCATTTGAAATTTATATTTTATTCACTGCACACAGTTCCTAACTGCTTCTCATTGGTGTTGGTTTAACCAGCTTATCGTCATTTAGCCTTCTTTTGAAGTGTAAAGTATTTATTATTACAATAAGGTACTGACAATAGAATCACATTTATTCATTTTATTTATAAACTAAAACCAATCTTAATATAGTATTAAAGTTGAGTTAGCTAAGCTAAACCACTAAACCTCATTGCAACTTTCTTCAATGCTTGCAAAACAAAAAAGTTTCTGCACAAATACTTGAAAAATCTGTTCTACTCAACACCCACTGTTTACTCTCTTTTTTTGTACGATCGTAAAATTATTATTGTGGCAATATTTGAATAAAAATGTTTTTGAAACTAATTAAATTAACAATGAAGGCAATTTACCTGAACAAAGGTACTAATATATCCTATTCAAATGTGCGTAAGCCAACGAAAATCTCTGCGAATTTATGCATGAGTTTATTACAATAATAGGACCATAAAAATATTAATATCGACTTGATCTTTCTGAAGAGTCTAACAAAGAAACACGAGAATGAATGATGACTTGTGCCGTCGGAGGATGAAATAGTTTAGAAAAATTTATTGTTGTTTTTTATGTTTAGTTCATAGATAGTCATAAAAATGAAAAACCTATGTATATCATTCTCCTATTGTAATACAAAACAAAAAATACTATTGATTTCTTTATTTTTATGAGCATAACTCAAAAATCACAAATGGTATTAATTATAATTTTTTGAACAAAACATAATATAAAAACTTATAATCATACATAAATATGTACAATTTACAATTGTTGTTATTGTTTTCTGAATCAATTAAAAATATTACGTACATTTCTTACCGCCATCATCATTCAAATTAAAAATTATATAATTTGTATTGAAAATAAATATTCCTAAAAATAAAACTTTGTTGAGAAAAACTTACCTACTGAATTATTGATTTTAATATCGCCTTATTAAGTTTATGTTTCCAAGTGTTTTTTATGGTAGTAATTCCTTTTAATGATTGGAATTTTATGAGTTTTTGAAAAATTATATTTAAATATTTCACCTTTGATTTGTTTCAAACGAACTCAAAATATTAAGGTCGTTAAAAAACAATAAAATTATTGTTTTAATACAATAATTCATATAGTTTCTGGTTTTCAATTTGTCTAAAGTTATAAAATTTAAATTTATTGCTGAAAAAACGTAGTTGATACAAAATTTAAAGGTAAAATAATTTAATTTTATAAATTAAACTGTACGGAACTGTTGAAATACTAATAAATAAAGAAAATAAAATACAATGCATGCACCAAAACAAATTTAACAATTAATAATTTTTGTTATCAACTTGTGCAATATATTTGATTTTAGGAACTTCATATAAAAATAAGTCGACGTTACCGGTCGTATTAAAAAATGGTTACATATTTCATTTATTTTTTACTCCTTCATATATTTTCAACAGAAAATAGTTATAATAAATTATTAGGTCATTGTTTCCTGACAACTAGAGGCCTTAAGTTTTAGCATCGGGGACCTGACATTCAAAAATTATATTCCCAACTATTGATTGATGAGTGGCACGCACTTGAATAAACATACACGAAGTCGTTTTTAATACATTGCAAAGTCTTAATTCAGCTGTGTGAAAGACAGAGATAGTAGTACAGTCTCTTTGTGTCTCTCTCCCAGGTGAATTAAGACTTTGCAAAGTAAACTTTGCGTGTGGAAGAAGGGTGATGAAATGTACATCAACAGACAATCAACCAAGCACATCAATGCCCTTCGAAAATAAGATGTTATTCCATACTGCTAGTGTTTGTCTAATAATCAAATATTCTTGGGTTTGTTAATTACAAACTCATAACATGGTCACTTGGCTTCCTTAGGATGTGAACCTAAGCATATCTCGATAATTTCAAAAAGCTTTTTATGTATATTTTTCTTAAATTATCGTTGCCATCTTCTTCGCCCATACAACCTGAGAAAAATTTATACCATCGCTGTTCTGCAAAAAAATCGTTTTAAGTAAAAATATATGTATGTTAAATAGGGACATTAATGTTCTAATAATAAATAAGGAATGCGATCACAATAACTTATTTCAATATAACTCGATAACAGTTTTTTCGATTTTAATAAATTAAAAGTACGTGTGATTTATTTTCGAAATATTATCAAAGCACATTTCTTTAACCCACAGTAACTGATTCCAGCTCTCGTATCTTTGAAAACGGTAGTGTTAATATTGATTTTGAAATATCCGTTGATGATGTAATTAAAACCATAAATAACTTTAAGAATGACACTAAAAGTTCAGTAGGTATTTATCCTTCGATATTTTTCAAAATATGTTCCTCAAATATTGCACTCGCTATTACTATGCTTTTTAACTCATGCCTTAAATATGGTAAATTTTTAGATTGCTGGAAGTTATGCTGTATTGTTCCAATTTTTAAATCTGGTGATCGGAGCCTAATTACTAATTATAGACCCATAGTTCAACAAAGCCCATTTGCAAAGATTTTTGATAATAAGAATATACTTTTTGACCATTTCAAGAGTTTTATTGCCTGTCGACAGCATGGTTTTATGCCGAATAGATCCTCAACAACAAACTTTATCTTAGTGACTCGTGATATTGTTACTGGGCCTCTGCTTTTTATAGTTTTTATTAATGATTTACCATTAACATTTAGATATTCAAAGTGTCTACTATTTGCCGATGATTTAAAATTATATTCTTCCATCTCCAATGCCGATGACTGTGAAAAGTTACAATTGGATTTAAACAAACTGTCTGACTGGTGTTCTGATAATGGTATTCATATTAATATATCTAAATGTTCCGTTGTTTCATATTATCATATTATAAACCCGATAATTTATGATTATTCCATAGGTGGACTCTTGCTTAAACTTGAAGTAAAGGTTAGAGATTTAGGCGTAATTTTCGATAACAAATTAAAATTTTCTGACCATATTGATTACATTATTTCAAAAGCTTATTGTATGCTTGGTTTCATTAGAAGAAATTCTCAAGATTTCAAAGATGTATATACCCTTAAATCTTTATACATATATTTCTTTAGTTCGAAGTACATTAGAATATTGTTCTATTGTTTGGAATCCTTATCATTTGGGCCCGTCTAATCGCATTGAGTGAATTCAGAAAATTTTTACTAAAACTGCTTTAAAGTTAATTTAGCCATATTAGCTTCCACCTTATGATGTAAGAAGAAAGTTATTGGGTATTCAATACAGAAAATTTTTACTAAAACTGCTTTAAAGTTAATTTGGCCATATGAATTTCCACCTTATGATGTAAGAAGAAAGTTATTGGGTATTCAATCCCAAGAGTATCGTAGGTCTTGTTCTTCTCTGTTATTTGCCTATAATGTTTTATCTGACAATATTGACTGCCTTGAAATTAAAAATTATTTTATTTTATATTGCCCTCCAAGGGACTTAAGATGTAATCGCATGTTCGAAGAAAATTTTTCTAGATCAAATTATGCAAAAAATTTGCCTATTGCAAGATGCTTACATTTGTGTAATAGTTTAACCCCCTATTTAAATTTTAATGTTAGCTTTAATATTTTCAAACTTTGGTTATTTAAATATTATAATTAATTTTCAAGTAATCTGTAAGAATATTATTCTGTAGATGAAATAGATAAATAAATAAATAAATAAATAAAACACCGAAAGATGCACAATAAAAACACATTTTCGACGGCATCAGAATTATTCAGAAATTGTTGACGAAAAAACTATTTTACTTATTCTGTATTTATATTTTACTAGGATCAGCCAGTGGTCTAAATTAGACTTGGGTCGAACTCGTTCACTAGTTCATTTTTGCCACAAACCAATGATCAAACCCATGTAATTTAAATGGGTTTGATCATTGGTTTGTGGCAAAAATGAACTAGTGAACGAGTTCGACCCAAGTCTAGTCTAAATTAAACATGTGTGCACTTGTGTGTAAGATAAAACTACCTTTCATACAGAAGAAAAATATACTAAATTAAAATCGATCTACTTGTTTGGGAACCGCGACGCCACAGACACACATATTGTAGAAAACGTGTGGTAAATTGAATTTACTAAATTCTAAGGGAATGTCCCGATTTTCTTCAAAAATAGGTAACAATAAAAACTTATGATACTCCTATTTATTCGACTTGGACTAAAAACACAAAGCTTCGACACACAAAGAAAGAATAAGATTATATTTTTAGTAACAGACGAAGTAGCGGGTAGCAGCGGAATAGCACCGGGGCAGCAGCACACAGTGGGGGATTTTGAAAAAAAAAGTGGAAATAATTCTGCAGTTTCTAAAGCGTTATTTACAAAATTTATGGAAAAATTACGAAAAATTGTAATGTAGGCTACCTAAAAGAGCAAATTCATTCCAAAAACTAAAAGTTTTTGCACACAAATATAAAGCTTGGAAAATATTAAATTTTTAATTTAAATTGTTTCCTCAAAAGTGAAGACATTCGTGGTTATGGTTAAAGTTATGAAGAAAATACAAAAAACGGCCGGCAAATTCGATTTTTGGCAAAAATTCGACTTGTGCGACCTCTAAACCTCTTCCGAAAAATCTGAAAAAATCTCAAAAATACTTGACCCTATAAGGTTTCAAATTGTGCTTGAGCCCAAAAAAAATTTTTTGTGGCATCGTAATGTACAGGTATGATTATGAGTATATATTAGATATTTTTCAAAAATAGGCACAGCTGTATAATTACATACATGAATATTATACGAATATATTCAATTAATACAGCTACCAGCAACATTAAAAAAGTAAATTAGTATTAATTTTTTTATAAAAATAAATTTGTACTAATTTTTTTCTAAGTACCTGCATCTGCTTACAACATATAAAGAGTTTTCCAAGAAGACAGAAGAGGTGTTACACAAAGGAATGCTATAAAATTCGCATTTATCAATATTTTCGACTTAAAATTCTCTCTTAGGTCGAAAATTATGCAATTAAGACACAAAAAGTTAAAACCAATGATTTCCCGGAAATTCCCAAAAAATTTCATGAAATACCAAAAATTAAATTCTTTTTAGTATTTCTGCTGTATTTTTCTTATATTTCGGCAGGCGCAGATAATATTTTAGGAAATTTTTAAAAACATATCATGTCCTGAGATGAAATAACGAATTTTTCGGTTCCAGCTTTGGAATTTGAGAAATAATGCCTTACATTTGACATTTATAAGAAAAATAGGTCTATTTCGAAATGTTCTAGCATTTTTAATAACAAAAATTTTGAAAAAAAAATTTCTTTGTTATGTTTCTTATTGTATAACATTTTAAATAAATAAAAACATGGGGTTGGTATTCCTGCAATATTTTTTAATAATAGCGAAATAATTAAGCCACTTTTTTCTGCAAAAAATGGCAAAAAATCTACTTTTTTCAAATATTTCATTTAAATTGCGTATAACTTTTGACTTCGGTGTGCTTTTGATACCAAATTATTTTATAAATGTTTGAAATTTTGTTATTAACCCATTAACCCATGTTAACACTCTATAGCATAACTCAAGACCACCTCAAACTAAATAAGACACCACAAAAAACCACATTTGTATCAAACGTATTCAATTGTATCAATAAAATTTCAGATTCATTAGATGCAGTTTTAATATACGAGGGCGGATCAATATTTTCAAACTTCCCTCGTAGTTATATGAAATGCAAGTACCACATGTTAGTAGACTACTGTCAAATTTTGAGTAAGTGTCGTCATTTAAATGGAAAAAATGAATTTCGTGTGCTCATTAAACATTATTTTTTGCAAAAAAAACCGTCAATCAAACCAAGGAAAGTTCGATAAATTCTATGGGAACTCTGCACCATCGATTTCAGTGGTAAAATAGTGGTTTACTGACTTTCGTTGTGGTCGCACAAGTACAAATGACGCTGAACGTTCTGGACGGTCAATTGAGGTCAGTACACCCGAAAATTTCGAAAAAATCCACGATATGGTGTTGGCCGAACGAAGAGTAAAAGTGCGTGAGATTGTTAATGCCATAGTCATTTCATATGGCAGTGTGGTTTCGATTTTAAATGATGAGCTGGGTGTAAGAAAGTTGTCTGCAAGATGGGTGCCGCATTTGCTCACAATCGACCAGAAACGCATGTGCAGTTTCCACGGCCAAAATCCATGAATTGGGGTAGGGATGGGCAAATGAAAAAAATGTATCGATATATATATGTATGGATATTTTTGAGCAGTATCGATATATATTTTTCGAAAACATCGATATTTCGATATATCGATATTTTTTGCCTACAAATGTTGCCAAAATATTCTAAATCTAAAATAAATACACATACTAACATATCGTGCCATAACCGCCAAAAAAAGTTTAAGCGATATAAATTTTGAACAACTATTGAGACCTTATTGGACTTTAAGGGTTTTTAAATAAGATTTCCATAAAAAATTTTGCTGATTAAGCCTTTAGAAAGCCTTAATAATTTTTATAAATAAGGTTGCTAATCATTGTTTAATGAATGCCCTGTGTTGAACACTTCAAAGTTCATCATTGCGGAATACGAGAAATATCCACTGGGCATCCATTAAACAGAAATATTTAAAGAAATCGCGAACAACTAACTTAAAACTTAATGAACCCCATTAGTGAAGAAAACCCAAATTGATATTGGTATCGAAAAAGTAAATATATTTATCTATACATATGTATGTTTAATTTGTATTATAAGATAATTTCTGACAAAACTGCATTCATTTCGAATGCACAATTAGTCAATTAGTTTAAGAAATTTAATGCAAATGAATTACCTATGTTAAGCTATACGTACCCTACTGTAGCTCCTTAAGGCTTCATTAGTCTTTACTGTATGTTGCTGTTCTGTGCTGTGCCGTTCTAGTTATTTCTAAATTTTAATGGTTACTTTTTCAGTAATAAGTTAGCTGTTTCTGACCAGAACGATCACAGTTTTAAACTAAATTGATGAGTTTTCCATCGTCCATTGTTATTTTTCAATATAGTGTTTATGTTTATCTGGTAAAAATTAAATTGTTTAAATTCTTAAAGCGCAATCACAGTTTATTTCGAAATATTTTTGTTTTACTTATGCTGCGTTTTACAATTACTTAACAGTTTTTTATATTCAGACGTTAAACCGAAACAGAACAGGGGCCGACCTATACCTTCACATGCGTGGTTGTCAACGAAATTCCACAAAACAACACACACAAGCCTGACCGCACTTAAGAAATAATTACGATGACGCGAGAAATGTTCTCCAACCCAGAGTTGCTCAACGACTGTGTGTATTTTATATTTGTAGCTTGTAGATTTGAGAATGAAAGAGACAAAAAAGAGTTATGTAGCTGATTCGTAACAGAACAGAAAGTAAAAACTAATTCTGTGTTCAGGCTTATACCTACACAAACCAAATTTGGCATTTAGCTTAGTTAACAAACAAAAGTCACCTGGTTTAGTGTGGTCACATTATAGATGCGCCTTGTTATTACGAAATCTCTCTTTTTTTTTCTTCGCATCACTAGCAGTGATCGTACAGTTAAAACCCGGATAAAATTTGTAGAGTTCACAAAATTATCGAAACCCGATACTCGTAAATAATAATCGATGTATCGATATATCGGTTTTTGAAATATCGGCGATGTATATCGATATTTATTTTTGCAAATATCGATATTTCGATATATCGATATTTTTTCCCCATCCCTACATTGGGGTACCAATTGCTCCCTCATCTGCTCTATTCTTCAAATTTAGCCCCGAGTAACTATTTCATATTCCCATCTCTCCATCTCAAATGCTTGTAAACTTTCAAGGCGAAATACTGTCAAGCAAGACTAATCGTTATTTCGCTGTGTCAACACTGCGTGAGCGACGCACAGTAGTCTACAAACTATATTAAACTTAAAAAATCTTAAATGGATTTGAAAAATAAGCACTAAAAAGTTAAAAATAATATAGATTCAGTTATATAAAATACTAGCTTAACCCGGTGTGCTTCGCTACCCCTCCCCTCTCCTCAAAAAAAAAAAATAAATATATATATATGGCATTGGTGGTGCAATATGAAAAATCAGACTTCACAGTGTCACCCGCCTGAATATCCTGAAGATTCCCTGAAAATTTCATCAAAATCGGCCCAGCCGTTTTGGAGTCCATACCTTACATACACACATACCGTTTTATATATATAGATTTATATATTTGTTATTTATAGCTCTTTTCGAAGTAGGTGCCAATCAGGTTAACAAATTCTACATTTACTTATACACAGAAAAGAAATTTTCCTGCGTTTAATTGAAAAATAAACAAAAATAAATGAAAATTTAATTAATTCAATTTAACGTTTCTTTAAAAATTTAATTTAACTAAAAATTGAATTGACTCAATAAAATTTGTAATTAATTTTTGTTTTTTTAATTAACCGTGCTTATTGAAGAAAAGTTTTTTTCTGTTTATTTATATGCGATTAGTTATCATTGTTATAGTCACCGACTTTGAATATCATTATAGATAAGACATAAATATATGTATAAATATTGTAATCAATTAAATCTAAAATATTGAGGGTGGCGTTGGCTGAAGTAGTTAGCACGTTGACTACAAAACCGAAGGTCCTGGGTTCAATCCCTGTATCCGACAGTCATTAAATAACAACACCACGCATTTTTCTGATGTGCATTAGTGTCCTTTTGTGTCAGTTGTTGTAGGAAAGTTCAAGTGATGAAGGCATAGTCACTGGTCACTGAACTATACCGACTTCAGCAGATACTAATCCTAATGTAACATCAGAGCGCCCTCCTTCTTTGTGTAGCAAAATCATCGGCGAAGTAAAATAATCAATAAAATGGCTACAAGACACAGCTTCAAAAATTAATACGCCTCATTTAACATCAGAGAGGCGCTGCAACAATGCATTATTGAAAACGTGCGAAAAAGCAGAGTTGTAAAAGAATGAAGCTTTCCTCTATCTCTTCCTTCACCACTTGTCTTCTCTCTCACTATCCCTTTCCTAAAGAAGGTAACACCTAGTAATAGTAGTAGGCATTAATGGCCTGAGTGTTACTTCTCTTAAAAAAAAATATATATATATTCTATTTAAATTAATATATATTATTTTTACCTTTTTAGTGCTTATTTTTCAAGTCGCTTTAATTTTTTAAGGTTGTATTTTAAATTTTTGGTGCCAAGTTTATATATTAAGGAATGCCTAATTTGCCAAATATTTTCCACTTTTCTAAATTCCACATCATTTCAAAGCTAAAGTTTCTTAAAAATGGTGCAAGTAGAAGCACGTGAAATATAATATTAGTATTTAATGGGCATGGCCTTGCCCTCTTCTTTCAGCGCAAAATTGTGCCATTCTAAGAGCCCAAAACTCTTTGCCAAATTTCATGGGAATCGGATAAGTACAAGTACATATACATAATTTAATATTAACCTTTAATAGGCGATGCCCCGCCCACTTTTTACAATACAAGATTAGGTTTTTTTCAGAGCTCAAGGTGTGTGTTTGTAAAAATCTATTGTATCTTGTTATGAGCTCAGCTTGTGTGCTAAATTTCGTAAAAATCGGTCACATATAAGCTTGTGAAATATAGTATTAATTTTTATTGGGCGTGGCTCTGCCCATGTTTTCAACTACGAGAATGCATCGATACGAGAACCCAATTTTTATAGTAAGTTTCGAAGCAATCGAATAAGTAAAATATCATACAACGAAATAAAAACATTTGTGGGCGTTTTTTCACTTGTTTTAGAATGGGACTAAATGAAAGCTAGCGTATAGATAAAAAGAGAGTTTTTTCAGTCGGTTTAAAATGTACCAAGTTATGAAGTAACAATGCCAATACAGACGAATTGATAACCGATTCCTTTTTTTGAAGTCGATTAAAAAGGAAATGTTCCCCTTACATAGTGTCCACACCTGATGATTTTATATCATAACTCGTAATATGATGCCGCCAGAGCAATTGTCATTTTTTCATTAATATCAGCGCAAAGAGGTAGACGTTGATGATTTTATATCATGATGAATCAAACAAATATTTGAAAAATATTCATCAGGTGTGGACACTATATTATTTACATACATATTTATTATATTTAAAATATGCATAACGCTATACCAAAGAACTGTGTGGCAACACTCTATTCTTAAATAGTTGTTGTTGTTATGTACATTTATTTTCTTTACATAATTTTTACAACTACAACTAGAGCTGCAAAGAAGTCAGCCAATGTAGTAAAGTAAAAAAATAAAAAACATGTTGATTGTTGAGTTCTTGTTTCAACTTTGTTGTTTGTTGAACTTCTCATTTGTTTAAATGAAAGTTTATAACATAATAACTCTAATTGTTCTAACAAATTTTGGGTAAAGGTTCCCTGATGATCTGCATTAGCAACAGTGAAATGCGCATAGGATCCAGCTGAACCCCTCAATAATCAATTTCGATGTATTTTTAATAAAAAAATAATTTACTAAAAGAGTAAAATAATAATTTGGGATTATTAGTGCGTTAACAAGGGTTAAACTTAAATTGTAACAAATTCCCATAAAAAACTAACTAAAAACAAATATTTCCATATAATTTACCTCTTCGTATTCCAATAGAAAGCATCCGATAGTACAACCATTTACATACATACACATGTATGTATGTTTTATCCATGAACATGTCAAGAAACCTAAAAATAAGAATATGGAAATTTAAATTCATTTTGAATTTACTGAAAACTAATCTAGTAAAGTTTCATGTGCATACATACATATGTATGTATGTATATATCTATGGCTTAATATAAAAAAGGCTTAACTCGAATTTTCGATATTTTACAGGAGAAGCAAAAAACTGAAGAAAAATCAAAGCCTTTACATGCAGAAATAGTTTTTTAAGTTGCCATAAGTCCTTGATTTTGAACTGTAACGTACTCAGATCTTCAAGGAGGATGCAATTATACGTTGTCGCCCAGAAAACATTAAAAACGCGATTTCGAAAAAAATGGTTTAGGCCCTTTTTATATTAAGCCATCGATATCTATATTTTCTTATAACTTTTGTGTTTCTTAAATTTTCCTCATAATGATAAAAATAAAATAAAATTTTATTTAAACAAATTATTATATATACATATATACATACATACATATATGTACATACATATGTATAGTACCTACAAATTATTTTTGAAAAATGTGTGTAGATGTATTGTATAGACATATCGAACCATAAACGCCGAAAAAGCTAACCGACACATTTTCTGGACCTCGTTTTTTTTTTGCGAAAATCGATTATTTACGATGGCAGAATATGTGCAAACATAGATGTACATTGATAATTATTAATTTAAATATTTATTTTAAATATTTATAAGAAAAATGGAACTAATTTTTAAGAAACTACATTTTAATTTCTTCTAAAGAATCTGTATTAAAAATGTGCAAATAATTATTAGAAAAGAGAGTAAAATTTTAAGGTATTGATTCAAAATTTTGTAATTCCATTATAGTCTTAGAAAATATCGTCAATGCTTTATTAAAAATCTTTTTTTCCAGTAATTTATGAACTAATCTTTATAGTTTTATAATTTTCATGAAATTGCCATAAAAGGAATGCCTTTCGCTTAAATTCACATAAAAGACATGAATTGTGAAACTCTACAATTTTTTTTACCTTATTTACCACATAGAAATATCATTTTAGAACGCCAAAAAGGAAAGGAAACAATTTTCGTAACATCTCTTCCAACTCGCTGATAAGGAACCGCAAGTGAGAACTACTTACATTGTATCTAAAAATCATTAGATTTGATATAAATTTCGAGATGACAAATTCTAAATATTATGTCCATACAGACATAAGTACTTATGTATGTATGTATGTATGTACATATGTATGTACATAAATCATAAGTATGTACATAAATTTGTATTTCTTGAAAGATTGTGTTTATAGAGGTTTTATTTAATAAAACATTTTAATATAAACTATACATGTATACCTTATTCATGCACATAAAATTAAAAAAAAAAATAGATTAGAAATTGAAGCATTTACAAAAGAAAAATCAAGTCTTTTTTTATACTTAAACTAGTTTTTAAGAAAAATTTTTAGAATTATTTCAAGATACGATTGTAAACTTTTCTATAAAATTAATGATTGGAATCTCATTTTGTTTATTTGATTCGTTCAAAGGGCCTCTTTTAATAAATTCGTACAAGAAAAATAAAAGTATTATGGTTATTTGTTTAAATACCTACCAGAGCTTTTCTTTTTTTAATTGAGGGTGTAAGAATATAAACTTTTTATACTGCATGTACGTATGTATGTATGTACACACGTACATTTTTTGCAAATTATAATATCTTTCCGTTCCAGAGTGCTTGAGAGTGCAAAAGAATTGAAATTCCCAAACTCAATAGGTATTAGAAGTTGTGCTTTTTGTTGTGGAATGTTTTATTTATTGTCGAATTTGATTTGTTTTTGTCAGAAGAACTGCTCTGTTTACGTCTCAGCGAAACCTTGTGAAGTATACTGCGGCAGAAAGGAACGAGTGCAGCGGCATCGGCAGCACACATGCCTCAGCTGCTTCACAAGCTCCACACACACACAAAAATTAAATAATATCTTATTGTGATGGCTGCTCAAAAACCACTGCTGTCATTTCGCTCACACCAAAATGGCAGTCGTAAAATTGATATATAGTCTTCCCCTTTTCACTACCGATAGCATGAAACCACACAAACAAAGTAGTTATTCTTCTATAGTTTATTCAGTTTTTGTTAACAAATATAATACATGAATTGTCATTTCGCATTGCTTTACTTATATTTTCATGTTTGTATGTTTGTATGTTTGTATATACTTTGGTTTATATTACCGTATAGTTTTCTGTTGTTGTTATACTCCATGATAAAGCGAATGCACTCTACAATCTACTAAAAATATATTAGATACTGTCTCACTTATGTATGTATGTACTCGTATATAAATTTCTTGTAGGTGCATACACGCCCCCTAGGTTTTACTTTTATATTTTCAAGTCATTCTTGAGCTTAAAATATTTATTTCTTAAATTTCATTGTTTTTCTCTTATTCATCATAGAATTTGTCTGGTTCTTATGTGCAGTGTTTTGAAATCAGCCGTCGCTAGTTTTTGTTTACATAAATACATACATACATACATACATACATATGTATGTGCACATGTACAATCCATACATACTATATTTGGTGTTTTTCTACATGAATTCTTTGACGACGCCCAATAGAAATAATATTTTAAAATGTTTTTTACTTTGCTAAATCTTGACGTCTTTTATCCAAAAAATCTTTCTTTTGTGTTTTAAATTTTTTTGCATTCGTATTTTGTGTGTGCTAAAATTTTAGGTGCATTTTTTACATCTTTTGCCGAGTTTACATTTGGCATTTCATGTGTTGTCATTTTGTGGTGTTATTTTCTTATGTTTGCAGTGCCGTACCCATCAAATTTGTCGATGACACTCAATTTTGTTGTGTCATTGTGACACGAAAGAGTCCCATCCCTACATAATAGCAATACGGTATCATTGTCTACATCAAGAACTAATTTTCACATAATGACATTTAGTGTCATTTGCTTTATCATTGTGAGACTTTGTTTTTTGTATTGTTTGTTAATTAATATTCATACAAATTGATAATCGCAAAATTATTCAATTGGCTAGTGCCACTGTGTGTTTATCAATAATAAGAAAAAAATTAAGAAAATCTAATAAACGACAAAGAAAGTGGAGGAAAAGACCCGAATATGCGTGCCACCAAAGAATACTATTGTACTGTGCATTCCAGTTTACGGAAGACGTATTCAAGTTGGTTTCAAAATTTCGTGCACATGAAGACCTAATTCAAATAAAATTTCTGCCCATACAGTTTTCCTAGCATTTTTATCCCTATAAATGCTACATAGATATGTATATAATTCCATACAGGCTCACGAATTTCCAAAACTGAATTAGCTGTGTCGTCATTTTATGCGTCCAGGGCGCTTGAATTTTTCTCACACTATTCTATGCTTTTCCACTTTCTTTTTAGTTTTCCATACTTTTTAATTTTTATACCCACACACATTTAAAATTCTTTCGGTATATTTGTCAAAATGTCAACACGCTGACATTTACTTTTTGTGTTTACAATGCATCCAACTTATTCTCACAGCTGTTTACGTCAGATGCGCAAACATTTTGTGTGCTAATGCCACACAACAAAAAGATCGGAAATGACAAGCTTTGCCGCTAGTTCCACTGTTATTTTTGCAAAATTTGTCACAAAATGCCACAGTGTGTACTCGGCCTTAGAAATTTAAAATGCTTCAAATGTATTAAGTAAAATGTGTTTAAGCAATATAAAAATTTTCATGACATGCACATATCTATATACATATTTATTTATATATGTACCCTGTAGTCAGACTGGGGCCAAATGTCTCTATGTCAACACTAAATTTCTAGTAGTAGGTACATTGTCTACAATTTCTTTTCTATTCGTCAGTATAAAAGAAAGAGAGACAACAAATGTGGTCTATTTCTGGTGGCTTTTGCAACAACTTGTCAATATTCATATAATTGTATGTACGTAAGGTATAGAAATGTACCACTAAATGTCTGGTTGGTATGTCTCCATGTTCCCATAAGAACTATGTATTCACTACCTAGTCAATTGTTTTAGTGTTACTAGTAGATTTTCAATGACAAGCACATGCTAAATGTCTATAGCACAAAGTATTGTATGGGGATTAATTAGAGAGTAGTACTGGTGACAAAGTCAAAAGCGACTCAGTACATTTTCACCATCGACATTTCCTTCAGGGTACCTATATACATATACATACATACATATATACATATATATATATATATATATATATGTATATATATACATATGTGTATATATGTATGGATGTATGTATGTATGTACTATGTTTGTAATGCGGAGTACACACCTGGCATTTCTTGTGTTGTCATTTTCAAAATGTGGAACGCCGTTTACATTATGTTTTATTATATGAAAAGCAATATCACACAATGAAAAATATCGGAAATGACAATCTTTGCCACTACTGCACGCTATTGCGATGTCACAAAATGCCATAGTGTGTACTCGGCATAAGTATAAAAGTATGTACATGTTTGAAATAAAATGACATACAATTTTGATTAAACTGCAATTGCAGTCAGCGAAAGAAAATTTAGATAAATGTTTATATCATGACCACTTACGACCTACTAATTGAGATATTTAACTAAATACATATTTTCGTTTCGGGTTTTCATACAATTTCTACTTATTTGGAAATAATGTTTTGCTTTTCAAATTGAAATCTGTTTTAAAATAATGTTAATGTATGTTTAAAACTTAGTTAACTAATATAATTTGTTCTGTTAGTAACTATTTTTCTCATTTCATAGATGTATTCAACAAAAAAATTAATATACATATAAAAAATAAAAAAAGTTTTATACCCATATTGCCTATATTAAAAAAAGATAAAATATATCGCGATTTTCGCGTTTTATCTGAATAATTACAAAAAAATTATTAAGATTTATTTAAGACAGATTAAATTTGAAAACATTGTTTCCAAATACGTAGAATTTGTATGAAAACCCGAAACGAAAATATGTATTTAGTTAAATATCTCAATTAGTAGGTCTCAAGTGGTCAAGTTTTATATACCATTAGATGCTGCTTCAAAAACTCTTTTCGATGATACCAAATTTTATTTATGTCGTCTTGGAACAAAGTACAAAAAAAATTCGAAAAACTGAAAAAAAATATTTTACTAATTAAGTAAAATAATTATTTGGGATTATTAGTGCGTTAATAAACGTTAAACTTAAATTGTAGCAATTCCCAAAAATAAAACACTAAAAAAATATATTTTTTAAAAATGGTCCAGCTCACGGATGGTCAACGCTAGAACCAATATATTTTGGGAATCATCATAAAACATATCAAGCTTTATTTTCACTTTTTTCTCTTCCATATAAGTTGACTCGCTCTAATATACATACATATGTATGTATGAGCTGGACAGTGTCTAAAAAAAGCGTATGTTTGAAGTTTTTTTTTGCATATTTTCGTATTTTGTGCCAAGACAAAATATTAAACAAGTTTTTATACAAAAAAATCAAAAATCCCGACTGCGGCCAACTTCGAACCGGTAAATATCCTAAATGATCATTCGAAATGAAAAATCATAAAAGAAACCTAAAGATGATTTTAAAATATCTGTCGAATGATTTTTTTGATAACTGACATATCTTTAGTGACACTCCCGGCATTAACACAAATCGAATGATGTAAGAATCACAAAAATCAGTCCTCACGTTCGGTTTATATAGTACCGCAAAGGAACACACATACATGCATACATAGACTGATAAGCACAATACCCTTCTTTGCGTTGCTCAGTCGGGTAAAAAGTACTCCATCTCAAATATTTAAGCCGTTTCAAATGATGTATTAAACTTTACCATTCGTATCATCACCAATGACTTATTCGATAAAAACTACGATTTTTTAAGCATTTTCATAGCAGGTGCTACTTATATAAATTGGCTCTAAATTTTACTTAAACATGAGAAACTTGTCAAACCTTTAAAAACGTTTCAGGGTTTATACTGTACATTTATTTGTACAAATTTCTACCAGGAAGACTTTTGTAAAATATTTTCAAAAGGAGCTAATCACGTTTGGTGTAATTTGTAGACAATATGCGTGGATGCGGCAAGGATTATTTTGTTTTGTTTTATCTTCTGAGATCTCCAGAAACTTATTTTATAATAATTATTATTTTTTAATTATTTTGATATTTTTTGCTTCCAAATTTTGCATACAAATATTTAATTGTACGTGTCTGACGCGCTTTGGAAATTTAGTTGTAACTTTTGTAATTAAAATATAACGCGTTCCACGTTAAAAGGATTATATATTCCACCGCATGAATTGAATTCTTGAGAGTAGAATATATTTTTATGTCTACATTACGTTCCATTTTCGTTCCATTGAAAACTGTAAATTAATTTTCTTTAAAATTTACTTGTTGGAGTCATACTGTGTTGCATTAAACGAGTGATGTAAGCATTTTGGTAAGTATTTTAGAACCCCAAGGATATGGCTTCTATTGATTTTTATTCTGTCAGTTAATACTAATGAAGTAAATAATTAATAATTTTTTTAAATTATAGTCATTAAACACAATTAATCCAGAAATAAATATATCACAATAATAACTCATGTATAATGTTAAACTCGATTGATAATAATAATATATATGTATATACTCCCGAAGTACGCTATATCCTTTTAAATGATTTATCGACAAGTAAATATTTACTACTAACGAAATGTATTAACAACAAACTTAATATTAATGGTTTTCATTATAAGTACATTTTAAATAAAAGTTAGTTATATGGTTATACAATGAAAAAATAGACATGTACTATTATTAAGAATTTTTTTTTTAATTTAGGAAAAAAAAATTCTAAGTTTAAGTTAATGTTTCAAAGTCCGAGTAAATTTTTACAAAACTCTAGTAAAAATTACTTAATATGAGTAAAAAATAAAAAGTTGGTATCCTTAAAAATATTTCACAAAAACACACAAAAAATGTCTTACATTTAAGGACATTTTTACTGACTTAAAGGAAACATTTACTAAAAATAGAAAAACCGTTATAATAAATTTTCAATTTTGTTTTAAAGTAAAAAATTAATTTTAGGAAATTACTTACTGCTGATTACTTCATGAAATTTGATTTACGGTTTTAACCGAAACCGAAACCACGTTTTTTAACCGATAAAAACCTTAACCGAAAACCGACAAAAGAAGGGTCGGTTCTTATGTTTTACTTTAACATTACTATCATGTTTAAGAAAACAGCATTGAAAACTTTTATACATTACTAAGCAGTCTGTAAAAATGGCAGGTAAGAAAATTGTAGAAATGTAAGAAAATTACAACAATTCTTTGCAGGAAAAATTACAATCTGTTATCAAAAAAGCTCTAATAGATGTAAATCAAAAATTTATACTTCATAAAAAAAAACGAACAACAAAGCAACCAACATATCATTGCTTCACAAGGCAATAACAAAATAAAGCCCTCTTCAACTGAAAGGGAAATAGTGTTTTCTGTCGCTGGTAATTAACTATAAATATTTTATTCTTATGCTTTATATACACATACTCATTACCAAATTTTCCTTTTCTAATAAAAGTACTTGAATTGAATACAAACAAACAAGACAAACGTCATCATCCCTATCCCTCGAAAAATTTTCCCCAGAAATGTTTTCCCTTTTTTGATTCCCCTTATCATGAATAATATTTTTCAACTGAATTTTTTCACTTTTCCCTTGGTTTTGTTCACTTTATTTTTGAAGGCGAACTGAATTATTACATCGAATAATTTCGATATTTTTCTTCGAATTATATACTAAAAGTTTTCCCTTCGAGGGGAATGAAAGTTTCACTTGGACAAAAATTCTACTTGTTATGAACGA
Organism: Tachina lurida; assembly: GCA_944452675.1. Taxonomy (NCBI): domain Eukaryota; kingdom Metazoa; phylum Arthropoda; class Insecta; order Diptera; family Tachinidae; genus Tachina; species Tachina lurida. Next base: position 111,886,866 of record OX101752.1, on the reverse strand, counting down.
TAGGAGTGATTATTTTTAAATCATCACTTATCTTTCCAGCATACACACCTATTTAAATACATGCATACTTTTAAAAATGAAATCGAACCGAAACCGACCGGCTTTAGTCCGCGGTTTTTTAATTTCCTCTGTTTTTGGCAAACCCTACTGTGTACGTTCCCTGACATGATCCTAATGGCTCCTCTTTTCAACCTAGTCCAACCTAACCTAGTGCCATGAATCCATCCATACAATAAAGAGCAACAACTTTATATCTAAGAATTAAATTTGCCTAAATATATATTTTTTTCAAGAAAATCTTAATTACATTACAAGATTGTTTCAGTTTAATACACGCCATTGCATTAAGCATCATCTACAGAGTTATAAAAACGATACCAATATCATCAGCAATCGCATTTCCATTTCCAACTCAAACTCTACCATCATCATAGTTATTACTCTCTTTTTCACATTGCGTATGCAATAGTTGCAGCTGTTACCTCATCACCACTGTCATCACAATGGCAAAATACGTGAAGAATGTTTGAAATAGCTTCCATTATTTTTTCATCAAACTTCTTATATAAAACCATTGTTGTTCTCTATGCTAAAGTATTTCCTTCGAGACACTGGTTAACTCTATTGTTAAAAAGGATGAAGAGAAAATACTCGATATACTCGTACATAATACGTATGTATTTAAATTCTGAATTGTGAACATTTTATAATACAATGCTAAAAACGTTGGCAAAACTTAACTTGATTTTATTAGCAAGTCAAAGAAAAGAGGGAACTACAATTTCTATGTTATTTTATTTAGAAAGGATAATTGCACTGCAGTGCACTAGTGTTTGCATGAGTGTGTGTTTGTTGCTGTTCATGCCTGAATTGATTGAGTTTCTTCCTCTTACAATTCAGTTTTCAAATAATCTTCTTCTTAGTTTTTCTGTTTCTTTTAATTTTTCTCTAACAACTTCTAAAAGACACAACAAAAGTACACCCTTCTGGTGCAAAGAAAGAATGTCCTTCAAATAAATTGCAATTTTTTATTGCTTCACAATTATGTACAAAAAGGAGAGAGGTAAAAAATAAAAAGTTATTGTTTAAAATTCACACACTCCCACCAGTACATACCAGTGGGTGTGTGTGTGTGTGTGTGTGTGTGTGTTTGTGCATACTAGCATTTGTATATGTGTTTGTGTATGCGTTCAATTCAGCTTATAATTAAAGGATAATTGTACGCTGTGCAACACCGTCATCTTAATCCTCTGTTTTCGTTGCGTATTCTTGTCTGTAACTCAGGTCGTATACACACACGCGCTTGTCGTCTCGAATTGCTACTAAATTGTAAAACTTAAATGCACCTCAAGGTGTCATTTCGAATGCAGATAAATATGCCACTTTTGCTATGTTTATGAAAGTAATTATAAACGGTTTTTTAAATGTTCTTAATCTTTAAATTGGTCAATTTTTGCTTGTAACGTTTTTAAGGCAAAGTGAAGAAAGAAGCTTAAAAATAATTGATGATATTATCTTTGTGATTATATAAGTTGAATGAGATAACAAATAATTGCGAGTACAATTGAAATTCCAAAAGATAGTGATAATACGTTATCGAGGCGTTAGTAGTTAAAACTGTGGGCAAGGAAGTCAACTCTTTATACCTCTATACATACACATGTATACGATATATATATATATATATATATATATATATATATATATATATATATATATATGTATCTGCATAGATAAATACATATATAAGTGAATTAGTTAAATAAAATATTAATACGAGTAGTTTGCCTTAAGAAGTTAATACGATAATGTTTTCACCATAACTCGAATAAAATACGTGCAGTTGATGTATTATTTCCTTAAACAACAACAACACTTGTATGTGGCAAAAGGTTTAAATGCTTTATGTATAAAGAAAATATATTGCGGATATATGAAGGGTTTTTGGACGAAATTTTGTGTGGAATTGTATTTTGCAAAACCTTTACCACGCACTAATATTTTGTTTTAAAGGCCATAAAACTTCAGAAATGTCCAAGCATTTTATATACAAAATTAAAAATGTATATGCTAATTTTGCATAAATTACATTTTTTTATGGGTTGTCAAAATCATTAAAAATATATATTTAAGTTATTCCAAAACCATGTTGACATAGTATTCGTCACAAACTATGACGGCCGTAACATAGCAAAGGAAGAGGCTTAGCATTTACATATTTAATATTGCAAATACTAGCACCGGTGTCCAAGTTCAGCTTCAGTTCATGTTCGCTGCTAATAACAAATATTATACCCACTAAATATCAAAAGTCAAATGGGCTGTGAAAACGATCAAACAAACCCATCAATCAGCGCTTATGTGTAAGTGCCACATACCTGTCGCCTTTTTATTATGCACTTGCAACCAGTGCATTTTTGATAAAAATAAATTTAAAAAAATTTAAGTTTTCAGTTACTGGTGTAGAATTAATCCTCAATCACTCTTCATATTGTGTAAGAGTTTCACATAAATATATTGTTTACTTAACTCTTGAAAACAAAATAAAATTTTATTTTTCCAATAAGTTGTGTGTAAATTGAAAACTTTTAACTCGTTTTCTTTCTTACTTGTTCTTTGAGTTAGAACCACTGTTACCAGATTTGACGATTTATCACGATTTTGACGATTTTGGGTGGCAAAAATTTCATTTTGACGACTGGACGATTTCCGCCTTAAATATGACGATTTTTAATAATTATAAATTGACACCATTTTTTCAACTGCACTGAAAGAATTTTGGGCATAAATTCTATGAATTTCGACATTAACCTAATGAAAAATTCATTAAAATTCAACCAACATCCCGCTTCGTTGGATTAATGAAACCAGTTTCGTCAAAATTATTTTGTTCAAAACTTCATCAAATTTATTTAACAGTGTAATTAATGCAGTGCTATAACTTCATCGAAACAATAAAATAATTTCATGAAAAGAATGAAATAACTTAAATATAAAGGGGTTTCTTAATAATTAGAAAATATTGTTGTCATAAATCAAATAAAATATTCTTACGAAACCAGAATACCAATGAAATTCTTTCACAATATTCATGAAATTTTCATTGGATTTGTGAAATTATCATTAGATTTGAGAAAAAATTTTAATGCAATTGTTTCATTCGACTTATGAAGCAAAATTCTTTCGGTGTGGACTTGAATAAAAATAAGGAATAAAAGGCAATCAATCTTAATTCTTGCATTAATAATTTTCGAATTAAATATTTTTTAAACATGTTATTGTACACCCAGAAAAAAGATTGGTTGGAAAATGGTTAGGCCAACAAAATATCATTTGCATAAACTATATTTCAGTTCACACAATCAATTTTCTGTTAATCCAAAAAAAAATCCATGTTTATTGCCATAAGGGCATAATTTTAATAAAGATATGATTCTGACAATTCTTAAATTGATTGCATCAACCGAGCGTATGCTTTTGCCATGACTAATTCATTGATTGGTTAACACAACCGAATAAAATATTATGAATGAAAGTAGTACCTGATGTAATAAATTTCTGTGGCAATAAGGAAAAAGTGCTTAAGTCATATTTTACTGTTTTGCAAGAGATCAATTCGATTTTCAGAAATTTATTTCTTTTGCATTTAAGTTGAGAAAACTGTCTATTAACCTTTATTTTTTTAGGCAAACATCGTTCTACACATTTTAAGTAATACATTTAAGTTGAAATATATCAAAGCTATTATTCGCAATGGGATTAGAGGTCTAAAAAAGATAAGTCGCAAGTCATGGTGCTATAACTTCCTGAAAAATTACACAAATTTATTGGGATTTTGACCCAAAATCAGCTTATCTCGAGATAAGCACTTTTTCCTTTTTGCCAAAGATTTGTTAAATTTCGATATATATGTGTAATTTTTTCAAGTTCTTCCAAATGTGTAGAAATATGAAGAACATCATATCTAAATATGAATATTTTAATTAATGTTTATGAATGTACATAATTTAAAAAAAAAATACACTAAACATGTAATTATATTTTAATTATTATTTCGTTTGTTTCTATATTTATAGTTTGATTGGGCCAAAGTTCGTATCGCTTTGGAAACCAAATTACATGTGATAATTATTAATGAACAAATAACATCAATGTCCATTATAAATATTCTGACAAACACGTAATAGAACGGAATAACTAGCTATTGATTTATTGTATTAAAACTATATATTTATTTTTCTTATGTTATGTTTTCTCGCAACAAAATATATGTATATTTAGTTTGAAAAAAAGTGTTTACTTTAATGTTGACGTTTACGGATAGTTCTTTTTAGAGATGTGTAAATGTCGTGATTTTATCGTCTCACGCGTAAATCACGCGTGAATCACGTGAATCGTGTTCAAATTTATAATTAATCACGCGTGAGTGCGTGAGCGTGACTTAAAAAAAATTACTCGCGAAATCACGCACGAATTCTCAAGGTCTCACGAGATAACATTCCTGCATAGGTACATATGTATGTAACTGTATTCAATATTTTGAAATAAATTATTATATAATAAATACATATATAATAAAAACTACAATATACATATATATGGTATGATATGATATGAGCTTACAAACATAATGAATACCTTAGTAAATATGTATGTCTGTTTTTTAGATACTCTGTACGAAGTATCAATTAAGAAACACTAGTGATTCAATAGTGCCTTTGTTACCAGTACTACGAGTAATGTCGAAGTGTACCAATACTAATGTCAAAGTGTACCGCAGAAAATGTGTTTTGCTATAGACATGCATGTTATTGAAAATCAACTATTGCCCTTGGGAATATTGACTAGGTAGTTATTTTTGGACCATATGTAGACATTGACTCACTAGTACATTTTAGTAACTTCAGTCTAAATTTTTTTGCTTTTGCCTGTTTTATTTTTCAGTAACATTTTACTAACAACAAAGTTTTCATTAAATGTCAAACAAATTTCATATAAAATATTTTAATTTATAAATATGTACTTTTATGTATGTACATTTATTGTAATTGTTTATTTTACTATGACCAGACAAAAACATTCGAAAGACAAAATACAATTTCTTTAAATAAAAACCACCATGATGCAATAATTATTGTTTCATGTAAAAACTAACTTTGCTTTATTTTAATTTACAATGTAAATTTTACAAAAACACGACCGAGCATGCATATATACATACATACATATGTTAGAATGTAAGAACCTATTTTTCAAAACAAAAAACATGCAAATTGAATTATATACTTTTTCGTGAGCGTGCGTGATGGTGATAAGTTGTAAGCCACTCGTGCGTGATTAAAAATATTTTATTCGTGAGCGTGCGTGATCGTGAAAATTGTCAAGATCATTCGTGCGTGAAAGTGCGTGAGTAAAATATTTGTATGCGTGAGCGTGCGTGTCGTGAGCTAAAAAACACTCACGTGCACACCTCTAGTTATTTTGATGATTTTGACGATTTTTCGGTTGAAATTTGACGAAATTTGAAAATCTATGATGAAAAGTGGGGTCGCTTTTTCGCGGGCGTTAAAAAAGTTCCCCCAAATCACTTTGAAGCTTAGTATAAAGATTTTTTGTTTGTTTTTTTTTTTTTTTTAAGTACAATATCCTAAATACAATAATACAATACAATAAAAATACAACACGGAAACTCTTTTTTTGAACAAAATGGAAGCAACCTGAAGTTAATATATTGTTTATAACTGTATGTATGGTATCTAAAAATTCAAATATTATTATTTTTTAGAAGCTTTTAGAAAAAACGGTTTGGGGGGAGGTTTTTTTTATCAAAATTGATCTCAAAAAACTGTTTTCTTGATAGTGTACATATATCAGTGGCCACCCCGTCGTGATAGGTTTTTTTTTTTTGGTTATACCCCTAATGTGCATGTGGCTTTTTACATTTTGTATAATTCCCATGCCAATAACAAAACTATAATCCTACTTCTATACCTGATATATTAGTATTATCACAAATGTCAAATCCCATGTATGAAAAATAACTAACATAAACAAACTATACAGTGAACAAAGAAAAAACTTGTACAGCAAACGCTCCGCTCTTCTAATCAAAATATCTCTGTTGTTTTGTAAGATTTTAAGATAAAACCAAAAGCGATTTCAAGGAAAATTAATCAGCTTTCTATGAAAATCTTTAATTTTATTAACAAATTTATTTTAATGCGAAAAAAATAACCTAAAATATAATAACACTATTTTCCAGAGCAAAAAAAAAACTTGTACACTAACTCTTCTTTCAGGAAGGAGCTATGAAATAAGGAATACACTAAAAATTAGTACTAAATGAGGCCACGTCTAGCATCTAATAAATTATTTTCATAGAATGAACTGGGTTTTTGGTAATTTTGGAAGCTATATGGTCCAATATGCCCTGGAGAGCACTTTTGAGTTAATTTTTACACATAATCTACAGCTCGCGTAATTTTTTGTTCACATACGCCCACAGAATTTCATTTGTACTAAGGCCAATGATCTAGGGAGGATGTGCCTGCAATTTTTTCCCATTGAATGGAAGCCATTCTCTTATTATTGAAGACGAATGTTTCGGGTATTTAACTCTAACTAATCAATAGTCTCCACTTACATTTAATTTGGCAGCTAACTGTGCTAAATTATCTCTTAGTATTTTTAAATAATTCATTTTATTTATTGTACGTTCTATAAAAACCGGATTTCATACACCACCCGATCCCATTGGGCCCCATACCATCATATTACACCCCCCATGCTTCACCGTGTTATTCAGGTTTTTATCACTAATGCTGGAATTCCTCTTCGCCACAAAAATCTACAACGATAACATCCAAATATATTAAATTTGGATTCAGCAGTGTCCCAAAAGTCATCATAGTGATCAATATAATCTTTCTTTGCGTGGCAAAGAAAAGCTCCAGCCTTAACGATAATAACCTGAATAACACGGTGAAGCATGGGGGGTGTAATATGGAAAGGGTTATTGACCTTAAGATTTTGGTTTTTTTTTTGAGATTTTAATCTTTAGCAGAAAGTACAAAAAGTAATCCATTCGCAGTTAACTCTACCGCAAAAAATTAATATCTTCCACTATGAAACAAGACAATTTATGGAGTTTTCTTTTCTAGAAAAAAGTTTTACATTTATTGCACTTTTCAATGAAAATTAGCAATAAAATGGTTTTTGAAATATAGAGCTTATTAGAAAGTATTGCATCATCCCTTACGAGCGTAAATTTTTGCTTTAAGCTAGCGCTAAATTGCATTTCTCTTAATAAAAAGTTAAAAAATTGTGCACTTTTTCTTGAAAATAAAACGGCGTTACTTATTTATTTTCACTAAAAATTTGGTATACATATGAGACAGGAATTTGCAAAAACCGACACTACACACACCTACAGGGAAACAATCACCAGAACACTGATTATTAAGGTATAACGGCTTCAATATAATATAATTAATGGTCCTTTTCACATTGCTCAGTTGAAAGCTAACTTGAATTTTTATATAAAGAACTTGCAGTTAAAGTCCTCACTAACTTTTTATCATAAATTGTGAAAGGGACGTTAATTAAAAAAATATTTGCCACGTTTTTTTATTTTGCAAAGTTCAATGACTTGAAAATTTATTACATTGGAATAATGTGTTGCCTTTATACTACAAAGTATTTTTTTTAATACGCAACTTACAGCGAACTTATTAATTATTTATTATATTCATACTTGAGCATATACATATGTATAATTAATTACTGGTCGACGATTAGTGAAAATTAGTAATGTTAAATTCAAAATATAATATAATAATAAAATTTTAAACAGCTTATTAAAATACACATTTTCGTGTGTATATAATTTATTTAAATCGATAATTCATTAAAAAAAATTTATACATATGTATGTTGAATAAGCAGGATCAGGCCACCTACAGTGGAATTCGATTATAACAAATACTGGTTACAACGAACAATTTTTAAAGTCCTATAAATCAAACTGCATGCCAGCTTATAAGCTCATAACATACAAAAAATTTCTAGTTTTTATCTCATGTTCTCAAATTTTGCTAAAAATTCCAAAGACAAAACAATTACAATTTGCTGAAATATTAATATAAACCAGAAATCTACATCAACTGTCACCACACACAGAGTGAACCAAACACAAAGATTGCTGATGATGAAGTTGTTGCGTTTTGTTCCTTTCTGCTAATGTTTGTCAGAATATTTAAAATTAACTTTGGTGTTATTTGTTCATTAATAATTATCACATGTAATTTGGCTTATAGAGCCGCTTTCCATCCACAAAGAGTAATGGTTTGGTGTGGATTTTGCTCTGGCGGCATCATTGGTCCATTTTTCTTCGAAAATGAGCAAGGAGGCGTTAAGGATAAGGATAAGGTTGAAAAATGAAATCGAAGTTGCCATTACAGAGATTCGAGCCACATCAATTGAAATTTTACTGAAAAATTGGGTTGATCGGATGGGATACTGCCGAGCCAGTCGTGGTAGTAATATGAATGTTACTTGTGTTCCAATCTTGAATGACAAGCTTCAACATTTCTAATAAAATAATAGCCGATTCAAATTTATAATTTTAAATGGCCCTATATAAAATGCAAGTTATTAAGAAATAATTCCTGATGGAAATGAATAAATATTAAGTGCATGTTATTTTTGATCATTGAGATGTTTCTTCTTAAACACCCGTACATCGCTTCATATTCCTAACCTAAAATACTTTATATATCTACATTCAATAATTATTGTGTATGGGGAGCATATAACGACAAAAATCAACATGCAATTGGTATTTTTTTCTAAGGAATTATAGGGCATGCGGCATAAATTTAGGAGTGTCTTAGTTTCCCATGCCAATTTACCATAGCAATGTGAAATAAGAGGGAAATTCAAACGTCTTTTAAATAAGAATCAGTTGAAAGCTTTCAAATCGTCGAAACACTTCCCGATAGCAATTTAGCGCCATCCTGAATAGATTTAGCACCTTTTGAATCATAGGAAAGCGAACTTTATTTAACGTAACGCTGATTTGGTGATTGCTTACTTTTAGCTTCACCACTAGCTCTGCTTAAAACTCCACCTAAACTTTGTTTGTCATAATCTGGTAATTGCATTAAAAGTTCTCGTTGTTTCTAACAAATAATGTACAAAAATATATAATTGTTTCTTTATTGTTATGCAGAACAAATCATCATTTCACATTTTACACTCAACTCTTGAAGGATGGTTATTGGTGATATCGTCATTGATTTCTATATAAACTGAAAACTTTAAAGCAATTGTTTGTAAAAGGACCTTAATTTAGTTATGACGATGGATACAATCTTGTTCTAAGGTTAATACGAATAATTTGTTAATTTTAATTATTATTGTTCGAACTTCATTTGTTTCTATATTTATAATTTGAACAAAGCTAAAGTTCGTATCGCTTTGTAAGCCAAATTACATGTGTTAGTCAGAATAATTACAACTATCTTTGGTGTTGTTTGCTTATTAAAAATTATCACATGTAATTTGGCTTGCAAAACGATACGAACTTTAGCCTGTGCAAATCATAAATATAAATATTTCTTTTGTTCATGAATTTATATATGTAGATCTCGAAATTTTACCATCCTCGATAATTATATTAAGGTAATAGACATCTATCATATCTATTTTAACTACATACAATCAGAATACAATAAGCACAGTGGACTCGAATAAGCCCAGAACATTCTGTTTTAAGCAGACAGAGCTGTATCTTTATTTTAAAGTTCATAGAAATGTGTTGGATAGCTTGGAGGATATTTTTATTTGGGTCAACATTTTGTTCCAATTTAGAAAAAGAAACAAAGTCTCTGTGTTCTTTTAGATGAAGATCTACTCTACTTATATTTTATGTTGCACAAAAATTGGTTAAATGGTTTCCCACTACCGCTATCTTGGTAAACAAATATTTAGTCAATATATCCGTGGCAATAAGGAGAAAGTGCTTAAGTCATATTTTGCTGGTTTGTAGGAGAGCACTTTTAAGCGTTCAAGTCGATTTTCAGAAATTTATTTCTTTTATAGTTAAATTGAGAAATTTTCTGTTAACCTTTATTTTTTTGGCAAACATCGTTCTACACACATTAAGTAATACATTTAAGTTTAAATATACCAAAGTATAACCTTATTCCTGAAAAATCGCACAAATTAATTGAGATTTTTGCAAGGGGTAATATGCTGATTACGGAGGTAATATTAACTCAAATTCAGCTTATCTAGACTTAAGCACTTTTTCCTTTTTGCTAAAGATATTCTCTTAAACGCAGATGTATCTTTTGCAAAAAAATCTATCTATGTGGTAAATTTCGGTTTAACCATTTGGGCCATAAAGCGTATCAGAAAAAGTCAATTTTTCATGCCGATAGGAGTGTATTGGCATACTGACGGACTGAAAGATGGACATATGGACTGTAGGTTGAAGAGCGTTCTTACGTTAGTATGGTTCTGTTTTTCGTCTGAGTATGGAATTTAGTAATAATAATGATTTAATAGATATCTGCTAAAACTATAGATAAGCCGACGGACTCTGGGCTGACAGATGGACTGTACAGCTGACTGATGAATAAGAAGGTAAACAGCATAGTTACGTTAATACGCTTCTGTTTTACCTTGAAAACTCTTGCTTTAAAAATATCTGCTAAAAGTGCAATAAATATTTTTTTTATCTTGAATGTATTAAAGCAATTAAAAATTTAATTGATTTATATAAGTTCTGAATTGAACATATTAAGTGATGAATACTTTTTTCTGTGCACAGATCGCTCTATTCAATTGCGTTGAAATTTCTTCCCAAATCGTATGTTTCCATTTGATTTCTTGCCTCCAATACTATAAATAAAATGTGAATTAAAAATTGTTTATTATACATATATATGTACCAGAGTGAAAAATTAATGATTCATATTTGGTTTTTCATTCACAATGAATTAAAAAAATTAACTTAATTCACTTTGCTCCAAATTTAAGTTCAATTAAAATTGGAATTCATTCCTAATATAAATAAAAATGCTTGAATGTATTTATAGAGTTAAAAATATTAACTGAATTGAAGTTTTAATGAATTCATCATGAAAAAAATTTTGAACGCGCTTATGCTATTCACAACAAAGAATTGAATTAAAGTTTGAATGAATCGGATTCCACTACACCGAAAGAATTTTGCTTCATAAGTCCAATGAAACAATTTCATTAAAATCATTTAAAGTTTTTCACAAATCTAATGATAATTTCACAAATCCAATGAAAATTTCATGAATATTGTGAAAGAATTTCATTTGAATTGCTTCGTTGGTATTCTGGTTTCGTAAGAATATTTTATTGGATTTATGACAACAATATTTTCTAATTATTAAGAAACCCCTTTATATTTAAGTTATTTCATTCTTTACATGAAATTATTTTATTGTTTCGATGAAGTTATAGCACTGTTAAATAAATTTGAGGAAGTTTTGAACAAAATAATTTTGACGAAACTGGTTTCATTAATCCAACGAAGAGGGACGTTGGTTGAATTTTAATGAATTTTTCATTAGATTAATGTCGAAATTTATAGAATTTATGCCGAAAATTCTTTTAGTGTATAGTCAGCGGTTGCACATTTTTTTATGAATGTCAGCACAAGATGGTCAAAGTGGGCTTATTTTGTTGGAGTTATTCGTTTCATGCCTCAGCTCTTCGTATTCGCTGTAATTTCTGCAATGTTGCTTTCGCAAATGGCGAAGAAAACTCGATGTTACGTGTGTTGTTCCAGCCAAAACTTTGTCACAATAAAGGCAATTCACTGATATTTTCCCCCTTTTTTCTTTGATTTTCTTCTCTGGATACTCTTGCTTACGTATTTTGATAGTAAAATATTTCTCAAACAACTGGATCGCGTTGAACATTTGCGACTTCAGGAGATGATGTGACATCAGCCAATTCAAGCTCATCCCTTTGTGCTAATTGTAGTTTACACTCTTTCGAACTGGATAACCCATCATTATTTACAAGTTCATCCAATGTATACAAACGTTTTTGTTATTTTTCTGTAATGAATTTTGCGACATAGACATTATGAAAATTATTCACTTTTTCACTTAAATGTCGATCTTACTTGGCAACAACACAAACTTCAAAACTAAAGATCAAATTAATCAACCGATTCCTTTGTGGAAGCTTCTATTTAATTTATTTTATTCAATTGTTTTGACTGCTATTCTTTATTCATATAACACAAGACCTATCTAGGTTGATTTTGTGATTATTGCTTAAGCAATAATTTGAGTAGCTTCATTACAAAATGCGCAGAATAACGTTTGAGGAACAATTTATTCGTAATGACGAAATGAAAATGGAAATGGTGAATGAAAAAATGAATTAAAATTAATTTCCATTATGTTATTCATGAAGGTATTAAAATTTTAAATCAATTATTTATGTCAGATGAAAGAATGCATTTAAGAAATTCAATTCAACATGAATGAAATAAACTTTAACTCAATTCAGTTTTCTGGTGAAATGAATTCATATAAAAGTTTTTAATTCATGATGAATGCATTTTTATATTATATTCAATTCATATTTTGGGCAAAATGAATGCATTAAAAAAGTGATAATTCATTGCCTGAATGTTTCACAGATTCATTCAAAAAAGAATCATTCTTTTACAGCTCTGGTATGTACGTACATTTCTGGCGCGACTTTTGATAAATAAACGGTTTGGGTCTGGGAAATTTGGCATCACTCCACATGCACAAAAACCTGTGCTTGAAATTTCCATAGACAATTCGGTTTTAAGGTACACTTCAAATACTCGTTATTTTTTGCATATGGGTGTAGGAGTCTTTAGAACTTTAAATTTGACTGTATAATTAAGGCAGTTATTAAATTTTTTTCAGGTTGTTTTGGATTTCGCCAAATGTATTTTACTTTAGATGACTATTGACTACTTGGAAAAGTTCGTGTTGGTCACCGTTGAGTATTTTGATAGTCGGGCAACACTATAAATAAAACCTGTAACAATGTTTCATTTGAAAGAAATTAATTTTTTTAACTTTGTTTAATAAACCTTTTATAGAACAGAAATATTTTTTATGATTTAGGCCCTTACTGTACAGTTTTGATCTGGCTTATTTTCTTAAATAAATTTGGTTTTTTACAGACATATTGGAATTTTTATGACTGAAAACAAACAGCCTTCTGAATTATTATGGTCTTATAAATATAGCCAACGAGCTATTTTGGAAGCAAAAATCATCAAATCATATTCAGAATAAACAATCAACAAATGCTTTATAAATAATCGAAGGGTAAGTGATTGTCCCACTCATGTGCAGGAGTGGATGCATTGATCTCAAATAAACCTATGACCACTGTGAGCTTGGATAGATGAACTATCCTTTTCTTCTGGTTTATGAAATTCCCTCTACGACATTAAAATGAGTTGTGATTATTTTATTATCTTATTGTTATTTCATCTTAAAAAAAAGAACTTTTTAAAATCTTGAATACAATTTTAAAACTTTTCCTTTTTTATTACTATAACAATCGAAAAACCAAATGTAACATGACCTTAAAACGGCTTAAAATTGTCATATTTATCAGTTTCTAATAACCATAACTATCAGCTAAATAAATTTGTTACTCTATCCTGACGGTTATTCAAGCTGACGAGCATACAATATATAGTATTAAGTCATAAAGTATTGCAATATTATGCTTAAAATTTTAATAAAAAATACTAAAAATAAATGTATAATAACAAAGTAGAATTTATAGCAAACAAATGGGCTATTAAAACTCACACAACAATAAATTGCCCAAGTACCCCAAAAGTACAATCTCCCAGTCGTATAGCCTACCCCATCCCAGCGCCCTTTACAACAACAAAAGAAGTTAACCGATATTAAGAGTTCTGCCACCCATGTTAATGTAAAAAAGAAATATCTAAAAACCAACATAAAAGTCGTAAAAGCATTCCACTCATACTCTTGTTTTGTATGGGTATGAGAACGAAAATTATTTTTATAAAAAAATAATAATAAAAACAAAATAGGAAAACAGGAGCAGAAAAAATGCTGATGAGATGAACAAACAAGTTGAACAATTTTATTATTGCTTAGTCTCGAAAAAGCCAGATCCAACAAGAGAAAGAATGAATTTCTATACATATACATTCACTCGCATTTAGTCGTACGTAAATACAATACAATTATTGTAAATTTTACGAGCACAAAAATATAATTCAAATGTCCATTAATTACATGAAATAATGGAAGAAAACCGGCTACACCAATTCTATTAAACAATTGATGTAAAAGTTCTGGAACCACCAGCAAGCAGCATCTTCTGTTATTCAATCTAGAAGCACAAATATCAAAAAACTTTTTTTGCTGTTGCTTTTGTTAGAGAATATAAAACGAAAACGTATCTAACGTCTATAAAGTACGTCTGTATAAAAAAGGATGGCACTTCGAAGGTGGATGGATATTTGTACATAAGAGCAAAGAATGTATGGTATTCGTATGCAAAGTACATAACGAAAATCTCATACACTAACAAAATATTCTCAAAAAGCTTTTCAAGGCAGGCAAAAAAGTTTTTGGGGAACACACTAAATCTGCACAAGGAAGAAAGCTTCAAAACAAAAGAATTATCCTTATAAAATGTCCCCGTCATCGCCAAACAAAAAAGAACCTAAGCTGGAAATAAATTTACCTCATGGGAAATTAATTTCACAGCAAAAAAGGGAAATTTCCGTTTATTTTGTGTGTTCAACTTGCGGTGCGAATGAAAGTGTTACTCATAGTTCTTACACACAGTCGTCAATAACTAGTTGTATACAAAACATGCATGAAGTATCTATGTGAGGAGGCAAAATTGTAAACGGTGTGTGCTTAGATAAAACGAATCAAATTCATAGATACTCAATAGGTGTGCGAGTGCCTCAGTATGGGTGCTGTGAATTCACACACGTCCAGCTGGCAGTCTAAAATAGCACTTTCACTGCACATAGATACAAGTTGTGAGTTGTTGTTTTTGTTTATTTTTTATTCTGTTTTGCTTTTGCTGTTTTTACAACAATTGTTGTATTCTTGGGTGTAAGTGCATGTGTGTGAATAGACGAGAGCATGTTGTACGTGCACATATGTGTACGTAGTTGTGTTTGCATGTTTACACTATCTGTGAGATATTCAGATACAAACGACACAAAACAGCCGGTTGAATGTTGGTTGGTTGCCAACCGTCAAACAGGCACGCGTATACCAACTCAAATGAACACAAAACGTTGAAAAGCACACATCCGCAAAAAATTGTAAAATATTTTAACTTCTTTTTGCTGTTAAATAAATATATTTAATATAAATTAACAAAAATTTTTGTTAGCATAAAACTATTAGATACAAAAAAAATGTGTTGTTTCTTTTTCCTGGAAATTAAAATAAAGTGTTAATATGTTTAAGTGGTAAAAGAAACGTGGAACGAGACTAATTAAGAAAAAAAGGTATTTAATAAAAAATATTAATTTATTTTTTATATTTTTGTTTAAATTCATGCATATTACGAGGATTTTTTTTGTTTTCTTGCAACTTTAATTTAAAAAAGTTTCTTCTGTTTTTGTTTTTGAACTTATAATCTAATTTTTTTTTTGTATTTGTGTGTTTTTGATTGCGTGTGTATGCTTGAAATTGTGCCTGTATTTATGTTTGTTTTGTTTGCTTTATTTTTTTTTTAAATCTTTTCGTACAATATTTTATATGTACATACATATGTATGTACATATGTAGTTGTGTGATTAAGTTGGTGTTTGCAGTAAAAAAGATTCTTAAAAAAAAACAATATGTTACAGATAAAAACAAACGAATCTATAGTAAAATAAAATCTTTATGTAATTTTTTGCAACAAAGTTGTATTTGTATACGAACTTGTAATACGAGTTTTCAGTTTGTTTCCTTAAGTTTGGCTACTGCTGCCTGCCACTACGGCCGTCAGTGCCGGTTTTTAGTAGATAAGAATTGTACAATTGTTACTTTTTTTAATCGCTACAAGCTTTTAAGGGCCACAATGTTTTGTAAGTGCTGGCTGGAAGAAAAAAATGCTATTTTACCAAAGAAAAGACGAATGCACTATTTTTATAGCAGGTTCGATATGTCACATACATATGTTTTATGCACTTCCTTAAAAGATTTATGTACATTTAAACAATAAAATTTTTTATAATTTTAATTAAACATATGTACTTATGTACATACATGTGTATGTATGTACTAAGCTTGGGAAACTATAATAAGTTGTCTTGCGTTCTGGTTGCTCTTAAAAAAATCAGAAAACCTAATTTACAAATATATACGTATTTATGACGTGTAGCTTCCCTCTCTCCTAGAAAATCTATACGAAGAGCACAAAAGTTTTTTTTATTGATTTCAATACCTTAATTTATCAGTTCCCCTAGGTCCCATTGTGCCGTACTAATTTGGAAACTTCACCTAAAACTTTATTATTTTCTGTTTGCTGGGTGCAGGCAACAAATCGGGTTTCTTATCGCAGTTGTTTCAAAATATTTCTCTCCATTATTTTAGAGTCCAAAGATTGTAAAAAAAAGGTTTTACATTCTAATATAAACGGTCTTTGATTAGCACTATTCTTTCATTATATATTAAGGGTGAATAAACAATAATGACTGAAAATGTCATATTATTAATATTTTTACTGAAAATGCCCAATTTGTAAGTAATACGGTGGTTAATATTTTCGTCCTGCGATGGTTAGAATAAAATTTATTACTAAAGTTCTATAACACATTGCTATGACTATAATACTCATGTAGAATCAAACGGGTA
Source organism: Tachina lurida (assembly GCA_944452675.1). Classification (NCBI taxonomy): domain Eukaryota; kingdom Metazoa; phylum Arthropoda; class Insecta; order Diptera; family Tachinidae; genus Tachina; species Tachina lurida. The sequence goes on along the minus strand of OX101752.1, from coordinate 111,869,971 downwards.
CTAACAAGTTTAAAATTTTAGTATAAAAGCTTGCAAGCAATAAAAAAGGGTTTCGATTATTCATTTATTTATTTCACTAGCTTCTCTAAGAGGTAAGTACACTTTTTCTAAATTACTAGCATTTTCTTCACGTGAAACTTTGGTATTTTGTATGGAAAAAATCAAAGTTTCACGCGAGCAAACTATTTGCCTTCTTTTCCCCGGATAAGGGGAACTATATATATTATGAATAATTGTACAATATTATTCACCTATTAAGCGATGTCGAAGGAATTTGTATAATTTACATTAGAAACAACAATAAAATACGAAAATTTGCTTTCACTGTCAGTGTAAATTGAGGAGCAGGCGAAGTATTTCGACATCGTCGAACAGTGTCACTGAATTATAATATTTATATTATTTACGTACATATTTAAAATATGTACTTTTAGATTGCTGCTTGTTTTTATTTTTGGTTAGATACATACACTTTCTTTTAAAACATGTAATGAAATCTTACATTATTTTCCATATAGGTACGATGTGTGAATAAATACTAAATAAACTAAAATAAATTCACACATACATACGAACACGCATACGAGTATATATTTGCTTAATGCTAAATTTTTTGCTACTGCTCTCCATCCCTCCATTCAACAGACAAAACAACCCTGACATTGACATTTAATATTTATTTTTTAAAGAATAGTCTTTTAATGCAAAGACCCTTTTTGTTGGGTGATAAAAATTACTAGTAAATTTTTTGGCTATTCATGTTTAATTTTTCTTGTAGTTGATTTATAAAAACATAATCTATCTAGTTTGCTTTTGCTTTCATATTCGTTTATAAAAAATACGAATGTATATAAAAAAAATAATGTAGGAATGTTGTTGTATATATCGTCACCTTAAATGGAAATGGACATAACTACCCTCTTATATTTTCTACAGGAGAAACAAAAAACGTTTCAACATCAATAATAATAAAGTGTTCTTGAACATTTTCTTCGAAATTTACTTGTAGTATGGATACTTATATGTTTTTAACCATTTATTTCCGTTTTGTATATATTTAAGCTATTATGTTAGTTACGTTCTTTGCAATTAAAAATAGGTGCATTCGTAATTAAGTACGTTTGAATTTCCTTAATAAAGTCGCAATTTTTGAAGGCAGAGGTCTAAATATTTGCGTGAACTGTAGTTTGATGAAATGAACCATAATCAATCAAAAACTCGATTTTGAATTTTTGTGTAGTTACGTCCGTTTGAATTTAAGGTGACGATATGTATAACTATACGTATACCCTGTAGTAAATAAGATAATCGGTTGACAAAAAACACTAGCTATAAATTAATATTTTGCAAGTGACTACAAATTGGTTTAAATCTCAAACATATTGCATAGAAGCACACGTAAAAAATAAATAAAGAAAAAAAAACATAAGTAAATGAAAAGAAAATCAAAAACAAAACAAGTAAGAGTGCTATACTCGGCTGTGCCGAATCTTATGTACCCTTCACCAACGTGTGTATATGTATTTTGTATACAGATACATACATACTTATTTGATTTATAATATGACTTTTCTTCGAGTTTTTCGACTAAAGCATTTGATTCAAATATTTCATTTTCAATATAGTTATATATTGTATACTAAACTCTATATTTAAGAACTATTTTACAGTCACCCTTATTCCAGCTGTCAACGTCGACGTTACGTCAATACAATACCAAAAAATTGTACCTCCATACCAATACTCTTTAGTGTCTCAATTTAAACATCCCATTGCAAATGATATATCGCTGTTTTATATAAACTGTTTATTCCCAAAGAATTTTTTCGATTTTGTTCATCAGAAAGGAATGGCTTCAGGGAAATGAAATGGAACATGCCCTTAATTTATTTTATAGCTATGACTGTTCTTTAGCGATTAATTTAATTTTTATCTCCATTTACCAAAACATTAATAAGAACTCCTTACAAGGTCTCAACTAAAAACCATCGATTTGAAACATTACTGTGCTGAGAACATAATAAACAACATGGCAAGAATCTTCGTTTATACTTAAATTAGATATTAGTATAAAAAATAGTTCAACTGAAAAAAAAATTATTATTTCTGTTATTTTTTCACACAAACCATTTTTTTTCTATTTCCAACCCTGGAACAATAATTTTGATTTTTTTGGTCTTAATACTTTTTTATTTCCTTCTAAAATATAGAATATATTTAATAACCAAAGAAATAACTAGTTTTATTTAATTGGTTTATATATCAAAAAAAGGTGTCTGTTTCCCAACCCTGGTTGGGAAAAAAATAATTAGATCTAGTTAATTTTATGTATCACAAAAAGTGTAAGTTTCCTAACACTGGAGTCATCCTTTTAGATTTTTGTGACTTCTTACACCAATATTTTTATTTTAAGAATGTAAGATATGTTTAATTTATAGAGAAAAAGGTAAAATTAGTTTTAGTAAGTTATTTTTATACAACAAAAAAGTTAAAGTTTTCCAACTCTGGAAACGTATTTTTGATATTTTAAATTTTTTTTATATTTTTAATACCAATTTAGTTCGTGCTGAAACATAAAATAAGTTTATTTATTAAAAAATAAATAAAAGTTACTGCCTGGCTCACGATGTCGACAAGAAATTTTCGTTCGCTTATTTATATTGAAAACAAAATAAAATTTTCTTATTTTGTTTTTGTTTTCAATATAAATAAGCGGCAGACACGTCATACTAAAAAACACTAAGCAGTACAATTTTACTGGTTACTGAAAAAATGTGCAGTATTCAGTAAAATTTTACTGAATACTGAAAAAAGCAGTAACCAGTAACTTTTTACTGAAATTAAATTTTTTTACAGTATTTTAGTGATAATGAAATTTTTTTACAGTATTTTACTGGTTACTGAAAAAATAGCAGTAACCAGTAAATGTTTAAATACTGTAGCGTGTAAGTCGAAATGAGTAATAAAAATGGGTAATAAGTTTACGTAGTGTAAATCTTTACTTCCCTGATGGGAATGTATTAAATTTACAGTTCAAATAAACATTTCAGTATTCGCTAGGAAATAGTGAGACCACATCTAACGAGAACATCACTTCATCGTCTTCAATATACTGCTCTTTCACCATTTCTTTGAATTGTGCAAAATTGTTCACATTGTATATATATCCTTCCGTGATCTTCGTTAAAATGTTAGTTGTGCATCGATCGAGGAGCATATAGGCCTTAGAGGAAACCCTCTTTGTGAATTTTAGGCAGTCCATATATAAAATTTTACCGAATACTGCAATTTTTTCAGTAACCAGTAAAACAGTGCAACAAAATTTCTTTATCAGTACAATATTGTAAACAAATTTCATTATCAGTAAAATACTGTAAGAAAATTTAATATTCAATAAAAATTTACTGGTTACTGCTTTTTTTCAGCATTCAGTAAAATTTTACTGGATACTGCAAATTTTTCAGTAAGCAGTAAGATTTTACTGAAAACTGCAAATGTTTTCAGTAACCAGTAAAAACGGATTTTTTACTGCAGTAATTATTTACCACAGTATGCCCATGTCTGGTTTTCGGTAGTTACTTTTATATGGCAATATCAATTTTAAGCTTCCCAGCTCTGCAACCGTCTGCTGTGTTTCGCTGATTTTCAATACAAATCTATTTTGGACCATTTCTAACACACCAGTTAAAGACCGAAGTCTCTAGCTTTTCCGGACGGACGGATGGACGGACGGACAGACCGACAGACGGACGTTGCTTCGTCTTCCCTATGCATGAGGATTCGGAATTTATATATTTTATGTGTCGCGTATTACTATTATGGAAATTACACACGGAATGACAAACCTATATAACCTACAAACCCTTATATAACAAGCATGTCGTCAACAAATGTCAAATATTTGTGTTGAAAAACAAACTAAATAATTTCAATACTTAATATGTATAATATTTTGTATGAGCAGTACAAGCTTTCGCATGAATGTATGTATGTATGTATATATAAAAATATTACCCATCAAACAAAATGCTCCGAATTCGTAAAGAATTCGTAACGACTGGTCGACAAAATCCTCCGATTTCGGAACCGAAATATTACCGAAATCGTAAAAATTTTTGTATGAAATAGATGACACGACTTCGTAACGATATATCGGTACGAATTCGTTACGATAAGTCGGTACGAATTCGTAACGACATCTTTTTGCTTTTATAGCAGAGTACAGCTTCACCGTTATGTTGCTGCTATTGTCGAAAGAACTTGCACATACCCACGTTTTTTAATATTTGTTACAATCCTTATTTTTCATCAACATATACATATGTATTAAAAAAATTTTCACAGACCTTTACTTATGTACTCAAAAATCAAAGTTTAATGTTAAAAAAAATTGTTCAGAAAAACTACCGAAATTTCTTAACGAGTTCGGTACAAAAAGTCTGAGTTCAGACAAACTACCGAAATGTCTTAACGAATTCGGTACGACAAGTCTGACTTCAGAAAAAGTCGAAACATTTTGTTTGGGGGTATCATAATTTTTTTATACATATACATATATACCTATTCATTTTACTATAATATTGATTTACTTCAAATTGATTGAAAAATAAGTAGTTAGTAGTCAATTTAAACGTCATGCTGAGATGGCCAATTTACTACCGCCTATGACATGCCTATGTTAAAATTTGGAGTGGGGGACAAGGAAACGAATCACTTAATCAACAAGATATTGATATTAGAAACCAGTTTGAAGTTACTTACAAATGGGTTTGAGTTCCTATAGGGAACTTACATAGTTAATACATGTATACATATGCATGTACATATGTATATGAATGAAAGTCCAAAACAGGAAAAAGAAAAAAGAATTGTATGCCTTTCGATTTTATCCACTTGTCATTTTGTCACCCATATGTCTTTCTTAATGCAGAGTTTCATAGAATGTTGTCTTCCAAGAAGCATGTTCGCATTTACCAACATAATTTGAATTAGGAATTTTCATTAAAAATTTTCATTAGGAGTTTTAATCAAAACACTCGCTTGTTTAGACCTTAAAAATTAATTTCTTAATTCGTTTATTTAATGAAAAGACAAAATATAAAATTAAAGATTATTTCAATAGAAGCGGCTCCAAAGCGGTCTAAGAAATTGTTTCTTACAACCTTAACTCAAATACCCCTCTGATACGACCATAAAGCTTTGAACAAATGATATTGAACTTTTTTACCCGACTGCGCAACGCAAAGAAAGGCATTGTGCCTATCAGTCTATGTATGTATATATGTATGTATGTATGTGTATGTGTGTTCCTTTGCGGTACTATATAGACCGAACGCGTGGATCGTGGAGTGTCACTAAAGACAAAATTCAATATGGCGGCCAACAGACGCAATTTTGTAAATACGAAAACAATAAAAAATCGGCGAACTATATCAAAACGGGTATAATTTGATAGGTATTTTAAAATTATATTTAAATTTATCTTATGATTTTTCATTCCGAATGACCGTTTAAGATATTTAACGGTTCAAAGTTGGTCGCAGTTGGAATTTTTTATTTGTTTGTATAAATATGTGGGTGTTTATCTCAAACATTTTCTTTCTGCTAAAATTAACGTGAATATTGGATGGATAAATCCGAAGATAGAACAGCATATACATATATGCTCGACATTTTCGAGCAGTCGTCAAGTTTATTTTGCTGCCTGCCGTTTCAGCATACACTCTCAAAATGAGCTTCTTACATATTGAGAACAATTTTGTGTTTGGAAATTTATATTTAACAAAAAACCAATGATGGATAAGAGAATACCTTTAAGGTTCTGCAAGTCAATTCATACATGTGTTTTTATTTATATACAATGTATGCTTTTTTTAGTTAAATCATAATAAAAATACAACAACAAATATATTAGCAGGAAATTCAATGTAAGAGAAGAGTAAAACTAAAGTTTAGACACCGTTTCCAAAAGCCTTGCAAATGTTTAGTTTCTAAATAAAAAGTATTTGAATGAGAAAATTTAATTAAGTATACGCCTGTAAGGAGTAGCTACACATACATACGTGCATATGTATATTGATAGTAATAATTATATATGTATGGATGCAATAACGTGAAACAATGTCCTTAGAAATATTTTTAAGTGAGGAAGCATTAGCGTTTTCGTTTGAACAATAATATTTTGAATATTCGAAAAAATGCTCATTTGGGTTAAAATTTTTATAACCGACGGACGGATTTTCCCGACCAACTTTGAATGTTATGAAACTTAATTGTCTTTTTGCACGGTACTTAACTAAAATAAATATAAAATTTTGGACTTCCAGCTTCTGTTTTACCTGAGATATGGCGCGTTAAAAAATGAAAAACTCATTAAAAACACATATAAGTGGTCTGCCATTATTGCTCATATCTTCAAAAGTTTTTAAGATACAGGGTCGAAATTGGTCCCATTTAATAGGTATTGAGAAAAGCTTTTAAGCTGCATTTAGTTTAACTTCTTTTCTGAAAGGTCAAAGATCACTGTCACGTAATTTAAAGTTTGGGGAACTATATCTCAAAAAATTAAATTTTTAAAATTCTAAAAAAATATATGTTAATCCTGACAGTCTATTCTGCATTTTGTGTCAAAAAATTTGAGTAAGCTCTTATTATATGACATTTCTGAAGAAAATCATGATCTTTTATTAACTGAACTAAAAAAGTCTATAAAATTTTTCAAATTATTTTTGTAACAAATAGAAGAAGTTCTATGTTTTTTGCTGATTTTAATCATTTAATAAACTTATTTTTTGTTGAATTCATATTCAACCACTTATAATGTTTTTTTTATTTTCAAGGAAACATAAAGGTGCATGAAGTACTTTTTGTCCATTTACGAGAGAAAATATTTTTTTTAAGTTAAAAATAAAAAATTCAACTTACACGATAGGTATCTAGGCACCAATAGATATCTACTTGTAGAAATTACGGAGCTAAGCAAATGTGTTATTAAACTCCAAGTAAATTTCTAATATTTTTGAGAAATATTCACACCTAACCCCCCGTTGTCACATGCCAGTAATTACTTGCAAGTAGTGTATATGTACTAGTAATGAAAATCAGGAGAAATGTAGAAAAAAACCCAACAATTTTTCCAGTGGCTACACAGCACAGTGCAAGCTCATTTTTAAAATTTCGTCAACAACTAAAGTTCTAGCAGAAGTGGCGTTAGTGCACTGTTGCCAAGTATTCAATATTTTACTTTAATTGTATTATTCTTTGTGTCATAGCCTTTGTGTCATTTCACAATATCCTTTTTATATATACAAAAAATTAGCTATAATATTAAGCAAATCAATGAAATAACTCTTTACTCGTCACTTTACTTGCGACAAGTGTTAAAATTTACTTGCTCCAAAATTTCATTGGAAGCTGACTCGCAAGTGGCAAAAGTGTGGCACTGTTAGTGTATTAAGTTTTTTTTCACTTGGACTTGCATGTGGCAACGGAGGGTAAAATATATATATTTTTGTGAATAAAAAAGTTTTAAAACACAATAATTTCAATGCTTATTCAGGGTCCCTTTTAGGATAAGTAGTTATGCATTAAACACATTCGACACAGCAGGCTACGGGCTACAATCTGTCAAAAATAGAATACACACATTCTTATGGTAACAATTATTTTAACGACAGCAGGCTACACGACTGCACGACCACCGTTGTAGCTGTCGCCAACTTTAAACTAATTTCTATTTCTCTGGCTACAATGAGCAAATGCAGTGTTACCAGTATAATACAAAATGGTGAATGAATGATATCGTACAATTATTTCATACTATTTACTAGAAACAATATCCAAAAATTGATGTAAAGAATAAATTGATTCATTATTGTACTTTTATGTGAAATAAGTACATTTTAAAAGAAAAATTAATTTTTATAAATGCAAGATATATGAAAGTGGCAATACTGAACTATGTATTTGTACTTGAATATCAGCTGCAGATGGTGCTGCTGCCGTCTCCAAAATAGTTAAGTAGCTGGCTACGAGGCGACAAATGCTGCTAGCGGCATTTGAAGTCGTGTGTTCGTGTAGCCTGCTGTGGTGAATGTGTTTAACGCATTAGAGTGTTTGTCTATCAGCATAAGGTTGCTGGTTCAGTACTTTAATTGATTTATTTGCATTATCTAAAATATGAGATTTGCTGTCATAAATCCTGTCTTAAATTTTTAGCTCGATGCGACGGTGCCTTCTGTTGCCTAGTGGGGCCTAAAGTACCTGATACACAGTAGGAGATTTTGTTAAAAAAAATGGATATGGACATTGTGAATGCAAATGCCATGACGAATTGTACATAATTCGATAAAAATTTGACATGCCATAAGACTTGACCATTTTTTTTTAATTTTTCTAATCGATAGTACTTTTCTTCTGATCAGAGTTGCATAAATCAATTGAAACGTCGTCTGTTTCGACGCAGATGCCATGCCGTTGCTTATGTTGTATTTCTTCGTCTTAAACCGGATCTAAATGTTAAAAATGTTTATTGTATTTAAATATATTTCGTGCACCATGTATGATAGTTAACAAAATTATCGTTGATGTAGATTTCTGCTTTATATATTGAACTTTTATTGTCAGAATATTAACAATTAATTAACTTTAGATTTCTCTCTCGTAAAATAGGATGAAAGTCTTTATACATGTATAATATTGTGAGTGGGTCTTTAATAACAACACAACGTATTATTCTGAAAAAAACATTCGACTCCATTTGAATCAGTTGTTGTAGTAGGAAGGTTTAAGCGATGATGGAATAGACACTGGCTACTGAACTACATCCTATTCAACGGATACTAATCCTAATGCAACATCAGAGCGCCTTCCTTTGTCGGTATTGTGTAGCAGAATCATCGGTGAAGTCAAAGAAAATGGCTTTGAAAACTTAAAACCCCTCACTGACATCAGAGGCGCTGCAAAACTGCATTATTAGAAACGTGCAAAAAAGCAGAGTTGTAAAGGAATGAAAATTTCCTCTATACCTTCCTTCACCACCTGTCTTGTCTTTCACTATACTTTTCTTAAATAAGGTAGCACCCTGTAATGACATTCATTGCCTGACTGTTATTTCTCTCTTAAAAAAAAACTACTTATTTTGAAGGCTTATGAAAAACGAACTTGGGAAATTTGCTTAATTTGGGATCAAATATGAAAAAGAATTTTCGCAAAATTCTACATATTATAATCAAAATTATCCTAATTCTAGTAAAATTTTACTTAAACCCACGTCTCAAGTAAAATAGTAAACAAAAATCATACCAAATATAAAATATTTTACTTTTTTTAACCGCCATTTTGCGGCATGTTCCATATTGGATATGCTGAAGACATAAAATTGAGCGGTCATTATAACAAACGGTGGGTATCAAGTAGAGATAGGCGCGTGTCTTGTTTTTCGTGGTCGGATCGTGTCGTGCTGAGCAAAACTCACACGAAAAACATAAAACGATTTTAGGTGTAAAATATGTACGCATGAATTTCCAGTAAGGAAAAAACATTTAACATTTTTAACACCAAAAAAGGGGTGTTATAAGTTTGTAGTGTGTGTCTGTGTATCTGTGTGTCTGTCCGTCTCCACGTACAGCCAAAACGGTTGGACCGATTTAATTTAGTTTTTTCTGTTTGAAAGGTGACTTGATCGAGAAGGTTCTTAACAATGTTTGAAGAAAATTGGTACAGCCGTTAAGAAGATATCACATCTTTTCTAGATATATCGAGGGTTTTTAAAATTTTTAATTTTTGTTATTTATCGTCAAACATGCAACACCAGCAAATATGTTGATAGTGTATGGGTTCTGAATTTAAACAAAAATGCTTATGTAACTATTTGAATACAAAAAAATATGTTTTGCTTTTCAATTTTATCAAGTTTCAATCGCTCAACGGGAAGGTGGTGCAATTTCCATTTGTAGATTTGACTCAACCGAAGAGAAGTTATATACAATTTTTTAAGCAGCGTTTAATCTTGATTCGGAAATGTGCATTTAAACATGTTCCTGCTTTAAATTCTAAGGCAGAAGTACGATAGTCCATGTCGAAGAAATTGAAATGTATTTTAATTTTATATCAATTCCAGATCCTCCAGCCGAGCAATTTGAGTATCTAACTTGCAACAGGATTTAACAAAATTAAAAAACTTAAAAATACGTAGTTGGAAACTGTAGCCACCAAAAATCTGGGTTGTAAGAAATCATGGAAATGGTGTAGGAATGTAAGACGGAAAGAATAAATTGTGTGTATTTTATTTCATGAATGAAAGCAAAGAATACAAACAACAAAGACTTCAGCAAAATGTTGATGTACAACATTTACTACGTTTGACGTTAAGCTTTATTAGGCAATTGGCGTGCCGCCTTTAAATAATATCAACAGTCGCAACAACATTGCCAGTCTTACAAATATACCTTCAAACTCTGAAGGCATAATAGAAGACAAGCGAAAAAAACGCCTTTACAATAAAACAGAACTGATAAGAATGTTGTGGGGGGGGGGTTTTGCTCAACACCACCAATTGGTGTTGTTTCCCCAAGTAAACAGTTGTTGTTTTGACGTTGCCAATATTTTCCACGTTATTGTTCTATTACTATGAACGTTGATGATGATGATTATGATGTCATGTCATAATCATAAACGTTTCCATCATTTCATTATGTATGTATGCACTATGTGTATACATACATATTTATGTATATACATAAATTTTTTGTCTTTTTACACTTGCATATACTTATGTACATACATATGTATGTATGTATGTATGGATGGATTTGGTTGTGACTGTTTCTTATTGAGTAAGGTTATTTATTGTTCAATGACTCGCTGCTCATAATTTAAGCAAATCTATTTTACTAACTTCTTAGCCATTAATTTTGTTTTCATTACGAATAAATTTGGTATGTAAGACTTTTTTCAAGTATGTTTTTTCTGTTCTACGGAAGGAATGGAGTTGCTAATAAATTCTTGCCATTTAAAGCAAAGAATTGTTACGAATACAATAGCAATAAATATCAATTTATGAATAGAGTAGACCAGCCTCATATTGTAGATATTCATCGACAACGGTGCTCACTTTAAAAACAGAATATATATGAGAGGGGTAGCTACTAGCTGGCTACACCAAAGTATTTATGTAGCACATATTGCTCATTTAATTCAAAAACGTCATAACTCAAAAATACGATTATTGAATTATTAATGCAGAATAAAAAAAAATATCTAAGTTTGAAATTTTTTAAACGCACTAATAATCCCAAATTATTATTTTACTTATTAAGTAAAATATTTTTTTTATTAAAAATACATTGAAATTGTTTATTGATGGTTTAGCTGGATCATATGCCTATCCTAAAAACACTAATTAAAAAAATATCGTTGCTCATATTGTGCAAAAATTTTATAGAAATATCTTGTTTGTTTATCTCTCGAGGTAAATATAAGATATATATAACATTAAATTGTGTGTAAATTGAAAACTTTAAACTCGTTTTCTGTAAAACTATCTTTTTACGAGTTCTGACGTTGTTGAAGTAAACGAGCGCTATGTGTATGTTAAAGAATGACAATGAGTACTCAAAACAATACATATATGTACATATGTAAGTAAATAGTCTTATGCCCTAATTCTGTTCGACGAATGTATCGTCTTTTCTATGGACGAAAAAAAGAAGCAGTTTTGATTCTTTAAAACGATTATTATTTATTGTCTATGCTAGAAGGTTCGTGTATTTGCTTTATGATTTTGTTCCAAACATTATATCCAACACATATTTTTTCATATATTTTTCAAACTATTGTATAATAATTTAATTGAATTTTTATGCTTTAAAAACATGGCAATAATATTTATATTTTTTATTGTCAAATACAACCACCATTTTTCAAGAAAATAATTTAGAGACTTCAAAGACAAGAACTCAGAAGCATTTTCAAACAAATACGTCCTAAATCTTCTTACTGAATTAGGGCATTAATTTATTAACTGCGTATAATCATAATTGTATTACAAGCAATTTGTGCGCTCACATATTTTGTCTCACGCAACTACGACTATAGCCGATTCCAACATACAAGAGCATCTCTACTTCTCTAAAATACGCTACAACTAAAAATAAAAAGAAAGATTCATATCAAACACATTGACTCTTTCTCAAACTTATAGTCAGAGTATGTTTATACTGAAATTATTAATATTAAGACAGAAAAAAAAATACGCACACTCAAAAAAAAAACTAACTAAAACTTTGGAAAATTTTCTAAATTTGAATAAAAAAAAGTTGTCGTATGGCGCCAAAGCTGTTTTTTACTTGAAACCAGTAAAATATTTACTAAATTTCTAGTTCATTAATGAACTATTTTATAGTAATTATATTTTCATATTCAAGTACAATTTTCCTAAAATTAAGTAAAAATTTTCCCATAAAATTCGGAGATTTGCAAAAAAATTTTTTCATCTTTGATCTCAAATTTAGTAAATTTTCCAATTTTTTTTGTCTTTATTTCTGGTACTTATTTTTATTATTAATTAAATTCTATACCAAATGATATGTTATATATTATATTTTCATATTATATTCTTAATTAATTCACATTACATACATATTAATTCCTTCCTTCCTTCCAAGTATTGAACCAACAACCTTCTGAATGATAGGCAAGCACTCTAACCAATTGCCTAACAAGGCAGCCTGAATAAGCATTGAAATTATTTAGTTTTAAGATTTTATTTTATTTACAAAAAAATAAATTTCAAGTTCAAATATTCTTCGAAAATATGAAAAATTTACTTAGATTTTTTGCTAAAGTCAAATTAATAATAAATTCTACAATTCAAAGAAAAAATACTTAAAACTGGTAAATATTTTCCTAAAATTTAGAATCCCATTTTACATCTTTTAAGTTAGTCAAATTTCATGAACTAATCAGGAGTAATTCATTTCCTAAAATTTATTTTTTGATTTAAGACGAAATTGACTAGTCCTTAGTATAAAATTTCCTTCAGTTTATAACCATTTTCCTACTCTTAGTAAATATTTCCTTTAAGTCAGTAAACATTTCCTTAAATGTAAGAAATTTTTTGTATATTTTTATGAACTATTTTTGGGGATATGAACTTTTTATTTTTTACTCATATTAAGTAATTTTTACTAGATTTGTGTAAAAATTTACTTAAACTTAGAAAAAATTACTTAAACTTAGAAATTTTTTTTACTTGAATTTAGGAAAAAAAATTTCTTAATAGTAGTACATGTCTTTTTTTGAGTGCAGGCAAAAAACAGCTTAAAATCTATAAAAAACCATATTGAATTAATAAAAAAATTAACGAAAGTCTAGCCATGTTGAAATTTTTTATTTCGATATTATTAATTATTATTAATTTACAGTATTAATTTATTAGTTTTATTTATTTTTAAGTATCTCACCATACATTTTCTATTATATTGAAAATCATTGAATTAATGTGACGCGTTCGAATTTTTAAGTTGCAGCTTTTCCCTGAGTGTACATCATTCGCCACCGTATACATACATTTTCTCCCTGTCGGAAATTTGGCTAACTTTAAACTAACTTTAAGCTAACTATTTCGCAACTAGTACTGACTGACACTTGGATTACTTTGCAATGTAATCAACTGACTATTTTAACATTGCGATGTCCTAGGCGGTAGTCAATTGTCTCACTCTGCACTACTTTCAGCTAACTTAAAGTTGACGTTTTTAAATCACTTTGTAGTCAGTAAATTAAAAAAAATTTTCTGGGGTTCAAACATGCAACATTACACGTTGTGTACTCAACGCGCTACCATTCGGCTAAGCTGCCATCTAAAATAACAACAGCAAAATGTTAATATTAAACTGAAATGAGTTTTAAAGTAGCTGATAATAAATTTGTTGGTTCTCATCAAATTCGATTACGTACTCAACTGAAGAATTCATTTTGGGTTTGTTCTGGATGACTTTGCAGCTAGCTTTTAGTCAGTATAAGAAAACCTAACTATAAGTTAACTATTTTTGTAGTCAACCACACATTCTCCGACAGGGTTTATATAAAATGAGTTGTAAAGTGTGTGGGTGTGTGTTTGGCTGTTTGAAAACAGGCTTTATGTGTGTGTTTCCCATAATATAACAGGTGTTTCCTTACTTTTGCAGCTCGAGCTTGCGATGTTTCTCTAATAGTTTTTGTATTATTATACGAGTACATTTATGAAATTAAGCTTACAATTTTTTAGTAATTTTATTAACTATTTGCTGTTTTGTTTTTAATCGTTTTTTTTGTGTTTTATTTTTTGAAATAAAAAGAAAAATCTGAAATAATTAAATGGTGTCCTTAAGCTTAGATCCCACTATCGGCACAATGTACCGATTTTCGTCGGATCACTGAAATAAAGTCATAAGTAATAAGCTAAATTGGCCTTATTTTTCAACTGATTGATTGAGCGGCTGGCTCGAATAAAGCCAATTCTACAGGTCCAATTTTCAACCACTTTTTCGAGCATATGGGGCCGTATGTTGGCAATAACGCCACGAATGTTGGCTTCCAAGTCCCCTAACGTTTCTGGTTTGTTGGCGTAGACGAGCGACTTCACATATCCCCAAAGAAAATAATCCAATGGTGTCAAATCACACGATCTTGGTGGCCAATTGACAGGTCCATTCCGCGAAATTATGCGCTCATCGAATGTTTCCTTCAATAAATCGATTGTGACGTACGCTGTGTGGCATGTAGCGCCGTCTTGTTGGAACCACAACTCATCCACATTCAAAATCTTCAAAATCTTCCATAAAGTTGATGGACAAAGCTCCAATTGCTGTGCACGGTGGCGAATCGATTCATTCGGGTCCTCTTCAACACTTTGCTCTACAGCGGCAATTGTTTCTTCGGTGCGCACTGTTCGACGTCTCTGCGGATGCGTATTATCACATAGAGTAAACGTAGTGCGAAAACGATCCATGGTTAACCGAATTAATTGCTCTGATGGACGATTATGTCGACCATAAAATGGACGGAGCTTGCGGTAAACTTCGCGAACTGAACCATTATTTTCAAAATAAATTTGCACGATTTGCAAGCGTTATTCTTTTGTCAACCTGTTCATGATGAAATGGCAAACCAAACTAAATATTAATCACTTGACAGCTGACAAAATGGCCGCCAGTTAAAAAAGTGATGCCAACTTAAAGTTCTATACCTCAATAAAAAACACCCATTATAAGGACATAATTGCACTACACTGCATTGATAATATTGCCATATAGACTTAACCCGGAATTAATTGAGAAGAAAGGCTATTTTGGTTTATTACTTATGACTTTATTGCAGTGAGCCGACCAAAATCGGTACATTGTGCTGATAGTGGGATCCCTGCTTTAGTTTTGCTGTCTACTGTATGTACAAACTAGGTATGTAACGAATGTTCGCATTCGCAAATTATTCGCTTACTTTTGCTATTTGCATTCGCTAAAATGTATGCGAATATTTCAAGCGAATACTAGAGACAAAATAAATTTATTTCTTTTATGAAAATAGTTGCGATTAACAAACGTCAAAAAACTAAAATTATTTAAGCCAACATAAAAAGGATACATATACTTACAAGTAAAGCATTCTAATCAAAGCTTTAAAATTTTAGCGGAAAACTTTTCTATAAATAATTTCTCGTAAGTACCAAAATGAAACCAAATTCAAGCGGCGTTTGGAAATATTTTTCAGTTTTCGAAAAAGAAAAGGCTCGAAAATATGTTCTGCTTAAGACTACCCAGTTCAAACTTTTGTAAAAATTTTGACCACCATTCATGACTTCGTACAACAAATCCAAACAATATTAACTTGTTAATGCCACTCAATCATTCCTCATATGCTTTCAGGAAAAAATCATTCCAAGTTTGCCTAATATGTAATTTGACAGAATTTCACATGAAATGTTGAACAGAGTACCAGGCTTTAGGGCCAAAGTACGAATGGGTTAATTGCCTAACATCTTGTAAACCTATTATTAATTGTTATCTATACTTAATCTTATATAAATTTATTTGCATATGATATTTTAACGAATTGTAATATTTGCATTCGCTTTCGCATTCGCTTTCGCAAAAATTAGAATGTATTATTCGCTTTCGCATTCGCATTCGCTAAACTGGTATTCGTTACATCCCTAGTACAAACTTATGAGTGTAATTCCAATTGTGATATTAGAAATTAAAGAAAGGCTGTGATATTTGATTTATAATTGCAATTAATTTTTTTACGTTATGTGTCTTATGTCGTACATTTTATGTCTTATTAAAATACAATTCCGAAATTTCAAAGTATAAAATTTTAATAAAGTATAAAATATATTTCAATAAAAATTGTTATCCCTGCAGATGTTGGAAAATCCTAACAAAACGTTGGAAATAAAAAAACGTATTTTATTTAAATTTTAAAGAAATTGAATGATATTGAAAGCCTGAATAGATACAATATCTATAAAACCACACTTATGCCGTTTTCTTTTCTCGAAAAAGTGCAACGTTTCTTAACTTTTTATTAAGAAAAATTAAATTTAGCGTTTGCTTAAAGTAAAAAATTTAAGCTCGCAAGTCATGATACAATAATTTCTTATAAAATCTATATTTCAAAAAACATTTTATTGCGAATTTTCATTGAAAAGTGCAATAATTGTAACAGTTTTCCTAGAAAAGAAAATTCCATAAGTTCTGCTTCGTTCGAAAAATTTATTTTTTTCTTGACTCTAAAATTGTTTGTATGCTTCATCGTAAAATTATGTATTACATTAAAAATACATATCGCTCATTTACTTAAACAACGTCATAACTAAAAAAAACTAGTTCACCAGAAAACGAGTTGAAAGTTTTCAATTTACACACAACTTAATGGAAAAAGAAAATATTATTTTGCTTTCAAGAGTTGAGTAAACAAGATATTTGTATGAAAATTTTAAACAGCATGAAGAACGATATGAGGATTAATTGTGCGTCACTAACTCAAAAACTAAATTTTTCGAGTTGAAGTTCATTGAGTAAAGCTGTTGTTTGCAGTGCCTCTGATATCAATGAGGAGCATTAAGCTTTCGAGCTGTATTTAGTAGCCATTTTATTGGTTATTTTACTTCGCCGATGGTTCTACCACACACTACCTATGAAATAGGGCGCGCTGATGTTATATTACGATGAGTATCCGCTGAAGTCGCTATAGTTCAGTGACCAGAGAATATGCCTTCATCAGTTGAACTTTTCTACAACAACTGACACAAAGGGACGCTAATGGTCATCAGAAAAATGCGTGGTGTTGTTATTTAATGACTTTCTCCGTGACCAGGCTCAAACCAGGACCTTCGGTGTTTTAGTCAACGTGTAAACTACTACAGCCAATGCCACCCTGATTTATTTAGTTATATTTGATTGTTTTCATTTCATTTTGGTATTTCTCTAGCGACAATTACACTAGTTGAATTGTCGACAACTTTCATTTTATGCGCGATTAGAAATACTTTAGAAACAACATTGTCAATGAACGCGTCAATACTTTGTTTTTCTGTTTTATTATGCTATGCAATAATGTTAAAAACTTACGTACATATATATGTATGTATGTATTTAAGTTTGTTGCCCCAACCCTTATAAGATTTTAGACGAGGATCACTAAAATGTACTAGTGAATCTTTAGTTCAAATGTCTCTATATAGTCGTAAAAGAATAGATTTTCAATGACAACCCTATGATATATATCAATATGTGATTACATTGGCTGCGGTACACCTACTCAGTTATACTATTGACAATGTCACTAGTAAATCACTACAATTTTACTATTGACATCGAGCGAGGAAATATTGATATTGTAGACTAGAGCCCCTAAAATTTACTAGTGAATCTTTAGTGAAAATGTCCCATGTGGTCCCAAAAGAACTACTTAGTCAATATTGCTACAGTCTAGTGGTGGATTTTCAATGACAAGCTAATGTTAAGTGTCAATAGGTAATTACATTGGCTGGGGTACAGCTGGTCAATAGTACCACTGACAATGTCACTAATAAATCACTACAATTTCACTCTTCGCATTTTCTGCAGGATATTTTCTGATCCTTTATTTTCATATACATATTTCTTAAATTTTTTTACCTTCACACTCTCTCAGTTAAATACTGTAGTCTGTAATTAAATACTGCATTCATTTAACGAGCTCGTAAATTACACAATTGCAAAATTATTAAACCTAAATTTTTAACTGTAATAAAATAGATTTTTATGACTTTTTCATATTGTTGGAAAATACATCCAACCAATTACAGCTGTAAGTGTGAATATTTATGTGTGAATAGGAGATTTAGTATGTGTGTGTATGTGTGTTACAGGCATTATGTAAAAATGTAATTAAAAATACTCACACCTTCTGCTATTCAAAAGCGAATTCCATAAAAATTTCATACACAAACACACACAATTTAGTACAAAAAAAGTAGTATCCATATGTACATGTACATATTTATATACTCATATTTTAACGCACCCATACTTTTTAAGCCATGAAAACTAGAAGAAGCAATAAATATGGTCCTTTTACGCAGTAAATAATAAAAATAATCACCCCTTATTTATTTCTCGCTCTGTACACGTTTGATCACACAAATGTAACGAAAAAGAAAAATTGGAAATCGCTTTTGGAAGGAAAATCATATATTTTGGTCTTTAAGTCTGCAAGAATCGATGGGAATTCATTCCCGTGTGTCGCGTTTCTATGCAGAACAACATAACATAAATGATTATGCAGAAGATGTTCTTTCTTAATTTTTAAGTTAATACGAGTTTTGGGATTACGTTACACATGCTTGCAAGTTAAGGTAAGACCGATGCTGCGATGGGCGCCACCACGTCATACAATATTAATTGCATTAATTCTTATGGAGCATATTGACGCTACACTACGCAACAACGCTGACCAACAGGCGCAGCAAATCGCATTGAGTAAATCAATTTGCCTCTTTGTGCGATATGCTCCGTAAAAAATAATGCAAATAACAAATGAATAATACAAAAAAAAATACAAATTTCGCGTAGCCCAATGCGTTCTTGCCTTAAACACTCAATCAAGCACATAACTGTAAACTAACTTGCAGAAAATTTGGTGACTTGAAAAAATCCGAGTGTTAACAAAAGTACGGAGTATTGTACGGTAGGGATGGGCAAAAAATATCGATATACCGAAATATCGATATTTGAGAAAATAAATATCGATATATATCGCCAATTTCTTAAAAAACGATATATCGATACATCGATTCTTAATTACGAGTATCGGGTTTCGATACTTTTAAGAGCTATAGCCGTTTTCTAACTACGATATTGGCATCGCTACTAGTGATGCGAAGAAAAAAAAGAGATATTATATAATAACAGCCGAGGCGCATCTATAAGGTGACCTCACTAAGGCAGGTCACTTTTATTTGTTAACTAAGCTAAATGCCAAATTTGGATTGTGTGGGTATAAGACTAAACGCAGAATTAGTTTTTATTTTCTGTTCTGTTACGAATCAGTTGACTCTTTTTATTTTATATACATAGATCTTATACAAGCCGTTAGTTTTTCTCTTTCATTCTGTTTCGGTTCATCTGAAAATAAAAAACCTTTAAGGTAATTGTAAGTGGCAACATAAATAAAATAAAATCATTTCGAAATAAACTGTGATTGTGCTTTAAGAATTTAAAAAAATTTAATTTTTACCAGAAAAACATAAACACTATATTGAAACATAACAATGTACGATACAAAACTCATCAGTTTAGTGGAAAACTGTGACCGTTCTGGTCAGAAACAGCTAATTTATTACAGAAAAAGTAACTATTAAAATTAAGAAATATAACAGCTCAGCACAGAACAGCAACATAAAGTAAAGACTAATGAAGCCTTGGTTAAACTTGTTTTGGCGATTATGGCACGATATGCTAGTATGTGTATTTATTTTAGATTTGGAATATTTTGGCAACATTTGTAGGCAAAAATATCGATATATCGAAATATCGCTGTTTTCAAAAAAATATATATCGATACTGTTCAAAAATATCGATACGATATGTCGATAATTTTTTTTTCATTCGCCCATCGACACTTCGTATAAATGGTTACATATTCGCTATTTTCGCGATGTATCGTCGTGAACTTGAGCCAATTTAATTGGGGCTCGGTCTAGTATTATAGTAAACGGCACTGAATATGTTCGATGTGGTTAAATACAGGACCTATTAAATAGTGTAACCAGTCCCGTAACTATACTTAGATATTAACCAAAACTTATCTGGTATTTATACTTTTTAAATATAAGTGATCCTGTGGTCGAATAGGCAGTATGCAAGCCTGTCATGCAGGATTAAAAATAAAATGTTATTGAATTTGTAACAATAAAAAAAATGTATAAGTATTCATCAGTTAGATAGTTCAGTGACAAGCCACAAGGTGCATACAAAGTATCAATTAACCCCATCTCAGGCCTTCCCCATGTAAAAGTGACTGGTCTGGTTCATAGGAAGTGTCACTTGGGGACCGATCACGTTACTAGTCTTGTGTCAGTTCAACTTCCTGCAGGGTGTATATAGAAACTCATGTATATATAATTAAAAAAGACAAGTTCTATAAAATTTTGATATATCAATCGTACGGCTTTGCAGTAAAACGATAACGTCATTCCCTGTGAAAATGCGAACCACCCTGCTCAATTAAAAATGCAAAAATAGTATTTTCACTGATTCTAGTCCACTAAGTCCTAAATGCGCCCGCTTGTAGAATGACAACTCTTCCGACATTAAATAAGAACTTTATTTATCAAACCAGTCTTTTACTGTACAATTTTTAGAACTCTATTGACACACTTATAAACTTTAAAATTTGCTAAAAAAAGTATATATCAACTTGCAGTACTGAATATCACTTTTGTTTCAGAAGTTTAAAATAAGTGTACCCGTTATATTTTTGCTGAAATTAAATATGTAGGTATTTTGCTACTTCTTAGTACCAGATAATATTTCGAATATTCACAATCAAAATAAAGTATTCTTTAAGAATTTAAAAACAATAGTTTGTAAGGTAATACTGCTTTTATAATTTTAAAGCTTACTTTGTTTTTGCTATGAATATGTGCCTATGTTTTTAAATAAACATAGATTAAAAAAATAAAATTTTTGTATTTATGTTGTGTATCCATGTTTATTTTTACTTTTTCCATACCTCATTTCTTCATGCTTCAACTAAGAAACAATGCATTGACTTCTCAGATTTCAAGACAAATGCTTTACTCAATAAACCATTGCCGACTTATTATATTAAGCGCTAATAACACTGTTCTTCAAAAAAATTTATCGTAAATAAAAATATGTGTAATATAGGGTTATTAATACCCTTAATTTAGATCCGTTTTCAGTTTGAATTTATCGTGTAGAGTTTCCTTATAATGGGCGTGGCTAATATGACGCTCTAACTAAAGCGGCCACGCTTACTTTTTCAAGATATTTCGATAACGCTTTTTTCGATTTTAATAAATTAAACACTGTCATATTAAACTAATTAATTTTTTTTTTTGATTTTCAAGAGTTTTAGAGTTATTTAGAAATTCATGGTGAAAAAAAATATTTTTAATGCAAAAATTAATTTTTGTTTTGTCTTAAAAAATTCATAAAAAAATTTAAACGGCAAACATTTTGCTTTTTCAAGTTTAACATTTGTTAACGCACTAATAATCAAAACTGATTACTTTAATTATTGAGTAAAATATTTTTTTTTATTAAAAATACCCAGAAATTGATTATTAAGGGGCTTAGCTGGATCCTATACGTATTTCACTGTTGCTAATGCAGATCATCAGAAAAGTATATTTTCACGTGTAAGTGAGCCTAAATTGAAGGAGGGCATATTTGTTGGTCCCCAAATATTAAATCTTTAAATAATTGTTCAATAGCACAATTTTCTGGGAAATAGAAGGGCAGCTAATTTCGAAGACTGATAAAAGAACTTGTTCCTTCATATCAACAACTCGGATGCAAGGTGTCATTAAAATTACACTTCCTGCATTTGTTGCCGTGTCTGATGAGTATGGTGAAAGGTTTTACCGATATATTGCGCACATGGAAAAAAAATACATAAGGGCACAAGGTCCCCAGAAATGTGAAACAGCAGATAAAACTTATAAAAGAAAGCAATATACTAAATAACTAGTGTTCGAAAAATTATCTTGGAATATTGGAATAACTTTTTGTTATTTTTGTTCGAACGAACAAACATTTTCCATTCAGAATTAAAAATTATTCGAATAGTTTTGGTCGAATATTCGAACAATTTCCTTAATTACTTCGTATAAATGTATTTTACATTTAATAACTATTTAATTTGTTAATAATAATATGTGAAGTAATCAAATTAATGCAAATTATAAGTACTTGTGCTAGATTGTTTGGATGCATATTTTCGCCTTACGCATCTTTTGTTTTCTTGCTGGGAAAATATAATCCCGCTTAAATATAATTAGAAGGTATCTGAAAGAGTTAAGAAAAAATTATTGCTTTTCTACAGATCTACGAAAAGCCTTAAGAATCGAATTAATGAACGACGTAAAAAACCATTATATGCTTTGATATTATTCCTGAGCTTTCCTGTCCAATACAAAGTTTTTCAAATATTCCACAAAAAGCGAAAAAAAAGTACGCAAACATTTTGTGTTCACGGTTATTTTGTAATCGAAATATCGAAAAAACCTCAAGTACTACGAAGGATTATATGTGTTCAAACTAAATAGTTTGAACAATAGAATTACAAATTTAAAAATTATAAAATCAAATGAAATTTGTAACTAAAGCCTCGCAACCCGCATTTAATTAAATAATGTCCTTCGTTAAAAGATTACAACTGCAAAAGAAAAAAAAATTAACTAAAACGACAAGGTTATGAAAAGAAAATGTTAAGTTGAAAAAAGCACTTATTGAGCTAACAACTTTAAATCATTAGTCTAAAATTAAATCTAAAAATTTATTAAATTGTGCTAACGTTAAATGCCTAAATTGATCTAGAATTGTACTACAGTTAAAATAATTAAAATGTCTAAGTTCACTATAAAATTTAATGACTAAATGTATCTAAAATTTTATTAAAATTGGTTAACTTAAAAATAAAGTGAAATGTGTAACTACTGAATAATATTAAAAAAAAATTCATCTAAATTAAATTTGCATAACATTCCTCTAACTTTACATATGTACTTAAATTTATTAAACTATTCTAAAGTTAATACTTAAATACCTAAATTTTGCTAAATTAAACTAAGCACTTGAATTCCTAAAAATTTCATAAATTTAATTTAAACACTACCATTGTATGTATATACATAATCTAACTTAATTGTATTGAGAAAAGAACCCACCTTGACTTATCATTTGGATGCCATCCTACATATATACATCAACATACAACTTACATACATATAACCTACATACATATAACCTACATACATATGTACATCACCTAAATTATCCTCTCACTGAGGATTCAATTATTATCAATAAAGTAAGAAATTGTACTTATATAAAATTCGTCAACAATATTGAGGTAGATTCAAATTATTTGGAAATATCAAAGAAGGAATTACACAAACTGTATATGCATACAGAATCGTCCACCAGCTTAAAATTGGTATAATCTGCTGCTTTTAATTGACTACGTGTATTTTAAAAGAATTCAATGACATATTAAAATTTTTTTCTAAATATGTATAAATACGTATACTTTTCAACTAATTTCGTTTCGCCTTTCATTAATATTTCTAACTTTGTTATTAAAATTATTTGTTTTTTTCTTTGTGTAATGAATAATTTTTTTTGTTAATAAAATAATTAAACTAATACAAATGCTTATCGTTTTTTGGAAACAATTTTAAAATCATTCGAATACATTTTTTTATTATTTGTTCGTTCGAATATTCGAAAAAAAATTTTAATTTATTCGTCTTTTCGAACTAAAAAAAAAAATAATGAAATTTCATTCGAAAAAATATAAAACACGAATAATTAATAACACTACTAAATATTAGTTAATTTTTTCTTATATTAGTATTTAATTTCGTTTAAGATTGTAATTTATATCATATAAGCCATTTATTTGTAAGGTTTTTTACTTTTATCATAATAAATACACTCAGGGAAAAGCTGCAACTGCTGCTACGTCACTTTAGTACAATACTTTTCAATATAATAGAAAATGTATATTGAGATTCTTAAAAATAAATAAAATTAATAAATTAATACTGTAAATTAATATTTTTCCATATTGAAATAAGAAATTTCAACTTTTGTTAATGTTTCTGATTAATTTAACATAGTTTTTATTGATTTTAACGTGTTTTTTCTCTGGGCGTACGTATTTGATATTCCAATATCCGAATTATATTTAAATAAGAAAATGTCAAAAGTTAAACGCTATGGAGTCAATCTGTGAACAGCACACTAAAATACATTAAAATCACATAATGAACTACTTTAACATACTGATATATAAATTTTTTTTTTATTAAGAACATACTCTTTATATAGCAAAATAAGTATATTGTAACCCATGAAGAAACTACTACCTATTATCATTATTCGTAAGGTGTTTGCTGTGTCGTTAATATTTTAAGTTAAACTTTTTTTACATATTTACTCGTGATAAGGCAAAGGCTAAATATTTCTACATTTTTAATTTTTTGCCACACATTGCTTTTGTAATAAAAAATCCACACTCTGTATTTGATAACATATGTTTGTATGTATGGATTTGTTTAGTTGTCATGTGGCATGCTATAGAAATTAATTTTATTCATTTTGCTTTCCAACATAAGAATTTTGACATAAAGTTCATGTATCTACATACATACATACATACATAGTTACATGCAAACATAAATACATACATACATGTATATATACTCGTACTCGTATATACAAAATGGGCAGTCATTCGTTACATTCTATGAATTTTTTCAGTTCATATAATGTCTGGCAATGTTAGTTTAATTATGCTTTCAAATTTAGTGAATTCTAAAAGACTTTATTCATTCAAGGTCAAGACTAAATTACTATGAACGCTTCACTTGTCAAAACGAATAACTCCAATTTAAAGTTTTTATTATAAATTCCAAAGCATCACTTCGAATAATAGTTGTTCTTATTGAAAAAAATTCTTATGGTACTAATGCCACCATTACTAAACGGCAACATTTTTATCTGATATAATTACATCTTACTTCAGCAATTTTTTTATGCAGATAATTGTTTTGGCAAATGTTGTGTTGTTATTAAAAAAAAAAAATATATATATATTATAGATAAATGTAATTAACTTAAATTTCTAGAAAGATTATGAGTCCCTAGAAGTATGTATGTAGTATATGAAAAAATCTTAATATTTAACTCTTTTCATACATTTACTGTAACATTGTTTTCGATATTAGATTTTTTTTTACCATATCAGTTAAGTAGTGGCAATATTATGTATTAGTGGTGTTTCTAACAAGAAAAATTGTGTTCTTTCACTCTTTTCTCCATACCAAGAAAGATTTCAAATATATATATATATATATATATATGTATATATTCTATTCAAATGCGTTTTCCCTTAATTTTAGAGTTCGAGTCCTTCCATCAGTATGCTGGTGATTAGGATTATATATTTAAAACTCACGTTTCTATTTTCATATTCTGCCACTTGGGAAGTTCTTTTAAGAGTGGTAGTAACGTTTTATGCTTTAATTGGAAGTTTGCATTGCTTCCGATATTAAGTTGGTTGATTGGTTTATATCAGAGAAGAAGCATGTTCGAGAGTTTTAACTAGAATTGTTCAAGTCAAACAAAGAATATGTAGACTTATAGCCAGATTCAAAGAGATTATACTGTATCCGCATGGTTCAGGTGTCTCATGAGGTCATCAGCACCAATTGCGGTACCTCGATTGGTCCTACAGTATGCATTTGCTTAGAAATTTGCTCAAGTTTATTATAAATTATAAAATTGTCTTATAAAATAGTCTATCCAATCTTCAATCAATCTTCATTCATTTCACATTTGAAACCGCTGTAGGTCGATAGTTACCAACCTTTTTTGGCCGGAATTGTATGAAGTGGACACCAACAACATCTGATTTCATTAGGACGGCGCTAAGTGTAGAAAATATACTCAAAGTCTCCAAGTCTCCGGCAGGAATGTATCAAATACTAGATATATATACTGCCTTTTATTTATAAAGGTACTCTGTGCTTCAAAACGATAACAGAGTAAGTTGACTCAAGCCAAAATCGAGTTATATACATATATAGCAAAACTCCACAAAACATAGCTTTATATTTACTTGAAAAACCCGTTTTTAACGAAGTTTACTATAAAAATATAAAGAAAACAATATTGACCGAAGTGTTAAGATAATGCAAATGAAATTTTTAATTAGCAAAAACATTAACTATATATTATATGTTCATCTAATCTGGGGTGAATTTGTTAATACATTAATATTTAATTTGCAAAAAAATTATTTAAATTTGCCCATTTGATATTTTCGGAAAAACGCTCACATTTTAAAAAAGGTTGTTCTGAAAAGTATATTTTTCAACTTACGCTGTTATCGCTTGTGACCACTGATATCATAATGGAATTTATGGGCCCTTCAGAGGAAAAAACGAAATTCGATGAAATCTTATATGTATACACTTTATTTAAATTTTTAAATAGGAAGCGATTAATGAAAGAGTATTTATAATGTCAAGTGTATGTTGCGATTTGCTACTTTGGCTCTTTGAAAATTGAACAACTGGGACCACAATAAATCAAAACATCTCAAGAATTTAATGCCAATACCCACCCGCATAGAGGCGTTGTTACGGGAAGTATTAAATCTGGATTGGTAGCTGTGAAATAAATCTGCATATTGGTTTGGGCATCTTACTATATTAGTTAAAGGATAAAATTGTTGTTGGTCAGCTTACTAATAGTTAGAATTTGCGGAAATCGTTCAGAAAATTAACTCTAAATAGTGAAGTTAGCCTGTGAGCAATGCTATTATATACAAAAGTTTCAGTCATTAGCAACACGATGTAGTGTGTGACTTGCTACGTTAGGTCAAATTAATATTTATTTACAGGTTGCTGAGAGCAAAACATAAGTTTTTAGCTCACTTGGGTCCAAATAAAAGATCTTTCTATAATATAGATTATATAATATAGTGGCCAGTCTTGATGCAGATTCTATAGCAAGGCTGGCCACTGAGAGAACATGAATACGCGTATGTGTATTCATTTACGAGTATATATGAAGCCGCTTGATGTTCGACACTCTGGTGCCAGTTTGGACAGCCTTGATCTATATGTGTTACCTGAGAGTAGCAAGGAAATAGTGCACGCACAGACTGTGAAGCGACAGATAGACCGAGAGAAGAGCAGCTTAATTCATTTGTTCGGTTCTATAATTGTGCTATTGCGCGTTGTGTTAATTTTGCAGCTGATGTTAATGAGCCATACAAAATTTATAGCTGAGTAAAATGTTTTAAAAATGTCTTCTCTCGGGTAAAGAAAAAATAATTCTCGCAAATTTGCGGAACAGGAAGAAAATTATAAATTTCTTGGCAAGCCAGGAAACTTGTCATATAATTTTTTCAAACCCCTATTGCATACTTTTAGGCTTCCTATTAATTCAATATTCAATATAACAATTTAGGGTAGAAAGATATTTAAAATAAAAGCATTTGATTTTCCAAATAATATTACAAATAATAACATGTATCCAGAAGATAAATTGGGAAAAGTTCCAAAACAATACTTGGGATACAACAAAACTGTTCGTTAAAAAATGTGTTAGGTATTTCATGCCGGTCACCGGTCACTAGTCACAATGCAGGGACATCATGGATGCAGCGATTCATTTTTGAAATGATTTGAAAAAACTTAAATTTTTCGTCGCTTATTGGTTTCATCAGACACTTTTATACTAAGCTTAAGACATGAATCATCCAAACGGGACTTGGAATTCGGATATGTACATAAAAAACATAGATGAAAAATAAATAAAGTTTTTTTTCGGATTGCATGAGCGGTGTATTTAGAAAGAAGTTTAAGGACTTGTGCTTTGACAGGAAAAACTTTATGTGAAAAAATTTATTAAGATTGCAAGGACGGTGGGTGGGAGGAGGGAAGGTATAACCGACTTTGATCAAATCCCAGTGTATTATTATATATGTAGAATCTTTATATACATATTTTACAAACAAAAATATGAAGCCATCCCACTGTGCAACTTACTGAGTTCAACCAGGGTCAATACCAGCATAAGTAAGATATCTCCAGCTTACGTCAACCTAGTCTCGTTTTTATCTCAAATACATCTTCATAGACTAAACTTATTGTTTTAGAATGTAAATGTGAGCGTCGTTATTCATTTACATATTTGCAATAATTTAAAATAATATATGTATATGCATCTTTAATCAAAATTAAATTTTGTTAATGAAATGTTAATGTAAATTTATGAATATTTTGCTCACAAAGATAACTGAACAAGAAATCTAAATTGATTATCTTGAAGTGATTCATTACAAGAAAAATCGGTTTATTTGCATATACATATATATATTGTTATTATAATAATTATTAGTATGAATTTAATAGTCAATGGATACTTTGATTATGTATTTTGAAGAGAAAACTTTTAACGTATGTATGTGAACTTAATTTATATTTTTTCAATAGAAGGATAACACTTTTTGTAACTCTGATTCCGTTTTAAGTCAACAAATTATTTAGTTGTCTAATTTTATTATTACTGCTTTTGCCGAGCAGAAAAGTTTTTAATTTAAAACAAGAGCTGAGAAAAAAAATATAGTCGTCATAATGTTTGGAATTAATTGATATCATTCGTTTTGTATTTTATGTTATAAGACATTTTGTTGTCATCATCTATTGCATTGTTCTGGACATCTCTCCCTCCAACGTTTCTATGCCCTAAGAAAAATTATCTTCCCTCACAAATCCTAAATTTAATTTTACTCTAACGACAATTCGAAACTGTAGCAACAACGACGTTAGCAAGTGTTTTTTACTCAAGTTGTTGGTTTCTTTTCATTTATTTTTTAGATGCTGATATAAATTTAATAAATAAATTTTAATAAAATACAAATGTTGCTTGCCACATCACGGTTATTCACTATACTCTACGGAGTGATAGTTTTAGCTTGTGGTATCTTTTTCATAAGATTTTATTCTTTGAGCTGAAAATAAGAGTGGGAGAAAAAACTCATGGTTTGAATGGGATTCGTTTTGTATGTGTTTAAGTGTCAGTCATCATTGTAGCATTTCAGGTGGTATTGTTAACCTCTTGTTGCAAAAACAAAAGATTTAATTTAAAAACTTTTTCGATTACATTTAAAGAATCTCGAAAGTTTATCCATACGCATATGTTACCTTATACAAGGAGAATAAATACTATGTGGAAGGAAAAACCAAAAAAGTTAAGTGTAAGTTAGAAAAATATGATTGTATAAAACATAAAAAAAGAAAAAAGAGACTGCAAGTTTGAAAATAAGCAGCAAGTTCTTGGTAGTTTTTTAATCATTCAAAGCAAATTGCATTTCATGTACATACATATTTAAATAAGCTTTAATTGTTTTTGGACCTTTGAAATTATAAGAACGAAGAAAGGTAAAAACGCTTTCCATAATATTTACGCGTAATATGCAAATGATTATTCCTACTCGAAAATATAAAAAATAATACAAATGTATATGAAATTTGTTTACGAAAATTTAAATAACAAAAATTCAAAATTTTAAAAAGCCCCAGATATATCTAGAAAAGATGTGACATCTTCTAAACGGTTGAACCGATTTTCTTCAAACATTGTTAAGAACCATATCGATCAAGTCACCTTTCAAACCGAGAAAACCAAATCAAAATCGGTCTAGCCGGCTGGGGCTGTACGTGGACAAGGACAGACACACAGATACACCGACACATACTACAAACTTATAACACCCCTTTTTTTGGTCGGGGGTTAAAAAAGAATAAAAATTTAAATTTTCAACAAAAATATTTAATGAGACATTTTTAGATTTAGTTGAACTGTAGTGAATTTTAATCAGAAATAATTTCTTAATCAGGCTTGAGTTCAGTTATTTCAATTCTTATTGAATGAAATATTTTTATTAATTAATGTGAGTATCTAAAGAAGAGAAGAAAAATTAAACTAGACTTTATTAGCTGGGGGAAATACCGATATTTTTCTGTGCAGCCACGCACTTCATCAGCACCCATGTCTATCTACTGGGGTAGAGATTATTATTAACATCAGCTTTTTAACTTAAATTTCTCTGAAATGGAATATGAGAATTGATTGTGTATACAATTATTGATTTACCTTTGGCCTGTTCACTTGGCTATCACTGCTTCAGAATGCTGAAAAGCGAAGTCAACTGTAGAAAGCAAAAACAAAGTAACATAAAAAGCCACTACAATAATACTTATATGTATGTACCGATGGTGCATCGAATAAGTAAAAATAATTAATGTGATGATCGTAAAAGATAAGTAAGAATAGTTAAACATACATAGGTAGAGTGATATAACTTCGTGCTAACCTAAATAGAAAATGGAAAAACAGAAAATGAATAGTGATACTTACAAATGTGTTTGCCAAAGGTAAATCAATAATTGTATACACAATCAATTCTCATATTCCATTTCATAGAAATTTAAGTTAAATAGCTGATGTTAATAATAATCTCTACCCCCAGTAGATAGACATGGGTGCTGATGAAGTGCGTGGCTGCACAGAAAAATATCGGTATTTCACCTTTCAATCAGAACAAACTAAATACGTCCAGCCGTTTGGTCTGTACGTGGACACGGACAGACACACAGATACACAACAACACACTACAAACTTATAACACCCCTCTTTTTTGGTCGGAGCGCAGAAAAAAATATGCAAGAATTATTTTCAACAAACAATGTTATTGAATAAAATTTTTAAATTCAATAATATTTGTCATTAACTTGAATATTATGTTTATCAATACCGCGCATTTTAAAATATCATTTAATTTAATTTGTTTGTGTTGGTGTTTATCTTGCTTGTTGGTTGACCCAACGTGGTCATGTGCTATTGTTGTTGTTTATTTTGATTGCTCGGCTTGTATACGTGTGAATTACAACAAGTAGCCGAAAAACGTCGTGGCTTGTTTTTTTTCTTAACAAAGTTATTTTTAGATTATATCATAACGCAATGCGCAAATGTAGAAGAAACATAAGAAATCATGTTTTGCGTGTATTCATTATTTGCGTATAAAAAGTTTATATCCAATAAACATGCTTACAATTTTATTTATCAATATTGTAAAAATCGTCATCACAGAAAATTTAAAAGATTTTTTTATTGAATCAAAGATTTTCGTATTCAAATATGAAAATCATTTTTTTCTGTGAGGTTCATTAAAAATAAAAATGTTTAAAAACAAACAAACAAACAAAAATTTTAAAACATTATTGTACCAGAGGATTCCATGAAAAAGCGGAGGTCTGAAGGATTTCACTAACGTTATTTTTTTAAATCTTTGCGACTATATAGTGGTATCTCATTAAAAATAATTTACGTACTACAACGAATAGATTACAATTTTTCGAAAAACCGTCAATTTTTAGAGACTACCATTAAGTAGACGTTTTAATTTAGTTTTAAAGCATATTTTGCACATTTGGTTTGTGAAATAAAAAGAAAACTTCTTTTGTGAGTTCAAGTGAGTAGTGAGCAGTGTTAAGCTGCATAATAATTTTTTTTGTAAAGTTCTTTGTTGATGAGACATTAATTACAACGCGTGGGTAAATTTATATGTCCCTCACGTGACGCCTAACGCTTTTTATAATAATGATTATGAACACAGAAAACTGTACAAATTGAATATAGTTTTCACTGCTAATTTTTAGTACACACAAAAAAGTAATATGAATGATTTTGTAATATTAATTAAAATATTTGTAATATCAATTAAAAAATTAATTAAATTTTCACCTTTAAACAATTTGATAGTACTAATTAAATTTTTTCACTCAAATTAATAAATACAATTAAAAATTTAATTGAATCAATTAAATTTTTAATTGAAAATATTAATTGGTGAATACTTTTTTCTGTGTAGTCTAGATATTAACGACAAAAAAACACGACACGTGCTTCATTCGAAGAATTCTTTTTTAGCCATACTATTCGTATGTAGAAAAAACTACCTGCAGAAGTCTTTCCCGTCCTTTTCAACGTGGTTTAAATCGCATGTCCGCAGACGCCACTCCCTCTATCCTCCTCTTCATAACATATTTTCCTATTTCTAGCACAAAACATTACATGAGTAGGGGTTATCCCCTGAGTGCTGGTTCTATTATAAAAAAAATAATGTTTATTCGCAACACAATAAAGAATTTTTTTAGTGATCGCCACGGAGATTAAAAAGTTTCTGTACGTGACTACGAGAAATAAGAAATACGATATCTTTCGATTTTATTAGTGTAAACTGATTACTTCTTACCAATTTTAAATAACACAAATATGAATGGCGAACAATCTTCAATTCAAAATTCGCGAATAGCGTATGGAAGAAGATCTGAACATCACCAGTAATGAAACTAAAGTAATATGTAAGCGAAGAAGAGAAAGTATTTTGGAAAATGAGTTAAAAGCCTCAAGGATTAACATAGGCATAAAAAGGGGGCATTGTTCCCTATATTAAAAATTGCCTGTAATTATTACTCATGAAAATCAGCAGTCGTAACGCCCACCGATAAAATTGTTTAGCTATTCTGATAAATATTAAGGAAAGATATAAAAAGACATTGCAAAGAGCATAGAAGCGGTTTCAATATCAAAATGTTGCTAAGCCTTTTCACATAAGTCGAGAAAACTTTATCTAAAGTTGTTCAAAAGATTATAATCATCAAAAAAGAAAATAATGGGGGTAACCAAACTAGCGCATAAAATTAACATTAGTCTAGCCGAAAGTCGCGATAAGATTTTCAAAGTTTTGCAGTCTGAGGCCGAAAACTTTGTTGCTTTCATATCTCTTTCACTTCAGAGGAAATAAGTCAGTTGAAGCGATGGTCCTGCATCAGAATTTAAGAACCCTTTTGTGGTAAAGCTAATATAATATTGAGTGTAAGGTACGAGACATATTTTTTGTGTACCACGGAATAGGTATGATAGATGGAATTGGCGGAAATATAAAAAAGATTAGTTGGGTTGAAAATGATGATGATAAAACTGTAACTGTAGATAAATCTGTTTTCAACTATTGAAGCAGGTTTATTTTTAACCCCCGACCAAAAAAAGGGATGTTATAAGTTTGTAGTGTGTGTCTGTGTATCTGTGTGTCTGTGTATCTGTGTATATATGTGTCTGTCCGTGTCCACGTACATACCAAACGCCTGGACCGATTTTGATTTAGTTTTCTCTATTTAAAAGGTGACTTGATCGAGATGGTTCTTAACCATGTTTGAAGGAAATTGGTTAAGCCATTTAGAAGATGTCATATCTTTTCTATATAAAATGTTTAAATTTTGTTATATACATAAAAATTTATCTATGTCCCGTAAGTAAATATGTATTGCAATTAATTTGTTCGCCAACATCAAGCTTGTTTCTTAGTTATAATTTTGCTTCTTAGACACTTTTACTCTATATGTCAGAGTTTCGCTGGAAATTTTTCTCAGTTGTTTTTCACTTTTTTCTGCATTAATTCTTAAATAATTGAAAAACTTACTATGTAGAATTGCGGACTAGTATACGGTCTACTAAATATTAGAAAAAAAATTATATGAAATTTTTTTATGATTTAAGAAATATATGTAAGATAAAGTGCTAGAAATAGTTGATTTTGTGTGTAATTGACAATGGAATACTCCTACTATGACACTTAAGACTACACTTCGAATCTCCCAATTATTTTTTAAATGTCGAGTATGTCTAATATGCTGCAAACAAAATAAATGTTTGGATAAATAAATGGAAAAAAAGATATGTATATAACTAAAATTTGAAATGGAATTAATTTGTACTCCCAGCATGAAAAACACAAACCATTGTTAAAAGTACACAGTCTGTAATCACGAATTGACGTCAAGCATAAAGAACATAGACACTGCATTTCATGTCACCATCCTGCAATAATTACTTTCATTCTAAGGACAATGGCAAAAGAACAAAAGAAATATTAAAGTCTTAGTATATTCTTTCTTAAAAGAAGAATTGGGGGAAGATGTAAATCGAAAATTCATAGAATGATTTTTCAATATTGTCACGTTTTCATTTTAAGATTTGCAGCAATCATCCTAACGCTGCTACAAACGCATTTGAGCTTGAAAATTTTACGTGCTTCAGTTAAGCTTTGAGTGTCTTCATAAAAAATTCGATTTGGCAATGTGAAGTCGTAATTGAAGAGTTAACAAATTGACGCACTTGTAGGGAATTGTTTTGTCTGTGTGTTTGTGTGTGAGTGTGTGTCCTTCGTTTTAAGGTGTGGCTGGGAATTTTTTAAAAGTAATCATTTTAATCCGTCACCACATTATGTATCACTATGTTTTGTTGTCAAACTTCAACTTAAACTCTCATAAGTTCATATTTCTGACTTAGCAGTCAAGTTGTTGTCTTCGCCGAGGATAAATGTTTCCATTCGCAAAGAAAATACGTCGTTATGGAATGTTTATGCAAATTACAATATGTCCTCATTTATAAAGCATTATTAAGGGTTGTCGTTTGTATACTGTACACCATCTTTTGAAACAATATTTGCAATCTATATAAAAGCAATAGGAACTTAGTACAAAATATGGTGGAAGGACATTCTTTGAACGTAATATTGCTCCTCACGCCATTATTGCAGAGGACGAAATTTTCGATTTACTTTGTATCTTTTTTAAATCTTCTTATTTCTTTTTGCTAGTTTGTATTTATGATTTTTAACATTTTAAGTCTTAATACGTCGTTAAGAGTTATTACTTTCTAATTGTCAGCCAGCAAAGTGTAAAGTATTAAGAAAGTTTTTTAGTAAGGTACGCAAGGTAAAACATGGCTGTAATTATGTTTGGAGTCCAATTGTGAAATTGTACTGTCATTTAACTTCGATAATAACTTTTATTACAATCGATTGCAATCGCAATACAACAATATATCGAGCCTTATTTTCAATTTTGTCGTATGCGACATGTTATCGAAAATATAATTTTTTTTTAATTGAAATTTTATGGGCCTATGGGAAGGCCCATATGTTTAGATTTATCAAAATGCCAAAATTTTTGATAACTTTTAAGATACGGGCTGTAAAATTTTATCGGAAGCGACAATTCACGTACAAAAAAATATTTGAATATTTTAAAAAAACCTTCTCCTGAAAACTTTTACTTTTTATCGCTTACGATAAAATCAAAAACAAGGCTCGGTATATATATATATATTATTATACATATTAAGTATAAAAATAATAATTATTTTATTATACAATATGGTTTTCTTTGAGCTCCATACACTTTGCCCAAAAGTTTCTCAATTTTTTATATATACCATTCAAAAAATATTTGTTTGTGATGTGCTTACATCGTTGGAATCAAATCTCTTTCTGCACAGCCATTTCTACAGGTTTCTGAACAAGAAATAATCACTCGAGTATGGGGGAAGAACTCGTAGCCCAAAAAACAATTTTTTTGTCAAATGCGGTGACTTTTTGTAGTTGTTTTACCCTTTTCAAAGTATTCAATGGATACCTACGAATTTTTTAAATTGTCTGTTGTGTAGAGGGGTTAAGTGGACATCCATTTTCTTCTCAAATCACGCGGTACTCTGCTATCATATCGTATCTTATCTGATACACAGAGTTGAATCTAACCGGAAAACTTTAGGTTAGATTAGCAGGCTGTTGGTAAGGGAGGGTGAAATTTACAGTACCGATCATTTGGCTACAGTGCAATGATCCCTTTCTGCTACCTGTGAGTTGAAAAGAGGTTGGTGAGAGAGTTTGATAGAGAAGGGATAGTGATAGAGAAGTCAGGAGGTGCAGGAAGAGATAGAGGCAAGCTTCATTCTTTTAAACTCTGATTCTTGCACGCGTTTTAATAATGTAGTGATTGCAGCGCCTCTGGTGTTAAGTGATGATTCTGCCACACAATACCGACGATGGAGGGCGCTCCGATGTTACATTAGATTAGTAGCCGCTGAAGCCGGTGTAGTTTAGTGACAAGTGCCTCTATGCATTCATCACTAGAACTTTTCCAACAACAACTCATACAAAGGGACACTAATTCATGTCAGAAAATACGTCGTGTTGTTATTTAATGACTGTCGGAGACCGTGCTCCAACCCAGGGCCTTCGGTTTTGTAGTTTAACGTGCTAACTACTTCAGTCAACACCACCCTCAACGGAAAACTTTAAACTGAATAAAAATGCAAATTTATTATCTTTAGTCCTTGGTTTATAGTTGTTGTTACTTTTGTAAAAAAAAAATCACTAACGGAAAAACGTACAAAATTAAGATTTTTACGATTGAAATCAAATCATTTCAATGTCAATGGTCTGTTAAAATAGAAAATTCAAGAATAAAATAATAATTTTTTAAGCTCGCATTTAAGATTATAATTTTGAATAAAATCTTTTTTTTTAAGATCGAATTGAAGGTTTTGTTTTTAATAAAAATCTTAGATTAAGATCATATTCTTAAAAATTTAAGAATATAATCTTAAAATTAAGATTATGTTCTTGATTTTAAGAATGCGTTCTTAAATTTTAAAGACCAGGTTCTTGATTTTAAGAATTAATTCTAAAAATTAAGAATTTATGGGTAAACTTGAGAACGTCAACCTTACTGACCAAATTTCAAGATTGAAATATTACGATTTCTGCAATTTAAATTCAAGAATTTTGTTCTTAAATTAAGATCTTAATTTTTCTGTACAAGTGTGCAAGTAAGAAAACTAAACTATTTTAATTTATACCAGCGATGCTTTCACTGACGAAGGATCATATCCTAGACTTAAAATACCTTTGGAATCAACAAAATAGTCTTTCAAGCTTCTGAAGTTTTTATATATGTATTTATTTTCCTTAATTTTATAGGATATGTTCATACATAACGGGTTCTATAATATTAAGCATTACCAGTCTTTGTCCTTTTCCACTTGCAAATAGAATCACATCAAAGCGCCGCCATGAGGCTCTTAACGTATATGGCACGTACTAGCAGAACTCATAATTTTGCGTTCTATATCTGATAAAACCGTGAAATATTATAAACTTTGCATTTTATCTATAGCATTAGTTTGTTAACTGAATATACACAATCACAAACAAACACACATTTGCTTTAAAATGGAAATGAAGCTGAGACCAAATGTGTGTTTAGTGATTTTGTATGTGTTGAAAGTAACCACACATATACGTAATTGCTTGTACGTATTCAAGTAAATGAATAAAGGATGTACTACACTGTGGCCATTTTAGCATTTTCATTGCTAGATTGAAATTTAATTCCTGAAAAATATTGCGGTTATACAAAAATCTGCCAAATTCTTTTTTTAGAATTAGTTTACAAAAAATTATTATTTTTTAACTATTTTTTTAGTGAACAAAAAAAATTACGTAGTATGAATTCCGGAAGCATTTTTGATCGAATTTGCTTCTTCAGGCCTCCTCATGAAAAATGTATAAGTAAATGTAATATAAAAATTTTTAAATACATTAAAATGGATTATTGAAGGGAATAGCTAAATAGTTGCTTTACTCATATCACTGTTGCTAACGCAGAACATCACGGAACTTTTTGATATTAAAAAATTTGGTACGCCCTATAAATAAAATAAAAATAAGTAGTAGTTCTATTAAGGTATTGAAAAAATGCCGCAACATTTGATATAATTGGAAACAATTTTTATTGTCATTCCTTATTCTATATTAAACTTCAAGGAGCTACTTTCTCTTTTATTCTATACTGTTTGGAACTCTCAAACCACCGCAAAAATACTTAGTTGAATCTATTTTTGTCTGCAAGATTGCAAGACCTCGTATGTGGTCTTTAAAATTTTTTGCGTAACAGAAAGTAAAAAAATCATCTAATCTAGTAGCTTTATAAGGTTTATGTTTTTTAAAAAGATTTTTTCTCGATTTTATCAAAGAGTGTATTGCAAAGGATTTAATTCAAAAATAAAAATATGAACTTAAAATTTACAATTTTTCTTTTCTTCTATGGAACATCATATCTGAATGGCAACACTGATTCACCATTTATGTTCATATGCAAACAAACTTGAAGCACAACAATAAATAGGAATTTTTTTTCAAATTCCACTTGCGTAAATATTTACGGCCCTATGTATAAGCAAAAATTGGCATGAAGTTAGCATAAGTGACGAAATTGAATTAGTTGTTAACGAGTTCCTCCGTACAATTTGACATTAAAAATGGTCGCATTGTCTAATTTTAACCCACCTCTAATTCCTAGCATGATTTTTAATGTGAAGTTTCATGGCAAAACTCTTTAAGATTACGTTCAATTTTGCCACTTTTGCTAACTTCATGCCAGTTTTTGCTTATACATAAGGCCGTTAGTATTAAATGTTTCAACGTGAGGACACGCAGTTGAATTGTATCATCAAGAGATTTGGTGTAATTTTGTGTATTTGGAAAAAAGCAAAAACAGAGATTTTATTTGAAGAAAAATGAGTGAAGTCACATACATATGTATGTGTATATTTACTTTAAAGGCAAATAGCCCAGATACCGTATCTGGGCGTGAATTGAACGGTTTTATGTGCTTGATCACGCTGTTCCACTTAAGAGCTATCCTCTTTATATAAACCAAGTACGTCCAAGCCAAGCTTTTACAAAAGAGCTTTGTTCTTTCATACCAAAGGGAGCACAACAGCCAATCAGATAACGATCGACAAGAACAAATTGTAAAAACTTTCAAAGCGGTTTGTTTAGCTGATATAAAACAAGTAAGAGTGCTATATTCGGCTGTGCCGAATCTTATATACCCTTTACCAACGTACGTACATATATATAGTATACAGACACGTACATACATATTTGTTTTGTGAAAAAATTTATAATTTTTTAAAGTTTCCATCTTTGGAGCTATAATTTTCATTTTTAAAATTTCATACACCAAACTTTTCTTTCAGAAGCATAAAATATATTCAATTTATAAAGAAAAAGAAAAAAATTTTTAGACCTATTTAATTTTACATAACACAAAAAGTGTAAGTTTTCCAACCCTGGAGTCATAATTTTGGATTTTTCTGATTATTGATACCAATCTAGTTCTTTAAAAAATGCATAAAATATGTTAAGTGAAAAAAGCAAGAACGAAATAAGTAAAAACTTAGTTTCATTTAATTCCTTTAATATTAAAAAAAATCAGTTAAGTGCGACTTTGAATCGCGCACGAAAGGAAGGTTTTTTGCTTTTTTGAAGTTTTTTTCAGTTAAAACGATTTTTTCAGTTTTGTCGCTTTTTTCTCGTTTTGGCGATTTTGTCTGTTTTTGGAGGTTTTTTTCATTTTGGCGATTTTTTTCTGTTGTTGGGCTTTTCTTCATTTTGGAGATTTTTCTCATTTTGACGATTTTTTCTGTTTTTTGGGTTTTTTCGCGATTTTTTTGGCGATTTTTTTGTTTTTTTTTTCGTTTTGGTGATTTTTTTCATTTTGGCGATTTTTTTTCATTTTGGCAATTTTTTTCTTTTTTTTATGTTTTTTTTTCGTTTTGGTGATTTTTTTCATTTTGGCGATTTTTTTTTCATTTTGGCGATTTTTTTTCATTTTGGCGATTTTTTTCTGTTTTTAATTTTTTTTTCGTTTTGGCGATTTTTTTTCTTTTTTTTGCGATTTTTTTTCATTTTGGCGATTTTTTTCTGTTTTTTAGGTTTTTTTTCGTTTTGGCGATATTTTTCATTTTGGCGATTTTTTTCATTTTAGCAATTTTTTCGTTTTTTTGCGATTTATTTTAGTCTTAGAAATTTTCTTTTAATTTAGTGCTTTTTTTCATTTTGGCGATTTTTTTCTGTTTTTTGGGGTTTTTTTCGTTTTGGTGATTTTTTTTTCATTTTGGCGATTTTTTTTATCATTTTGGCGATTTTTTTCTGTTTTTTAGGTTTTTTTTTCGTTTTGGTGATTTTTTTCATTTTGGCGATTTTTTTTTCATTTTGGCGATTTTCTTTCATTTTGGCGATTTTTGTTTTCATTTTAGCAATTTTTCCGTTTTTTGCGATTTATTTTAGTCTTAGAAATTTTTTTTTAATTTGGTGTTTTTTTTCGTTTTGGCGATTTTTTTTCTGTTATTTAGGTTTTTTCTTTTTTTGGCGCTTTTTTTCATTTTGGCGATTTTTTTCTGTTTTTAAGGGGTTTTTTCGTTTTGGCGATTTTTTTTTCATTTTGACGATTTTTTTCTGTTTTTAGGGTTTTTTTTCGTTTTGGTGATTTTTTCATTTTGGCGATTTTTTTTTTATTTTGGCGATTTTTTTCTGTTTTTTAGGTTTTTTTTCGTTTTGGCGATTTATTTTCATTTTAGCAATTTTTCCGTTTTTTGCGATTTATTTTAGTTTTAAAATTTTTTTTTAATTTGGTGCTTTTTTTCGTTTTGGCGATTTTTTTTTCTGTTTTTGGCTTTTTTTCATTTTGGCGATTTTTTGTTTTTTGGGGTTTTTTTCGTTTTGGCGATTTTTTTCATTTTGGCGATTTTTTTTTCATTTTGGCGATTTTTTCTGTTTTTTAGGGCTTTTTTCGTTTTGGTGATTTTTTTCATTATGGCAATTTTCATTTTGGCGATTTTCTTTCATTTTGGCGATTTTTGTTTTCATTTTAGCAATTTTTCCGTTTGTTTTTGCGATTTATTTTAGTCTTAGAATTTTTTTTTAATTTGGTGCTTTTTTTCGTTTTGGCGATTTTTTCTTGTTTTTGGCGATTTTTTTCGGTTTGGCGATTTTATAATTTTTTATTTTTTCAGTTTTACCGTTTTTGAAAATTTCAAGAGTTTTGCTCTTACGGTTTCCAAGATACAGCAAATAGTCAAAATTACATAGTCAAAATTGCATTAACTGATGGAACACCCTTTAATTTAAATTTTTTTAAATTTTAGTGTTAATTTTTGTAGTCTGAATAAAAATACACTAACCTTACACATTTCAAGTGTATATACATACATACATACAATTGTATGTATATTACATGGGATTTTAACATTTTTCGTTGCTCGTTTTGGAACACCCTTTAATTTCCAATTCTCATGTATTTGTTGTTGTAGCGGCCAAAGGTCTACATACTGTGTCCAAATTTCAGGTCTGTAGCTCTTACGGTTCTCGAGAAAATACTAATATAGTTTTAGACATAGTTAATTTTACATAACACAAAAAGTTAAAGTTTTCCAACCCTGGAAACGTCTTTTTAATTTTTTTGTATTTTTTTAATTTAAAATTCCAATTTTAGTCGTACTGAAGTGTAAAATATGTACATTTATTAAAAAAAAATAAAAATTTGTTTTCGGGAGTTACTTTTATATGGCAAAATGAAGTTTAACTTTTCCAGCTCTGCAATCGTCTGCCCGATTTTGCTGAATTTCAATACCAATCTATTTTGGAAAATTTCTGACACACCAGTCCAAGAACGAAGTCTCTAGCTCTTCTGGGAGCTTCGGAAAACCGATTTCACGTACAGACAGACGGACAGACGGACAGACGGACAGACGGACAGACGGACAGACGGACAGACGGACAGACGGACAGACGGACAGACGGACAGACGGACATCGCTTATTCGTCTTCCCTATGCATAAGGATCCAGAATATATATATTTTATGGATCGCTTATTGATATTATAGAAATTACAAACGGAATGACAAACCTATATATACCCTTTTACCATTTTTTTGGTAAAGGGTATAAAAACAAATCACATGTTCATGTCTACATACTTTTTTATTTCTTACACATTTCATTTGTTTAGTTTTCTTCCTGGAGTGATATTTTATTCATATATTTTGGTACTAAAAACCCATGTCTTCTGATAGAATTATTAACTACTATTAAAAGCACCCAAATATTAATTTTTATTAATACAGCTAAGAATCTAATTAAAACCGTATTTAAATTAGCGATTGCGAGTTTCACAAAGTTAATATCACAAAAGATAAAATCTTAAGTAATAATAACTACCCCATTCAACAAGCCTGTAACTTAATAAGACAATATAAAAGCAATAATAATTTAAAAATAGGAACTATTACTAAAAGTTAGTTTTATAAATCGCTTAATTATACTCCTCTTATATCTGAAAAAAAATAGAAAATTATAAAATATATTATAAAAAGAAATATATATAAACCGATAATATATATAATGCATTAGGTAAACTATTTAACAAAACAAAAGAAAAAAAAAATACATGTCAGATATTTCTAATATATTTTATAACATACCATGTGATGGTAATTGTATAACAAAAAACCAACTAAAAACTAGGATGTCTGAGCAAAAGTCTGATACAGTAATACAAAAACCTCACGTCGACAAAAAAAAATTATCATTACATTGCGCAAATTTTAATCATTATACTAATTTCAATAATACACTTGAGGAATTCAAACAGCAGTATTAAGTGTCGTAGATTCATAATGTTTTGAAATTTTTATTGGAAAAAACCAAAGCGAAAGAAATTACTTTGAAATAATATAAGGCATTATGCCCATATTCCATAAAAACAGTCTTTATAAAAAAATCCTTATACAGAAATTATCAACAACGCTTTCGACTTTTGCATTAAGGGCCAATTTCACCAACTCTATTTAAATATCAATTAATATTTAAATGTCGATTTTCATAAATTTTGTATGGAAAAATTACTTTTAAATATGAATTTGATACGCCTTCGTTGTCCCTCAAAAGATAGCGACTTTCTCTTGGCAGACTCTACGGAATGTACAAGACCGAATCAATATTTGAAAAAAAATACGAATTGATATTTAAATAAGTTGGTGAAATTGGCTCTAAGTGGTTAATTGAAAATATATAATTACAAACCATTACAACTTACATAATGTATTAATTATAAAACATATAGTCATAGCTAATGTTGCTCCTGGTACTGGTAGTTACAATATCCTCAAAACAGCATGGATTTCGTAAATAACGTTCTAAAACCTGTTTAAACTCAGAACTCTGGTAAATGTAGGACTTATATTCGGAAAAAAACTGATGTTATATTGATTGATTTTGGTAAAGCGTTTAATATGCTTAGTTCACAAAACCTCTT
Source organism: Tachina lurida (assembly GCA_944452675.1). NCBI lineage: Eukaryota > Metazoa > Arthropoda > Insecta > Diptera > Tachinidae > Tachina > Tachina lurida. Next base: position 111,826,613 of record OX101752.1, on the reverse strand, counting down.
GTGTCTTTGTATCGTTAGTATTATCATACTAAATACAATGGTGTAAAATTTTCTGTTTGTAATGTTCATATAAAAATTAAATACACTATTTTACTTAAATTGCATATGTTTTGCAAAAGTCGTATTTAATATGATAATCAGAGAGTATTTGTATGTATCTTGTTCTTTGGTGGGCAACCAATACAAGATACAAGTTGATGCACAAAGAAATAAACAAAAATTGTATTTGATACAAAATAGACGATACAAATTGTTGTGAATTTAGCAATAAAGTAAATTAATACCTCCCAGCTAAAAAAATATATTCTTAATATATGGATGTATATAAATATACATGGGAAAAACTAATATATGTAATATGAGCTCATATATGGAAATTAAATAATGAAGCTCTTCATGCGCCCATATATAGAAATACACAGAGAAAACAGTGCCTACTAAATACCTCATAAAATAGAACAAAATTAATAAGAAATCTCTGTTTTTTTTCAATAAGGAAAGATTTCCTAAGATTATTAATTTCATAGAGAAAACCTTTTTGATAAAATCAAGAAGAAATCTTGTAGTTTTTATGAGGTTATCTTATTGATTTTTTCAATAAACAAATAAAAAAAAATTGCGTCTTTATTCTCTGTACTTATGTATTTTCATTTAAATTCTATACCATATACATATGTATGTAAGTATGTAGTATGTTGTAGATGTTATATTCTTAACTAACTTACTCACCAAGTATTGAGCCAGCAAACTTCTACCTGATAGACAGCCACTCTACCCAATATGCTAACAAGCAGCCTGAATAACTATTGAAATTATTGGGCAAACATTCTTATACAAAAATGAAAAAAATTATGAAAAAAATTTTCTCTATGTCTATTTATAGAAACGAAATAACAAGAAATCTCATAAAATCAAGAAGATTTCCTTATTAAAAAAATCAATAAGATGCTTTACACATACTCATATAGGAACCTACTAAAATCAAGAAGAAATCCTTATTGAAAAAATCAATAAGGCAACTTAATAAAATCAAGAAGAAAACCTTTTTAAAAAAATCAAGAAGGCAACATAATAAAATCAATAAGAAATCCCTATAGTTTACAATTTATAAGGAAACCTAATAGAATCAGGAAGTTTTTCTCTATGGATTGTTTTTTTGGTGCCAAAAATAACGGAAATTGAGTAAAAAAAGTTATGAATAATAAGATTTTTTCTTGATTTTATGTGGTTTACTTTTTGATAAAATTAATAAGACTTACCACATAAAAACAATAAGGAATCTCTATGAAAAAATCTTTGCTTCTTTCTGCTGGGATACCCCTTAGCCTAAATACATTCTTCTTGTACCCTTTACCAGAAATCAGAAATATCCGCTGCGTGAATTCGTCGTTTAAAGCAATGATGCATTTTGAGATTTTTGCTTTAAGGTCAAATTAACGATTTAAAAGGGCCAAAATACCTTCGATAGGGCCAAAAAAGGTTTTTAATGTACTGTACTACAATCTTTTAATTTAAATAAAAACAAAAGTATGTATTAATAATATAATACATATGATTAATTTCGCTAAGAGCAAAAACAGAAATTAGCGACAAAGAGTCAACATTTTAAAGTATTTTATGTTGCTAAAAAATTATATTTTAATTAAAAATCATTCTTTATGTAATCCTTATTTTATTACATATAATCTCTATATTCTTAGTTAATAGTTCCTCAATTTACTCCTGCTTAATATAATTTTTTTTGTGTAAAGTTTTAAAATATTTTCATCATAACAATTATTTGAGTTAGATTTCATTAAATGTTTTAATTGTATTAAATATCACACGGTATTTTTTACATGACGATGATTTTCTCTCTTATTTCCTGTTTCACGATATCGAAAGAAAACTCTCGAGTGAAAATGTATATTGACAACAAAAGCGAAATTTCATATTTTATTGTTGATTTCAATATAAATTTTCAGTAGAAAGAAAATATTATTTCCACGCATGCTGAGGAATGGGGAATAGAAAGAGTTCCTTGAATAATTCTGTATAAATTTGTATGCAAAGATTTACCTAACCGATTTTTAGTGGTAAAACTCCTTTTTAAAAATTTACTTCTACATAAATCTTTGACATTTTTAAATTCCGGAACTTGCAATACTGCATTATGTTCATTATTGACTTGTTCTGTTTTCTTTTGAAAAATTTTAATAGCAAATCGTACAATACTATTGGTTTTCCCTCTCAAAGCATGATCTGGCGCATATTTGGGAAACCAGTTTAAATAAAAATCGCCAAAAATAAAAGTAGTTTTTAAAACGGAGAAAACTCAATTAAAAAGTATACTCAAAGGTTTAAAGGAATTAGTTGAATTTTGAGCTGAAAGAGCCAAAATAGCCTAGAGAATACCACAGGGCCATCAAACATCCAAAAGTGCCACGAATGGCCCAATTGTGCCACATTTTGCATTACTGGTTTAGAACACAATAACGACGAATTTGCTCATAGAATTCAACTCTTATAATTGATAAAGTTGGTTATTGTGTGTGCAAAGGAGAAAATTGTTTTTTCATCCACGATGAATTTCGTTCTACGGTAGTGTTGTGTTCATTTTCATATGCACAAATGTGTTTTATTTTTTATGATGAAAGTTTGCACCAAAAAATTCGTGGTATTATTCCAAGCATAACTCTATATAGCCTTATTACCAATGCAGTGTAATGCAATTATGTCCTAACAGAAAAAAGTATTCACCAATTAATGTATTAATTAATTTGATTGGAAAAGTTTAATTGATTGATTATTCAAATTGTTTATAGATGAAAACTTAATTAATTTTTTAATTGATATTACAAATATTTTAACTGATATTAGCAAATTATTCATATTACTTTTTTGTATGCTTATCTTACAATTTCGGCTTATTTTTGTGACTTTATGGCAGTAAGGCTACTACACAATTAACTTTATATTAAAATTAAAAATTAGAGATAGGTACACTGATTTTGCAAATTATACAATATCCAAACGATTGAATTGTACCGATATTTATTTTAAGGTTGAATGTTTTTTTTTACAAATTTGTAATGTATAGAAACGTTTGGTTAAACGAAATGATCTCCATAAATAAATAGCCATATTTACTTATGTATGTATTTATGTTTCTTTAATTATAAAGCAAAAATACTATGTTTTAACCTCTCATCCATTAAAATATTGTTTCTCTAAAAATGTGCCCCAAAATATACTACATATTCTAAAATCCTTAATAAAATATTAAAATTATGTGCACTTTCTCTCGCTTAGAAATACCCTTCAGTATTTTGTTTAACCAAAAGAAATAGACCATAAATTTGTACGATTTGTGTGTTAGAGGGTATTTGTATAAAAAAACATGAAATAGTACCCGTTGCCGTACTGGCATTCGTAGTGGTAGTCTTATTATTTTTGCACCCTGTTATCGAAAACCATAACTTATTAAACTTAATGGGCATATTTGAAATTTGTTTTCATTCGTTTCAGATGCTGCCACGTTCCACACACTACTACAACAAGGTGAAACAAGTCTGTATGCTTCAGACAAACACCCACTGGGGTAAAAAAGAGATTCATACTATTTCCGTTATATTTCACAGTTAATCAAAAGCAAAAAAAAAAGGAAAACACAATCAAAAAGCACGTTGTGGAATTGTCTCTTCTTTTTGTCCAAAATGAGCACATGGCGTGGAAATTTCGGAAATACAAACATAAAATAAGAGAAAAAATTCCATGGAATAATATTGAATCAGTGACAAAACCAAGGCTTTTAAAACGGCGATACGTGCGCAACAGTCACATTTTAGAAAATCTTGCACACATACACACATACATGCATGCATACATATGTATGTGGGTATGTATGAATCCCTGAAGGAAATGTCGATGGTGAAAATGTGCTGAGTCGCTTTTGACTTTGTCACCAGTACTACTCTCTAATTAATCCCCATACAATACTTTGTTCTATAGACATTTAGCATGTGCTTGTCATTGAAAATCTACTAGTAACACTAAAACAATTGACTAGGTAGTAACTACATAGTTCTTATGGGAACATGGAGACATATCAACCAGACATTTAGTGGTAAATTTCTATACCTTACGTACATACAATTGTATGAATGACAAGTTGTTGCAAAAGCCACCACATCTGTTTTCTCTCTTTCTTTTATACTGACGAATAGAAGAGAAATTGTAGACAATGTACCTACTACTACAATTTTAGTGTTGACATGGAGACATTTGGCCCCAGTCTGACTGCAGGGATGTTTCAGGTGCATATCTGTATGTGCACTTGTACGTACATATGTATGTATTTATTAGAGTTTTTATGAATCTGTGTGCGAACGTTTAACATGTATGAAAGTATGTAGGTATGGCTGTGGTTTCTTTCATACACCTGATGTAGAACCACCCGGCATTCCAAATTTTATTTTGCAATAGTAACGTAAACAACCCTCAGCCATAAGGTTTGACATGAATGGCAACGGCAGCCATGCTCGTAAGCTTTTGTTTTTATGTGTGGAACAATTGGTAATATTATCGTCTGGTGTTGTCAAATCCGCAAACATACAATAAAAAATTCAACTCTTTTTAAAAAAGCGAACTAAAATGTGCTTTCGACGTGCAATATTAATCAGCTAAATCAGCTTAATTATAATTTTATTATAAACATTTTAAATAAAGCTTCATACATACACGCATTCATACTTTAAAAATTCATGTTTACTAATCCGAATACATTTTAGAAATGTCCTTTGCATCCATTTCATCACTTTAATTCTTGATATACGAAGATTTTGGTGTAACTAATTACAATTGAGAACATATTTTCAAAATTTTAATCACGTTATATTAATTATTTGTTTATTAACCATGTACGATTTTTTTAACTTCTTGGCAACATTGTTTGAATCTTGGAATACGACATAATCATACTCAGACATGGTTTGTTGTCATTTAAACGCGGGTTCGTCATTACAATTTCTTGTTTGAAGTTTTGTCTTACACTACACGTAGAAAAAATTGTAAGCAGCTGAAAGAAAAAGCAATAAGAAATACATATGGGTGTTTCTACGTTAAGAGGCACTATCAACGGCAACATTAAAAAAATCTTATATTACTTGAAAATTTGCGGAAATATCAAACATATTTAGTAATAAATAAACTATACTTTGTTACCAATAAATTGCAATGCCTAAATTAGCTTAGTTTAGTCAAAACTTCAAGTTTACCAGAAAAAAAGTATCTACCCTGGCCTGTCCCTTTAGTATTCTGTAGCAGAATCTTTGAAGTTTTACACATTACTAATTCATTAAACATCTAAGCGTTGTTTATTACATAAAGTAGTATAAATAACAATGATACGAGTAACTACAGTAAAACTCGGTTAATTACCTCATCAAAAAATGTCATGATTTTGGGGTAATTGTCCGAGAAAGGTATTAAAGCGAATACGTTTGATTACCTCATAGAGGTAATTGTGAGAATACGCTTAAATACATCGAGAAATGCATTTATCCGAACTCACAGTGGTATGTAGTACATAATTACTTGAAATATGTATTTCTTCAAATAAAATATTATATTATGTACCAAAAAAATAAATACATATGTGCAAATATTCGATTGCAGAATTGCATAAATATATACTTAGATAGTTTTGGGCAAATAAACTAAGATATTTTAGGGGAAATTTCATTTTGGGATAAAATATTACTGGGTAATTACCCGAAATGGGTAATTAAACGAAAGTTAATTAAGCGTGGACTTTTGTGTGAAAATGAGTGTAAAAAAGCGGGGATTTAATATTTGGGGTAAATAAACGATAAGGATATTTAACCGATGGGTAATTAAACGGGGTATACTGTATTTAAAAAAAATATCAAATTACTTTTATATTCTATTACGGCCTTATGTATAATCAAAAACTGGCAGGAAGTTAAGTGACAAAATTGAACTTCGTGTTGACGAATTCCTATATACAATTTGACATTAAAAATCGGGGCATAATGTAGTTTTAACACACGATTACATCCTAGAATTATTTTTAGTGTACAAAAAACCATGATCAATTTTACCCCTTATGCTAACTTCATGCCAGTTTTTGATTATACATAAGGCCCTTAAAATATATAACAAAGTTTTTGTCCCTCGTATTTTGAGTCTCCTCCCCTGCACATTTTTCGTCTGTTTAAAAATGCCAAAAAAAGGGTATTGACGCTGCAAACTTTAATAGCAGGGTATTTGTTTTGAACCCAATTTAACAAAAACATCGCGCGAGCAAATAGCGTGCTCTCATTGGGCCGATAATTCGATCAAGCTACTCGTCTCGCTCGAACATGTCGGCGATTGATGTATCTCCCCTGGTTAGTTTTATTTACTTGTTATTTATCGTTTAAGTTTGTTTGCAATATTAATTTATTTTAATTTCAGCATAGTTTACCGTATTAGTTTGTTTTTTCATTACAATGCATACTTTTCTTCCCTGCCGTATTTTCCGTGCTTCATCAAATGCCAGGGTAGAGACTTTGTGTCCAGGGTAGATAAGGAAGTGAGATATTACTTCTTTCTTAGTTTTTCACGCATATTATTTTACGTTAAACCAACACATATCCACTATATACTTTATACGTGTTTTAACGTTTTAAAAATGTATACCTTCACGTGGAATTACCACGAAACCGGTCACGGCAAGGGAGCGCTTGATAGAGTAGGTGCGACGTGCAAATAGACTTCTTGGAGCTGGGAATGACATTTTGTCGCATGAAGGTATAGCAAACGCCCTCCATAAAAATTGTTCAAATGTAAAAGTTTTCACCATTGATGACAAAGATATTTCAAAGAAAGAAGAAGAACTTTAATCAGAAATAATTTCTTGATCGGGCTTAGGTTCAGTAATTTCAATTCTTATTGAATGAAATGTTTTTACTAATTAATGTGAGTTTCTAAAGAAGAGAAAAAAATTATACTAGGCTTTATTACCTAGGGGAAAGAAGAGGCACTTAAAGATACCAATAATTTAAAAAGCTGGTCAGATACTATGAAGGTCCATCAAACTAGTTTTAGTATATCTTTCCCCAATCACCTGACAATTAAGATATTTTTTTTATTTTTATTATTTTTTAGAGAGAAGTAGCACTAGGCAATGAATTCCTACTAGTATTACTAGGTGTTTTTTTAGGAAAGGGATAGTGATAGAGAAGACAGGTGGTGAAGGAAAAGATAGGAAAGCTTCATTCTTTTACAACTCTGCTTTTTGCATGTTTTTTAGGGTTCCGTACACCAAAGGTGAAATGGAACCCTATTGTTTTCGCTACGCTGTCCGTCTGTCCGTCTGTCCGTCTGTCCGTCCGTCCGTCTGTCCGTCACAGGGTATTTTCTCGAGAACCGTAAGAGCTACGGACCTGAAATTTGGACACAGTGTGTAGACCCTTAGCCGCTACAACAACAAATACATGAGAGTTGGAAATTAAAGGGTGTGCCAAAACGAGCAACGAAAAATGTTAAATTCTCATGTAATATACATACAATTGTATGTATATGCACTTGAAATTTGTAAAGTTAGTGAATTTTTATACACACTACAACAATTAACACTAAAATTTCAAAAAATTTTAATTAAAGGGTGTACCATCAGTTAATGTAATTTCGACTATGTAATTTTGATAACTTGCTGTATCTTGGAAACCGTAAGAGCAAACTTCTTGAAATTTTCAAAACCGGTAAATCAAAAAAATCTCAAAATTATAAAATCGCCAAACCGAAAAAAATCGCCAAATTAAAAAAAAATTCTAAATCGAAAATAAATCGCAAAAAACCGGAAAAATCGCCAAAATGAAAAAATCGCCAAAATGAAAAAAAATCGCCAAAATAAAAAAATCGCCAAAATTAAAATAATCGCCAAAATGAAAAAAAATTGCCAAAATAAAAAAAATCGCCAAAATGAAAAAAATCGCCAGAATGAAAAAAATCGCCAGAATAAAAAAAATTGCCAAAATTAAAAAAAAATCGCCAAAACGAGAAAAAAGCGAAAAATAATATAAAAAAAATTATTTCAGCTGAAAAAACGTAAAAACAACACTACTAAAAAATTGCTCAAAGCCAACGTACGGAACCCTTCGTGCGCGAGTCAAAGTCGCACTTTACTGAATTTTTTTTTAATAATGCAGTTTGCAGCGCCTTCTGGTGTTAAATGAAGCGTATTATTTTTTTTGAAGCTGTTTAGTATCCATTTCATCGGTTGGATTCTGGTTTGCGGCAAAGTATATTCAAAATACATTAAGTCTGCAGCAAACCAGAAACCAACCGACGATTTGTTATTTTACTTAGCCGATAATTCTGCTACACAACGAAGGAGGGCGCCTCTGATGTTACATCAGGATTAGTATACGCTGAAGCAGGAGTAGTTCAGTGACCAGTGAATATTGCCTTCGTCACATGAACTTTCCTACAACAACTGATACAAAGGGACACTAGTGCACATCAGAAAAAATGCGTGGTGTTGTTATTTAATAACCCTTGGATACAGGGATTGAACCCAGGATCTTCGGTTTGTAGTCAACGTGCTAACTATTTCAGCCAACGGTACAGCTTAAACTGTTTTTTTTTTATATAATTTTGAGTTCGGCACTTTCGATTTTGCTTCTATGAATACAAAACCTTGCCTTAATATTGATAATGTATATGGGAATGAAAGTGAACCTATCGATGAACCACTTCTAAATTATAAAAAGTCAAATCAGCTTGAAGTATCTTCTCAGTCTTGTTTTCAGGCACTTTTCGAGAGGGGATGCGAGTTGGTAAATGAACAACCATCAACATACAACCCGCCAATTTAAAAATGTAAGGATAGAGAATTTTTTATGCTTTTGACGAAAGTGGTGATCTCAATCGTTATATTTTTTAATGTTTGTTTTTATAAGTAAAAGTTCTTATTTAAGTTTAAAAATTTTATCAGAGCATTGACGCTCTATATGTTTTTATCATATCACATTGCAAAATATAAATAATTTACTTTCTTTCGAGTTCTTTTATGTTATTTAAAAAAATGTTATATTAGTTTTGTAGGCGGATACTAACGGCCTGGCTCACGATGTCGACAAGAAATTTTCGTTCGCTTATTTATATTAAAAACAAAAACATATTTTCTTACTTTTCTGGAAAAGTAATATTCCCCCTATATAATTTCAAATTTTGTAGTGGTAACCTGTTGATATTATACCTTGTATCTGGAAACAATTTCAGAATTAAAAAAATTAGGCGTGGTACCTCTCATAAAGTGCAAAGTTTGTTTGTCTTCCCACATATGTAGAAGCAACATTTATTTTAAGATGGCTTGGAACCCAAAACAGTTAAAACTTTGAAGTTTTTCGTAAGCAGTAACGCCAATAGCAAGAATAGTATTATAAAAATATATAAATAATGGAGCTAAGATTATGGTATCTTGAAATTCCACTGATTTTGCTGATGATAGAAAATTATAGGGATTAAGTAAATGAGCGGTGACTCCCCTCAATTTGAGAAAATTTTTACTTAAAAAAAATATCTCTGAAAAGCGAGATAATACCGCCTAAAGCGCGGTGTCTGATCAGGTACTAATCTTATGATAAAACATAAATTATTCGCATCAAGATGATTTAAATAAAACCATTTTTATAATGTTAATATAACAACTTTATTAAATTGTTTCCCAACGTTTCGCCAATTGTTGTAACAGTTACATTGTTGCAATAAAGTGAATCTAAACTGATATTTCATGATTTTGTCATGTCTACAGTTTTAAAGAAAATTGATTTTTTAGACATAAAACTATTTTAATGTAAAAAATAGACAATTATTACGAAAAAATCCCCTGAAGAAGTCAACAAACAATTGACGAAACGTTGGGAAAAAATGTAATAAAGTTATTTTATTAAAAAATAATTTAATATTCAAACTAAAACCATTTTTAAGAGTAAACTTTTTAAATTTTTTTATTCCAGTCATCTTCAAATGGGATTTATAACAACACTATTAATAGTATACTATATTTAGTTATTGAATATTACATTATAGCTAATGGACACGTAAACAATAGCAGATTGATTCACATAATATCTATAAGTATATGATATGAAAAGTGCTACGCCCACGTATAATATGAAAAATATTCATACATAATCCTAATGCTGTCTTTCAATAAGTCACAACTTTGGTAAGATCGGTATATTTGTATAAACCTGTAAATAAACATTAAACTTTGATACAAATTTAATTATTCATAAAGAAATCTGTGTAAGGTTTTCTTCTATCTTTTCAGATACGTATGTTTATGTATAATAGTTTTTCAAGTACCTCTGTAATTATTTTCCAGGTCTTAAACTTCAGGAATATATATGTAAATATTTCACTATAAAAATTTTATAATGAATGAATTCTTTCGTTTAAATATAAAAATAATATAAATCATATAAGTCTTGGAGTTAATAATGCTAACGATGAATTTGGTAGTCCCGATGAATTATTTATTTATTATTTTTCTCAGTGTAATTACAATATCAAAAATATAACCACAGCTACAAGTGATGAAGCAAGGATATTTTCAACCCTTATCGAAAATCAGACCCTATGCCAACCTATCAAACTCAAACGTCCACAGCAACACTTATGCAGCCGTAAGTCAAGTAACTTGAGTTTGAAGTCGACACAAGTGAGAATAAAATGTTCCTGTATTTTAAAAGACACTTTTCCGGAATTTGTTAGTGGCAGATACATACATACATATATATTCATATGGTGTATCCTGTGAGGTTGAGTGTGTCTGTTGATATGCACGATGAGCTCGATAGCGTGGATAGTGATGATGATGACGGGGTGTAACTATGTAGAAGGAAAGCACAATAACAACAAAGCCAAAGAAATCAACCAGCCAACCATTCATTCTTGCAAACAACAAATCATCATCATCAGCAGCTGTTTATAAAACGTACACGAATTTATTTATTTATATTATAAAACAGTATCAACTCCAATTTAATTTGCTTGCGTTTTTTGCTTTCAATAGTTTCAAACAATTCAGTTGCAAATACACAATCAACGAAGCAACAACATAGAGCTAGCAGAGTGTTTGAAATATGTCATTTATTTGATAATACGAGTACGTGCCAATAAAAAGTCGTGTTTTGTTAAAAAAAAGGAAAAATAATTGTTTTTATTATCACTGCACTTTAACACTTACACTTAATTTATTTAATTGTTTCACATTTATTCGCAGTGTTTTAGTTTTAATCACATGATTCTCAGTGTTTTTTTTTTCCAAACTATTTCAACTGTTGTACTTGTGCAACTTCGTATACGTATACTGAATGTATCCTGAGTGTATCCTATCCGGTATACCTTCAGTATACGTAACACGAGGAAACACCATCATCGTGGGACCACGAAAATTGCTGAATTTGTTTACAATTCAAGTGTTTGTTTATTAAAATGTTTCCTTTCATAACTATTTTACAAGAAATCACAAATCGCAAATGTCTATTAATACTCTATGACTTACTTAGTTTTAATTCAATACATTCACTATATATTTATTCAATATATTTATTCAAGTTAATTGATACTTAATAAACAAAGTAACTAGTTTTATTCAACTTTAAACAATAGATACATATGTAATTTTTTATTTAAATATGTAATACTTAAGAAGAATTAACATGATATATCTTGATATACAAATTGAATAAAAGGTTGTAAAATATTAATAACATAATTACAAATTTGCATTATTTCTCAAAAAAAGTACAGACTGAAATCATTTACGTAAGTATTATTGTGATACATAACAATGCATAATGAAATGGAAATACAAGTTCATCATATGGTAAGTGTTTATTTAAAATAAATCATTTAGGAAGACTAATATAAACAAGTAAGAGTGCTATATTCGGCTGTGCCGAATTTTATATACCCTTTACCAACGTACGTACATACATATATATAGTATACAGACACATACATACATATTTGTTTCCATCTTGGGAGCTTTAATTTTCATTTTTCAAATTTCATACGCTAAACTTTTCTTTCAGAAGCATAAAATATATTCAATTTATAAAGAAAACGAAAAAAATTTTTAGACCTATTTAATTTTACATAACACAAAAAGTGTGAGTTTTCCAACCCTGGAGTCATAATTTTGGATTTTTCTGATTATTGATACCAATCTAGCTCTTAAAAAAAAACATAAAATATGTTAAGTGAACAAAGCAAAAACGAAATAAGGAAAAACTTAGTTTCATTTAATTCCTTTAATATTAAAAAATTCAGTAAAGTGCGACTTTGAATCGCGCACGAAATGCAGGCTATTTTGCTTTTTCGAAGATTTTTTCAGTTTAAACGATTTTTTCAGTGTTGTCGCTTTTTTCTCGTTTCGGCGATTTTTTTCTGTTTTTGGAGGTTTTTTTCTTTTTTGCGATTTTTTTTCTGTTTTTGTGCTTTTCTTCATTTTGGAGATTTTTTTTCAGTTTGGAGATATTTTTTTCAGTTTGGCGATTTTTTTTTTGTTTTTTTCATTTTGGCGATTTTTTTCTGTTTTTTGGGGTTTTTTTCGTTTTGGCGATTTTTTTCATTTCGGCGATTTTTTTTCATTTTAACGATTTTTTTTTTTATTTTGGCGATTTTTTCTGTTTTTTAGTTTTTTTTTCG